>JAWRVZ010000070.1:0-600000 GCA_037043235.1 Rhodeus uyekii
GACTTGACCTCTCGTGTGTGCGGAGTTAAACCTTGTGTTGAGAGAGTTTCTTTTGTTTGGATGCTGGTTTGTTCTTTGGGATGTCCTTCAAATGGCTGTTGGTCTGAAGGTGCGGTTGCCGAAGAGGAAAGGGAGCAAAGATATGTGGGAAGGCAGGAAGACGTTGAAGAGAGAGAGGTGATGTTTGGGTATCCGGAGTCTTTATAGGAACGCAGGGACACTCCCACACCTTGGCTGAAGAGCCAATCGCTGGCTTGGAGGTGTGTGCTGGGAAATGTCCTTTGTTTCAATTCAAACCAATTAGATTATGTTGGAACGTTCTCAAGAGTTTGATCAACAATGATAGAAATTATATAATGCATTTCAGCATTAAACAAAATGCATATTGAGAAAGAGCAGGCTGAGAGAAGACAAAAGATATCAATCATTCTGGGGTACAAAAATATAAAAAGAATAGTCTCTTTTTAAACAAGGTTATACACATTTAAACGTCTAAATGACGATTCATTACCAAAAATAACTAAAACGACTACAACATGGAGGGCATGCATACGATTCATCATAAACAGGATTGAGATGGCTGAAGCGGAGTTTACATTGAGTATGTAGACAATTTTGTGTATTCAAGTATGTGTGTCAGGGTGTGGGGGTGTGTTTGTGCGTCATCAGATGAGTGTGTGTGTGTCATCAGATGTCCATGGAGGGGGGGCCTGGAGAACAAAGAGTTTGATTGCCCCCGGGGCCATAAAATGACTGTCTTTGCAGACAGAGTGGCATCTCTAAGCTTTGTCACACTCTGTTAATTAAAAAGTCACAATCAGATATTTGTTTTTTGATCTATCAATATGAGACACCATCCAGACCTTACAGAAGAGAAACCTAGACTGAAATAACCTCGTTACAACCGAGGTATGGAGCAAAGCATTTAGTGAAGCAACAACACGCACAACCTTGAGGCGGATGGGCTACAACAGCAGAAGACCACGCCAGGTACCACTCATCGCTACTACAAATAGGAATATTGTTTCTGTTGAGAAGAGGCTACAATTTGCGCGAGCTAACCAAAATTGGACAGTTGAAGACTGGAAAAATGTTGCCTGGTCTGATGAGTATCGATTTCTGTTGAGACAATTGCTTTTTCCCCAATCAAACACAAAATACATTTTCTATTATTTTTCAGACCTTCAAATTTTGCACACCATGCTGGCAAAAGTTATGAAATTAATTTTTATTCCTTTAATCATTCAGCAGGTACAATCTGACATTTTTTTGGGTATTGCATCATAACGTTCCAAGGATATGGATAGTTGATGATTTGTATCTCCACTTTTGGATTTATTTCATTAGGAATGCAAGACATAACCCAACACCAAAATAGCCAAAATAATACACAGAACTTAGGGGTTTCACTTTATGAAAAGGGTCAACATCAAGAATAATGTTACATAGCTAAATACAAATATACACTAGGCTATTTGCATTCTATTACTTTTTTTTTCTTTAGCAGTAAAGTGTTATAGAACATTTTGACTGTCCCATGAGTGTCATTCATCTACGCAACTAGCACTTTGACAATTCAAACAGTTTATAAAAAGATCGTAAAATAATTAATCCATATGAGTGGTTTAGTCCAAATTTTCTCAAGATACATGACTGCATTATATGAAAAGATTGAATGTAGACTTTTACCCACATATTCATCGTCACAGAAATCAAATATGGTAAACGGAAGCTCAAAGAAGAACAAATGAGGTTTACAAGAGGTTTTTTCTCTCTATTTGGGTCAGTTGAGCTTCTGTTTATGTTTGCTGATTAATGTTTATATGTGAATAAAAGCTTAACTCAAAAGCTTTAGCTAAAAGTCTTTTCAGAAAAAGTTGGACTAAACCAATCAATTCATATGGATTTTTTTTTCCATGTGAACTTTTTGAATTGTCACAGTGCTAAATGCATAGCTGTCAAAGGAGGGACAGAAAATTGCTCAGATTTCATAAAAAAATCTTGTTAAATTCTAAATATCTCCAAATGAAAGTCTTATGGGTTTGAAATAACATGTCTTATGGGTTTGAAATAACATGATACGATAACAACATTGGTGATATGACGATACTTTTAATCTACCTCTGCCTTGTTTTCCAGAAAATCTAAACATCTTTACCTGTTTAGGAAAAAACGTTTAAGATTGTAAAATTGTTTGCATTGTTGTTTTGTTTAAACAACTTGACAGAAATTCTTCCAATGACCACCATCCACCATTTTCCAATGAAAATTGACCACCATCCAATACATATTTGCTGAAAACTAATCTTCAGTTTTAGACAGTTTTGCTCATTGGGAATATATATATCGTTTTATGAATGTGTATGTTCCTAGGTAATTCCCAAGAATTATGTTTAACTACAGCAAATGACTCCAGACAGTCTTGTGGCCAATAAGTGTTGATGATTCATGTGAGAGTTCAAAAGTTTGGTTTGTGTTTCTTGACTTCCACCATCAGATGATGTAGGTTTATGAGCTCAGAGCGCACCGACACCGGAACAGACTGCGGAATGTGATGAGCTGCTCCCTATCCAATACATATTTCAGGAAATCATAACACATTTAAAGAGGACCTTATGGGAAACCTTATGATAGTACTGGATGAGCTGAGTCAATGCTCCCTATTCAACACAATCAGACAAGAAATCATAACACATTTAAAGACATAAAATAAATAATTTCATTGGGACACAAATGGTCATGAGACTTGTCTCATGGGGTTGTACCTGAATTATGCTGGTTCCGTTTTTAAAGTTGGTGAAGGAACGCATCACATCCTGACTCAGGGCCTCCACAGACTGCTTCCACGTGCTGGAGAAACCCCGAACCAACTGAGTGATACGAGCTGACAAACAGATATAGGCAGTTTTTCAGGATTTTTTTGATGAACAGCATTTATTTGAAACAGAAATCTTAAGGTAACATTATAATGCATTTAATGTCATGTTGCATTTAAATGTGTATATATTTAATTTAAATGTTTCTAGCTAAAGAAAAGTATTAAAAGGATAGTTCATCCAAAAATTATATTTTTGTCACTTACCCTTCAAAACAAGGACAAAAAGCTGAAAAATTGTTTGATGAGGGTGAGTGATGACCAAATTTTCATTTTTGGATGAACTATCCCTTTCATTTCTTTCAAAACAAGGACAAAAATCTTGCTGACCCCAAACATTTGACTTGTATTGTATTGGTGAAGCTATTTTGAAACCGTAATAATGAGATGATTTAATTAGTGATGAAGTGATGACATAATTCTTTGTAATTTATCTGACTAATCATTACTAATTTTATGAGAATCAGGATGAAAAGCATTTTAACAGAAAAAAAACTCAAACTAGAAAAAAAAAATTCACACTAAAGAGTAAAAACATTTGTATTTGGCAAATAAAGGCGGAAGTTAAAATAAGGGAGGAAGTTGTATTTGATGATGATGGCGATGCAGATATTACACACCTTTGTGGTTCCTTTCGAATAGGAGCTCTACGGTACGTCTTGAATGGCACTATGGGGACACCATCAGCGTATCGGTGTCTGAAAGCATGTGTGAAAACACTCCAATCTGATTGGATGGCAACAGTCCTTAATGTTATTAGCAGAGCATCCAGAAGTATTTACTGCTTAGGAGAGGAACATGCATTCAGTGCTCGAGGGTTCTGAATGCGTCCATGGAGTGTATTTTACAATAGGAAAGCTCAGTTCACATTTGTCCCTATTCTCAATGGATGCGCAAACAGCATCTGTGCTATGAGCAGTGGGGATAACAGGTCTTGCCAGGATGTGCTGTCTCTTGAGTCTTCAAATCCAACAGTTAGCATAACGCTGACACCATCTAGCCATGGGGAAGCGGATGTGCTTGAAGAAGGCGAGGAAAGTGTGTGTATGGATTCTTCTCAGTCTGCCAGCCCAGCATACATAAGGATCAGAGCTTGGGACTGTGCCTCGAATTGCTGGACATCGTGGCCCATGAGATTGGATCTGGCTTGGGGACAATTGTGGTAGGCACAACAAGCATCTTCCTGTTAGGCCATGTTTACCCTTCGACCATGAGCCTTCCATTCCTTCCTGACCTCTATGCTTAAGTTAAGAAGTTGAGAAAGAAGCCATACTCAGCCTGGATGTATCCGTTTCATCATTCAGACTACAAAGGATTAGCCTTGTCAAAGGATTAGCCAAGTGGGGATATGAAAGGATACCCCTCTGTAGAGGAGCTATCTCTCCCAGTGCAAGTCATCCTCTTTAAAGTCCATCCAGGGCACTTCAGAGCACCTCACGCTAGAATAATAGGGTGTATGCAGAAACACATCAGGCCGTGAGGCCTTGCACAGATCTGCTAAAACATAAGGGTCAGAGCTTGGGACTGTCCCTTGAAGTGGCTGCTGAACTGCACACTGTGGGAGGCGTTTCCTAAAATGTGTCACAGTTTGGCCATTTTTTTATAGAGCTCTGGCTTTGGGGGTAATGTAAGCCAAAGAGGAGGGTGGAAGGTTCTAATGAGGCCAGGACTTATCATGCTGAAACACTACCACAAGACAAGTCTGTCTACGTATGTATCCTGGGTGGATGCTCAGACAGAGGCTTATATTTTTGTGAAAGATAAAGGCTTATAGAAACACTACCACAAGACAAGTCTGTCTACGTATGTATCCTGGGTGGATGCTCAGACTCCGGCTGTTGAGTCAATGTTTAATATGCCCACTATATTTGTGATTATTTTCAGCTTTTGAGGCAGCGTGGCATGGTGGAGTGGGTATTTGTTCCCCATTCAATTGAGTTCCTATTCAAAAGGTAACGTCTCAAGTTACTAAATTAAAATGCGTTTCCCTAAGAAAAGAAATGGGAAAATGTCTGCCTGCACATCTCCTTCAGCCAAATGATGTGCTATGGACACCCTCTTATAATTCCAGGTGCTCCACTAATGATGGATGTCATGGACTGTCAGATTGAAGTGTTTTCACTAGCGCTTCAGACATGGGATAAGCTGATGGCGTCCCCACAGCGTCCCCACAGCATCCATTCAAGATGCAGTAGAGTTCCCGTTTATCCTCAGGGTACCACAGTTACAACAGAAGACATTTTCAAACTATAGGGGGAAAAAATGGTTGAATTATTTTTTTAAAGGGATAGTTTGTGAAAAAGTGAAAAATCTGTCATTGTTTATTCACCCTCATGTCATTCCAAATCATTTTACATTCCAAAGACATTTTATTTTGGAATACAAATAATTATATGCTTAATGTTCTTGGAACAGTTTGTCCATATATTTAAAGTCTACACAATAGATATAATTAAATTTCCTTAATAGCCTAATAAGAAAAAAAACAGTGACATTACAATTTAAAAACTTAAATTGTAATGTCATTGTATCCATACATTTCAAGCTTCAAAAAAGTACATAAAAACCTGGTAAACTTAAGCTCAAAAGTACATGTTTGAGAACTAACCATATTGGTTCATTAAGCAATCATATTTTAGCTTTTGTTTACCATATTTGATTAACTTTATGGATATGCGTTAGGGTTTACAGTAATACCTCGAGATACGAGCATAATCCGTTCCAGGGCGGAGCTCGTAACTCGAATTGCTCTATTTTAATACACAAAATAGAGAGAAAATCAGCTACTTGCGGGCAATGTGTACAGAAGTCAGTGAACACTGAAGTAAACGAGCGTCGGCATCTGTGTCAGTACGCGTGCTCGTATCTCGAAAATGTACTCGTATCTAGAAGCAAAAATCCGGCCGATGGCTTGCTCGTATCTTGGAATACTCGTATGTAGAGATACTCGTATCTCGAGGTATTACTGTATATGTGAATAAAAGCCTAAGTTAGATCTGTTCATCATATAAAGTTAATCACATGATATAAGGTTAAATATGAAGCAATACAATATAAACCTTAGGAGAGAAAACAAAGCAGTTCCAGCACTGACCTTCATCATTTTTGAGTTTGTCAAGTTGCCCTTTCTCTATTAGTCCCTCACTCTCCTTCACAAATGCAATCATCCCTCCAAACGGAGATGAAAGAATCTCCTCAATGAACTCCTATAAAATTACACATCAACAGACACTGGTTACTCACATTAAAATATGAAAAACAATGCCCTACTTCAAAAAAGCTGCCAGTCTGAACCGGTATTTAGTATCCCAGAATGTACCTGTGTTCTAGCCAATAGCAGCTGCTGATCAATGCCCTACTTCAAAAAAGCTGCCAGTCTGAACCGGTATTTAGTTCCCAGAATGTACCTGTGTTCTAGCCAATGCAGCTGCTGAAATCCCTCTCTTTACTGTCCAGCTGCTCTCTCCTTTATCACACACACACAGAATATATCATCATGATGCATTCTGGTACCGAGTCCAAACCGTTAATTAATGGACTGTGATGTTGTGTGCAAGTAACCTCACCATGAGCACACTAAGCATCATGTCATAGTTGTTGATGAGGAAGATGAGCTGGTCTCGTCTAGAAGGAAACTCAGCTGCCATTTTCAGCACAAAATTCTCCACCTCAATCTGGAAATCATATCCATGTCAGGTTTCAATATGAGCCAGTTTACTTTTCAAATTACAGAGGGGTTTCTTTTCTGCTCACCTGCAGCTGTCCAAGTAGTGTGTTGGTCCTCTCGTTGGGAAAGGTTTGATTTATACTGACAATAGCAGAAAGAATTCTGCATAGCGTGTTCTACACAAAATGAGCAAAAACAGATGAAGGAAACATACAGTACAGTTTGATATTAATGCACATTTACATCAGCATGTGTGTCTAAAATCAAAATTCTCCACCTCAAAACAGATGAATGCCATATACATGTACAGGTTTCAATATGCACAGTTTACTTGGACAGAATTACAGAGCACATGGTGTTAAAATCTTTTCTTTCATTGAGCCTTGCTTTTAGGTGGGGATTGTACAATTTTCAGTGAATACAGCAGATTTTTTTATGAATATTATGGAAAGCATGAAGACAACTTTTTTTCCTCCACCCATTAATGGACAGTAGAAAGAAAAAGTATAACTGAGGTTACAGTTTATACTAAGATGTAGTTTTACATATTGGTAGGAATAAAAAAACAAATGTGATTAAAATGGAACAATTGTTGTTTCATTTCAAATCTAAAGACTTGCTTTGAGCATAACCAAAAAATGTATCGTTTAATAATAATTGAATGGGGGCGGTCAGATGTGAATGTACAGAATACTTGGAATGAAGAAAACCTTTTTTGTCATTAATGGACAGTAGAAAGACACAGTATTTTGAGGTTGTGGTTTATACTAAGCATGTAGTTTTATGCTCTGTGGTTCATCTCCAAAATGAGCTCAAATCTCGGCCATAGCACTGCTTCCCAAACATACATAGAAAATACTGTCCTGAAACTCTTGGCTTGGCAGGTAATGCAGAGGAGCTTGTGTGTGGGTGATCTGAGATCAAACTTCCAGATCCCACCACGTGTTTCTCCTCATCATGTAAAGAAGTGATGAAATGTGAGTAGCACATGATCTTTTGTTTTGTCTTGTGACGTAAATCATAGTGAAACAATAAATTAGGCAGAACAGAATGTGAGCTGGCAGGGTTTAAATATATTTATTACCTGTCGCATTAAACAGCATTTATTTTGCTATAAGCTTTGGATATAGCTCACTCCAAAATAAACGTTTCAACCAAAACACATTGAAGATTAGCGGAAGAGGCTGCAAGGTTAAGCGATCAGCTGTTTCCCCATGAAAGTCAGCATATTGAAGCATGTGACACCCATTTATCCATTTATAGAACACATATAAGGAGTGAGAATGGGAAAGTGACCTCTTGATCTCACGTGTTTCTCCTCATCATGTCTCCTCAGTGTGTAAGAGAACATTACATTTAGTGTTTTTTTTCTAATGTTGGAGGCTCTTCCAACAGAAGTGGCTTTGATGGTGAAGGCCACACCACAATTTGGCAGCACTGACACTATTGGATGAGAAGAAAAACTTGAACTGAATTGAGCTGGATGATGACACCTCTGTTTTCTGCAGAGCTGCTTTATAGCTTGCAACGTCGACACTATATAAAAAGTAACTTCAAGTTAAATTTTTTTTAATATAAATTCAAATAAATGGGTCAGGCACCACAGAGACAGAATAATAGGAGCTAAAAATAAAGGCAGCGATCATCAGACCAACTGCAAAAATTAGTAAAGACATTGGAGCCCATAAATACAATCACTTGTAATGTGACATAATTGCTGATTAGCTTTGACAAACAGGTGACACTGATTTGGTGTTGTCAGTGTTGGGTGGCAATTAAGTTTTGTGTCAATATGTCAAATGTTTCCAGATATACAGTATTATAAAAACCGCTTTGACAAACAGGTGACACTGAGATGCAGTTTGGCATTATGTCATTAAATATATTGATGCGGTATATAAAAACCTGAAGTCACCTGACTTGAATTTTGTGAAAAAGTAGGTAAAAATAATAATAATAATGTAAATGGTGAATACATTTTAAAAAATGCAAAATTTATATACAGTGGTGTGGAAAAAAGTGTTTGCCCTCTTTCTGATTTTGTTGTTGTTGCAGGTGTCACACTTAAATGATTCAGATCATCAAACAAATTTAAATATTAGTCAAAGAAAACACAAGTAAAAACAATGCAGTTTTTAAAATTAAGGTTGTTATAATGAAGGAGGAAAAGAATCCAAACCTACATGGCTCGGTGTGAAAAAGTGATTACCTAAACCTAACAACTGGTTGGGTCACCCTTAGCAGCAACAACTGCAATCAAGCATTTGCGATAACTTGCAGTCTTTTACAGCGCTGTGGAGGAATTTTGATAAGTATTTGTTGTATATATTTTGGAGGGTGTTTCTGATATATTCATGTCTTTTCTATTGTAAATATACTTTTTGAAATAGCAATATTTCTTTAATTTTTGTTGTTGTTCAATGGAGCATATTCAAACTGACCAGTTGTACACAGGGTCCCTCCTCATTGGCTGGGCATTACAAGGTTACGAACAGATGGCAAGACATTCTCCTTCTGGACTGTTTGGAAGACAGACAAATTCTTGGTTTCAATTTGTTGCAAATAGAAACCAAGAAACTCATAGAAACAAGAGACACTCATTTGTTCCAGCCAAATTCTTGATTTCTATTTGTTGCAACATGTCTTCTAGGTCCTGAAGCAGCAAAACAGCCCCAGATCATCACAGTTCCACCACCATATTTTACTCTTGATATGACGGTCTTTTTCTGAAATGTGTTGTTACTTTTACACCAGCTTTAATGGTGCATACACATTCCAAAAAGTTAAACTTTTGTCTCATTAGTCCACAGAGTATTTTCCCAAAAGTCTTTGGGATCATCAAGGTGTTTTCTGGCAAAAATGAGATGATCTTACAAAAAGTTAAATGTTCTTTTCGCTCAGCAGTGGTTTTCATCTTGGAGCTCTGCCGTGCAGGTATACTTTGTCCAGTCTCTTTCTTATGCCGTCAGCAATGTCACCCTGTAGACTACGACTGGTTGCCCACGGAGGCTAAGCAGGGCTGAGCCTGGTTATTTTCCTGAATGGGAGACTGACTTGATTTCTGTTGGAAGGGGTGTTAGGAGGCCAGCAGGGGGTGCTCACCGCCTTTTCTCTGATTGGCTTCAACACTCTGTCTCCTCTCCACCAATAAGCTGGTGTGTGGTAAGCGTTCTGGCGCAATATGGCTGCTGTCGCATCATCCAGGTGGATTCTGCACTAGTGGCAGTTGAGGAGATTCCCTTTCCATGTAAAGTGACTTTGAGTGTCTATGAGAAAGCGCTATATAAATGTAATGAATTAATATTACAGTGGAGTTCACTTATCTCGAGTCTTGGTTAACTCGCCAATACTATTATGTCGACGATTTTTAAGTGGAACCACCAAACTCTCTATTTGTCTCAGTATTTTCTTGTGGGTTATGTCGATTCCTTAATGTCGCCGAAATCTAGTATCTCGAGCATAAATGAGAGACAAATGATACACGTCACATGGCTATTTCGTGACTCATGAGCGTACCTAGTTCACTGCGCATGCTGAGTTTGCGTTGCAGGTGGAGCGCGCGCTCACTTCAATAACAGTTAACTCACGTTGATTTGAGGGATAACACACTGCAGGTCTGTCTTTGATCCAGAAAGAAAAAAAACTTAGACTGGCTGAGAACAAAGATGTCGACAATGCAGTGTTTCAGTGGTTCACAAATACACAAGCAACAAACCTTCCCGTCAATTGTCCCTTGCTAATGGAGAAGGCGGAAATTCTTGCTGCAAAGCTTGGACACACTGACTTTAAAGCAAATCCGGGGTGGCTGAATCGTTTCAAAAAGATCGACAATGCAGTGTTTCAGTGGTTCACAAATACACAAGCAACAAACCTTCCCGTCAATTGTCCCTTGCTAATGGAGAAGGCGGAAATTCTTGCTGCAAAGCTTGGACACACTGACTTTAAAGCAAATCCGGGGTGGCACAACATTGTCATTAAAGTGATTTGTGGAAAGAGTGCTGCGGTTAAACAGGAGCAAGTGGATTCGTGGCTTAAGATTCAAATGCGCACAGTCCTGGATATCAGCTTCGCTGATAGGCTGTCTGACCTGTCAATCATGCAAGAAAACGTGATTGGCTGTGCTGCCATGAGGGCGGGCTCTTCTCTTAAAGGGACGAGCACAGCGCAACGCAGAGAGGAGATCTTTTTGTTCCGATTCTGATTTGTGTTTGTTTTCTTATTGTGTGAATTTCGCGCACAAGCACTGTGTACGGCGTATCTGCATCTGAGGGTTATATGTGGGGAAATCGGTAATATAGTATATGGGTTGTATGTTAATATATGATGTATGGGTTATCTCGATGCTTTTTCCCGACCCACGACGCCGTCGACATAACCGAACTCCACTGTATTATTATGGTGGAGTCATGAACACTGACCTTAACTTAAGCAAGTGAGGCTTGCAGTTCTTTGGATGTAGTTCTTGGGTTTTTAGCAACCTCTTTGATGAGGTCGCTGCGCTATTGGAGTCATTTTTGGTTGACCAGCCACTCCTGGGAAGGGTCACTGGTTCGCTAAAGTCCAAAAGCTTTAGAAATGGCTTTATAATCTTTTCCAGACTGACAGATCTCAATTACTTTCTTTCTCATTAGTTCCTGAATTTCTTTGGATCTCAGCACATCTAGCTTTAGAAGATCTTTTGGTCTACTCTACTTTGTCAGGCATGTTCTGTGTTTTTGTGACTGAGGACAGTTGTGGCAGTAATCAGGCCTGGGTGTGTCTAGAGAAATTGAACTTAAGTGTGATAAACCACAGTTATGTTTTAACAGGTGGGGCAAACACTTCTACACATAGGGCCATTTAGGTTTGGATTTTGACTACTATTTAAATGTTTTTGATGATGTGTGACAAACAAAGAAAAAAAGAAAGCAATCAGGAAGGGGGCAAACATTTTTTCACACCAATATATGTCCTCAGCATGAACAAAGGAATCTATTAAAACCAGTTTAATCTATCTAAAGAGACCAGTCTCATGAACTTTATAAGCAAAATAAAAACATATAATATTTCATATATCCTGATCACTACACTACAGGTATAATAAAATGATGCATGGGAAAGAAACAGTCAGCAGTATCATTGATAGTTTGTGGTTAATTATATCATTCAATGACCAGTTTAGCACTGCTGCAGTACATAGTACAGTTTACCCTGTATAATGTCATTTTTTTTGCAGTTTTAGTGAGTTTATTTTGTTGACTGAACAATAACTTGTTAATCTGGTTCATGATTTAATGCACTGAGAACAGCTGTAGTTTACATCACAACATTCTCCAAAAGCAGAACGCTACTTTTAATTATTCAAGGTAGTGTAGCAAATTAGCTCAAGGGAAATATGAATAATTTTTTATGACATGGGTGATCTTGTGATCAGTAATTTTTTTTTTTTTTTAAATGTCACACCCTTAGGATTTTAGTGAGCCAATAACAAGTTGTTCCTTTGGAGGGACATTTTACAATCCTTTATTGCTAGCAGTGTGGCTTGTTTTTTAAACTAAATAAGATTTAAACATTTTTAGTGGGGTTTTTTTAGCATCTGATGCCCATGTGTACATAAACACCACTGATTCTCAAAAGCTTCTCCAAAACACGCTGCTTCGTTGAACATCCATTATAAAACACTCACAGTAAATTCATTTTAACTACATCACCATATAGAACTATGTTCATGCAGAAATACAATGTTAAAACGATCAGTGAGCCGAGAGCGAACATGCATGGTTTGTTTGCACATCAATAATAATGGACTCGTGCACACCTACTTTACGTCATTCATTAACGACACTTTTGTATTCATCCGAGATGTAGTTTGCGTATCCTTTTACAAGCACAATTAAAAAACATATAAGATCCGTGGTGCTTTGTTAACTTATTTATTTAACGTGTTAAATTATCAAATTAATGAATTATTCTAATATATTTAAATTAATCTTAAGTTATCTTGCGTATCAAGGATACCATAGGAGCCTATGAACCTTCAGTGCTTAGACCCTAATAACATGGATTTAGCAAACAAATTGGATGATGGCACCAAAGTAACACCAAAGCTATCCTGTTAAAATGTGCATGTTACTAGACAGAATGACAACTGTCCTCTTCACAGACCTGTATTAGGGATTCTGTATATTTGCAATGACAGAGGGACTGACTTGTCAAGTGCAGGGATGTTCCTCTTGGCCGTGATGGCTCTGAAGCGCAGAATGATGTGAATGCACAGAAACACGGCAATACTGTCATAACAGTCTGACAAGTATGTTGAAAGATTCTTCTACAGTTAGAGAGAAGAAAAAACAAATGGCATGAGAGAATGTCTAATAAGATAAACCACTAACTCAATTTTCAGAAACTACTTAAAAAATATACAATACAGTGTAGGTTTTTATGTTGTTGTTGCAAACTACAGTCTGGATATATGACACATTTAGACTATTAAAAAAAACAATATCATGTTTTTCCTTCAAAGGTGCTGATACTGAGTGTGATTGTACCAGGAACATGCTGAGCGTTTTTCCCATAATACTGTTGAACAAATCCAACGCAGAATTTCCAGCCACCATGAAGAAGTCAGATAAGAAGAGGAACTCTCGGCAGCCGTTATCCAACAAAGCATAGTGCTGACTGCGGAAGAGAGTTTCATACGGGTACTGACAGAGACAGAGAGAGGTCAGTAAGAAAGTATGCTGCCATAGTAACAAAATGTAACAAAAAGAGTATGCACAAAAACATTGTATTGTTAACCATTTTTGTATACAAACATTTTTGAAAAAAAGTGTCATGAAATCTTCCATATGAAAATACATGGCTTAGCCTTTCCCTGGTCACAGCTCAGAAATTAATGGGGGGATTTGGCCAAAAATGTACCTGCATGTTTAAACTAAATCTAGTAATAAAGTGAAAATGAATTGAAAAGTGTTGATTGTGGCAGTATATTTAGCTGTACTTAACGTTTTACAGCATCGCACACAATACCCATAAAAGTGACTCTGTTGACCTTATGAATGTATTGGCCAGATGCATTAACACAGACGTATTAAGATTAGTAATCAAAAAACACTAAAAAAAAAAAAATCAATCAGTGTCCTATCAAACACTATAAAAATTGATGGTTTGAAAGACAAAAAAAATTGCATATCTCAGAGCAGATTGCAGGATCTCCTGTGGGAGGTCCTAAACGTTTTCTAATTGATAGTTCCCACAAGCCTCGGCAGGTCCCCGTGACGCCATCTTGATAGGCAGTAAGCGCGAAGTTTAAAGCAGCTGCTGCTGGTAACGCTAAAGGAAATCGTTCTGCGGACAAAAGACTAAACATTTTTTCATTACAAGGAAAATGGCATCCAAACCACAACTAAAGAAGAAATACAGGGATGGATTAGATGAGCAGACAAGGCTTAGATACGACCAGTGTATTGGAATCGATCCATATGAAGTGTCGAGCAAGGAGATGTCTTGCGACGTAGATTTGCTCCCGGCAATTTCGTACTATGACATTGTAAACTATTTGGTACATACAAAAAGTGCTTACTCATCAGAAGAACTTAGAAGTTTGAAAGCAATGGAATCGTACAACCAATGCTTCACTGGATGGGGAAAAGATGTTTTGTCGATGAGAGTCAACAACAAAGTACTAGTGACAGGCCGAGTAAGTAAACCAGTGTTAATATTAGGGATGTGCTTTTCGACTAATTTGTTAGTCATTTAAACGAAAATTTTGTAACCGACTAGTCTAAAAGTAATGCCATTAGAAATAAGATTGTTTCTGAGGCGCGCTTTACCTTCTGCAGCTGTATGTAGCGAGAGGCGTGTGTGTCGGTTTCCATGGTGAAACCCGTGACAATGAGTTCAATAAACAGGTAAAGAATAAAGTATATATCTATATATTTATTTAAACTGAACGTGATCACAGTGGCGGACAGTTGTAGTAAATGACGCGATAATTTGGCTGTTTCGGCTCGTCTCTCCAAACATTTCCGTGTCTGTCCAGTGGAACGGTTTATAAAACACTTTTCTGTCTCCTCGTACTTTAAAATACTCCCACACCTCGCTCGTCTTTCAGTGGTCATTATTAAACCCGCCGTGACTGATATAAACAAAAACGCATGGGAAATCTGCTGTAAAGATTTAGTTTCTGTTTGTTGTTTCCATGGCGACGCGTCATGCTTGTCACGCAGTTCAGAGAATCGGCTTTACAACACGTAAATTCAGTCACTTCTCTCAAAATGCATGACAGTAAGTTTCAGGTGAAGCGGGAGAAGAATATGAAGTTTATAGTAACCTATGCAATGTGTATCTGATATGAATAAAACACCTCGTCAGTTTATAATGAACTTGAGACAATCACACCAGGCTTCTGTTTACTTCTGACACCATGATTTAATTAATCTAAGGTGAGACAAAAATACTTTCCCTAACAGGGATTTGAACCTGAGCTATGCTTCGTTGTCCCTGATCCACGATTAGTACAGCCTTTCACCCAACAAGAAACTACCATTATGCTGCTTCTGCCTATCGAGATGGCGGACGGCTGTAAAGTGCCCGTATGTGTGACGTCATGTGGGAACTATCAATTGTATGTAGCCCTTTTGTCTTCATGTATAACATTCTGTATCATAGAATTCAACTTGGTTTAAGATACTTTGAAGGCAGAAACACTAACATAGTTGCTGAAGAACTGTGCTACTATCTTCAATAAATTCCTCTCCCCACAAGAATTCTGGTCAAGCTTACTTATTTTATGTATTAGAGAAATCTAATATATTGGTGACCTTATCATTCATGTATTATTCATGTCCAAAGCACAGACAATGCTAAAAAAGTTTGCTAAAGTTTAGGTTTGTTGAAAAAAGCATTGCCAGCATTAACTGTAATGTGGTGTAAAGCACTAGTGTCTCACTCTGGACTCTCCTCTCTGAGCGGCATGTGGGATAAGTATGGGCCCCTCTAGCTCTGCAGGGCTCAGTACTTCCCCCCTCTGGCCAAGAGTAAAAATAGTGTTCCTACTCTTGAGAGATGGCTTGGAGAAAAAACTTGCACAGCAGTTAAAGAAATCCACAATATTACAATGGTACAGAAAACAAATGCTTTTCAAAACAAAAGCAAGTAAATTTACTAACTTCAATTCCCTATCATTCCCAATTTCCATAAGTCATTTGGCATGCAAATTATATGTCACTTTAAAGGATATCTTTCTTGGCTGTATCCTCTACTCCCATCAGATCATCCTTGTCTGCAACATCTTCATACTGGCAAAAGGAGAGTGAGAAAAAAAATATATATATATACAGTAAATACCTCGGTTTACGAGTGACTTTGTATACAAGCAAATTGGTGTACGAGCATAGAAAGTCAAAAAAAGTCATGACCCTCAAGATGAGTAAGAAAGACGTTACGGAATCTTCCCTCTAACAGTAACCCCCTCCTCTCGTCTCCTTCACGCCAGCAACGACGCTACTAAAAGGTAAAGTGCGCGTTACAGTAAATCAAGTATTTTTAGAGTTTAATTGTCAATTATTAATTAGTATTTTTTACATGAGATCTTAATGGTTATAATTTTAACTGTAATTAATAGGGTAAAACCAACATTTTTAATTTTTTATTGCATTCTTATGGGGAAAATTATTTTGGTGTACGAGAATTGAGTTACGAGCTAGCTCTTGGAACGAATTAAACTCGTAAACCGAGCTATTACTGTATTATATTTTTGATAATAACTTTATAACAAGTAAGGGTAAAAATGGCTTTGGTATGGGTGCTCTGAACTGATTGTTTTAACAGTAAATTTAAATAGGTAAATTTATGTTTAGTTTGAGCTGATGACATGATGACTTTTAAAGAGCAGATTTTATACTGCTTTTATACTGGGTAAAATATTGCAAACCAAAACTGGACAAAATACATGCTTTAAAAAGTAATTTGTAACGTATTTTGTTACATTACTCAAGTTTAGTAATGTAATCTAAATACTTTGGAATACTTTGAAATACTTAACACAAAAGACCATATTAACTTGATGTCCTGTTATCATCTTTATAGCAGAGGCACATCTAATAGGTTTGGAAAAAAATATGCCAAAAGTAATTTTGTGTCATTTTAACTATCCTAGCAATAGTTTCTATTGCAGCAAGCATCAGTCAGTAAGTGTGGTCTTAACAATAAATGAAAGCAAGAAAAAAACAGCTGGTACAGTTCTCAAAGTAACACAACAAATTTAGGTAATGAATGGAGAAAACTTTATCCTCTCTATGGAAAGACAACCGCCACAACAGAATCGTGAGAGTCAACAGTCAAACTTAGTCAGGATGCGTTTCGCAAATCAAATATGGATGCAATGAAGTTCAATGGAATTTATGACTATAGTTATCTAGCGATGCTTTGGGAAACACACCCCAGATCTATCAAATTTGTGAATAATTCATTGACAATATTTTTGTAACAAAACAAATGATTCATTTAAAAAGATGAAAAAAAAACAATTTGTTCACAACTCGGATAATGAACTCGCACAAAGGCGCCATTTACCAGAACATTTGTAATGAAGTATTAAGATTTAAAGTTTGTCTGTTAAGTACACAAAGCCATTGGCCGGGGGGGGGGAGATGCGCGCGATTGTTGAAGCACACCTCCTCACCGCCGAAGCTACAACGCCAGAGCCTCTTGCAGCCACTCAACCGAGGGTTGGGGACCACTGCTTTATAAAACATTACTTAACGCATGATTAATTGGATGTCAATTCTATGTTGTATAAGACCAAATTCTTATAAATATTAAACGTAGGCTAATGATGATAACCATAGATGCTCAACGTATGAGTAAATGGGAAAATAAGGAATAAATAAAGAAAATAATTTTCAAAGACCAAGAAAAACTTCAAGATGCTTTTTCAGATTAGATGTTGAATCCTTTGCCGATAGAAGTTGTTGCAGGTAGACATAGCTTGCATTAAACTGTGATGTTACATCCATTTTCTTGTTTATAAGTAAAACTGTCTTTGAATTTCCACGAAAGAAATGCATTACGTGCTGTTTTCCCGTCCATTTTTTTATGCGATTCCAGATCTACACTCTCCAGCTTGCTAACTGAACAGGCTGCGCGCGTTTTTTTTAAAGAGACAGAGTCGGAGAATCATCAGACAGCTTACGTTAATGTAATCACTTTGGTAATCTAAAATACTTTTTGAATGTAACTGTAATTTGATTACCATCAATTTAAAATGTAACTGTAACGAAATAGTTACTCAAATTTTTTATTTTAAATACGTAACGTCGTTACATGTATTTCGTTACTCCCCAACCCTGACTATATCCTTAATGTATTGCACAAAATCAATATTAAACATAAACACCTGAATGTAAAGAAAAGGTTTTAAAATGTTTTTATATAAAGCTGTTCCTATATTGTGAGTATTTTCACATCAAATGAAAATGAAATATTTCCAGTAAATCAAGAATCGCTCACAGAAAAGTATTGCATTAACACATTTTGCTATAAACATATTATGGTTTAATATATTTATATTTTACATATTCTAGATTTGTATTCCCTTAAATATTTTATTGTAATTTATATGTAATAATTATTAAATAAATTTCTTCCAGACCATTTTTGGAGTTTTGTGTGAAATTGTCAAATTTGCTTTTTGTCCCTCCTTTTTTTGTTTTGTTCCAATACACACAAAGGGAATAAACAATGTATAGCAATACTTGATTTTCTGGAAAAATTTCAGGGGTACCAACAATTTTGGCCATGAATGTGTGTGTATGTGTAAATATATATATATATATATATACAGTTGTATGTATATATACATATGTATATGTATGTATATGTGTATTCATTCTGTATTAATCAATTATGTATTAATTCACATTTACAACTGTATATATATATATATATATATGTGTATGTACGTATATATATATATATATATATATATATATATATATATATATATATATATATATATATATATATATATATATATATATATATATATACAGTAATACCTCGGTTTACGAGTTTAATTCGTTCCAAGAGCGAGCTCGTAAACCAAAATGCTCGTACACCAAAACAATTTCCCCCATAAGAACGCACTAAAAATCACTTGATTCGTTCCACACGACCATAAATGCCCATTTTAAATATTTTTTTGGTTTTAACCTATTAATTACATTTAAAATTATAACCATTAAGATCTCATATAAATACTAATTAAGTATTTTTAGAGTTTAACTGTCATTATTAACTATTTACTGTAACATGCACTTTACCTCTTCACTGCTGGCATGATCGAGACGAGAGGAGAGGGGAGGGTTACTGCTTATATATTTCACTACATTGTAGCGTTGCTTCTTTTAATAACCAGACAGGTTCCTTCTCATTCAGAGATTTTATTGAGAACTATCGGATTGCGGTTCTGGCTTCAACCCACGCTGTACATAACAGAAGAATCAAAACTATCTCTGCTTACGAGCTCTCTCTCAAATCTCTCAGAACTCCACTCTCTCTAGCGCCGACTGAATCTCCGCCCTCTTAAAGTGACAAGACTGTTAACTTAACACTTATTGACACATCAGATTAACTAGTTCCTTCAACATTTGTAACGATATTACAACGTGAAGAATAGCGTAATAGGTAATAGGTAAGAATAGGTAAAACCGCTGTAAATCACTTATGTATATGATCTGTACAGAGTTATAACTGTTATAGTATGCTGTTCTCTAAAAGTGTATGGCCCTTTAAGAACGTCATTGGGTGCGTTGGACTGTGAACACACGTGAGTCTCATTAGTATGCAATGTGTGGTGTTGGTAACATGCTCCATTAATAAAGTTTCATCATATTCACATGTAATCATATTCACAACAACTTATAAAATAATGCACTGTGGTGAATGATGCACCCATACTGAGAGACACTGAGAGAATGAACGAGTTAAGGGGTGATAAAGGGATCTTTTCGATGCAAAACTGTGCATGGGTGAGGGAATTTTTTCTCGTACACCGAGACAATGCTCGTACACCAATACGACCCTCCATGCTCGTACACCGATTTGCTCGTATACCAAGTCGCTCGTTAACCGAGGTATTACTGTATATATATATATATATATATATATATATACACATACATACATATACATATATATACATACATTTACATACATATACACACACAACTGTTTACAGTTTACATAAAACTTTTCTGTCTCCTAATTCAAAATACTCTCACACCCTGCTCGTCTTTTGAGTGGCAATTTTTGCACCTAAAAGAAAACACATGGGATATCTGAGATAAAGATTTCTAAGGTTTTTAAACTACTGTATTTTATAACTACGTATATAATCTTGCACTATACTTGCACATCCCTAATATATATATATATATATATATATATATAGAGAGAGAGAGAGAGAGAGAGAGAGAGAGTGTGTGTGTGTGTGTGTGTGTGTGTACCATTTCATACAAAATGGTAATTCAAAGTGCTGTACATAGGAGGAATGACAATAATCAAAAGAAATAAAATCATCAATAACTCATTTACTTGTTATTAAGTGTCTCAATCAAAACATCTAATATAATTTAAAAAAATTTACGTCAGAAGTTCTAATTGTTGTGGAACTTGCCATAGACCCAACTGTGTGTCTTGAGCTATAAAACTGTTGGTGCTGACTCCAGAAAACTATTTACAACTGAACAATCAGATCAAAGCTTACGATTTTACAAAAAATCTTGCTCTTTTAGATTGTGAACTGTAGTGCACTTCCATGCCTATCACCTGGACTTTCAGCAGTCTGCCACTGTATGACTTGAAGTAACTGAAATAGATTTTGCTCATGGTGTCCACATACTCGTCCCGGATCTCCTTTGCAACTGTCCTCTCATTGGCTAACAGGAACTGATAGAAAAACCTGTAGATGACCAGAAACACATCCTAAGTAAACATCAAGTAACACATCCAACACATCATAAGTATTGTGCTTCTCACATAACATAAATGAAAATTTGAGATAATATCTTAAACAGAGAGTAACTTATTTTTGTGTCCATTAGATATTGTTCATGTCTTTTATGGTGTTTAATGAAGGCCAGTCTTAGGAAATAGCAGTTAACTTAAATATATTTATTCTGATTATTTAATGAAAGGCTCTGCTAAACTGATTTTTTTAAGCTCTGTCGGACAGTACCAGGGGCGTAACAGTCTACTGGATTACTATAGAGGGATCATTGTGTGACCCAAAACTATTTAGATAAGTGTTCAACAAATATGACATGATAATTAAGAATCCATGACCCTTCTTTTCAAGACATTTTAAAGACGATTAAGGGTATTTAAATAAAGAATAATTAGGGGTTTTCCATTACGGGATTGAAGATTAAAGCCAAAATACCTAACCACTATTTGAATTCTGCACAGAATCAAAACAAATATAAATAATAATAATAATAATAAAAAGTTTCTCCTCAAAGTCAGAAACAAACCTTTATTTAAAAAAAAGACTGTCACAGCATAATAAGGTTGAACATAAAATATTGGTACAAAGACAGATTCTGCATTCTGAGAAATGTTTTTGCTTTTATTGAAAATATTATAATATACCATATATGACAAAAGTTATTGGTATTACTGCTCCTTCCTGCTGCTCTACAGTGCAGACGTGTTTCCCTCTGCTCCGCTCTGGCACTTGGTATTTTGTCTATTTTCTCTGACCCGCTGCTTGCTGAACTCCTGGAAATACTAAAATGGAATTGATTAACTGGTCAATCAGCGCGATTGATAAGATTTTTTAACAAAGGAAGGGGGCTCCGGGAGAATCACGGACAGGACCTTTGCCGCAGGGTACGTGATAGACCCATGGAACAGCTGGCAAGTCCTGTGCCTGAAAGCGCTGTCCGTGGAAGATGCGGAAGATTTATATACGATTGGATTATTGATAGCGGGATTCCTATTCTTTGGCTTTGGGATTGCCCTGACCTATCGGAAAATTGGTAAGACAGCTGCAAGCAAATTCACCGAGCCGCTGTCTGTGGAACTTAAGAAATACTTCGAAGATGTGTGTGACCGTTTGAAGGAATTAGATCAGAGAGTGATACAGATTGAGGAACTGAACCGTAACAACGTAGTCCGGACTGCGAGTCAGATCGGTGAACTTTCACGGACTGTAACTGGTCTGGCCATGAGGCTGGACGTAATGTCTAGAGAAGCTGCACGGATTGAACGTAAGTGATGAGGACCAGAACTGATTGATTATGATCCGAACAAACTACCGAAGATCATCAAATGGATTAAAAATTGTATTTCCACCCGAACTTCATTTGTCCCTATCTCCCGGTTGGGAGGCCAGCTTGACAGCCTGGTCTGTTATCCTTCTCTGGGCACTGCCTGTCCCTTCAAGGACAAAACCATAGAACTGAACTCGAAAACATTGATGTTTTGGCTACATTTGTCTTTCTCTGGGCACTGCCTGTCCCTCACCATACAGTCCCCCATTCCCTGCCCCCCTCGATCCGTCTGCCTGTCCTTATCTATCCTTATCTATCTCCTCTCCCAACTCCATTAAAAAAAATCCCAACATGTAACCACGTGTGCTGTGTATGTTAGGGTGTTTGCCATGTAATGCTTGCTAAACTGCATTCTTGTATTTCTGGAGAAAGGATGGCGCCACAAATGGCTGTCTCAGTGTTGAGCTCTTCAGTGATTGTTTTTGTTTTGTTTGTTTGTTTATGTTGTGTTGCAAATGTGCACTGGAAGCTTAAGCACTAAGACAAATTCCTTGTGTGTGCAAGCACACTTGGCAATAAAGCTCTTTCTGATTCTGATTCTTATTGTATGCAATATGCATCTTAACCTACACAACTAATGGAAATCTACAGTTCAGTAAACTAGTCCCCACCTTAAACCTTACGCCTGGTATTAAGATCATTAAGGTCAATCAGGTCACAAGTGGATGATACTACAGGCGTAAACAGGGTCTAAAATGATTTGAGCTGGTTACTTTCGACTACTTCTAGAGGTATTTAATCTTTATCAGCAGAAGACCCAAGTTGAGAAAAAAAATTAAATCTTTTTTGTTTTGTTTTTTATAATGTGGCACATAATTTGGTAATTTATCACATAATATTTATTTATTAATCGACTAATTGGGAGAGAAAAAATAGCCGACTGATTAATCGACAATTTCAAAAAGTATATAATTTGAATGATAAATGAATGTGCAATTTTAATATCAGCGAATTTGCTGATATTGCAATGACAACCTTTTATTTTAAAAGATATACTGCATTACACTAAACAGAGCTAAATATATATTGTTAGTTCTATTATCAGTAATTCACAATAACCTTTGTGCTGGTAATGAAGTAATGTTCGCATGCAACTTAGCATGATTTGATTGTGAGGAGTGCTTTTTGTACCTGTACTTGAGTAGTGTGTTCTGGGGGATCTGGTAGTTGGTCATAGGCTTTCTGAATGAGTAGATCTTCTGTAGGATGAATTCACGGATCTTTGAGACGGCCTGTGAATAGAATAAAAACAGACACATTCTGCAAAAGAAAACTGAATTACCTACTTTTTGCTTCCATGTTACATCAAGAATGGGTTATACCAGTCAATCTTTGATTTGCTCTCACTTTAATTTTGAGGCGATCTACGATGTCCTGTATATCAGAGCAGGCAAGGGTCTCTCTGAAGCTGAGCTCTTTGGCAAAGTTGATCTTGTTATTGAGCTCATGAAGTTGCTCCAAAAACTCCTGCTCCGTTACAGAACTGTCCAGAATCACACTGCAACACACATACAGTTCTTAAATATACCTTCAGGAAGGTAAAGCAAAATCTCCCTGTAATAACACGCTCAATATATGTCCTTACGAAATCATGGTGCTGGGAACAACCAGTTCATCAACCAGCTGGCTAAGCTGACTGCGAACAGCCTGACGGTTCTTCAGCCTCATGTTCATACTAACTGACTGCTGCTGCAGTGTCTGAATCTCACTGCTGATGGATGACAGGTCACTCTGAAAACTGCTCAACATGCCCTCCATACGCTAGACAGAAAAGAAAGCAAATGCACTTAAGCAGTTTATGTCAAATAGCATCACAGCTGAACACAACACATCATCAACCACATCAACATTTTTGACCAGTAAGCTGCTATCTTGAATCCAAAATGTCCTTTTCACTGAATTATGAAATATCACCTGTCTTTGAAAAGCATGAGAAAATAGCAGTACATGATTTTGCTGGACCGTCACAAAAACTGACTATCAAAAAAAAAAAAAAAAAAACACGTACAAGCTAAGTGATATTTCCAACACTTTGTTCTTGTTTTCTTAAGATATTAAGGTA
Organism: Rhodeus uyekii; assembly: GCA_037043235.1. Taxonomy (NCBI): domain Eukaryota; kingdom Metazoa; phylum Chordata; class Actinopteri; order Cypriniformes; family Acheilognathidae; genus Rhodeus; species Rhodeus uyekii. Next base: position 23,919 of record JAWRVZ010000070.1, read on the forward strand.
TTTAATTTTTACTTTAACCGTTTTATTTTGAACTTGAATGAGTTTGCTCCATTTTTTACAAGCAGTTAATCGGTAATGTTTAGACTCTCGACTGGTAAAATATCTTTTCAACATACGGAATTGCAGGTCATAGTTTGCAAACCACAACAGCATAAAGTCCTAATGTCCACTAAATACACTCACCTCCAGTATTGAGTCACAGGCTGTGATCTGGTTGTGTAAAGAGGCAATATTCTGACTTTCTTTGATATCTATACCATTGCTACAGTTAAGGGTTCTTTAATAATATATATGACCATTTAAATAAGTCTTAATTGCTGAAACATAGACCATGCTTTATGCTCACTGATACAGAAGTATCAATAAAACAGAAAAAATAAATATATGTAAAATCATAACAGGTTATTGCATTAATATGAAAGTGAATCTCACAAATTAGTCTAAAGTGGACATCCAGCCAATCCGAAGATGTTTTCTTGTGATTCTGCTAAAAAGATATTAAAGACAGAAGTATGGATACAGTCTTTGATTGATGCTTGTTCAATTCGCTGCAGTTCAATTTCCACCTGCTTTGAGTACTGCCGCAAATCCACACCCTGTTCCACAAAAAAACACAAAAAATTTTAACATGTAATGATGATAACACACATCAGCAGCTGAACATTCATCTCACCGTCTTGAGAGCCTCTTTCACAAGATCATCCTCCAGATTAGCTTGAATGTGAACTAAAAAATGAGAAGTAACAAGGAACTTATTAATGAATAACTTCCTTTCCTTAAGTGATCAAAAACAAAAACACAAAACTTACTGTCCACCTCATCCAGAATGAACTCATCTGTGGTAATATCCAGATCACCCAAATTTAGTGAAGGAACCACATCAAAGTCTGACCTCTGTCAAAGTATTACAAAGAGACACAGTCATCAATAAAATGTTGATCTTGCTAATTCAATATTCATGCAGATTCAGAAAGGTGTTAACATGAGAAGTAGAGTATATATATCATTTAATATCACTCGATCACCTATTGTGCCCCTGAAGCGAGGTGTTCCCCAGGGATCTGTTCTCGGGTCTTTATTATTCATAATTTACATCATACCACTTGGTCAGATTTTACAACGTCACGGTCTTAACTAGCATTTTTATGCTGATGACATTCAATTATACCTACTCTACCTCCCCACACAGACAAAATCTCTGGTTGTGTTAAAAAAATTAAAAATTGGTGAAAAAAATTCAAATTTTCTGAAACTCAACATGGACAAAACAGATTATTTTCATTGTAACTCCCTCACTTACTCAATAATATTTGTATTATAACATTTTTTTTAAATATTTTTTATTAGTAGATCGCTCATATTTTAAAAATGTAGGTGTAATCATTGACTGTATCCTTTCCATCCAGTCTCATATTTCCACTGTAACAAAATCTGCTTTCTTTCACCTATTTCTCTGATTGGCTTCATCACTCTGTCTCCTCTCCACCAATAAAGCTGGTGTGTGGTGAGCGTTCTGGCGCAATATGGCTGCCGTCGCATCATCCAGGTGTTACTGTACTGCATCCATTACTGTAATGCTCTTTTCATTGGTCTACCTGCAAGCTCCATTTCCAGATTACAATACATTCAAAACTCTGTTGCTAGAATACTCACCCATACCAATCGCTCTGCTCACATCACCCCAATTTTGTATGATCATCACTGGCTTCCAGTAGCCTTCCGAAATTAAATTCAAAATCTCAGCACTGTTTAGCTCCCCCTTTTCACTGTAATTTGCTCGCCCCCTACACTCCGACTCGCTCACTACGTTCCTCCAACTCTGTCCTACCCGTTGTCCCTCGGCATCGCCTCTCTTCAATGGGGGGCAGATCATTCAGTGTTATTGCTCCCAAACTCTGTAATTCTCTCTGGAATGCTCACTCAGTTGTGTCAATAATCAAAACTCACATTTTTTTCTTATTGTTATACCCCTGATTTGATTAATTGATTACTCTGCATTACTACTAATATTTCTCAGAATGTTATGTCGTTTAAGTCCTGTTTGTAATTTTTTACTTGACTAATAGAAACAATAATGGAAGTACAGTAATACCTCGGTTTACGAGTGACTTCACGAGCAATATATGAGCACCTATACGAGCAAATCAGTGTACGAGCATGGAAAGTCAAATCGGTGTACGAGCATTGTATCGGTGTGCGAGAAAAATATTCCCTCATCCACGCACATTTTTGTATGGAAAAGTCCTAACGTCCTAACATCTTCGCGTGCATTTTTACTGGAAATATCCTAACGACAGCCTCTCATAAAACAGTCATGCAGTTTCAACCCCTTTATCACCCCTTAACTTGTTCATTCTCTCAGCGTCGCTCCGTTTAGTTGCATCATTCACCACAGTGCATACATTTCTAAGTTGTTGTTCATTCCGTTAATCATCACAACGACTGTTACATGTGAATATGATGAAACTTTATTAACGGAGCATGTGTTATCAACACGACACATTGCATATTAATGAGGCTCACGTGTGTTCTCAGTCCAGCACCCGGGGGGTAATGACATTCTTAAAGAGCCATACATTTTAGAGAATAGCACACTATCACAGTCATAACTCTGTGCAGATCATTTGTCAAAAAGTGGTTTTACCTCGTTATTCCCTATTCTTCACGTAGTGAAATATATACGTACAGTACAGCATATAGAAAGAAGGTCCAAAATTCTCCCTCTAAGCAATAACACCTCCCCCCTCTTCTCGTCTCCATCACGCCAGCAACGATGGTACTCAAAGGTAAAGTGCGTGTTATAGTAAATTGTCAAGTATTTTTAGAGTTTAACTGTCAATTATTAATTAGTATTTATATGAGACCTTAATGGTTATAATTTTAACTGTAATTAATAGGGTAAAACCCAAAAAATATTTAAAATGGGCATTTATGGTCGTGTGGAACGAATCAAGTGATTTTTAGTGCGTTCTTATGAGGAAAATTGTTTTGGTGTACGAGAACTTTGGGTTAAACAATAAAGCGTCAATGCTTCCTTAAACTACTAGCAAAGGCAGACTGGCAGCTGCCACCAGCCCTTGGCAGGTGACGTGTCCAGTGACCTGGCTCCTTTCAGCCAGTTGAAGATTGAATCCCTACTGGCTGTCTGGGAAGCAAAGGCAGTGTTGACATATTTTGACCACAAGATGTTGCACCGTGTTGAAATCGAGTTAAAGAACCATCTTGAGGGGAAAGCCTCGGTGCTTCACAAAGCTTAATTTCATCACTACTTAAAAGAGCAATGCACAGAATAATTTCAATATTTCCTATTGTTATGTCTCAATGTTAACATCTGATATTTGAGTACGTGTGGTGGTGGACACGTCGATGCACTGTCACATGACCTTCCTGTAGCAGACAGAATGACATAAAAATATCTCTTCAGATGTTTCGTGAAATAAAGTCCTGCGTAGGCCAATAGCAGTCGCGATCAGTAAAACAACAATCAAAGGAATTATTACAGTTCATTCAAAACAACACTGTGTAATCTGTGTTATTTCTATTATATTCCGCTCTGGGGCTGTCAACAGAGCTAAAGCTTACAGGTGTAACATGATCAGTAAATCATCACATCACTGACATAGCATGAAAGAAAATCATCACCTCATCCTGTAAATACGCCATCGCACCGCTCACGGAATCAGCGGGTGTGTTTATATGAACAGCTCCTGTAGTCATTGCCTCCGCCATGGCGTTTGTAGTTCACAGAAACTACACATCCGTTCAGTACTTTAGTCCCTCCAGTCATTAATTAACCAAAATGTAAACATATTAAGAAATACAAGAATAAAAGATCCTAAATATATTTTACAATATACGATAAAGATTTTTTTTAATCTCATCGTTTAAAATGTTGTTTTGCATAGCATAGCATCTGGCCCGGTCTGCCTATCGGACATTTTCACTGTGACGGAATCGGTTCCTGTCGAAGTTCGCATGTCGAATGCACAAATTATCGCGAGATCATGATAACTTCCTCTTTGCGCGGAACCAGCGAACAAGATGGTGAGTGTGAAATGAATTCCTTAAGACTTTACATGAAATCTGGTAACATCGCCTGTGTTTGTTTGCTACGTTAGTACTTATTCAACATTTAATGTATTTTTATGCATATAGAATCAAAATGTATTGGTATTTTAGGCTTACAGTATAGAGTTAACCTTTAAATGAGTGATAGAAAGCCCGTGTTCAGTCCGCGATGGTTTAAGTCAAAATAAAGAGTACTATTATAACAGTGTTTTGAAGGTTAGAGTAGAAATGTATCACATTTTTGCTATATGTTTATTTTTGTTAAAAACAGACGGAGAAACATCTATGTATGTCTTATCAGTAAGTTGTACGTTAGCGTTATGCGGCTATATTAGTATACTAAACTGCAATCCAGTTAAATGAATTGTTAATTTTAAATCGTTCTGGGCTGGAAGATAGGCACATGCCTCACACACGTTACTGTCTGTTTTCTCTCAGTCGCTCGTCATTCCAGAGAAGTTCCAGCACATCCTTCGTGTTCTCAATACGAACATTGACGGAAGACGCAAAATCGCATTTGCCATTACTGCTATCAAGGTGAGTGACCTAAACAGCTTTTCAGATTGCAATACCGGTGAATTTTTTTTTTTGACGAATCCTCCGTGTTGTACATTTATTCCGCAGGGTGTTGGAAGGCGATATGCCCATGTGGTCCTGAGGAAAGCTGATATTGACCTGAGCAAGCGTGCTGGAGAACTCACTGAGGATGAGGTGAGTTTGTAGACTAATGTTGAAAATGTGAACATTCATAGAGAAATTGTAATGAGGTATATCTATTTCTTTCACCAATAAGGCTAATCATTCGTCTTACTGTTATGTTATAATCTTTTTCAACCATCAAGAAGTCATCTTAGGTTTACTGCTTTGTGTGGAAAATGAATCGCAAAAAATTCTTAACGCTATGATTTTGACATCTTAGCCCAAATGTGAAATTACTAAAAGATTAATCTGATCCTAGGTTAAGATCTGTAGTCTTTGATCATTAGTTTGACATGTTTGCTGCATCTTATTAAATACTGTTGTGGTAATTTTACTGCAGATAAAATTCTGGGATCAGAAGTTCTGGGGTGAGGTCCTGCGATGTAGCTTCTCCTTCAATGACCTTTAAGTCAAAAACCATTAGGAGAGCATAGTTTTCATGATCAACTAAGTTCCATGATCAAAATAAACGTTAGAAATTGTTTTTCTTTTTTTGCCCACATTTTCAATCCTGCATGCAATGCAACTCAGTCATCGAATGTGTCATGAGTTGATGTAGAACTAGCAATATTCTTGACTGCCATTTTTAACAAGTTATAACTGCTGTAGAGTCTGAAATGTAATGACAACATTGGTGCTGTTGTCATTACTTGTGTTTAGGATACATAACAAACAACTGTAAAAATGGTCAATTCAGTAAGACCATATCAGATAAGTTATGTTAGCTACATTAATTTTGTGGGGGAGAATCTAAAATTAGGGACACACTGGTAAACTCGGCTACAGACTTGTAATAAGTTTTTACAATACAACACTGCTAGTGTTCAATGTATTTAATCTTTGTTAGTTATATTTGATTAACATTACTGACTTGGTAGCAGGTATTTATAGGCTACTGTCACTTAAAGACCGCTGTCCTGCAACGTCTAGCTCCAACTCTAATTAAACACACCTGAACCAGCTAATCAAGGTCTTATGAGATGTACTAGAAACTTCCAGGTAGATGTGTTGAGGCAAGATGGAGCTAAACTTTGCAGGACAGTGGTTCTCCAGGACCGAGTTTGGACACCCCTGACCTAATGCATGGATTCAGTTTAGTGATACACATTCGATTTCTTAACTCTTTATGTTCACTTAAGACAGAACACACTGTTTAGGAGAATACTTGACAATTTTATGTCTGTTCAAGTGTAGGGAGATTCAAAAGAAGAATCGGTTTGCTATTGGCTCGCTATCTGAAACATGCCTCTGTGTGTGCTTTTGGGTGTACACAGATCAGGCCTCGATGAATTATTCCAGGGTCACTCGCCCTGCAGGACTAGTGACCCTAAAAACTTACTCGCCCTTCACATAAAGCACTCGCCCAGCATTTTAACAGACAAAAATAGTTATTAAAGTAAAAAACACGATATACTGCAAAACCAAATATTTATTGGTTGAATGCAACAAGAACCCAGAAACAATATAATTAATCTGATAGTGAATCTGAAGATCATTTTTATGGAGATAAATTTAATAAATGTACTATATACAAACAATGGGATGCAGCCACGGAGGCGTTATTTACTGGATTTTATTTTCTATATTATAACACCGATGTCCCGCAAATCAGCCCATTTCAAATGATGGAAAAACAAAATACAATCCGCATGACGCTAAATCCAACGCCGATAACAGTAACATTCACTTCGTCCAGCTCAAAGTCAAACATGCTCAATTTCAAACACAATAAGTAATAATTCTATGACGGCTTTGACAAATGTGATATTACACGAGCAGCTGTTTCTCTGTCTGCCTCAAGCCCGGCTGATGCCCCGCCCCGGGAGTCATTTACTCCACTGTGATTGGCCCCCGGAGTCATTTACTCCACTATGATTGGCCCCCGGGAGTCTTGTACTCCACTGTGATTGGTTGGCCTGTACAGCTGCAGCTCGCACGAAAAAGGAACCTTTCACACACACACACACAACGCGGTAAAGCGCTATTCATTCAAAACTCGTGGGCCACACTTACATTAAACTTTCATATGGTCCCGCGGGCCACAAAATATCGTTTCGCGGGCCGCATGTTTGAGACCCCTGACGTAAATACTACATTCGTGATTCGTGGTTCAAACTTTAGAACTGAATCGTATATCTGATCGCTACTAGCCCGTCGTCGATTTTCTGCTCTTGTTTGGCATATTTTACGAGTGTTATACGGCCTGAAGTTTTTTCTATGTAGTAACAGTTGAATGATAGAAAAACTGTATTGGAATCTGAAGAATCTAACTCGCCCGACAGGGCGAGTTTTATCAAATTTTTACTCGCCCGAGCCGAGCTTTCACTCGCAAATGCGAGCGGGCGAGTGGATTTGTCGAGCCCTGACACAGATAAGTGCTCAAGTACCGATTTGATGAAGCATGGAAATTAAAGCACAAAATGTATGCATACTGAACCATAAGGCCTGGTCTGTATGGATCAACTATGATTTGTTTATAGAGCGGAATAGTGAGTGGCGTGTCACACCGTACAGTAATAACCCCTAAAGCGAGAGTGAAGGCTAGGTGAAATTAACATTTTCGGCAGAAGAAATTGAAGTGCATCCCCAGAATCCCATTTTAGTTTGGAAAGAAAACTGAATCTCAAAGAGTAGTTGAACAGCCTTAATTTGTTCAAATGACATATCAGAAAGCATATCTAATTAATTGAAATCATGAAACGACAATTTAAGCTTTAAAAACAATTACATTTATGGCCCTGTGACATGCATTATTTTTACCAAATTCTGGGTTCCATTTTAATGGTTTAATCAAATCATGTATACTTAAAAAAAAAAGTTTTTAAGTTTCAATTTCTAGAATTTTGCGGTTTTACTTTTTAAATGAACACTGAAGGGAAATGTAGTATTCCTAATGTTAGTATTATGTAGCTAAAATCTACTATGTACAAAATGTTTCACAATATCTTAGTTAAACCAAACTTCTGCCATTGCATGAAGACCTTTTGAGTTTCTGTGTGTTTGATATGACGATAGTTTTGTGTTAAATTAAAGCCCATGAACTCCACTGCATTTCAGGATTCATATTGAAGTAGTCTTTTTGCAGGTAAATGTTCAAAGACACTGCTCTATATTGTTGTTTGATTTGTACTGACTTGATTTTATTTATTCATCACTGAGAAGCTAAACAAGGCTGTAGAGTTAGGGGAAATCACAAAGCTTATGCTAAAGTTAACTTGGTAAAATAATCCAATCTGTTTTGTCATTTAACTTTTTCGTGAAAAATTAAACCAATTGATGCTAACAGATTATTTATAAATGTAGGAAAATATCTGAGTATTACAAGTAGGCCTATAGTGTTTGAGTCATTTAGTGGATTAGGTAGGCTAGCCATTTATTTTGAAAATTGCTAACTTTCATTTGAAAAACGCATTCACCATTTTACATTTCAATGGCTCAAACACAATGTTGTGCACTCCTTTAAGCTTAGCATTATACGATGCATGGCATCTTTAATAAAATTTACTTTACTGAAGTTTTTGTGATTGCATGGAACGCATTTGTAACAACCAATTTTCTCTTTGTTGAACAGGTTGAGAGGGTGGTGACCATTATGCAGAACCCTCGCCAGTACAAAATCCCTGACTGGTTCCTGAACAGACAGAAGGACATTAAAGATGGAAAATACAGTCAGGTATGATTGGAGTGCCTTTTCTGTGATATTTAGAGGTTGGGTTTCTTAACATCCTTGAATAGTGGTTCAAGTAGTATTATTGGGCTGCAGAATACTGTTCAGACCAGGGATGGGGAACTTCAATCCAGGAGGTCAACTGCACGGCAAAATTTAGCCTCATCCATGTCAAACCAGGGGCGTTTCAAATGAGACATGTTTGAGGTCTATAAATGATTTAAGTATTTTCCTGCCTGACACTTACAACATGGTTAGCACATGGCCCAGCCGTGTTAATAATCAGGGGTGCGTTTCCTAAAGCTGTCTATGATCTTAAGTTTTGCCATTACCAGCTCAATTCAAGACGTCTTGCGACCATAGTTGGCTGGGAAACGCCTCTTTTCTGTCACAGAATCTGTAACTTCGCCATTTCCTGTTAATATATGTACACACACACACCCTAACCCTATTTTAATTTTTTTTTTTTATTCCCTCTTGTTTGGTTGACTGAATTGCCTCTTCTCATTGACTAATGTTCAGTCAACTATTAGGGTGCAGCCCTACTAATAATCACACTAGAATGAAATTGACTTGAAATTTTGGGCTTTTCCCTAGGTCCTCGCTAATGGTCTGGACAACAAACTAAGAGAAGATCTGGAGAGGCTGAAGAAGATCAGGGCTCACCGTGGCCTCCGTCACTTCTGGGGGTGAGTTTCACTGCAAACGCTTTCCTGCAGTACTGTGAAATAACTAATTGATGTTGATTTGTTTAGAAAAATTAAGAACTGGGGAAATGAGTTTTATCAGAGAATACAGTGACTTCAGACAGTATAAATCCAAAACTTGTTGAATTATGTCTGGCACTGATACCATCAGTTCCAGTGATGGCTTTTAATGATCTATAATGGTAAAAATGTTCATTGTATTACGTTTACTTAATGTTTTTCTTTATTCCTTTAGTCTGCGTGTCCGTGGTCAGCACACAAAGACTACTGGTCGTCGTGGTCGCACTGTGGGTGTGTCCAAGAAGAAGTAAACTCAAAATAAAACTGAATTGGTCAGCCATTCTGTGTCTTGGTCTTCATTTTCAGCCATATTTGTGATTCTATTCTACTCTTTTTGTTGTTTTCTAACATGGTCATAGATTAGCAAAAAAGGGAAGGAGAATAGTGCAGTTACAATGTACAATTTTCCACCCCGATACCCTCTGTGAATTTATAAATTTGGCAGAATCAATGTCCTTGGAGTATTAGTACATCTGCAATCTGGTAATTCATTATTTGATAATGTTCTTTATTTATTATTAAAAGGACATTTTAATGCATTTTAAGATTCGGTTTGTTCATTACCATGAAATTGTTGTCCCAGACCTGTATGATTTTGTTTTTCTTCCTGCTGAAGATATTTTGCTGGTTGGTAATGTTGGTATTCAAAAAGTTAATGGACCTTGTTGACTTCAAAACGCATATTATGGATGTCAACGGAGTCCCATCAACTGTTTGGTTACTGACAATATTTAGTGTTCAGCAAAGGAAGGAAATTCATGAAAGTTTGGAACAACATAGTGAGTAAATAAACATTTTTGTTTTATCCCTTTTAAGAAGAGGAGATGCCAGAGTAATCAAGTTCAACAGCGATATTGTCAAGTATAAATGTATATTTTTATTGATGGAAAAAAGATGCAACTTTTTTTCAAGGCAAGGGTAAAATGTTCAATAAACTAGTTATAAAATAGCAATGACAAGGAAAAATGCCTCATTTTAGCCACTACATAAATTCACATGAATTCTGATTAAAAATGGTTTACTTTACAAAACATTAGTGTGATGGGATAGAATGTGTCCTATGTCAGTCATTTCTAAACAGAACCCAACCCAGGCAAATCCTGTACAGAACAAAAGTTGAGTTATCTATTGAAGTCAATAGATCAAAATAATTGATGTCTGATTATCTGTGATGTCACAGAAATCAAAATTATATTAAGTCAATTTGATTGGGTTACTTTTTGGACTTTATTAATTGCATGTAATCAAATGAGATTTGTGTCTAGACACAACCAATGTTGTGCCAGCATGAGCTGCTTTGGGTATGACATGGGTGTATCCAGATTTCTGATAAAGCTTTCAAAATGGATGCAAACCTCCATATGTGGTTTGAATCAGATTTGATGTGCTGTTTTGTCGAGCATCTGCACAGTAAGATAATCATCTCATATTAAACCGGGAAGCAGTACATAAAATATTTAAAGGATTATATGAATATATGATAAATTAGTATAAATGAACAAAAACAAATTGAACTATACAAATACATGGACACTCTCTTGGGCTACACATGCAGGTTGCTACCAAGAATCCTCAGATCCTTCAATACAGACTCCGGCCAGAGGTAGTTTTTGACTCCTCGTAAACAATATATACAGTATTTCACTAGTATAAGCTGAGATACTATAACATGACACCATAAACAGCTGCAAATTACTTGAATTTAGGCTCTGTACTAATACCCACACTTGCAGTCTTTGCGCTTGACCACTTGTCTACTTTCATGATGTATTGCATGTATTTGGCCCAAAGGTTTGTGTGTAGAACTTTGATTACCTGATGTTATAGTGTAAAACGGGCAGTAACATTTTTACAAATCTGTATTTACATTTAATATTTTGATTTTTTGTGTGTGTGTTTAAATAAATATCTAAATGTTTGTTAATTTGCAACAGATTACAAATATATTAATTGTGGAGCTTCTAATTTAAGTGATGACAAGCAGTCACAAATGTTGTACAACATGCACATCTGCCACATTTTACTCCCAAATTAAATACAATATCAAATTTAACTTACATTGGAATTTTTTTTTTTTGACAAAAACCAAGTTTATCGGGACATTTATTGACAATACCACAATTTTAGGCAAAGTGATTTCCTGACAATGATAAATTATTAGACACCTTAGCCTCAAATACAACTGGAACGCAATTATGGCTTTCCTGTAGTTCAATCAGTAGAGCATTGGTGCTTACAACACCAAGGTCATGGGTTCTATCCCAGGGAAAGCAAGAACTGATTAGATGTTTTTCTTGAATGTCGCTTGTTTCTGAATGTTTCTTGTATGTCGCTTTGGATAAAAGTGTCTGCCAAATGCATAAAAGGTAAATCAATAAATGTTGTAATAAGAGCACGGAGCACTGTCATTTTTCAGGTCTTGTAAACTTTCTTCCTATTGCATGCACAATCTCAAGTCAATTATCCAAGACTGAGGCTATTGGGATAAACCCTTAGCATCTACAAATTTATGTTTATTGCATTGTCTATGGTATAAGAAAAAAATTTATGGGAAACACTGATCTACATGCCTACCTTGCCTTCAGCGCTGCTCAAACTTATCCTGAGGACTTTCTATTACTGCACTTTTTGGAGGTCTCCCTCATCTAACACAGACAATTTAACTCCGCTTATTAGTAGACAACAAATCCCAAAATGGTTGTGTCATATAAGAGAGACATCCAAAAGGTACAGTTGTGCAAGGTCCCCAAGATAGCAGTAGCACTGGTCTAGACTGGAGGTTCATGTATCTGTGCAGCATCTCTAAACTCAAGAGTTAATCACAGTTGTATATCTGCAGAAAGAGATCGTTATTTCCCTTTAGGTTAAAGATGATTTTCCTTGGCTTTCGTCCATCTGTCCCAGTTGAGGGGTCTGATTCTGCTGCTGCTTCTGGTCTTGTGTAGGAGCGTAGAAAAGTTCCAGAGGTTTACAGACCTTCCAGAACTTCTCATTCACTAGCTCCAAAGTCAAAGATCCATTTAGTGTCTGAAAGACAGAAATGACAAAGATAAGACAAACCAAACTGATTTGTGTTAACAGAGTATTGATAGCAGTATGACTCACGGAGAACTGTCCTCCTGCTGTGCTGATGTAGATAGTAAACTGTTTTTCACTGACATCCTGCAGACTACTACTGCTGTAGCCGCCAGCTTCAGGGTCTCCCTCCATGTTTCTATTCGCCTGCATGTCATTCTGACTGTCCTCCAGAGCAATACGGAGAGCCAGGTATTTGGAAAGGTGGTCTACTGTGGCATTAGCTGTGGTTTTGACATATCTGAGAGCACAAAAGAGAATGTAACACCCAAGTTATTTACTACAGATTTAAGTTTAATGAACGAATAACATATCAAATATCTAAATTCAAATCAATATTTGGGGTCTAATTATTTACTTATGTGGCAAGTAGTAATGTAAAAATTATAATAATTTACATGCAGTCTGTTGTTATCAAAAAATAAATCATTTGGACCCCAAACCTTTACTAACACATCCTGGGACGTCCACTCATTGAAATATTGACCATATACTCAGTCACAAATTTTCCTATACCTTGTCTGGCTGTACTGTTGGTTGCTGACCAGCAGGGGATGTGGGCAAAATATAAGTTCAATTTCTGAGCTCGCCCCATGGCCTGGCAGTTGTCCAGGAGGTGTACGACTCTCTCCAAAAGCCTCAGGTCCAGAATCATCAGACATTTGCTGCTTTTTACTGCGACTAGGTCCGGCCTCTGGTGCGTAGCTTGCTGGGGCAGAGGTATGGTGAGAAGGGGCGGAGTCATGTGAGACGTGTGAACGACTGTCACCGTTGTCCTCACCACCGCTGAAGTTAGTGTTTTCACCCTCTGGATGTAGCTTACGTACACGCTGAGCTCTATAAAAAAAATATATGTCTTCAGACGCCAGAAATCAATTAAGTTTGATGTTACCATTAACATTCAACCTGTTGCAACAGTGCATATTTTACTTTCACCATGTAGAATTTGTTGTATGAAAATTGCTAATGTTTTGTTCTCTGTTGTTAACAGAGAATAAAACATTAGCAATTTTCATTGAGGGTGAATAAATACTGACAATTGTCATTTTTGAGGGTACTATTTCTTTAAGTGGATATGCACTCGCTGTGCTGTGACCTGTGTCTGGCTTGCATGCGTAACCCCTGCTCGATACTGCTGCTGAGTGCCTCTTTGTTGTGCAGTCGACTGAGCTGCTCCAGAACTTTGTCCTGATGAGCCTCATACTCATCACGGCTAGGGTACATCTTAGAGATCAGGGCATCAAAATTTGGGTCGGCGCGTAGAGAACGTTTGGACACAAGCTTCTTCCTACAGGTCGGACATTCTTTATTTCTGCAGCAGAAAATAATTAAAAGAGCAGAACTGAGCAAAAACCATCTTATCAATTGCAAGTACCAAAAAACATAATGAAAAAAGGCAGATGATACAATTTAAAAGAAAAAGCATTTGGTCTTACCCTGATCGAAGCGCGGTGACGATGCACTCGGAGCAGAAACGATGCAGACACTCTTTGGTGGTCATGGTGTTTTTCAGCATATCCAGACAGATGGGACACATAAGCTCACTGTGGAGGCTTCTGGGTGACACAGCAATCTCTGTGCTGTCCATGATCGCCTCCTGAAACAATCCATTATTGGGTGGAACTTACTACAATATATTCATATATTCAAATACTACTTCAACAAACAAAAAAAAACAAAAAATGAAATGTCAGATTCTGATTTATATATTTGTCTCAGCAAGTAAAAGACAGAGGCAGCAGGATGAAAGGGCCAGGGAGATTGTTTGGGAAATCGGTTTATATAAATCCCCATTATTTCATTTAATGCTGCTATTTACACAGAAACTGATTACACTTAACTTTATGGAAATGAAGACATCCACTGCAGTCAAGAGTCAGAGATGTACACTGTAAATTTCACAACATTAACAAATGGCACATGAAACTGTATGCCTAAGATTATGAGTTACAGGTTGAACTAGGAATGCCTAGTGATCAATTAGTACTGGCAACATGCAACAACTGTGAATGTCTCATTTTCCTCTATTTTGATTGATTACCTAGAAGTATTGGTATTGCAAAGCCAAAACAACTCTTAATTATGTAACCCCTAAAATGTTGGGTATCTCCTTCTCATTATAAAATTACCGTAAAAATGGATCCCTGAGAAACATTGATCATTACTTAAAATCCACCCTTTTCACAGACAAGGCTTAAGCCTAGTAACAGACTAAAATGCATGTTTGAGCTGTTTTAACTTAAAGCAACTTGCATTGACATCTTAAAATATGTCAGTCCAATTGTTTTGTCTCAAGATGCACACCAATAATATTTTTTCTAATGCACATTTTTTCTAATGCACATTTTTTCTAATGCACATTTCTAAGGACTTCCTATTATCAACTTCTACAAAACGTCTAATAAGAATCGACATCGAGTCAATTTTGTTTTTCAATTTGACATTTGAATTTGAACATGTGGGTGTGTACCTGTGGCGTTCGGTGGAGTTCATATAGACTCAGTTCCCATGTCTTACTCAGAGTCTGAACACTCACTGGATTCGCCATCATCACTGACAACTGAAGCAGAACGAAGTTTACACGCACGCAACTTCATCACCTTTTACTGCCATTTTAATCTGAATCAAAATCATTAACAGAATCATTCAAAAGGATAATTTTACAAATATGAACTAAATGAAGCGTAACCCGATTGAAACTAAATATGCACACAAAAGACAAACGTCCTGGACTGATCTGATGAAAAAAACTTTATTACGAAATATCACTGTCCTACAATAAGTATTATGTTAGTTTCTGCTTTATTTCAAAACTTTAATAAACCAACGTAAATCTAGTGTTACATATAATTAATGTATTTCCCTGCGTAAATGATAATACCACGGTACTGAATGACACAAATATTGTAATTTACATGACGCTCAAAGGTACCTGAAAAAACTACAAAGGCTTTACCACAGTACCGTCTTAGAAACATGGTAATACTACAGTACTTTTATCTTAATTTAATCTTTAGTAACTAATTCGGAAAATATGAAGAAAACTGAGACTAAAAGCATTAAAGCTCACATACGCACCTTCAAATGTGTCTCTCTGCAATCAAGAGTGGCATCTGCTGCTGAACTTTTTCAACACACTCGCGAAAACCTACTAATTTTCTAACATCCTAATACCGGATGTTGTTATTTTCAGTCACCTTTCACTTCCTGCCCGATGCCTACTGGCGGCGAAGTACAGTACTGCGTGCAAGTTTATAATTCTGTTATCGAAACAAAGCTGAAAGAATTTCACATTTTGTTTCTCGTTCTTTATCACTCTATGTTGACCCTGTAAATCTATTGACTTGCTTAATTTCAACTGTATAAACAGAAAACAAAGTGGAACACGTCAGCAGGTAATCTTTAATATAGCCATCCATGTTTTAACTTTTTTTCCTTTTAACCTTGAAATAGTTGTTTGGGTTAAAAAATGTTTAAAGGAGAATTCAGTTTGGTTCTCATCCTTAAACACTCTCATCACATGGATGTTTTTCTCCTCACATCACATGGAATAATTCATAGATATTATTGGCTTGTAAATCCCTTTTTTTCATGATTGGTTAAATAAGGACATTCCCAGTAGGCACAGAATGTCAATGTAATGTTAGGAAGATGTTTGACTCCAACAAACGAATAGACGTCAAATTTGAGTTGAAAATTAAAATCAGATTGACGTCTAATCCCAACAAATGTTGTACATCAAGCTCCGACGTTATGTCAGGTTATCAGGTTGATGTCCAAATACAATTTATTTATTTTTGTTTGTTATGATTTATATGTTTTACGTCAAGTTACAACGTTGAACAGACATCAAATTTTGGCTGGAAATGAAATTGCGTCTAAATCCAAAGTTTGTTTGACGTCAAGTTCCAGTGTTGGACAGAAGTGAACTGTTACATTGGTTGGAATAAACACTAATATCTCTCAAACATCAACATTAGCTGTCAATCCTAACTTTAAAGAATAAAGAATCTGCAAATGCTGTACCTGCCCCACAGTAGCTTGGACCGGTGCCGTCATACACCCATTGACAGGGCACTGAGAACTACCACACGATGTTGAAGCTTTCCTGAGATGGGCGATCCAGGGAAGAAGAGAACCTGTTTTCCCTCGGCCTGAGTGAATTTTACATTGTCATTAAAATAATAATTTCCTCTTTCCCTAGGTTTCACACACAATGTTCAGGGATGTCGTCTTCACAATGGCAGAACAGAACAGCAATAATGACTTCATGGACTTCTTTACTTGCAAAATTCATAATATTAGAGAGAAAATTATAACCATGCAACCGTCTACTACAATATCACAAAATACAGTAAATTTTTGTGTCCCTGAAAAAAAACCCCACTCCTTCATTGCTATTGGGGAGGAAGAATTGTCTAAACTCGTTAAATCATCAAAATCAACAACATGTATGCTAGACCCAATACCAACTAAGCTACTGAAAGAGATGCTTCCAGAGATCATAGATCCTCTTCTTAATATTATTAATTCATCTTTGTCATTAGGATACGTACCAAAAACCTTTAAGCTGGCCGTAATTAAACCGCTTATTAAAAACCACAACTTGATCCTACAGAATTAGTTAATTACAGGCCGATATCGAATCTACCTTTTTTGTCAAACATTCTAGAAAAGGCAATATCTTCACAACTATGTTCCTTTCTAGAAAGAAACAGCATCTACAAGGATTTCCAGTCAGGATTTAGACAAATGATTTGCTCTTATCATCCGATCGTGGTTGTATCTCTCTGTTACTGGAGAGATTTTATGTGTTACTGGACCTTAGTGCTGCATTTGATACAATCGACCACAAAATCTTTCTGAATAGACTTGAAAATTATGTTGGCATTAGTGGAGTTGCATTAGCCTGGTTCAAATCATACTTATCTGACCGTTATCAGTTTGTAGCAGTAAATGAGGAGGTGTCATATCGGTCAGGGGTTCAGTATGGAGTTCCTCAAGGTTCAGCACTTGTACCATTGCTTTTCACCCTGTACATGCTTCCTTTGGGTGCAGTTATTAGGAAGCATGGCGTTAGCTTTCACTGTTACGCTGATGATACTCAGCTCTATATTTCTTCTCATCCTGATGAAACAAACTAATTCACAAAATTAACAGAATGTATAACTGATATAAAAAATTGGATGACTAATAACTTTCTACTGCTTAATTCTGAAAAAAACAGAGATTCTAATTATTAGACCAAAAAGGTCAGCACGTAATAATCTAGATTACTGCCTAACACTCGATGACTGCTCTGTCAAGTCTTTGTCGTCAGTTAGAAACCTGGATGTGCTCTTTGATACCAATCTTTCATTTGAAAGACATGTTTCTAGCGTCTGTAAAACGGCATTCTTCCATCTTAAAAATATATCTAAATTACGACATATACTCTCTAAGTTCAAGTTCAAGGCTAGATTATTGTAATGCTTTACTAGGTGGTTGCCCTGCACGCTTAATAAACAAATTCCAGCTGGAATTCAAAGTCAACTGCTGGCGGTCGATCCTTTTCCTATTTAGCTCCTAAACTCTGGAACAGTCTTCCTACTACAGTTCGGGAAGCAGACACACTCTGTCAGTTTAAATGTAGACTAAAAACAAATCTCTTAAACCTGGCATACACATAACACATTATACATACATTTTTAATCCAAATCATGTAAAATGATTGTTAGGCTGCATAATTTAGGTCACCCGGAACCGGGAACATTCCCATAACACCTGATGTACTCGATACATCAGAAGAAGAATGGCATCTATGCTGATATTGGTCTCTGTTTATTCCGAGGTTACCGTGGTCAGCCGTATCGGGGCCGTATCCAGATCAGATGAAGGACCTGAACACGAGCACAGCACTGCTCTGAAGTGTCTGCGGAGACCGTGACTCTACTAGACCCTCTCCTGTGACGATCATGAACCCATCTCTAACCGGACTCTAACCGGACAAATTAGACTTCATATTGGACTTGAATTGTTGTCAATATAATAATCATGCACTGTTTGGCTGTTGGCCAGAGGACAACTGGTCCCTCGACTGAGCTTGGTTTCTCCCAAGGTTTTTTCTCCATTCTGTTCTTCATTCATTACGTCACCTGCTGGAGTTTTGGTTCCTTGCCGCTGTCGTCTATGGCTTGCTCAGTTGGGGAAACTTAAAACTTAAAATTCATCAATTGTATTGTTTCGCCTGCTCTTTTGGGGCTGCTGTTCAGCCAAACAAACTTTGTTTATATTGTTTTTCCTGTCACCACTGTAAAGCTGCTTTGAAACAATCTACATTGTAAAAAGCGCTATATAAATAAAGTTGACTTGACATTGAACACACACCAGAACCTTGGTGGACACGAGCAGGCCACCTCCATGTATTCTGCTGCACGGAGTCTGGTCAAACAACATGGCTAAAGTGGCACAGATCAATTTCCAGGACGGTATCTACTCCTGTCGCATGTCACAAATCTCTTGCTAAATAGAGTCGATTTGACAAGCACAGGTACACCTGTTCTCTTCGCAGGAATCCCCCCATTTTTCACCATGGTATTCCCTGACCAAGGCCCCCCTCGGCACAGAAACTAGCCTGTGCAAGTGTCCTTTTCCCCGAATGGTCCGATTGTACAGATTCTGTGCAAAGTCAGGGAGGAAGGAGAATAAGTCCTTATGGTCATGCCCTACTGGCTAAATCAGACTTGGTTTTTGAAGCTCACACAGAAGGCTTCGGCTTCTCCCTGGGGGATTCCCATGAGGAAGGACCTCTGGAACCCCATGTCTGGTCCCTGAATGGGACAAGCAGGAATTCCCAGGACTGTCACTACATGGTGTGCTTTCCGAGATGAAGACCAACAGACCTCTGGTCTATGCTTTCTTTTCTTCAGATCCTGGAGAGGCACCTGTTGGCCTCCACCCTCAAGGCACATAAATGGCCACCCCCTCTGTGAAGACGGCTCCACCTCTATCAATAGTGATTATCAAGTGGGCCATTCATCTGTGCTGACGGAATGACATAGAATATATAAATTTGCTGTAATTCAAAAAGTGAGAGAGAAAGGGAACGTCTCAGTTACTAGTGTAACCCTCATTCCCTGATGGAGAGAACAGAGTGTCCCTTCTGCAATAACTTGAACTGCTATTGCTCCTCAGATCAAACCTAAAGTGTGTGCAGCTGGCTTGCCTTACATACCCATATGTCTGGGGGCGTGGCCTAGCATGCAGATCTTCTATGAATACATCAGAGGTGTTAGGGGCTCTCAAGGGCAACCCTTAGTGTTCTTAGTAATAGGCACATGTCTAGTGGCTTGTCTGTGTGTCCAATTCCAAAAACCTTATGAATGTATATGTGGCAAGCAGGACATGGCAGAGTTTTGGTAATGGAAGTGTTGAACAGTGTTCAATTTCTTCAATTAGAACATTTAACCTCCTTCTTCCCTGAACTTCATACTTTGCTGCAGTGGTGCCGAAACCCGACAGGAAGGAGGGACATGCTGTTGGGGAGCCCTCTCTGCAGGGAGGGATCGCAGTGCTGAGGAGGCTGGGCAACATTAGAAGAATCAGTGGCAGGATCCTGTGGGTAGGAGCTTGCTGACATTTTTCTGATTTGAGGTAGGATGGCTGCCATTCAGAAAGGAGAGGAAGACTTGCCCTGATCGCCTGGAGGTTGGAACCTTCCCCTAGGTTTGGGGGAGGAGCTGCTGGCCGCCAGTGAGTCCGGGTTCGGACCAAGGTTTTTTTTCTTATTATTTTTCTCTCTCCCCTCTTCCTCTCTGTGTCACACCCATCTTATTTTCTCTCACCTCATCTGTCCTTTGCTACTGTCATAAGTGGTGGGTGCATGGATGAAGACATATAATCTATATATATAAAATATAAAATAACATATATAACATGTAATCAACAGAAAAATATTTTAAAATCTAATGTAATTACAAGTGCTTATTTTTTTGGAATCTGATTACATAATCAGATTACAGGCAATCAGATGTGATGTGTGAAGTAAAAAAAAATCAGAGAATGGATTGTCTAGGTTAAATTGAGTTTGCTTGTTCCGACACTGTAAAAATATATTTTGTTGACTCGACTCATAGCTTGTTCCTTTATTGTTCCTTATTTAGAAAACTTTAACTGACAAATTATAAAGTATTGTAAACTGATTAAACTTAATGAAAACGTCTCAGGTTACGTATATAACCATAGTTTTCTGAGAGGGAACGAGACGATGCGTTGAACGCTTTAGGAATACTTTGACGCTGTCTCACGAAGCACAATATGTAAACTTCTGTCGACCGAGTGTGAGTGACGGTCACAGTGACGAAGGCCGACGAGTGTCTCGTAGCTCACTACAAGAGGACCCGTGTTCCCAGAGCGGAGTTGAGGTCAAGCTGGTAAAACCTCAGAAAGGTATGCGGGCCACCCCGCCGCATCACAAACATCAGATAAAGACACACCTTATATAAGGGCCTTAGAGGCAGCCTCGCTCCTAGAGGAGTGGGCACGGACCCTTAGAGGCGAAGGGGATCCGGCCAACTCGTAAGCCAGGGTGATAGCCTCGACTATCCACCTGTTTAAAGTAGGTTTGGATGCTGGGGCAGACCTGTGGACATAAATGTACAGTGCTCGCACTGGACAGACCTTGTTTTTAAATTCCTGGTCCTGGTCACCGAAGGGGGAAGGGCAGAAGGCCTGCAGTACAATAGACCTGACCACATGAGTGGGCACTCTGGGCACATAGCCTGGCCTGGGATGGAGGAAGGCTTTCACCATCCCAGGCGCAAGCTCAAGGCAAGAGGGAGCTACATAGAGCGCCTGTAGACCCCTTACTCTTTTTAGCGATGTTATAGCTAATAAGAATAATGTTTTTGAAGTGAGGAACTTTAGGGGAACCTCATCCAAAGGTTCAAAAGGTGCCTGGGACAACCCCTGGAGTACCAGGGATAAGTCCCAGGTAGGAACCTTGGTCTGTACTGCAGGCCTCAGCCTAATAGTACCACGGAGGAAGCGTGTGACGAGGGGGTCCCTGCCAATAGACATGCCACCCAGAGGTGTGTGGTAAGCAGCCACATAGACCTTCAGGGTGGACGGGACAGCCCTTCAGTGAATTTATCCTGCAGGAACTTCAGCACTTTGCCAATGTGAGAGGTAACTGGGTTCCCCTGCTTTTCGCTACACCAAGAAGTGAAGAGTCTCCACTTCAGAGCGTACAGCTTCCTCGTGGAGGGAGCTCTGGAGTGGAGGATGGTCTCAACAACCTCAGTTGAGAGACCAGAATCTATGAGCTGGGCCTCCTCAGAGGCCAAGCCCAAAGTCTCCACAGTTCTGGGCAGTGGTGACGCATCAAGCCCGCTGCCTGGGACAGAAAGTCCTCCCTGGGATCTCCCAGGGGACTCAAACCAGAAGGGACACAAAATCCGCAAAACACACTGTGCCCAGACAGCATGGACCAATTAGTGTGAGACGGACCTTGTCTCCGTGAACTCTCTCCAGAACTCCCAGGAGCAGAACAATCGGGGGAAAGGCGTACAGACATGACCTTGGCCATGTCTGAACCATGGCATCCAGCCCGAGCGGGTCTGGGTGCAAGAGTGAAAACCACAGAGGGTAATGAGTCGATTCCTCGGACGCGAACAGGTCTACTTGTGCTCGGCCGAATCTCAACCAAATCTGCTCCACCACATTGGGGTGGAGCCTCCAATCCCCAGGCCTCGGCCCCTGCCTCGACAGGAAGTCTGCTCCCACATTCTAGGTCCCAGGGATGTGAACTGCCCGTAGATGGAGCAGTCTCCCTTAGGACCAAAGGAGGATTTGCCGCGCCAGTTTGTATAATGGTCGTGAGCATAAACCTCCCTGATGATTTATATAGGAGACCACAGTGGTGCCGTCGGTCTGAGCAACCACATGGTGGCCCCTGAGGTCTGGGAGGAACGCCTGCAGCGCCCTCCAAGCAGCCATCATCTCTAGCAGGTTTATGTATCATCATCATCATCTCACCAGGATAACTGGTGCTCATGACCTTGGGCGGAGCGGTCTCTCAAGATCCTCAGATCATCCTCGATCCTCGATCTGAGCCCTGGGGAGCGCGAGCCTGGGCGGACTCAGAATCAAAGACCGCCAGGCGGGAGCGGAGCACCTGCAGCATGGCTGGCTGCAGTGATTATAGACTGCATATAGACCCACGCGCTGTTCGAGCATGCTCCGCTCCCAACGCACACTCATAGTGAGTGCGTGTTCCCACCCGAAAAGTAGTGAGGGCAGGAAGAAGCGCACTGCACAAATGTTTGATTTGCCATTTTGAAGACTGGAGAGCCCTTTTCTTTTAAACTAGTCTAGGGAATAGATCAGTCGAAGGAACTCCAACAACCAGCGCGACAACACAACACACTCTGACACTGTGCTTGTGAAGACACCAAAAGCTGCTGCTTCGGGGTTCTGACGCTCTTTTATGACCTGGTTCGTGACGTCACCGACCTGTGACCGTCACTCACACTCGGTCGACAGAAGACAGTGTCCAAGTATTCCTCAAGCGTTCGACGCAGCGCGAGTTCCCTTGAAAGGGAACATCCTTTTAGTTAGCCTAACTTAAAAAGGCACAGTCATGAAAACTTCGCTTTAGTTAGTTGAAGCTACATTTATAGTCATTTAGATTTATGCATTTGGCAGACACTTTTATCCAAAGTAATTTTCATTGCATTCAAGAAATACATTGACATTCTAATCAGTTCTTGCTTTCCTTGAGAATCAAAACCATGACTTTGGCGTTGACCTTGAGCTACAAAAAAAGCTATAAGTCATGAAAACTTCACTTTAATTAGCTGAAAAGCATTGCATTGATTGTGTTGCTAGAATATTCATTTGTAAATTACATTTGGTTTAGATAAAAATTATGGCAAATTAAATCACATACAAACACACAGAAGGCAATCTTACACCTTCCTCAATAGTGGATTCTATCAGAATGTAACTTTTAACAGAGTTTAACCTATGGACAAAATTGGAATATTGCATATAAAACATCTGAGACTAAAGCAGGGTTTCCATCCAGTCGATCAAAGAGATCAAAATCCTCACTTCCTTATAAACTGGCACTAAATATCACTAAGAAAAGCCATTTTACATAATATCCAAAAAAGTACAAAAATGGGTGGAGTGAAATATAGCTAATGTACATCTTATGCATGCCTCAGTTTTCAAATAAAGCAATTTTCTTTGAATTGGCTCTCAATCTTAAACAAATCAATGAACATAAACAGCACTCGAATAAAAAAATTAGGAGAGCTTATGGTAGTGTTACCACACTGCATTTTTTTTCAGTGAATGAATATTTACTGTGCAGTTCTCCCCACCAACCTTGATAGACATGTGTTAGATAGCCTCGTTGATCTTGGGCACAGTCATTGTTCAAAGCATAAAGGAGTCCAAACAGTGTGGCAAAAGCATTTAGAACATTTTGGAGGAAAAACCCTTCCAGTACCCTAGCCACATCCACAACATCATTTTGGAAGGTACTATCATGTCTTCACTCACGATCAAAATGCCCACATTAACCCTGTGAACATCATCATTTCTCATCATGAGCAGGCTGAAAAAGAATGAGAGAGAGGTATGACTTTTAAATGATGGCTGTCATAAAAAAAGATTTATTCAAACATACATTAATAAATATGCAATATAGTGCATATATATTTAGCAAAATGCTCTTCTCAAGAGTTAGTATTTCTTGCTGACATGAGTTTTTGGTCATAAATTCTTATTGATGTCTTTCTGTGGTTGAAGCACTGATTGAGTGACAACATGATACATGATACAGATTTCACAAATTGTACTGTATTTAACTCACTTTCTGAACTACTAGTAAAGTGGAAGAGATGATTTGTTAACGAGTGTTCTGCAATGGTAACACAGGGTTACGTATTTTCCCGCATATAACCCGGGGGTTATATCAGATTTTACAAACCCTGCAGGGGGAGTGCAGGTTATATAAGTGTGCGGGCTATCTCACACATTTTTTACACATTATAATATTTCAATATATTTAGTTTTTTTTTTGGCCGGTATTTTCTTTGTTTTTCTTTCTTGTGAGGGTTGTTGTCTGGCCCTTGTACCATTACCTTGACAGGTGGCACTGATTGGCTGTCTGACCTGTCAATCGTGCAAGAAGACATGATTGGCTGTGCTGCCATGAGGGCGTGCTCTTCTCATCTCATCCGATGATTAACACCTGTAGAATACACTTCTTAAGGGATGTGCTGCTGCACAGCGGGAGAGACTGCTTTTTCTTTTTGTTCTGACTCTGACTTGTGTTTGTTTTCTTATTGTTTGAACAAGTGAATAAGGTTTTGCAATGTAGTAATCGGTTGGAAAATGTCTCCGTTTACTATCGAAACCTCTGTCATTTTTTCCATATTTCGTTTAGAGAAGTGTGAATGAAATATTCTGACGCAATTGTCATGCTTATGCTATACTGTCAATCTGCCAGAGCCGCATCGCGCTACAATTGGCCAGTCAACATCTGGCGTTATCCTATAAGGTTTCAGAAATTACATGAAGGGGAGGAGTTCCCAAATGCATTTCAACGTCTCGTTCCCACTCTTGAAAGGGAAACTACTGCTCGCCTCTATTTTAATTCGGTAAAAACATAACGTCCACGTAAGCGAAGGCTGATCTTGGCAGGATACACCTACATTTCTGTAATTTTTTTCCGTAGACAAAAAGGTCTCCGCGGGCCGTAGTTTGGAGACCACTGAGTCTACAGGAAGTCCAGAGGCAGAGTAATAAAGTAACCTACCGGTTATTTACACCCACAATACTGTACATCACCCTCATTTCATGTTTCCTTGATTAAATCACACATCAACCCACTACTGTCTTCTTCCCCAGAATCTGGTGCTGATGACTTGCCTCCTCCTCCCCTGGATCCTGAGGACAGACCCATCTAAAATGTCAATACAATCTTGGACTCTCTGCAACAGGGCGGCAACCTCGAATACCTGGTCGACTTGGGAGGGGTATGGCCCAGAGGAAAGATCATGGGTTGATCATTCCGAGAGGCAGGTGCTGGCCTTGTCGTATACACATTGAATTCTTAACATCTTGGTGTTCTCTCCTTTGTCTTGCTGACAATAGCCGGTACTGTACGTGATAATTTTCCTCAAGGAAGATGTATGACTAATAGAAATGTATGTCACAGCGTGACCTATTGGCCAAATTAAAATAATTATATTTTTGCTGTAAAGTCGAGTGGACTATTTAGTTTTACATTCTTAATGCATTGCTATTAGCTATATGTTGAAGCAATGATTATAAAATAAAATAACATTTTATTTAAAATGTATTAATCAGCAAATCAGACTCTAAATTATTATAAGGAAAAACAAATATTAATAATCCAAAAGTTAAGCAAGACAATAAGTAATCTTAAATATGGAAATAACAGTGACCTAAATATGGTGTCCTAACAGTGTCAACAAGAGCTCTTTTCTTCCAACTTGACAATACTATATTTATAATTTAATACTCAAGCACATCTTTTTTTTTTTTTGGTAAAATGCCAAAAGAACCATTTGTAAAAACATTAAAAGAATATTTCAAACCCAAATTACTCACTTTTGCTGAACCAAAAAAAAAACCTGCATCCATTTAAAATAAATGTCAAAAGTCGTTTATGCGACTCATGTACCATATTTCAAGTCTTGTGAAGGTTCAAAATCACGAATGACAAACTAAATAAATCACTCAATATAGAGAGTTTGAGTATATTGGACATTTTGAAATGAATAGATTTATATAGCAACACATCAAAACACAGTTCAAGCTTCATATTTGCTCACGAGACATGCAAGAACCAATGACTGGCATTACCATTTTAAATTGGGTCAGCTTACATTGTAAATTAGGTAAAAAAAACAACTTTAAATTACTTAAAAAAGAAACCGCCTCCTCTGCTGCGCATTGCGAGTCAAATTAAATGTCTGTGGGGAAAGTTTAGGGTACTTTAAAAATGCAAAGCATATAAATAGCACTACATATCAACTCGATACAAAATATATTGAGAAATGAGCTAAAACACTTAACTTCTCCAAAAGAAACCACTTCCTCTGCTGAGCAATGAGAATCAAAGTTTAGGCGACCAAACACAGCACATTAATATTTGTCAGGGTTTTCTGGACAAGGGAGGACCCAATTGCAGAGATGAGTGAAGGGAGATATTTATTTACAGGACAGTGACAGGCAAACAGCAGTGAATGTGTAATGACGAGCAAACAGTTAGGCATGGCACACAATAGGATAGCTGGCTGGTCAGGACTTAAGACAGATGATGCTCAGGCCAATGGTGGAGATCTGGCAGCGGATCGGGAAACCAGAGGCTTGCCACTTGGGGATGCTATGACGTAGCACCAGACTAGCTGCCAGGTAGTGATGTTACGTATGACACTGAAGCTTCGACGCGCGTATCGCTCATGTGACACAATTTGAAATGAAGCGCTGTATCGGGGTGTTTATTGGTTTCCCCGAGTCACGTGATCGATGACAAATGAAGCCTCACTTTCTGTCAAATCAAGTGCGCGATTCACTTGTGTCAGAAGCTTCAAACCCCCAGATCTTACTTAACGAGTCCTTGTTGACTCGGTCTGTTAGATGGTTTTGTGAGGAGAGTCAATATATATAATATATAGAATCAATACATTACACACACATATTCTTATATGGGGGTTCTTATTGGTATAGACACACACACAATTATAATACATGCAGAGCCGGCGCCAGCCGAGTCCTGAAGAGGGGGCGTGTGAAATACTGAAAGGGGGCGGTGATCACATAAACAGGGTGTTTTTTTATTTTTTTTTATTTTAATAAACAATATCGAGTCTATAAAACACTAAAGTACAACAAATAAATTGATAAAAACACTCGTTGAAGCTTCATACACACCCGGACATTTGACTGCACACTTTTTTCACAATGTTGATTCTTTTTGCAATCATAATGCAATATACTGTGTGTGGCCTACATTAAACATTTAAATAAAAGGGTTGCTGAGCTGTTTACACAGTCATATAGCCTAAAATAAAAGAGCCTACACAGGGCAAGGAAATAAGAATGCAAAAAAACAGCCTTACCAGAGCATGCGCGAAGCAAAGGGAAGCTTCACTCACGAATCGCGCACCGGTATTTGTCGCGCTCCTAGCCTACTTGTAGCCATTAAAACAAGTTTTTAGTTTCAGTTTAAATATTATAGGCTAATGTTACTTTTTAATTTCATTTACGTTGAAAAGTGAACAGGACATCACATAAGATTACGTAAGAATATGTCAGAAGAATAGTGATCACATAAACAGGCTTTTTAAAAAATATAATCATCACATAAACGGCATTTATTTACGACAAGGAAAACTGATGCCGAATCTCCTTGCTTCGAATATTCTAGCCATTCCCTATCGTTGTACCAATTTTGCGAAAATGACCGCTGACAGTCATTTATATGTTGCTGTTTCTTTGGAAACTGTTTTAAACAAACCTGGCCTGGCTTGTCTTTACCGAGATCCTCTGGTGCACTGGACAGTGACGGTGACTCTTTGCTTTTGGACGGCTGAGTAACTGCCACCAGTGGCGTAAGCGGGCCTGCATTGTCAGGTGAAGCAAAACTTTAAGTAGCAGGTGTTGTGGTAGACTCTGTCTTTTTAATCCACTTTCGAATATACATTTTGAAACAAGAGTAATGATCATCCGTAGTAGCTTCGAAAAATTAATTAATTGTGTATGTTCTGGTGCGCGAGAAATGTAATGTGACGTTAGAGTGGGGGTGGGGAAGCACGCTAGTCAAACGACACGACCAATCAAAATTCGACTTTGCCTAACAGACTTTTCTTTACTAAAATGTTGCTATTTAAGATTAATATTGACTCTAACTGGAAGAAAGGGCAATTGGCAAATGTAATTTTTTTAAATAAAATATTTTATTTATCATTAAAATCACTTTAACATTCATGGTGATCTGAGGGGGCGGGAGAGTCCCGGTGAGGGGGCGTCGCCCCCTCACGCCCCCCCGTGGCGCCGGCCCTGAATACATGTATACAGTGTGATACATGTGTGATATCAAGTAAAATGTGGTTTTAATTATAAGTTTTTACAGACAGCGGCATGTGCGGAGGGGGGGGGGGGGGGTGTATGGAGACTTGATTCTGTTTATCGTACCTTGCACGAACGCTACATGACTTAAATTAACATAACTTAGCTTACGTATTTCTTTTTAAACTTTTCTATTGTATATTATTATTATTATAGATTATTTCGATTTGTATTCTTTTGATCACTTTTCTTGCCTTTTTTCGCCTGACTACCCCCACTTTCACTTTCACTTGACGCAGACATTTTAACAAAGACCTGTCCAGGGACATCTGCTTCTCCTTTATCCACAACAACAGAAGCCTCTTCATCTCATAATTTATATTCGAACATAACTTCGATATAATCGTCACGCTCTTGGAAGGATTTACATTCTTGATAACATCCTTCTGTTTTAGGATGATATCGTGGATGTACTGCGATCATAGGTGAGAGATAGATCTCTCACGCGGACACACGCTCATATTTATCCACAATGATCCTATCACACAATGTCCTTATTGTGTGTGTGTGTGTGTGTGTGTGTGTGTGTGTGTGTGTGAGTGAGAGAGAGGCCTACGTTAGATCTTATTGAAACATATAAATTCATATTATATTTTGTCACACTCTAATGGGTTTTGGGGTTATACACTTTTACAATACAGCTTTTATTTGTACACATAGCATTGAAACGATGGAGTGTGTTGTGATTGCTTCATCTGACAAGAGATTCTTCCACAGGCTTCTGCCTGCTTTATTTTTAATAAGCACCAGATGGCGCTGTTGATGACACTCGCGAAGCCTCGAATCTTTTACCGAAACAGTCAGGGTGAAGCCTCAGTGCTTCATGAAGCCTCATTTCCACATCCCTACTGCCAGGCCAGGAGTGTCAACAGCCAGGGTGAAACAGGAGGCAGGAACAAACAATAGACAACACTCAAGACAAGAGAAACAACATTAGCAAGTAAACTGACAAAACTATGACTAGACTTTAATGCATTAATACTAGCAACACGCAAGGCACTCACACAAAACGAACCAGCAAAGACCAGGGTTGGGTAGGTTACTTTTAAAATGTATTTCACTACAGATTACAAAATACGTTACATTACTCAAGTTTAGTAACGTAATCTAAATACTTTGGAATACTTTGAAATACTTAACACAAAAGACCATATTAACTTGATGTCCTGTTTTAAGTTTACAACCTGTAAATAAAAATGAACTCTACCCATCATTTTCCACAGCACTTCTGAAAAAATGAGGACAATCTTAAAAAAAAAAATAGTGCTTAAATGTAACAAAATGTATCAAAATTAATTAAATATTAATTAGCTGCAATAAAACCAACAAGTGTCATTTTAATGCAACAAGAAAATACTCAAAGTGCTTTCATACCATTTTTCAAGTTTCAGTAAACAGGAGCTTGAATTTGTAGTAGACATAAAAACACTACAAAGAAATTAAAGCACTCTCCAACTTGGAAAAAGTGGCACTCTTGTCTGTCTGCCACTGCCTTGATTTCTCCATTATTGCGTTTAATTAGTTGACGTTTATTGACGTCATGTGTCGCAAAGCACGTAGTGCTGCGCCTTGAATTGCAATTGCGCATTTACAATAAATGTTTTAATTAATTTACATTTAATTTAAACATTTAATTTCAGTTTACTCTGTTGTAGTTCAACTATAAAACAAACAAAATTATGTCAAATTAGAAATCACAATCTGTGTCGAAGGTATCTCTCTGTCTCTCTCTCTCCTCGGACGGTACAGCGTGTCAAATCAAATATTACCGGGTTACTTTGCGGGTCAAACTTAGTCAGGATGCGTTTCGCAAATCAAATATGGACGCAATGAAGTTCAATGGAATTTATGACTATTGTTATCTAGCAATGCTTTTAGGAAACACACCCCAGATCTATCAAATTCGTGAATAATTCATTGACAATATTTTTGTAAACAAAACAAATTATTCATTTTAAAAGATGAAAAAAAACATTTGTTCACAACTCGGATAATGAACTCGCACAAACGCGCCATTTACCTGAACATTTGTAATGAATTATTAAGATTTAAAGTTTGTTAAGTACACAAAGCCATTGGCTTTATAAAACATTATTTAACAAATGATTAATTGGATGTCTGTCAGGGTTCTGCCACATTCGGTCTAGTCATTTCTTGGTTTTGTGGCAGAGCTCTGACACTACCGTTATGTCTCTAGTTGTGTGTGTGTACGCGACTTTGAGTGTTCGAGTCGCGTGCGCGTGTCTATTTGACGTCTTTTGTGCAAGGTATGATGTCCGGTCCGATACTTTGGTCTGGTTCAGTGGGATTCGGGCATTCATAACTCGTGTGTTTGTCCTTGTCGTGAGCATGTGAGAACAGGTGATTACTCTTTCTTGCAAGCTCTGTGTCATGTGGTTGGGCGCGGTTTCAAGCTTTGTGCTAGCTGCGCTCTCTCTCGTCTGGTGAAGTAAATGTAATGCAGCAAAGCTGACAACCATAAAATGCAAGTACAGTAGTTTTATGTTCACGCCCCCTTTATTACGGTTTTAAAGTTTTTGTCTTTGATGCATGTTTTTATGTAACAATGTTCATATCTTCTTTAATTAATAATACAAATACAGTACACATTTTAAGAAACCAATGTGGCCCACGAGATAAATACTTTGCCCACCCAGTGTTCATGAAATGGTATGGTTTTTATTTATGGAAGTAGACTTGGTTAAAGGCGAATTTTTTTGTTTTTGTTTTTTTACTATTTCGCCAGCTTTAGAGAACATTCTCTCGTATGGAACAGATGATGCAGGAGTTCACAAAAACAGATTAGTAAGCTAATATAAATGAGGATTTATTGCTTTGAACATACAACACTGAAATAAACTCAATCCACTCTCCTCAACAATAACGCAAATGCAAACACCGTCTACTACAACCCACGGTTTGGTTTCACTTTTGTAAGAAATACAGCCGCCAGGTTTCAAACCCGTCAACACTGGATCGGACAAGTGGTTCACTGCCGGAGTGAAGCAGTGTGTTTGCTTCAAACGTCATTTTCACCTGACTAGTGACGTAATGATTCAAGCTCCGAAGTAGTGGTTCATTGCAAGGACCGTTCGAGTTTGAAGCAAGCTTCGGAGCGTCGGTGTCTGACGTAACATAACTACATGTCTGCTGTCCTTTGTCGCGTCGTTGTCGTCATTTTGGTATGCGTTTCTGCCGGTTTCAAGTCAAGTCTTGTTCAAGTTCAGACAAGTCATGTTTTCCCCCCACTAGGGGAGGTTTATGTTTGAGTTTGTTTGTTTGTTTGTTTTGGTTCAATAAAGCCCGGTCCTTCTGCATTTGAGTCCTCGCTCCTTCCCCAAACCTGACAATGTCAATTCTATGTTGTATAAGACCAAATCCTTATAAATATTAAACGTAGGCTAATGATAGCCATACAAAGCTCAACGTATGAGTAAATGGGAAAATAAGGAATATATAAAGAAAATAATTTCAAAGACCAAGAACATCTTACCAAGATGCTTTTTCAGATTAGATGTTAAAGCCCATATAAGTTTTGTTGCAGGTAGACATAGCTTGCATTGGACTGCGATGTTACGTCCTTTTTCTTTTTTATAAGTAAAATTGTCTTTGAATTTCCACGAATTTACGCGCGGTTTTCCCGTCCATTTTTTTATGCGATTGCAGGTTTACACTCTCTAACTGAACAGGCTGCGCGCGCTTTTTTTTTTTTTAAAGAGACAGAGTCGGAGAATAATCCGACAGCTTACGTTAATATTAATAAATAAGTGACATTAAATTCAAAGTAATCACTTTGGTAATCTAAAATACTTTTTGAATGTAACTAATTTGATTACCATCAATTTAAAATGTAACTGTAACGAAATACAGTTACTCAAATTTTGTATTTTAAATAGGTAACGTCGTTATGTGTATTTCGTTACTCCCAAACCCTGGCAAAGACATGAGTGAAACAAGCACAATATAAAGGGAGCAGGGCATATGAGGGACAGGTGAACATACTCAAGCAAACAAGACTAGACAAGGACTAAACAAGGGGGCGTGGTAACTGTTATTGAGGAGGTGGGACAATACCACATGGCAAACATGAACAAAGACAAAGGCATGTGCTCAAGCACAAAACAAACAGGCAAACATTAAACAAAGACAAGACAGACAAGATAGTCTGGGCAGGATCCTGACAATATTGTTATATACACTATGGCATTATAGAATTCATATCGTAACTCAGATAAAACACATCATCTCTGCGGTTTCGTCTTTGTCTGCTCTGCTTCGTGGGCAAAAGAAAATGGTGTCTGAAAAAAAGCGTCACCATTTTTGGTGCTAGCAACATGAAAATGTCCAGGATGCACCTGCACTCTCATGCTGTTATTGAGTTTTAACTCTATAGACTCCAGACTGAGGTGCTGTTTACACTTAATTCATTAACCTGTGGTTTCAGCGGCAAGGCTTAAGCTGATCCCAGACTATAATGCATATTTGGGAGTAATGAACTGAAAGCAACTTGCACTGACATATCTTAAAATATGTAAGTGCTGTTGTTTTGTCTCAAGCTCCAGATCACTACTTTTTTATTATTATAAAATGTCCTAACTGAACTAGAACCTAATCCTGATTCAATTGAAACTCTTTCTGTGAAACCAGGCCTAAGATTCCTTAGCACCAGGATTTTAACTCTGGCTATAACTGTGTTAATATGGTATGTGGTATGTATAAATGAGATAAAAAGACATTAAAATGTGAATGATCTTTACAATTTTTAGTGTGTGTGTTTATTCACAGCAATTAAAAATACGGTATAATTGGAGTAAAGCCAAATTTTAGATTTTGTTTCATTCCAGCTAATCAGAAAATGCAGTTGTTTCAACTTAAGTTTTTGAGTGAACGCAATATTTATAATTATCAACTTTCTGTCTAGTCGAGGACAAAGAAACTAACAATTTCTTGTTGTCTGGACTATCTATAAAAAATAGATTTCAACCAACAAACTTTGTCAATCATAAAACATAGACCTAAAAACACCAACATCAGGCGCCATTATAAAATAATTTATTTTGTAAAGTTTCTTTTTCAAAACAAAAATGACACTCATTATTTACTGCAGTATATTTTACACCGTCCATGTTTACATTACAGTACAAAATTATTCCAAAGTTTTGAATGGTCAATCATAAAACACAGACCTAAAAAACACTAACATCAGGTGGCATCATATAATGTCTTTACAAAACCAGATGTAAAAAAAGTGTAATACAAGTCAAGATTTAAGAACAGTTTATTAATGTAAAAATGCAGTCTGTAAAATAAATGTACAGCATGTACGTGCAAGTGCATGACAGTGTGATTAGAAACTCACAGCCCTTATAAATTACAAATAAAATAACATGGTATATTACAATTATGTATAAAATATACATTATAGAGATATTTTAAGTCCACCATGAGTGTAACACTGAAACAAGAGAAAAGTAAAATAATGTGAAGAGTGTGTAAGTGTGTGTGCGATGTCCATGCAAATCTCTGTGTAAGGATTAGTGTGTGTGTATGCGTGTATGTGTGTGTGCGTGTGTATTTTGGGGGGGATTAACCTCAGTGTGTGTCCAGCAGTGATTAGTCTGGTCAGTAAAGCTGTTGTGTATTCATTCAGACCATTAGCATATTAATGCCCATCTCTCTTGATCTCTCTCCCTTTTTCTTTCTTTCTTTCCGCTGTTCTCTATGTTGCTTTTTTCAGTCCCATCTGCACAAATAGATTGTCACAATATACCTCTGAATTGAACTGAATTGTACACTTTATTTTGATGGTCCACTTTAAACATTCTACTAACTAAGCAACTTGGCAACAACATTCACTCATTGTAGTATTAGTATTAGTAGACTGTTAGGTTAGGGTTTGTTTAGAGTAAATATAAGTTGACATGTTGTTGCATGTTTTGACATGCAGTTGATATGTAGTTACATGACACTCATTAAATTACTTATAGGTAGTAGCATGTCTAAAGTAAAAAATAAAGTGTTTTTGTAATTAGTTTATTTAAATTTTAGATTTTCACCTTGTTGACTACTTTGTCAAGTTTTTCTTGTGTAACAATCCAGTTTCAGTTATTACAATGCTACTCCTTTATAACTAGGTGTAATTTCATAATTACAAAGAAAAAGCAAGTATCACTAAGACACTTTAAAAAATATATAATAACTGAAATAGTATTTTCTTTTAAAACTTTGTCCAATAATCTCAAATGTTTATTTACATCTTTGAAAAAAAACACTTTTATGCTGTAGTAACACAACGCCAAATCAATGGATTTCGAGCCTGGTCCTGGAGTACCCCAAGCACTGAACGTTCTTGATGTTTCTTATATTTGAGATCTTGGAATATTTATTAACGAGCTGATGAGTTGAATCATGAGTTGAATCAGATCCATATTGATTTAGCGCAGGGTTAATGAAACACACGTTTCATTAACCCTGTGCTAAATCAATATGGATCTGTTCATACTAAATTCGATTTCTTTGCAAATCTGAGCACAGTTTGATGTATTGTCTCTTCTAAAATGATTCGCTTCTGAAACTCTATAAACCAGGGATTCACAAGGATTTTTTTGTCAGCCAATCACCAAAAATGACTTAAAATATTTACCTTAAGTTAAAATTTGAACATATTTTCATGTTCACAGTTTTCTAATGTCAGTTAATGTCAGTTCATTAGCTCTTTTATTTAAGCTCTTTTATTATGTTTTATTTAGAATTTTTATTCTATTCTTCACACACATGCACACATGCATGCAGACACACACACACCCCTATTTAAATAAAACCTGGGAATGAATTAAAATAAGATTTGTTTTTTTTCAGTTGTTTTAGCTTGTTTTGTCTTATTTTAAATCATTTGAGGTCATCTTGAGGCCCTCTTGGAAGTTTGCTAATGCCCCCTAGTGGACCCAGGACCCCTGCTGAGAACCACTAATCTACAGGATGCAGATCTCAAGAGAAAAATATGAGGAACAAGTGTTTTCAGCAAATCCTCAGTTTTCATCCTCAGTTGTCATCTGAATAAATGTCTGAATATCTAAAGACTGTGGAGAAAACTGAACCAAATCACAAGAACTGGTTGAGTGGCTTATTTTCAAAATTGCCCTTTGTAGCTTCGAAGGACCATGAACAGTTTAGAAATCATTTGAAAAACCCATGCTTGGCTCATTCTGGTGACGAGAGGGACATGTAAGGAGCATGATGTCCATCCACAACTCCTGCTTCACACAAGCACAAGAATTGCGTTTGGACAATCAGCACCTAACAGTCAATATCAAAACAGACAGATGAAGAGAAGAGAAGAAATGGTCTCTCCCTGCTGAGTTAGGGTCTTAATAAGTGATTGACCAGACACAATAGTCAGCGATGAGAGGGTCAGCACTCTGGGCAGCTGTGTAGTCACAATAGGATCCTCATGGCCTCAAGTGATCAAAGCACACAGCTTCTGATAATAGTACCGCCCAACTGCAGGGTCTTACCCCATAACTCAAACACCCAGACAAAAGAACCAAGATAAATAAAACCTTTCAATTTCTCTCGCTTTGACAAGCAGTAAATATGCTTCAATCTCCATGGAGTTTTACTAAATGATGCTTAAAAACATCCCAAATGATTATTCCCTCTTTATCTAGCTTTGGTTAGTTAAACTGAATTGACAATCATTTATAGTTGTTACATTTTGTTGCTTTAATCCATCCATCAAGCTCTGCTTCTCCAAAATCTAAAGCATCTCCATGTGATTTTTTTATGGAATCCTTGAATGGAGTGTTTCTTTTGATTTATCTAATAACCAGGCCCCCATGGGATCTGGGCCTGTACAACCCAGGATACACTTGCCTATTCCTTGCATGTTCATTTCCTTTATGCTGAGGATTTACCCCAAAATCTGTACTGAAAATGCAATAACAGAATGCAGATTTCATTTAGATTCCACCTGCTAATAAATAACTCAAAAAGTGTCTCTTTGGAACACAAAGCCAGTCTAATTCTATTTTGACTTCACATGCTCAGCGCACAGCAAAAGAAAAATCCAAATGAGATATTTTAGCATCTTCCTGTAGACATGGTTGCAATAAAATTCTGATTAAAAAGATACCAGTGACCTCACAAACTTCTTCTCCAGAGCTTCAGAAGAGATTTCAACGGTCTCACACTGTGCTCAAATTATGCCATCACCTCAATATAAATGCAAATATTTCTCATTCAGTTTTAACAAAAACGAAATGCCCTGATCCAGGTTTTATAGCTCTATCAACAGTTGATCCATTTGTTTTTATTTTTAAGAGTTTTAAGCTGAAAAAAACATAACTCAGAATTCTGATATTACTTCTAAGCAATAAAAGAGAAACTCGGAGCAATGAAATATTCCTCAGGGAAGGCCTGCTTAAAAAAAAGAGTAAGTTTGAAAGTTATCAGGTAAACGATATAACTTCCCTGGGTAAAGCAGTGTTCCCAGAGTGACAGATGTTCTTACGTCCTTCTCTGCGTGATAGTCTCTCCTCTGATCCGCTCCTCAGAACCTCCTTAACATCTTCTGTTCGATCCTCAGATTGTCCCTCAAATTTTGTGTCCCTTCTCTGGATCTTCCCCTCCTCTTTTCCCCCTTTTTCCCTCCTAACCGCCTTTTCTTCTGTCCCCCTCATTTTATGCAGGACTGGGGTTTCCTAAGAGACTCAAGCTCAATGGAGAAAATCTCCATGGGCACAATGAACCAGGCGATAGAGAAAAAGAGAGGGAGGAGGCAATGTGAGGGAGAGATGGAGATACAGACGTAGGACGTGGAGTTGGAAATCTAGAACTGAATCAGTCTGTGCAATTTCAGCTGAACAGTAAGGGTTTGGATAATTTTGAAGGGATATAAAGTTAGTCCTTCAGAATAAATTGCTCAGAAGAACTTGGTTTATGGTTTAGTCTTTCTCAAAAGCCTTTGCTGTGTACAGAACTGGAGTTTTCACATCTTTTTGTTGCCTTATTTACTCAATAAAAGGGTTAAATGACTAACCCTAATTTTCTTTTTTTTTTCTAACGCTAATTTTTCTGTAAATGGAAGAAGTGTGTGTTTGGAAAGCACAACGTTTCTACAACACCCCCTCATGGGCCATAAACCATTTACACTAAGGACACTTTTCTGTCAGTTGGGAGGAACAGATGAAGTGAGAACTCAATCGCTGGGAGAAGGCTTTTTATTAATGAAGAAACTAAAACAAAAGGGTGAACAAAAACTACCCCGAGGAGGAAATCATAGCAAAAATGACTAGACTGACTTGACATCAACTTTCGACAATTTAAAGACAACGAAGCAGCACAGTACAGCACAAACAGGGAGAATAAATAGAGAACAAACACAAGGCAGGTAATTAGGGAGAACAGGTGGGGAAAATCAAACCAATAACAAGGAAACAAGACGGGTGGGGTTACACAATAGACAGGAGAAAATACATGAACACCCAGCCAATGAGAACACTTATTGCATGCTACACAACAATTCATGCAGATAGGAATGCGTATCACCTGAGCGAACTTGAACCTTGCGCATTCACATAACATGACAAAGCACACGGAGCATATATTTGTAACGAAGGGGTGCTGGTGTGCGATGCAGAAGCACCGGGAGAACAGGCTCCAGACTCAAAATGACTTTAATAATTTAAATGAAAACAAAACACTTTAAATATTAAAACCAAAACGGCACACTAATGCAAAAACTGAACATAACAAAACACTAGAAACATTGAAGACCAGGTGTCACGGCTCTGTCATTCTAGTTTGGTCTCTTCAAGTGTCTGATGACAGAGCCCTGACGCTGCCCCTTTGTGTCTTGTGATTGTGAAACCCTGCCCTCTTGTTACCTCGTTTCCCTTGAGTGTTGTCAGCTGATCTCAGCTCGTTACCCTTCCTCATGTGTCCCTATTTAATCCCGGTGTGTTTGCTGTCCTGTGTGGTGTCGTTGTCATTTCTGGATGTTTCTCGTGCCTGTTCCCTGGATGTTATTCGTGCCGTGTTCTTTGTTTGTTTTACGTTTATGTCAAGTATCCTGTTATTTTGTTCAGTTAATGCTTTCCCCCTCGTGGGTATTTATTTTGTGAGTGTTATGTTTGTTTCTTTATTGTTAATAAATCCTGATTTTCCCCTGCTCTTGAGTCCTCCGCTTCCCATTCCGTGACACCAGGAACACGGGCACATCCACACACTACTAACATCTGCATTACAATATTAACAACTGACAAACACAAGGAAAATGCAAGAGTGATTTATACACAAGGGAATCACAGACACCTGGGAGACTAACGATTAAGTGATTACATGACAGGTGCAGGGAGTGAAACAATGACCCGATAGACAGGAAGTGAAACAATGACAAGACTGACAGGTGACAAAGTGACAAAGAAGACCCAGACAGACAGGAACCAGTGTTACAATATGTCTGAATCCTGACACAAAATCAAACCCGAACAAGACCGAAGTAGTGGGAACACCACGACCCGCACACAAGACAAGTCACAGACAGGAGGTGTGAGACTTGAGAACATTTGAAGCTGTATGCTCACAAGCAGACACAACACTTCAGTAGTGTCAGGGCTCTGTCACAAAACACAAGAAAACTAGCCCAAATGACAGAACCCTTACAATTTCATGTTCATTTAAAATTGCATAACACTCAGTATTTGGGAATGTGCACATGGCTAAAGGGTTGAATCTACTAATCACATCTGCTAGGCTAAATCTTTGCAAGTACATGAACTCAAGTGATTTTAGCCACTCAAGCCCACTGAAACATAATGTAAAGACCAATATGGTGGACTGTCCACTTCTTCAAGTTTTCACTTTCTGTTCGCTTACTGCCATGTCAGAGCAACAGGCTGAAAAGAATTCTCACCTTTGAGTACTGAGGTTTATTATCGCCACAGTAACACAAGTTTACTACACAGCATCACACAACTTACTCAACTTAGAATAGCTCCAACTGCTTTAATATTTAAAGTCAAAGTTAAATACAGAACACATTATGTAAAAGTTATTACATAAAAGTAATACATTTATTAACCAATTCATGAAGTTTTACCTTTGCACTAGAAGACACAGTTAATAACATGTAAACTAGGGTTAGTTAGCATCAATGGGATTTGTGCAATGATGCACACAGTGAGGAGCAGGTGTTTCACATCATAGTTGTTACTTCTGTTGCATTCACAAGCTTTTAATATCCTTGGAATCTTGGAATTAATTAATTTGCAATGCACATAATGACCAAATTTATTTATATAGTGCTTTTCATAGTGCACATGGTTTCAGAGCGGCGTTACTGAGAGTTATACTGTTATGTTTATTTAATGCCTTTACCATAGAGCAAGTCTCAGGGCTGGATGATATGTTGATGTAAAACAATGGTATGAGTGATCCTCTGAATTAAGTCTAGTTCTAGTTCTGTTTTTTTATTTTTTATAATGTTCTCTAGCACAAATATCTGTGCTACAGTGACTCGGGCAAAGGTCTGAGCATTCTAAGGCCATTTAGAGATAATAAATTGCTCTGGACTACCTTTCCCAAAAAGCGTTGTTACCCAGAGTAGATCATAGATCCATTGCCACCAATGTCTCTACAATCAATTTAGCTCACAATATTTTGAAAATCCCAGCCCTGGTTTGTTACGTGAGAGTGAGTAATTCTCAAAAGTTATCAATGAAAAGGTGGTATTAAAGATATGGCCTTAATTTCATTTATAATGTCTCTGATGTCAGGCAGAATTTATATTTTGCAATGCCTATCCTTACTGTGATCATGTCATCTACCTCTAAGTATTTTAAAGTTCTAGAAAGTCAACACATAAGCAAGTTTGAGCTTCCAATTTTCTAACATTAGTTTGACAAAGAAGTAAATGGTTTTTATTACTTGGAAACTCATAAGTACACAGATATTGTGTTAATGTCAGACTTCATCACATGATTAGAGGTGCTTAAATATAATACATTTATTGAGGAGCGTTTCTGGCAGATCGTACAACTCTCTGCCAAAAAAGTTATTTCTATGACTCTATCCATCTGTTACCGTGACAACAATGGCCTCAGAGTTACCATAGTGAGGTCCGTACAAAAAGGTGTGGCGTGGGAACAAGTCCAGGGGTCAGGAGTGAGGGTCAAAAGGTGAGGGGTTACTGCCAGCTGGACAGCACAAGAGGAGGCGAGGGTGTGAAAAGCTGGAGGGTGGAACCCACTGGACGTTAACATTGAACTGAGGGGCCGCTGGGAGAGTGTGTGAATGAAAGGGGCCCGCTGACCACCTCTGTGGGAGCCACAACAGACTAATTGTGCATATAGCATTTGACAGGCAATTGACTGTAATGAAATTCCACGCAAATGTGTGCATGTGTGTGTCTTGACCAAATAAGTGACACTCAGATGAGGCAGAAATTATTACATTTAAAAAAAAATTCTTCCAGACTCTCAAACATATCTGTTAGATTAGCACCTTCTTCAAATCGAGCTGAAAATGATCAAAATCTATTGTGAAACACCCTGTTTAAAAATCTTTTAAAAAATGTAAATGGAGGATTTGTGGCAACATTGTGATTGCTCTAACAAGATGTGATTGCCCTGCAGCTGGCATCAGTTCATTTGCATTTTTCTGAGGCATTGCACAAACCCTGAAGTTACACATGGGTGGTTTTAACTTCTAATGAGGGCAGCCATATAAGGACAAGAGTAAGGCCCTCACTCTTTTTATATAATGTCGCTGACAAAATAAGTGTTTGCATTTGTGTTGAATGTAATAAATAAAAATATTTTTGTAATATTAAATAAACAATTTGGAAAAAAATGTTTCAAGGTGTGTAATGAACAATCTATTTAACAAAACTTTTTTTGTCCAAAAATATCCTACATTTCTCCACTATAAACCAAGGTATCACCTTATACAACCAGGTGATACAACCAGGGTATCACTGAACAATAAGTAATTAATATTTTTTACATTATGGCCTGGTTTCACAAACAAGGCCAGGATAAGTCCTTAGTTTATCTGGGATATTTAAGTAGCTTTTATAAATATGCTTTTTTAAAGATATGTCAGTGCAAGTCGCTTTCAGTTAAAACAACTCAAGCTTGCCTTTTAGTCTTGGACTAGCTTTGGCTTCACCTTGTCTATGAACCCAGGGGTATAACTATTAACAAAAAAAAAAACCATTTGAATTGTAGCACTGCTAAAAGTCAATAACACATTGCAATGGCATCAATGTTTCATAAATGTCACGAGCATGAGCACTTAGAATGTTTTCTCATAATCTTTGAACTCAGAGGTAGCTTGGTTCTATGTAGATTGTACTTTTAGCACTTTGAGCTAAGACAGATAAACATATAAAATAAGAAAATTAATTAATAAAATGAGTGAAGAAAAATAAATTCATGAGATTTGGTATATAATCTGGTCTTTTTTCACTACGCAAATGCTTCACATGGTGTAGATTTAGATGAATATATAGTCACTCAATATTAATAGTCTTTAAACAGAGACTGTAGTAGGTAAAGACCTACAGAGTGGTGTCAGCTCCTATATGGGTGGCATTAATAGGATTAAAGGCTGCAATGGTCATCTTATTCCATGGGTTCTGTGAGACACCTTTTGTGCATCTTCAGCAAAACAATTCAGAGCTGAACCTCATGGACAAAAGACCTCAGAATATCATAAATAATCTACAAATATACTTAGGACTATAGACAGATAGGCAAAATTTGCTGAGCTGCCCCTCAATTATATGATTTCCTCATCTTCTCCCCTCTGATTTATGGCCAGTCATCCAATCTTTCTTACTGAAGTCTGAAATGCCTGAAATGAATGTGTCATGTTGTCATGCACGGTAAGGAAAGAGAAGAATCCGATTGCAGCAGTCTTTGCTTTATTTAGATACCGGTAACTCAAAACTCTAGATACATACACAACAGAGACAAAAAAGGTAACATTTGGATAAAGAACTAAACTAAATTGAGGGAAAGTGTTTTATAAACTAAAAAAGGGGTTCCCAAATTTTGGGAATTTTGCATGATTGTAACACATAAAAGTTTCAGATCTTGAAACAAATTTAAATTTAAGTCAATGGCCTGTATGGCAGAGTTCCAAGATTGCTGAGC
Source organism: Rhodeus uyekii (assembly GCA_037043235.1). Lineage (NCBI taxonomy): Eukaryota > Metazoa > Chordata > Actinopteri > Cypriniformes > Acheilognathidae > Rhodeus > Rhodeus uyekii. The sequence continues at coordinate 66,500 of JAWRVZ010000070.1, forward strand.
AAAAAGATCATTAAGGCTTGTTTAATATTTCCCAAGACTTTCTGTGGCAGCAGAAGAATACATTTATAAATGATAGTATTGGTACTTAATTCACTCAAATAGCTGGCGAAACAAGTGTTAAAAACCAGGGGTCTTTCTTCCCTAAAAATGTGAGCTGATCCCCTGTGTTACTACTGCATGGTTTCACTTTTTATGTGGTCTGAGGTAAAACTCATTTTAATATTTTGTTTTGTTTTAGGGAGCAAGGAGCACAGTTGTGAAAAAGTAGTGTGCTTATTGTAATGAAAATTTCCATTTTACAAAAGGTGCAGTTGCATGAAACAAATGAAATTAAAGGCTACTTAAAGAGAGCACACTTTAATGGTAATATTTCTTAACATACTAAAGTGTAATTTCTACAAATGCACTTTGTAATAATGTCTAATTAAGATATTAAGACAGCTGTGTCCTGTCAATCATCTTGTTAATTAGCTCATTATTTCCCTATTGTCATAACAAGGCACGGACACAGACGTGAGTATAAACAGGCAGTTTTCTTTGAGCACAGGGCACGAGAAACAGTGACTGGTGAACAGAGTGCAGGAGTGAAGGGGTTGTGGATGAGGCTTATCTGATGATGAATCTTGACAGAAGTCTTGGAGATCGCTGGAACCTTGGATGGAGAGACACTTGGAGAATTAGCTTGGCGTACACACAGAGAGAGAGTCTGAAGCATAAGTGAGACCAGACACTGAGTGCTGGGTGCAGACTGGTGAAATAGTGTTTCCTTGATTAGGGACAGGTGCAGGTGCTCAGTACTCAGGGGATTGTGAACGAGTGGGCGGAGCGTGGGAGTCTGGCACAGGGGGCGTGGCTGAGTCCATGACACCTATTATTTATATCCTATAATATCCTGAGTTCTCCCTTAAAATCTGTCTGTTCTTGTTCGTTATAGATTCGTGGTTTTACTTCTCCTGTTTGTTTCACTAAGTTTATGATTAAAACCCTCCTTAAAACTTAAAAAGTTTTATGTCTCCTTGAACCCTCCTTCGTTGTGTGCTTACTTCCTACAGCCACACCGTGACAGTGTTGTTATCTGACATTAAAGTATATTTTAGTTCACATTAATTTCCTGTCAGTACCTTAAACAGAGTACTTTAAATATATTTTAAACACACTAGAAGCAATAATGAATGCACAAACAAAGATACATTTAAGTCTCACACACGTGATTTAAAAAATCATTCAAAAGTTCAATTAATGGCAGTTAATATGAACTTAATCTGTGATACATTTACAAATAATATATACAGAACTAAGCTCTTTTTGAAACAGGTCCCAGTACTCCACAGTGCAGGCAAGTCTATTTTCCACCTGGTCCCCTTTGCACGGTGTCTGGAAGCCTGGCTAGCGCTTACCAGCCATCCAGATCTTTGGAACCTCCATGTGTGGTCTCTGGCCGGTACGCGGAGAAATTAAGGGACATAACTCCAGCGGTAGTTGACACTATGGCTTTAGCTAGAGCTCCCTCTACAAGGCGCGTGATAATAGGAAACAGTGATAATAGGAAATGAATGCAACAAAGATTGCTTTGGCTGTAAGAAAGTCATTGTCTAGCTTAAGTAAGTATTTGATTCATTCTTTAACTTAGGGTCCACTGACACAACACTATCTTCAACTGAAAGCAGAAAACTTTTTATGTGCTTTGACCATTCATTTACATGACAACACGTACTTTGAAATAGGTTACAAAGTGCAAGTTTTCGAAAATTAGTTAAATGATGCCCTCATCTCTTTGTAAACTTCAAAAACATGAATCTGTGAAAATGGTGATGACATGATCATGCACATTACATGTTTAGTTTATAGGCATGCGTGTTTGAATATGTACACGGTTCATAAACTTTCTGTACAAACTGACATCCCCAATTACTTGTCTGACACTTGTCGTATCTGTGGATCGTGAGAACGGGAATCGTTTTGATAATGTTTTCATCTGTACAGAGGGTACTACTTTGGTTGTGTTGATGACAGTCTAGTGCACAGGGGATATTCTAGTTCACACTGCTCCTGCTGACACTTCAGGGCTGTGTTTCAGTCATGTCTAGGCAGAAGATACACACGGAGGTCCCAAGAGGACATCCTTTGCATTCTCTGTATCCTAACATGTATGCTAGACCCAATACCAACTAAGCTACTGAAAGAGATGCTTTCAGCAGTCATAGATCCTCTTCTTAATATCATAAATCCATCTTTGTCATTAGGATATGAACCGAAAACTTTTAAGCTCACCATAATTAAACCACTTATTGAAAAAACACAACTTGATCCTACAAAACTAGTTAATTACTGGCCAATATCGAATCTACCTTTTTTTCCAAAGATTCTAGAAAAGGCAATATCTTCACAACTATGTTCCTTTCTAGAAAGAAACAGCATCTATGAGGATTTCCAGTTAGGATTTAGACCGAATCATAGTAGTGATACTGCTCTCATTAGAGTTACAAACGATTTGCTCTTATCTTCTGATCGTGGATGTATATCTCTGTTAGTGTTTCTGGACCTTAGTGCTGCATTTGATACAATCGATCACAAAATCCTCTAAAATTGTGAATCATATGGTTCAAATCATACTTTTCTGACTGTTATCAGCTTGTATTAGAAAATAACGTCATATCGATCACGGATTCAGTATGGACTTCCTCAAGGTTCAGTGCTAGAACCATTGCTTTTCACCTTGTACATGCTTCCTTTGGGTGCAGTTATTAGGAATCATGGCATTCGCTTTCACTGTTACGCTGATGATAATAGTTCTATTTTTCTTCTCATCCTGATGAAACATACCAGTTCACTAAATTAACAGAATGCATAACTGATATAAAAATTGGATGACATAACTTTTTACTGCTTAATTCTGAAAAAAAAAACAGAGATTCTAATTATTAGAACAAAAAGTTCTGCACATAATAACCTAAGCTACTGCCTAACACTCGATGGCTGCTCTATCAAGTGTTCGTCGTCAGTTAGAAACCTGGGTGCGCTCTTTGATACCAATCTTGCATTTGAAACTCATGTTTCTAGCATCTGTAGAATGCTAGAAACACCGCTTTGGCGGTGAGGAGGTGTGTTTAAACAATCTTGCGCGCAAGATGCGATCCAATCAATCTGGGCCAACATTTCTAAAGAATGCTTTCAGCACTCTGTTGAGTCAATACCACATAGAATTAAGGCAGTTCTGAAGGTGAAAGAGGGTCAAACACAGTATTAGTATGTGTTCCTAATAATCCTTGTATGTTGGGTTAGGGTTAGGATTCCATTGAGTGTATGTTCTCAATGACAAATGCGGAAAAGTTAGTTCATGCGTTCATGAGTTCAAGGCTAGATTATTGTAATACTGGGTGGTTGCCCTGTAAGCTTAATAAACAAATTTCTGCTGGTCCAAAATGCAGCAGCTCAAGTTCTTACGAGAACCTACGAACCTGTTTGAACATAGTAGCCAAGTTCTGTCACACTTACCAATGATTCAGGAGAAGTAAACGTATGCATATTTGGCGTGCTGTCCGAGAAGAGGGCTCTGAGCTCGTATTCCTCACTTTGATATGAACAATTAATTGTGAGGAGTTGGGGTGGTGGAGGGATGCCGTAAACTGTCGAGGGATGTAGGTGAGTAGAACATGGCTATATATACACGCTTCCTCTCATGCTGATAGGATGAGGTGTAATTGCTGATGATGGGTTGATTGCTTTCATCCTTGAATGTGCTCCTCCCGAACTTTGTTAATAAAACATCATTTCAGTTCACACTTAACAATGATTCAGGAGCAGTAAAAGTATGCGTATTTGTCGTGCTGTCTGAGGAGAGGGCTACAAGCTCGGTATTTGGTCCGAACCTGGAGCACTCCCCCAGAAATTGCAGTCCAGTTGGACAGCTCCTAGGAAGGAGTTGGTGACCCCCCAAAAATGGGTGGGCTCTTGTATCGTCGGGAGGGAGTTTGTTGTTAATGTTGTCCGAAAGGATGAGTATCACTGATAGTTGGTTGTAGATGGCTTGAGGCACAGAGGAGATGGTTTGCTTTGCGTTGGGGATGTGCTTGTTGTTCGACTTGTAGTAAGAAGGTGAGTTGGTTGGAGACCTAGTTCCTGGGAGTATAGGGGTACCTCTGTGGAAGCGGGGGGGGAGGGCGCTTATCGCGATACTAGCTGATGTCGTCAGGTCTTTGGAGCCTCTCCGGCTAGACTCCGCAGTCGTGGAAGTCGTGCCATTGTTGGAGCAGTGGAGTAATTTCCCCTTAATGCTGACTTCTTTGGGGGCGGGGGTGGGGTAATGTCGTTGCTGTGGTGATGAAGGGTTTTCGGGACTGGGCTCCTGTGGGAGCGTCACTGCTGCGGCGGTGGGGAATTTGAGAGAACTGGCTCCTGCAGGAGTGTCGCTGCTGTGGCAGTGGAGCAATTTTCCTGTACTGACTCCTACGGGAGTGTGGGGGAATGTCATTGCTGCAGCAATGGAGGCAAGTTCAGAACTGAGCTCCTGCGGGAGCCTCACTGCTGCGACAGTGGAATAATTTCCCCTTGGGCTGACTCCTGCGGGAGTGTGGGGGAAGGTCATTGCTGTGGCAATGGAGGCAAGTTCAGAACGGCAAGTTCAGAACTGAGCTCCTGCGGGGGCCTTTACAGTGGAGTAATTTCCCCTTAGGCTGACTCCTGTGGGAGTGTGGGGAAACATCATTGCTGCGGCAATGGAGAAATTTAAAATAACTGGCTCCTGCGGGAGCATCACTGCTGTGGCAGTGGATAACTTCCTCTGAAAATGTATTGCTTGTTGGATGGAGATCCAACAATCTCCATTTCTGGAGGGACTGAGGTCCTGTGGGTGCCCCTCTGCTGCGGCAGTGGAGGAAACTGGAAGAAGAATGATGTTGCTGAAGTAATGGAGCCATCTGGATGGAGAAATAAGGGGTGGTAGAATTGAATAGCGAAGTTGGATCTTGTTGGCAAGTGGATGGATACTGCTGCAGCAGTTACGATGGAAATGTTCCTACTAATGAGGTGAGATTGTAGGTTTGAGTTAGTGAAAACAAGCTGACACTTTAGTTGGTGAGTGTTTGTTGGGCTTCTTTGATGAGAGACTGGTTTGATCGAATGTAACTACTGAAAGCTTCCGATGACCAACGGCCCAGAGCTTGGATCTGCTAGTTTGGAACCAAAAACGTATAATGCAGCGGTTGGAATTATCTATGAATAGTGGGTCGGATGAGAGTTTAGCCTGTGAGTTTCTGAAATGGTGGTAGGATAAGAGGGTTTGATATGGTAGGATTGGTGATGGAAGATTAAAGATGAAGATGAAGTGGCCTTTTGGATTGATCAGTCTTGCTTAGTTTGAGAAAGAAAGAACTGGTTTCGTCTTCCGGTACTGACAAGTCGGAAATTGTAGGAATCAAAGCTGGGTCAAAGTAAATTTGGGTCAAAGCTGGATGTGGTGGTGAGTTCTTTGCATCTGAGGAATCCGAAAAGCCAGTATGAACGTAGCGTCGAGGGTGCGGACAGTATTTATGGAGTGGAAACCTCGGTGGAGGGTGAAGATGCATTTGGAGAGTATTTCCGGAGTTATTGGTTGTCAGGTGTCTGGGTTGGTGGGTTGAGTTTTTTGCTGAATTTGGGTAGATGCCCGGAAAGTCGATGGATGTGACTGGAATCATTGTTTTATCCTGGGCTGTTTCGGCGAAAACTTTGAACTGTGAGAAGATAAGCGGCTGGGACAGAGTCGGGAGGCAAGATAATTAGGAAGTCGTCAAGCAGGTGGATAACGTAATGAATTTCATGCTTGTTTGACAGGATCCAACAAATTGCTTCTGAGAACATGTAAAATATATTTGGGCTGCTTTGGCACCCGAACGTTAGGCGGACAGAAAGATAGAACACTTTGCGCCAACGCAATCCGAAAAGATGCCAAGATCTGGGTGGATGGGCATCACTTTTAAAGCTGAAGTGATGTCGATTTTGTGAGCCAAATGTCACGACAGGAGTTTTTAAATCAAGGTAATAGCTTGATCGATATTGTGGTAATGGAGAGAGTATTCTTTGAGAGGAATGGCTGTTTATGCTTGGGTACGGAGAATTGTGTGGGCTGAGAGATTGATTATTAGGTGTTTTTACCTGAACATTTTCTGGTAGCCACTCCAATAGGGCTGATACGAAAACTCACGAAAGATGGAGCGTTAAAAGCACCGATCATGAAGGCTGAAACAATCTCTTTTGATTAGGTTGTCCATTGGGATGATAAGTCGATGTCCATACCTGCGAAGATCTGTGCTCTGATGTTGTTGGCTACATGGGGCGGTTCCAAAGCTAGAGGATTTGGTGGAATAGCCAGTGGTATTGCAGGAAGCAGGGTGAAAGGAGATTTAGGAGAAATAGAGGCCGCATGCGGAGGCAACCTCACGATTGGGTCGGCCTCTGGAGCCTGGAGAGGATCGTAAAGATTAGAAAGAGGGAGAAGTTGCCGAAAAAGCGGGGTGTCTGGGCCTGCACCGCTAGCGGAGGCAGCCTCACGTTAAAATTGGAAGGAGGGGCTGCAGGCCAGACGTAAGGAAGAGGGTTAGAAATAGGTATTAGTTTGGCGAGGCTGAGCCTGCACGGCTGGCGGAAGCAAGCTCATGTTTGAAGGACGCCTTATGTCGATGGAGGCTGGCTCTTGGGGTCCGGAGTGTCACTCGGCGGTGTGGAAAGGAGAGCTAGCCCTGGCAGCTGCCCAGACTTGCAGAGGGTCTGCTGCTGCGATGAGATGATCAAAGATCTGGTCTTCCGTGGGAGAGAGAAGGAGATTTGAGAGCGTGGGGTTGAGGTAATCCGGGTTTTAAACCCCAAGCAGGGGATCATCCAAATATCATAGACTTATAAGACTTATCATAGACTTAAAGGATTGAAGACAGTGAAGGCTGTGAAATAATTTGAAATAAAAAGTACATATGGTTTCTTTTCCAGTGAATCCACTTAATAGGTGATTAAGTTGAATATCAAGGCAGTGTTGGCAATAAGTTCTTAATACATATGTAGGAGAGCGATCAAGTCAAGTCACCTTTACTTATATAGCGCTTTTTACAATACAGATTGTTTCAAAGCAGCTTTACATTGGTCACATGAAAACATTATAAACAAAGTTTGTTTGGCTAACGGCAGCCTTAAAAGAGCAGGCGAATTAATACAATTGATGAATATTAAATGCTAAGTTATGATTATTGATCGATTTGATTGATTGATAGTTTGATTATTATATTGATAATTAAAGTCTAATATTAAGTCTAATTTGGTACGATTGGAGATGGGTTCATAATCTACACCGGGGAGGGTTTAGTAGAGTCACGGTCTCCGCAGACACTTCAGGGCAGTGCTGTGCTCGTGTCCAGGTGCAGGTCCTTCATCTGATCTGGATACGGCCCGGATCCGGCTGACCATGGTAACCTCGGAATAAACAGAGAATAATATCAGCGTAGATGCCATTCTTCTTCTGATGTATCGAGTACATCAGATGTTATGAGAATGTTCCCGGTTCCGGCTGACCTAAATTATGCAGCCTAACAATCATTTTACATGATTTGGATTAAAAATTTATGTAGATAATGTGTTATGTCAGGTTGAAGAGATGTGTTTTTAGTCTAGATTTAAACTGACAGAGTGTGTCTGCTTCCCGAACTGTATTAGGAAGACTGTTCCAGAGTTTAGGAGCTAAATAGGAAAAAGATCGACCGCCAGCAGTTGACTTTGATATTCTAGGTATTATAAGCTGGTCAGTATTTTGGGATCGCAATAGACGTGAAGGACTATAATGTGTTAGGAGATCGCTCAAGTACTGTGGAGCTAAATCATTTAATGCTTTGTAAGTCATTAGCAAGATTTTAAAATGTATTCGGTGATTAATAGGAAGCCAGCGCAGGTTTGACAGAACTGGGGTAATATGCTCATACTTCCTGGTTCTAGTAAGAACTCGAGCATAAAAAGTATACGTATACAGTGATATGCGTCTCCGTGTGGACGGGCCCTGAGTGTCTGACACTTTCTTGCTGTATTTCATAAAAAAATAAAGGAATGCAGATCTTAAAAACAGCATCAGACTATTTGATCTGTAGAACACAGTCTTCATAACTGCAACCGCATATTTTGTATTAATTGTTGCAAAACTTGTTCTGTATATAGTTAGTTTGTTATCGTGATCAAAACCATCTGCATCAACCTACATCTGAAGCTCAATGCTGATGCTGTCATGTAAATAGTTTTCTAATCAGTAATAAATATAACAATTTCTTATCAACCCATATCAATTGCATGATTAAAAATAACATACCGGTTAAAGCCCCGTCCATTTCAAGACAACCCAACCATTTCTGGGTTACATCGAGCCCACTTTCAGGTTAGGCCCCGACCGATCCGAGTTCAGATACAGATAATGCTGTACTCGCTCATCCCTATTCATTAGTCATTATTAGGAAACAACCAAATTCTTAGCATTATATGCATTTTTAAAGTTTAAAACAAATTATATAAAAATTGTATTTAAAAATTATTTATTATTAAATTATTATTTATTTTCTGTTTTGGTATATCCTAGTTTTCACTCTGTTTGCTTAGTTCCCATTTTTCAGTGCTCTTATTAGTCTCCTTGGTTACTCAGTCATTACCCTCTTGTTTGTTACCATGGTTCCTCATTAGTTCCTGCTCTACCTGTGTATATCCAATCATCTTTGTTTGCTTCTAGTAATCTGCCAGTGTTTCTCCTCTTAGGCCAAGTCTACATTTATCTCTATACATTTGAAAAATAGTATTTTCATTTCAAAACATTGTCTGTAACAGATGTCTGAGTCTGCGATCAAAGTCTTCTAGTTAACTGATAATTTCCTTTACCATTGTGTCACAGTAGATGTCCTACAGTAGCACCTCTTGCTCTAATATGTACACAATCTATTCCATGTTGCTTTAACCTTGACACTATATGCTATCACAGAAACAAAACACTGACAAAAGAATTAGAGGAACTAAAATAAAATAAAATAAAATAAAGAACATTTATTTGATTGGGTTGTTGGTTTCACATGGGTGGCCAGGCCAGACAGACACTTGGTGAAAAAAGAAAAGAAGAAAAAAAATATGTTTTGCTTTGATTACCTTGAACTATGGTGCTCCATCTCAAGGGTGGTTCACTGATTGTGAGGAGTTTGAGTAGAAAGACGGGGGAAAGGGGTGAACAGGTCGAGGACGGCTGTAGGGCCATTTGGGGCCGCACAGAACGGGAGGGGGAGAAGAGGATGACTGGCCACATTTGAGGGGCAGATGCTCAAAATGCAGATGGCTGTAATCGAATTGAGCGATTTTCAATTTGTGCTCACCATTAGCATCAGGACAATGGTGTCTCCCATCTATGGGTCTGGGGTCAGAGGAGAGGAGGTCTGAACTTGAAGAATATATTTCTGAAAAAGACAGCCAGACTGGACACCAGGATGATTGATTAGACTTCTGCATTATTGATGTGTCTGACAAATCTTACAAAGTCTAGAGTATTTGACTATTAGTGGCTGTGTACGTCAGTACTCACTGATTCTGCTCCAAAATCTGCTGAACTTGCTGACACATCTAACATGAGTTTGCAGCATCCTGATCAGGTGACTGAAAAGTCCCACAATTTAAATCTGGTGTCATGCAGAAAGTCTCCGAGCGCCCCCTGGTGGAATAATAACTTTACTTCTCATTGCAGGAAACAGTTAACACCATTGCCGTCCAATATTAGTAATGTTCTTAGAATATAATCATCCCTCTTCTTGTGTACAACAAAAAAGATACATTTAAAATAATACTGTATAATATATAACTTTATACTAATACATAGTGTTTTACAACGGTTCAGTGCATTTGACGTTCACCAATCACATCCGGCTTGAAAGCAGTTGCCAGATTGGACTGAAGATTTCCTGCCCAACTACAGCATAAAACCCGCCCATTTAAAAAAAATACCATCCCAAAATGCTTAATGTTATAAATAATACAAAAGGTTGCGCAATACTTTTATATAAATACATTTATATAAAATTTGGGAGCCAGCAACCAGCCCAAATTTTATCATCCATCCCAATGCATTTTTTTCCCGGTCGGACATGACTAATATGGAGCCCAATTGGGCCCAATCTGGCAACACTGCTTGAAAGCGTGGCTGTAATATCGCGTTATTTCATTGTTGTGTCTTTTTGAACACACAACTCCAAAGTATCGCGGCATTTTAGTGCGTTGACTAAATGCCACGTCGATTTGAGTGTGAGCTGCAGTGTCTTATGGACTGTACTCCATCGACAGTTTAAAATAAGCGATATCGGAGGTTTTGCGATTTATAACATTACTAGACGCGTGCACTGCTAGTTGTGATATAGTGCACAGTACAAGGCGTTTTCATCTGCAGCAGGTATTTACACGATGATCATTGCACTTTGTGAGACTGGTCGTGTGTTTACTGTATGGATTATTGGTGTGTGCACTTTATAGATAACTTTATTAGTTGTTTGTTAATACTGCAGGTAGTGTTAATCTGTTTTTAATACACAGAGTCATAATGAGGCCTGGATCTTTTATTTTTCAATCTATAATATTTGAATGGAGCCGATGCATCATCAACAGATCCTTTTAGCATCATTGTCTTTAGCGTGGTTACTGTGAAATTTATATATAATTACACTCTGACCATTTATTTTAAGATTGTTTGTAAGCAAGTTTCTGTCTGTTTCTGGTACTCCATGTTTCCCAATCTTTCAATATTAATCACGTTTAGTAAGTCATTGTCATGTCTTCCTCTTTGTTTTTGTCTGAAAATATTTGGAGGGGAATTGCTCTTTAGTAATAATTTTTATCTGATCACAGACTACTTGAAAATTGTCAAAAAATGTTTGTAATCTTCCTGTCTTCCTGTCATCCGCTTTGAAGCAGGATGTTATTATTGATGTCACATGACTGTAAATTGTCGTCATATTGTAAGTTCTGTCCCAAATAGACCTTATTCAGAGCAGCGCCATCTTTGATTTTTAAATGGAAATTCATCTGTGAATTTTTACAGAAATGAAAGGGGCTGAGAGATAGACATACATGCTGTTATTTAATGTGGTTTTGGATTGTTCTGCTGACAAAACATTGCCAAAATATCTTTCCAAGGAACTTTCCAAGTAGACAAAACTCCAGATAACATGAGTTTTGGAAAGTAAGTGATCTTAGGAGCTTTACAGCTTTTTATAGCGGATGTCATTGAAAATACTGTAAGTTGTCCTTCACAGCCTCGCTATCATCCCTGTCATGGCGCTGGTTTGAATAAGGTCTATGGCACCCTAAATAAGTCCATCACTTTTGTGACGCAATGCCGGTTTGACTGTTGGGAAGAAGTCTGCTGTGGTGCTCACACCAGGGTGGGTTTGGCAAAAATGCACATGGAGTGCACATATTGACCACAAATGGTGTGCTTGCATTAAGACTTAAATGAATGTAAGTTTGCTGCGTTTAATAAAAAAAAAAGTATTACTATTTTAAGTTTTTCTTATTACAGACTTTATTTTGCTCATAAATTTTAACGCATACATTTTCATCTATTTATCACACTATTTGAAATAGATGTACTTGAAATAACAAACTTAGAGTAGGCATGTGTAATGGGGATGGTTGGAAAGACTTTGATCTGACTGACATGCAAGCCTACATTGGGTTGCTCATTTTGGTAGTAGTCAAAAGGAGAAGCAACAGCAAGCCTTTGGAATGCTGACACTGGAAGGGCAATATTTCCAGCCACCATGTATCTAGAGTCTAGACATTCCATGTTTTCCATGTCATATACTTTGATGACAAAGAAACAAGACAGGGCAGATCAGAGCGTGACAAACTATACGGGATGTATGGGACAAGTGGGTCCAGAGATTACCCTTTCTTTAAACTCCAGGCCCCCACATCACTGTGGATGAATGTCTGGTTCTATTTCGTGAGTGTTGTCCTTTCAGACAATACATACCAGCCAAATATGGTATAAAAATATGGTCCGCATGTGATGCAGAGTCCAGCTATGCCTGGAATATGCAGGTGTACAATGGTGCATTGATTATGCTACTTTATATTGTCTGTCAGCCAGAGCTGCATCGTGCGACGATTGGCCAGTTGTCAACTGGCTTTATCTTATAAGGTTTCAGAAGTTATGTGAAGGGGAGGAGTTAAGATCTGTCCTGGGAATCCCCACAACAAAACTAACTCCAGACTTTGATGTACAGTAATACCTCGGTTTACGAGCAAATCGGTGTACGAGCATGGAGGGTCGAATCGGTGTACGAGAAAAAATTTCCCTCACCCATGCGCAGTTTTGTGTGGAAAAAGTCCTAACGCTCAGCATCCTTATGCGCATTTTTACATGAAATATCCTAATGACAGCCTCTCATAACACAGTCAGGAGGTTCCAACCCCTTTATAACCCCTTAACTCATTCACAGTATCGGCAAAAGCGCAAGGAGTAAAATGTGACTTCTTACCCCGTGAGCGGGGCTTGTTTTAACAGACAGCGGGTTAGTTGTAACACCATGTTATGCAATGCAAGTTCATTCACGTATTTTTATTTGTTTAAAAAAGTTGCGTCTTAATGATCATAAGCATAATTTATGAATTAAATATATTTTTTTCCCTTTATTTTTTACATTTGTTGTGTTTTGAACAATGTAATGACATGAAAAACGTTTTAATAGGTTAATACAATGCAAAATATATGATTATTGATGCAACTTGTTCAATGCGGCTTAGTGTTACAACTAACCTGTCTTGTTTACTTCAGGACCGGATAACAGCCACTGTGTTTTTCACGTCTTTCAAAATGGTACCATCTTTTAGCCAAGAAGATGGTAATCATAACAATATAAGATTAGACTAACAATCTTTCACACATTCTTTGAAAATCGAAAAACAACTAATATAACAAAAAAATATTTACATGCTGCCAAAAGAGTTTTTCCTGTGGTTCTCATCCAAACTTCGATGAAATTTCTCGAAAAATGGCTAGAAGACATGTGCAAACAGTGTGATGAAAAGCCCTTTAGCACGTCACATTTATGCCCGTGCAACTATCTAAAAAAAATCGCTGTTACTATTTACCCCGTTACTTTGTGCCCTGCGCTCCCCTAGTTCTCTCGCGGCTCCCCTAGTTCTCTCGCGGCTCCCGCGAATTCGTTCGTTCGTATTTTTAGAGTTTAATTGTCAATTATTAATTAGTATTTATATGAGATCTTTATGGTTACAATTTTTAACTGCAATTAATAGGGTAAAACAAAAAAAAATATTTAAAATGGGCATTTGTGGTCATGTGGTCAACAAATTAATTGATTTTTAGTGCATTCTTATGGGGAAATTTGTTTTGGTGTACGAGCATTTTGGTTTACGAGCTCGCTCTTGGAACGAATTAAACTCGTAAACGAGGTATTACTGTACTTGCAAAAAAGGAGATCAGCAACACTGTTCCCACTGAAACTGAATGGGAGTTTATCTACTGTGTTATTAAATAATTTTTCAATGAACCCTGCTTTTGGTTTTGGTGCCTGTTAAAGGCCAAATCTTTTCATGTAATGGTTTTTAGATTTCATTTATATTAGTTCACACAAACACACAACCCTTTTATTCTGGCCTGGCCTCTGTCAAATTTTAGAAATCAATGTGGCCCGTGAGACAAAAAGTTTGCCCACCCCTGCTCTACACCATAGATGGGATGGTGTTCTTGACTGGGCTGCCTGCAGTCCAGATCTGTCTCTCATTAAAAATGTTTGGCCTAATCATGTAATATCAGATAACGACGACCACAGACAGTTGGGTAGCTGACTTGTGTAAGGAGAGATTGGGCAAAAATTCCCGTTGCAAAGCTGCAACAATTACTATCCACAATTCCCACATGATTAAAAATTTTAATTACTGGCTATGCCGGTAAATTAGGCAACCGGTGATACCCCAGAGCACTTTGTTTTTTGTATGTGAATGCTGTTTTATGTGAATATTGTGACATGAGTGAAGCACAAAGTTTTGGTTACAAAGTAAACAATAAATTAACAATTACATTTATGCATTTGACAGATGCTTTTATTCAAAGCATTGTAAATTGCGTTCAAAGAAAATATTGACATTCTCATAAGTTCTTGGTTTCCCTGGGGATCAAACCTATGACCTTGGCGTTGCAGGCGCCACGCTTTACTGTTTGAGCTACAGAAAAGCTTAAACATTACATTGCACCCATACAAAGGCATGGGAGCCAATAAATGTAAGCTTTGTTGGATTTTTATTCTGTTTTGTACACTATTCTGTTTTGATTAGCAGCAAATTTAGCAATATTCCATTAGTTACGGTATTCCACTGGACATGGAATGTCTTGTTTCTTTTCCCAAATCATGTCTCACTCATTTTCACAGGGAATTATAAACCTTTCTTCCTTTAGTTTGCTTTTAATTATGACTATTATATTTGGATTTTTTACTGTGGTAAAGTAGATGGACATATAGGACAGATACCTTTTTGCTTGCATGTCAAATTGTTTTTAACACAGTTATTGTTATATTACTCCCCCCCCCCCCCCCCCCCCCCCTCGAAGAGCAAAGTGGTAGGCTGTATGATGCATTTCTTTGTTGAGAAATATAAAACAAATATTTTTTTTAAATAATGTTTAACTGTCTTTTACTATTTACCAATATTTACCAGATTACCATTGTTTACTGATATGTATTTAAATGTTTTGCTGGCTGTAGTGTTTCACAGATGGAAGTGTTAAAATCCCTTTCTGTTACGAAAAGGATGTCTGTGTCTTGCTTATATTATATTATATTCATGTATATGAACCAGTTCTTGTTAACTTAACACTAAAACACTTGAACACATCAGATTAAATAGTTTCTTTGTAATGTTGTTTTGTAACGACATTACTATATTAATCACCCCCCCCCCACATCTTCCGAATCACCACTGCCACAGCTTACAAAAGTACAACTTCAACTTGAAGTCACCTTCATTTATATAAAGCGCTTTTTACAATAGAGATTGTTTCAAAGCAGCTTTACAGTGGTCACCGAAAAACAAAGTTTGTTTTGGCTGTACAAAAGCTCTAGAAGAGCAGGCCAATCAATAATATTGATGAATATTAAGTCTTAAGTGTCCACAACTAAGCATGCCAGAGGCGACAGTGGTAAGGAACCAAAACTCTAGTAGGTGACAGAATGAATGAAGAACAGAATGGAGAAAAAAAACTTGCAAGAAACCAAGCTCTGTCAGGGGACCAGTTCTCTGGCCAACAGCCAAACAGTGCATGATTATTATATTGACAACAATTCAGGTCAAAATATTAAATCCGGTTTAGTCTGGTTGGAGACTGGATTCGTGATCTTCACAGGGGACGGTCTAGTAGAGTGACCATGGTAACCTTGGGATAAACAGAGTAGATGCCATTAATCTTATGATGTAACAAGTACATCAGGTTTAATGGGAAGTGTTACCGGTTCCAGCTGACGTAAATTATGCAGCCTAACCATTATGTACCATTTTACATGATTTGAAAAAGAAAAACAAATGTGTGTAATTGTTAGACTGTTCCAAGTTTACGTGCTAAAGAGGAAAAGGATCGACTGCCAGCAGTTGACCTTGATATTCTAGTTATCAACCAGTCAGAATTTTGGGATCACAATAGATCAGTGGAAAAACATTGAAAATCTTTTCTTTGTATTTTTTCTGTTAAGTAAAGCTTAAAGAGAATTACCAAATTTCAGATTCTTAATTTTATTGCATTTTACAAAATGTCCCAACCTTTCTGGAATTGGGGCTGTAGTCAGGGCAAAAGATTAACCATGTTTCAAAAAAGGGGGAAATGGTTACTTGTTACAACAGAAATTCTAACCGATCATATGTAAATTAAACCAAAAAGGCATAGACATGTCATGCATCACCTAACCAAATACTGAATTTACTCAGTAAATTCTGGAACTATTTATATTATGGAACTAGTGATTTAAAATATCTTTGTGTGAGTTCTAAAATTGTGTTTCCTTTCTGTTCAGGAGGAATGTGGACCTTCAGCAAATCTCTATTGCTTTTCACTGTTGGGATCTTAATGTCCCAACAGACACAAACTCACTCCCACCATCATCATGGACACTCTCATGGTGACGGTGGTTGCCATGGTCACTCCCATGGTGAAATGAAGATGCATCATGGAGCAAGCAAATGGAGTGCTGAAGCAAACCTGCCCCGTGCTGAAGAAGAACACCATGAGCATGAACATGCACACGACCACGGGCACAGACATAATCATGGAGCTGAGCGATTGAAAAGAGATGTGGAAACAGGGAGACGGAACATGGTGGAACTTTGGATGCAGGTAAAACTTGCTCATGCATGAGTATACTATTAGATTAGTTAGGGTAATCAACACTGACTGCATCTTAAACAAATAATTTATGTATAAACAGCTTTGCAGACTTTAAAACGGGTGCCTTTAAATAACTGGTCATAATCGAGCATCAAAGTTTACAAAGATTCTCTCTTTTTTTAAGTCATCGTTGTAATCGATTTTTATTCATCGAAGACAGAATGTGTATTCCTTGAAAGAAACATCCAGTAGACCAACTCTGAAACGAACTCTGTGAACACATTATTGATGTCCTTAAGATGAAATCTGGGGAGAACGGTAAGGTTGGAATAAAAAAAATTAACCGAGAACTATTACAACCCTAATTAGCAGATAGTTGTTAGGTGTCATTCTTTAGAAATGTTGGTCCATATTGATAGGATAGCATCTTGCAGTCGATGGACATCCAGGGCACGAAGCTCCCGTTCCACCACATCCCAAAGATGATCTATTGGGTTGAGATCTGGTGACTGTGTGGCCCATTTTGGTACAGTGAACTCATTTTCATGTTCAAGAAACCAATTTGAAATGATTCAAGCTTTGTGACATGATGCATTATCCTGCTGGAAGTAGCTATCAGAGGATGGGTACATGGTGGTCATAAAGGTATGGACATGGTCAGAAACAAGATTCCAAGATACAACCAAGCCTTCAAGCAGATTTTTGCTTCTAGATACAAGTAAATATTCGAGATACGAGCACACGTACTGACGCCGACGCACGTGCACTTCACGTGTTCACTGACTTCTGTATGGAAGTTGTATAGAACGCTCACACCCACGAGTAGCTGATTTTCTTTCTATTTTGTGCATTATTCTTCATAATAGCGATGGATGGTAGTGAGTAGAAGAAACGCATGATGACCATGGAAATGAAGCACTGATTTCATTGAAAAGAAACACCCTGATAAATCGTGTACTGGTCGTGCTTCGGCGCTTTTTGACAACACGTGCCTTACTTATTTTTAAAGGGAGACAAACAAATCTCCCAAAAGGCATTTCGTTAAAAGGTCTGCGCCAAGTGAAAGTGAGGTAGTCAGGCGAAAAAAGGAAAGAAAAAAAATCGAAAAAAGCAACAAAAAAAAAATTTGTAAAATAGAAAAGTTTTTTTTTTAAATACGTAAGCTAAGTTCAGTTATGTTAATTTAAGTTTACGTAAGTTACGTAGTGTTCGAATGAATGTAAGAATTTATAATTAAAACCACATTTTATTTGATATCACACGAATACTGTGTACATGTACTTTAATTGTGTGTGTGTGTGTGTCTATACCAATAAAAAACATGTTTATCTGGAAGGGATTAATTTTTCTATTATTTCCTATGGGAAAACATGATTCTAGATACAAGCAATTCGAGTTATGAGCTCTGCCCTGGAACAGATTATGCTCGTATCTCGAGGTATCATTGTACACCACTTTGCCATTGTAATATGGTTGTATATGTCAGCTATTTTATATCAGACTGTTTTACATGGCTCATTCAATAATAGACTTGTTGACCATTTAAAATTGAAGACAATCTGCTTCCAATATCAACCTATTCTGAATATAAATGAATCTTAATATTAGCCCGTTCATGTGTTCCGTCCTTCTCACTCTCTTACAATACAGTTAATACAAAATGTAAGGGGAGGGTTATCAAGCTCTTTCAGCTTTCATTAACAAACATGATAAACTAGTGGTAACTCTTTTCAATACACTACCTTTACATTCTTTATGCATGTCATAGATTTGTTGTGCCATGTGTTGTCATTTATTTTTTATTTATTTTTTTTATATGGGCATTAATATGCTGTTTTTCAAAGACATTTTTTTTAACTTAATCTAGCAATCTACAGACCTGCTTCTGCAGTATCTTTTTGACCTCGAGGTGTCTGTGGCCTGGCAAACAACCATTGCTTTTTATTGGTTTTAGGCAATTGGAGCCACCCTTCTCATCAGTGCTGCACCTTTCCTCATCCTCTTCCTCATTCCAGTGCAGTCAAACACGGACCAGCACCAAAAACTACTCAAAGTGCTCTTGAGTTTCGCATCTGGTGGTTTGCTTGGAGATGCGTTCCTTCATCTTATTCCTCATGCGCTGGGTGAGTGAATGCAATTTGAGGTCATGTAACTATTACGTCCTGTCACATATACTGGTTCGTAAGTTTATGTTAAGGCCTTGAGTTTACCACATTCTGCACAGAATAGGCTTTATGCTATTTTGACAACTTTCTTTAGTTCTTTAGCTATATTAGCATAAATAGGTGTTTTATTTATATATATAAATAAAACACCAATCTTTGCTAATGTGTGTGTGTATGTATGTATATGTATGTGTATATATGTATATATATATATATATATATATATATATATACACAGTATATATATACAGTAATACCTCTCTTTACGAGTTTAATTCGTTCCAAGAGCGAGCTCGTAAACCAAAATGCTCGTACAGCAAAACAAATTTCCCCATAAGAATGCACTAAAAAAATCAATCTATTCGTTCCACATGACCAGTAAGGATTCAAGTGCAAATGACTAAATTTATTATAATAGTGCAGAAAACAAACAAAGTGATAATCCAGAGTCATGGAACATGGGAGACGGGAGACTGGGAGCCGCGAATGAACGCACGGGAGATAGGCAGGGAGATGGGTAGATGATATGAGAATCAGGTGTGTCAGTGCTCAGTGACACACACACACACAGAGGCAGAACTAGGAGACAAAGAATTCATGAACCGTGACTGCTTAGAGGTAGTGTATGTATATATTTCACTACGTGAACAATAGTGATCACAATTAATTAATGTTAACAACAGGTGGTAAAACCGCTGTAAATCACTTATAAAAGTATCACTGTGGTGAATGATGCAACCAAACCAAGCAAAGCTGAGAGAATGAGTTAAGGGGTAATAAAGGGGTTGGAACCGCGTGACTGTGTTTAGGATATCTCCAGTAAAAATGCGCGGGACGATGCTGAGCATTAGGACTATTTCCACACAAAAAATGCGCGTGTGGGAGGGAAAAATTTTCTAGTACACTGATTTGACCCTCCATACTCATACACTGATTTGCTCGTATACCAAGTCGCTTGTAAACCGAGGTATCACTATCTATCTATATATATATATATATATATATATATATATATATATATATATATATATATATAATATTTGTATGTGTGTGTGTATATTACACACACACACAGTGGAATCCGGTTATGTCGACGGCCTCGGGGGTTGCAAAAAAGTGTAAAGATAACCGAGGATCGAGATAACCAATATGGTAATTTGTTTGATGAAGCGATCAGCATGCTATAAAAATGTACATACACTTTATAGGGTTGGCGATTTAACCAAGCTCGAGATAAGTGGGTTCCACGGTATTGCATATACAGTACAGTAGACTAGTTTGAATCAGTGTAATATTTCTATGGCAACTTTCTTCATAATAAGATGTATTCTAAAAATGGTAACACATTTCAAGATTTCATTTTGTTGAAATGAACCAACAATTAATGAACAGAATTCTATAGAATCTATAAATCTTAATGTTAATCTCAACGTTTTATAATTAATAATATTAAATACAAAATATACTAAAAATTTATTAAATGGCATTAACAAAGGTTATTGATCTTTTAGTTAATGTTAGTCAATGCGTTAACAAATTGTAAAATGTTACCAAAAGAGCTATTGCCTAACAAAAAATAAAATCCCTAAATAAAGCAAACAAGTCATTGGACTACATTACTTGGGCTACATATAAAGAAACTAAATTGCCATGCGGACATGGACAGTAAAGAAATGCTTTTAATCAAACCTTATGAAAATATTACGAGAACGATACAAATGCTAGTTAATAACACGTAATAATAATAATAATACGTAAGCGCTTTGATAGAAAGTTAATTAACTCTACACAATGCATTTTTATACAAAATAAACACAGTATTACAACTTATATTTGCACAAAATGATGATGAATTTTAACTAAATTATGTATTTAGAAGCTTTAACTCCTGTTTTGCTCTTTAAATGAATTTGTGGATTTAATTTAAATATCCTTAAGTCTAAGAATGCTGTTATGTATTCATTGGAAAGGGCAAACACATTGACACTCAAAACAGTATTAATTTTTAGTGAGGGTCAAGAAAATATTTCTTATTAAACAGCATCAAGCTATTTTTACCAAGCTATCTGTGTCTCCTCTGCTGTATCAAGGCACTCCCATAATAGCTCTTCAAATTAATGCACGGCATAGACTAACTACTTCCTGCATGTGAGACAAAAAATAAATACAATACAGAACTATATAATCATATAAAAATAATTTTATGATGATTATTATTTAAAATTAGTTCCTGGTTCAGTAAGGGACTTTTGTAAGAAAGTAGCAGTGGCTGCAACAGACTTTAAGTATTACCTCATCTTAAATAGATGGTGTCTAATCCTGTAAGCCTACTCCCGAGCAGGATTGAATTGATGGACCTGTTGCTATTACAGCAACTCCAGGATGAGCTTCGAAGAACCTAACAATCCTGGAACATGTTAAATCGTCAACAATCGTCAAAACCAGTTAATTGAAAAATCCAAATATGAAGAACTGCCTCATCTTCTAGTGATCTGATGGACCAATACCCTGTGTAAACAGGACCTTAGATATATTTACAGACCAAAACAGTATGGTTACCAATATTTTTCAAAATATCTTATTTTATGTTCCACAAAAAAAGAAAAAGGATCACAGTTTTGAAACCACATGAGGGTGGGTAAATTTAAAAAGACAGAATTTTCTTTTTTGAACAAACTGTCCCAAAATAAAAATAAATAAAACTACCAGTAGGTGGCAAATGTTTAAATGAGTAAGCCATTGAGTATTTCATTAATTTGATTAGTTCACATAGCTGATTCTTTTAGGAATTAAATAAATAG
Source organism: Rhodeus uyekii (assembly GCA_037043235.1). Taxonomy (NCBI): domain Eukaryota; kingdom Metazoa; phylum Chordata; class Actinopteri; order Cypriniformes; family Acheilognathidae; genus Rhodeus; species Rhodeus uyekii. The sequence continues at coordinate 87,829 of JAWRVZ010000070.1, forward strand.
GTGTGTGTGACATCATAATACTGCAAGAGTGATACTGTAGAATACAGAGCCTTCTGATCTCTAATTGCTCTCATGGTACTTTGATTCCATTCACCGATCAGTGTGCACAATACCTCTTTAAGTCGAGCACGCCTAATGGCTCTTTATGTATGGTATGCAGCGAATCTTATGATCAAATGCACAAACAAATCAACCACAAAGGGGTTACAATATACAGTACATACCAAAAGTTTGGACACACCTTCTCATTCAAAGAGTTTTCTTTATTTTCATGACTATGAAAATTGTAGGTTCACACTGAAGGCATCAAAACTATGAATTAACACATGTGGAATTATATACATAACAAAAAAAGTGTGAAACAACTGACAAAATATGTCATATTCCAGGTTCTTCAAAGTAGCCACCTTTTGCCTTGATTACTGCTTTGCAAACTCTTGGTATTCTCTTGATGAGCTTCAAGAGGTAGTCACCTGAAATGGTCTTGAAGGAGTTCCCAGAGATGCTTAGCACTTTTTGGCCCTTTTGTCTTCATTCTGCGGTCCAGCTCACCCCAAACCATCTCTATTGGGTTCAGGTCCGGTGATTGCACCCCATCACTCTCCTTCTTGGTCAAATAACCCTTACACAGCCTGGAAGTTTGTTTGGGGTCATTGTCCTGTTGAAAAATAAATGATGGTCCAACTAAACGCAAACCGGATGGAATAGCATGCTGCTGCAAGATGCTGTGGTAGCCATGCTGGTTTAGTATGCCTTCAATTTTGAATAAATCCCCAAGAGTGTCACAAGCAAAGCACCCCCACACCATCACACCACCTCCTCCATGTTTCACGGTGGGAACCAGGCATGTAGAGTCCATCGTTCACCTTTTCTGCGTCGTACAAAGACACGGTGGTTGGAACCAAAGGTCTCAAATTTGGACTCATCAGACCAAAGCAAAGGTCCACTGGTTTCCACTGGTATAATGTCCATTCCTTGTGTTCTTTAGCTCAAACAAGTCTCTTCTGCTTGTTGCCTGTCCTTAGCAGTGGTTTCCTAGCAGATATTCTACCATGAAGGCCTGATTCACACAGTGTCCTCTTAACAGTTGTTCTAGAGATGTGTCTGCTGCTAGAACTCTGTTTCTGAGGCTGGTGACTCGGATGAACTTCTCCTCCGCAGCAGAGGGGACTCTTGGTCTTCCTTTCTTGGGGCGGTCCGCATGTGAGCCAGTTTCTTTGTAGTGCCTGATGGTTTTTGTGACTGCACTTGGGGACACTTTCAAAGTTTTCCCAATTTTTCAGACTGACTGACCTTCATTTCTTAAAGTAATGATGGCCACTTGTTTTTCTGTACTTAGCTGCTTTTTTCTTGACATAATACAAATTCTAACAGTCGATTCCGCAGGACTATCAGCTGTGTATCCATCTGACTTCTGCACAACACAACTGATATTCCCAACCCCATTTATAAGGCAAGAAATCACACTTATTAAACCTGACGGGGCACACCTGTGAAGTGAAAACCATTTCAGCTGACTACCTCTTGAAGCTCATCAAGAGAATGCCAAGAGTGTGCAAAGCAGTAATCAAGGCAAAAGGTGGCTACTTTGAAGAACCTGGAATATTTTGTCAGATGTTTCACACTTTTTTTGTTATGTATATAATTCCACGTTAATTCATAGTTTTGATGCCTTCAGTGTGAATCTACAATTTTCATAGTCATGAAAATAAAGAAAACTCTTTGAATGAGAAGGTGTGTCCAATCTTTTGGTCTGTACTCTACATGGCTTGATTCAGTTTGCAGAATTACTCGTAGTTTTATAATGAAGTTCAAAGGGACAGGGTGAGCATAATACCTGTATGAAAATCCTTTGCAGCAAAGACACAAAGGTTATGCACTTTTTGACAGTTTCATAATGACCTACTAATTGACAATGTAATTATCCTGCATGCTTGTAATTTGCGCTTTTTATATAGTGGCGTAATGTACAGTATGTGCCTCTGCATCTCTGTTCCTAGGACAGGAAAGTTTATTTTTCTGTGGAGAGACTTTTTATATTCTATAACAAGTTATGAAAATGACACTTACATATGTCCTAACAACATCTCAGCTGACAGCAGATACTGCACACTTTTCCTCGGGCACTGTACAGAGAAGAAGATGAGTCAATGCTTTACTGCATATCTTTCAAAATAAAAAATCTTGTATAAAAAAAAAAGTTTTGAATTATTTATTTGCTTTATTTTATTTTTTACACACACCCACTCAAAACGGTCTTGCCACCCACTCGACCAACCAGTTGAGAAAAGTTTGTCTATAATACAAGAATTATACTGTCAGAAGTCACCGCTACTTTTGAATGGTTGCTTTTAGCTGCTAAATGTTATGAAATATACTTCATAACTTCCCCATGTTAACCAGCCTGACCTTTACCTTTTGGTTTTTATCTCAACACAGAACCTCATTCTCATCATGGTCAATCACACAGCGGTGAGGAGTCCCATGTTCACTCGCACAGCAGTGAGGAGTCACATGGTCACTCCCATAGTGGGTCATTTTTCTGTTATTGAAATTGGTGTTTTTACTTCTGTTTTTTTTTAGAGATTATAATCTGGTCAAATGTAATACAAGAAAACAAATGATTAAAATGTTATTTTTTGTGCAGTGTCAATAAGTGCTCAATTTCTGTCATAGGTAATGCCCATGGTCATATGATGTCAGTTGGTCTGTGGGTGCTGGGTGGTATTGTTGCGTTTCTAGTGGTTGAGAAATTTGTTCGTCTTTTAAAGGGAGGACACTCACACTCTCATGGTAAGAGTCTTGAATTAATTATTTACTAATCTAAAATTTTAAGATATGTACATTTCAAGTACTTAACATGTATTGTTGATTTAGAGCATTGCTATAAAATGACTGCTTTAATCAGGGTTGTATTACCTGCTGACTGCATTTTTGATGCAATGTCTTCTTTCGGAGAACTGCCACATGAACTGCTAAGGAATAGGAGAGGAGTGATGGTGTTTGTCCTTTTTGCTTGTATCTAGAGTTTCTGTGAGAATTAAATATAATAAACATAGATTGGTCTGTTTACACACACTGAATAAAGACTCAGGGTCTAGCAAAACAATTTTCTTTTGCATTGTACAAGTGCAAGTGAGGTAAAGGCCAGACCAATGATCACAAACATTTCAACACACTGCTTTCATCTTTTATCACAATGAAAGCAGCTGTTCCCAGCAGGGCAAGACAAATAGGTTATCGTAAAAACTGCTGCTGGTGTTGAAATATAAAAAATATAATTTATTTTATGTATTTAGAGAGCAATCTAGACTTTCTTGACAGATTTCCATATACAATAAAAACATGTCTTTTGTTTTCAGCTGCTCCAAAGGCAAAGGATAGTGATGAAGAGGATGACAAAAAAAGAGAGAAGGGAGAAAAGGAGAAAAAAGTTCACTCTAATAAGAAACCTGTGGAGAAAACATTAGAGACGAGTTCTGGTATGGAAACCCAAGTCCAAAAAACTCAAGTATCGGTCATCTGTAATCTGTCTTGCTGACAGAATAACTAAACTTCTGTTTGTATCTACAGATATTAAAGTATCTGGTTATCTGAACCTGGCTGCTGATTTCACCCACAATTTCACAGATGGTCTTGCGATCGGGGCGTCATTCCTGGTCAGTCCAGCGGTTGGTGCTGTTACCACCATCACCATCCTCTTACATGAAGTACCACATGAGATTGGAGATTTTGCGATTCTTGTCCAGTCAGGCTGTACAAAGAGGAAGGTATGGAGCTCCAGAGAGTTATTTGTCAGTAAATGGTTTTGGGGAAAATTTAAGTACAGTCTAGAGGGTAATTCACCCAAAACAATTACTCCCCCTCATGTCCAAACCTGTTTGACTTTTTTTTTTTCCTGTAGAATATAAAAAAGATATTTTGAGAAATGTCATTGACTTCCATTCTATGGAGAAAAAAAAAACATCAGTGTTAAGCAAAACTGTTCTTCACAAATATTCTTCAAAATATCTATTGTGATTCTCAAAAAAAAGTCAAACCTTTTTTGAAATGACATGAGGGCAAGAAAATGATGACCGAATTTTCTTTTTTGGATGAACTATAACATTGTCAAGGTTTTCAGCATAGCCTTGGTATTATAAACACTGAAAAAGAGAACACAAGTTCAAACATTTATCACTAAACATTATCACTGTTTTAGTGCAGTAAAAGTAACTGGTATTAAAGTAATATTTATTCATATTAAATCTTTTACAAAGAATATGGCTGTCACAAGTTGTCAAAGAGCTTTCCTGGGGCGTATTCTTCGTACGTCGCTAACTACATCCAAGATCAGTTGACACATCCGGGATGAGATAATCGCGCTAACTATGATCTGGATGATTCGGTTCTTCGAATGCACCTGCGCTTGACGATTAGTATAGCTGGATTGAGTTATCTGACATCATTGCGCATTCATGTGCTGGCTTAAAGGGGGATATGTATCCATAGTAGAAACACTGATCAGCAACATTTTGATTGGTCAGCGAGCATGGCAAAATAGCGTGCACAGTATTACTCGGCAAGAGTTCATTCCACAGGCAAGAGATGACCAGCTGGATTTTTAAGAATTAAATGAACTGTAAACTAAACTGTGTGCAAAGTTCCCTCTTTTCAAAAATGATGCTGGACAATTCTGTCCCGTGCAGCTCTGCCACTAGACTAGTCCAAGTGCACTGGCTGGATCATCATCAGCTGCATTTCCACCACAGGGGTCTTCTCCTTTCTGATGGTGGCAATGTGTGTGCAGTCTATCACATTAGAGAAGCCTGGGGAAAATCGCATCATATTTACTGGCATGGTCATGATTTCATAATCTCTATGATCAATTATAATGTATATGCAATAGCGAAAAAGCTTTCTTTAACAACTTGGGGTCTTAAGTGGCTTGCAAAAACTGCTTGAGTGCCAGGTAAACCTTGCGAATGGCACGACAGACAGCACTTTTCACAATGTTCTCCGCACCTCAAACAGTGTAAAGGAACGTGCCACTTGCAAAGTAGCAAAATACAATACACACTGTTTGAGCTGTTGTTAACGCCCGACTACGACTAATTGTATCTAAATTTAAGTGAGGGTTCTTTTTCTAGAATATATATATATATATTATATTATATGTCACCTTCAGCAACAGTTTTCTCTCGTAAAAATGGACAGGACATGCTACGACAAACTTCCCATATCACCTCCGCTTATAAACCCGTGATCTAATCCTGCTATCATGAGTAAGCCTGCTCCCAAGCAGGTTCAATTCAACAGACCTGTTACTATGACAATAAGTCCAGGATGAGTGTCGAAGAACCGAACAATCCAAGATCATGAGAAATCGTCAACAATCTAATCCAGCTAAGTGAGTTAGCGAGGCACGAAGAATATGCCCCTGCTCTGTGAAATAAACCGAATGCTATTGATTGTTTTGTTAAAAAAAACAAACAGAGAGAAAGAGAACTAATTTGTCCTGTCCCCTTCATGTTTCACTCTGAAACATTTTAAAACATTGAGGAAAACTGTTATAAAGCCACTTCAAAGAATTAAAGAATTGAAAATTGTTGTGAAAATATTTTCATGTCGACTTAAACATCACTGTTTTTTCTTTACCGTTAATTCTTGGCTCTTCCTGTTTTTATCAGGCTATGTGTCTTCAGCTTCTCACCGCCATTGGTGCGTTAGCTGGAACTGCCTGCTCCTTATTGGCTGAAGGGGTGGGTGCTGCAGCCACAGCCTGGATCCTCCCCTTCACTGCTGGAGGCTTTGTTTATATTGCAACTGTTACGGTTCTCCCAGAGCTGCTGGTTGGACGGTCTAGTTTCTGGCAGTCAATGCTGGAGATCTTAGCTCTGCTTTTTGGGGTGGGAATGATGGTGGTGATAGCAGAGTATGAGTAAAAGAGGAAATGATGTTTGAAAAAAGAAATTGGGGTGTAGAAACCAAAGCATGTTTACCTGAACCTTTAACTGAAGACCTGAAATGAGTGTTTTGAGTTAAATGTTGACAGATCACAGGGGGAAGAAAAAGAGCAAAGGAGAGAGTAAAATAAAATAAAGTGAGAACTGCACTCATTTACCCAGAGACCAACATGAATGGATCACTTTAGTCATTTTAGGCTCATTAGCCAACCTTGCCAGGGACCAACTGCTATAAAATCGTGTTTATACTGAATAGATGGAATCGAAATGTGAGGACATTGACCATTATGGTCCCAATTGTTTCCAGATGTATTGTTTCCAGTATCTGAAGCAAGTGCTTATGCTCATTGGTAGAATTATCAGTTATGTTTTCATTAGGTAATTTGACTGCTGTTCACACAATAAAGGTTTATGTGATTCTTTTTAAAGCAATGTGTTCTATCTCTATGACATTGAGTTTCTTTGGTTTCCTCTGGTGAAAAATTCTGTTTCGGTCGTAGCCGTTGCTCAATGAAAGAATGACATTGCCTGTCCACCTTTTCACTCAAACAAACACTACCGAGGACATATTACATATTTCTACATCTTAGCATTGGTAATGGTTCTTCAGAAGGTGCAAACATAGTATACTTAATGAATTTTAGTTTAGTGGAGTTTCTTTTCTTGTTATTATCTATAATCTTACTGTTTGACTATGTCTTGAATTTGTTTAATGTGAACAGAAGTGCAGGCAGTTCTGCCTTCCACTTCTGCCTGAAGTTTCTGTTCTGCCTTAGTATGGCAAAGAGTAGTGCTGTCATGAATAGTTATGATGAAGCAATTTCTGATGAATAGCCTCCTGATGAGTGATTATGAAACACTGCTGATGTCTGAAGCCCGAAAACTCCCTAAATCATGTCAGAAAAATATTTTTAGTCGTGACCCATGATTTTCATGTATGATCATCATTCCTATCCTGTTAACCCTTTTCTCAGTACTTAAAAACTCTATTCAGTGGGCACAATAGCTGGCTTTGTGGGCTAAACTTAATAATTTTCCATTGCTTTAGCAATAAATATGTTTATTGACCACTACTACTGTGTAGGAGCTGAAAATAAATCAGTCAGACTGAAAACTGACCAAGGACCAATATTCAGTCAACATTCTGGAATCATCTGAAGTTACCTGGAGCTGGCATGTCTTGAGTCTTACATTAAAAACATGACAGAGACCTAAAACAGGCTTTCTTTTGGAAAACCTCTGTTTGACTTCTCAGAAACAATGCTTTAGATGGACTTCTAATCAAACACCGTTCAACTGCATAATTCTGTATCATATCTATGTCTAAGGGTTAAATTAATACTTGATGGATCATTCAGGTCAAGTCTTATAAAGTGCGTAGTACGTAAAACCAGTTCTCTCACTTTCTTTCTGAAACTCATGTGAGTGTGTTTGTTACACTGTTCGTTTTTGTGCATTAGAATAGTTCCATAATGTGTTGTATGTAATGAGATGTGTTGTATGCTTATGAATTTAATGTCTTAAACTGCTACCTAAGTAGTCTTGTTACCTTGCTAATTTTGGTTATTAATATTAGCTGCAGCGTTGATTATCACGGCCTGTTCATTTGTTGTGCTGTAAAATAAGTGATTGTGAAAATTGCCTGTTTGCCTTAATGTGCCCATGGGTTTTGTGACGAATTGAATGCATTTTTATTTTTTATATTTCTGCATTTCTCAGACGCTTTGATCTAAAGTGAGTTTTATTGCATTCTAGGAACACGTTGACATTCTAATCAGCTCTTGCTTTCCCTGGGAATAGCATAATTGTTTCCACATAAGTGCAGCCAAAACTGTTTTTAACACTAATAATAATCATAAATGTTTGTTGATCATCAGGAATAAATTACACTTTATATTCAGAGAGAAATCAGCTGTTTTACATTGATATACTATTACACTTTTTTTTTTTTTTTACTGTATTTATAATCTAATAAATTCAACTTTAATCACTGGAATAAATAAAAGTAACATTAAAATAGAAAGTTATTTAAAAGTGTAGTGATGTTTAACAATATAACTTTTTTTTTTACTGTAATTGATTAAATGCAGGTAAGTGATTAAATCCAATAAGTTGTAATGGTTTTGACAGGTATTTTAATGTAATTGAAATGACTAATGTTATCCTTTAACCATGTCTGTATACTCAGTTTTCTAAAGCTGCAATTAGTTACATTTTATAATTTTTTTTAAATAGTTGATGGATAGTACCATGGTTGTGTAGTGATGCAATTAAATGTTTTAAATATGTATTGTTTATTTTAATGCCTTAGATGGAGATACTCAGGATGAGGCGGTGCTCTCTGTCCCACAGGTGATGCATTGGCTGATTGGTTAAGCACACAGGCACCTGCTTCTGTCAGAGAAAGAGGCCTTTAAGATTACTGTTCAGTTTGACCACACGTGTATGCAACGAATGTCAGGCCACACACTTTGCTTTCCAATCATCAGTGTATACTCCCAAACAACAATTTCCCCACTGTACATCTGTCGAAACGTATTGTAATTCTTTCCTGTAGCTCAAACAGTAGAGTGTGGTGCTTGCAACACCAAAGTCATGGGTTCAATTCCCATGGAAAGCAGGAACTGATTAGAATGTAACTGTACTTTCAATGAAATGTAAGTCACTTTGGATAAAAGCATCTGCCAAATGCATGAATGTAAATGTAATGAATTTAAAGTAATGAAAATAGCAGTGTGGAGCTTGTTTTTTACAGGGTGTACATTTTGAAATGAACATTCAATGTGGATATTTGTTCAGTTCCTCTCAAAGCATAACATACATTGTCTTTACGTACATAACATATTAAAATCAAAGTAAATTGTTAGATTTTCTGATTAAAAGTTTAGACAAAACTGAATGTCTATGTTTGAATTTTTAACATGTTTAATTTTTAAAATATTTAAATTGAGCAGTCTTTAGATTATATGAAGTGTTTACAGAGAGAGGTCCCAGTCATTTAGTGGTGATTGAAGGAATTGTTCAGTCCATGCAGAACAACAAGTGTTTGGTCTGTTAAGGGGCAATGGCTCTAGCACCACCACACCCTTCTCTGGGCCAATATCAGCAGATCCCACTTGAAACAGTTGCTCCACTATCTAGTAAGAGAAACCATTAGACTGTTTAACAATTTGGACTGCTTTGCACAACCAAAAAAAAAAAAAGTATTTATTTGTTTGTTTGATAAATTTGTGAATTATATTATCCCAATGTAGATATATTAATGTTCCATGTAACAAGTATGTTTTTGTGTGTGCGTGTCTGATTTTTTTTGTTTTTGTTTGTGTCTGTTTATGAGAAAGTGTGTGTGTCTTTGTATTTTTGTGTCTGTTTGTTTATGTATGTCTGTTTATTTGTTTTGTCTGTGTCTCTTTGTGTGTGTGGATGTCAGCTTCTTTGTTTTGTATGTGTGCATACATGTGTGTCTGTTTGTGTGTGTGTGTCTGTCTGTATTTTTGTGTCTGTTTGTTTTATCTGAGTTTGTGTCTGTTTGTTTGTGCATGTCTGTTTGTGTGTGTCTGATTGTTTTTTTGTTTTTATATGTTAATTTGTCTGTGTTTGTGTCTGTTAGCATTTTTTTGTCTGTTTTTGTGTGTGTGTGTGTGTGTGTGTGTGTGTGTGTTTATGTGTGCATGTCTGTTTGTTTGTTTTGTGTGTGTGTCTGTTTTGTGTCTTCAAATTTGAAGTAAAAATAAAAACATCACTAAAGAATAGCATGTTGTCTGTTATCTTTAATCAAAACCTTTGCTGTTATTATTTATTGTATTTTAAATATCTAGCTGTTTTACCCTTTTTACAACCGTTGCACTGAAAGCTGCACATTCATTAAAGTTTGAGGTTGTTCCCACATGACGTCATCACTGTACGGTCATCAGCCATTCTGTGGGGCAATGCGTGTTTCGCTTGAATACAACTTGCAATTGCACAATGGTTAATACATGCTGGGTTAAAAATCGTACAAACCATGCAGATGAATCAGTGAAATGTAGTTTTTACACTATACCTGTTGTGAGGACATTTGAAGTAGAGCAAACGAAGACATTAAGTGAAGAGCGACAACAGACATAGAAAAGAAAAGAACTGCCATCGAAGCATTACAAAATCTGCTCAGATCATTTCATACAATATATATTCAATATTTCTTATATCATAAGATCATATGTCATAATTTGTGGTCGGTTTATCTTTGTTCTGAATCTTAAAGTGCACGTTAACTTCAGTTCTTATCTACATAACTTTTGTTAGGTATTAAACGCTGATAAAAATTAAAATAAATTAAAAATAAAATTAAAATCCATGTTTATATTAGTAAATTTTCAAACTCGTCAATTTTCCTTTGCCATGTTTCGTATGGCTTGATTACATGATTACGACTATGATTACGACCTGTTTTGGCGTTATGCTTGGTAGGAAGCCTTCGACACAATGAGTTGGTGGAAGTTGCCTTCAAGCCTTCAACACCAGAAGTTGCTCCTGCTCACATTTCAATGCTATGGGAACTATCTATAGATACATCTCAAACATGTTACAGTCTGTCGCGTCATATGTTTCAATTCCAGGTTCTCTCTGTGTCTCTCCCCATGCCCTTCCTACACCTGTCCTGTCATCATTATGTTGTTAGTCTCCCAGGTGTTTGTCATTCCCTTGCGTATTTTACCCTTGTGCATTCTTTTGTCGGTGTTGGATGTTGACGTTATGTTGGATGTTGTTTCCATGTGTAGATGTTTATTGGCCTTTACAGTCTAAGTATTAGCTGGAATTCTAAAGCCTCAGTTGGTGGTTTCCTGAATTCAAACTTGAATTGGACTTTAGTCTGTTACTAAACTGAACTGAGCATCTTTGGCATGAGTACAGGCTTCTTTTACCCTTTAATGAAAACGAGCCACATACTCAAGAACGTTCTGCACAGGACTTAAACTGTCATCTAGACCAAGCATTTGTTCCTTAAGAACTTTCAATGGTCCTCGGACGCTATGTCCAAACAAAAGGTAATTTGGACTGAACTGTAAAGATTCCTGAACAGTTTCACGAATAGCAAAAAGAACGGGCACACCCTTGTCCCATCCATTCCCTGTGTCTCGAAAATATTTCTTTAGCATCGACTTAAGTGTCTGGTGAAATCTTTCAAGACCAACACCTTGACTCTCGGGATGGTAAGGACTAGAAGTACGATGTTGAATACTTAACGAACGCAATGTTTGCTTGAACAACTTGGACATAGAATTTGTACCTTGATCTGTTTGTACTATCTTGGGCAAACCAAAGGTTGAAAAAAAGTGAACCAATGCCTTGACAACTGCTTTGGTAATTTTTTATATTTCTTTTGCAGTGGAATCACTTCCGGGTATCTAGTTGCTTCACACATTATCGTGAGCAAGAATTGATGACCAGTCTTGGTTTTAGGTAATGGACCAATGCAATCCACAATCACATGCTAAAAAGGTTCACCAAGCACCGGAATGGGAACTAATGGCACAGGAGGAATAATTTGATTAGGTTTCCCCATGACTTGGCTGGTAGGGCATGTGTGCATAGGGCAAATGCAACACTCGATTATATGTTTTGGTCACCCCTAAGTGTCCTGACATACTATGGTCATGAGTGAGTGAAAGAACGTGTAGACGATACTCTACAGGCACAACTACCTGACAAACAGTAGCATATTCCAAATCCTTAGCTGCTCTAGGCTGCCACTTCTGCATTAGAAAACGATCTTCTAGAAAATGTGAAGCATTACCTTTCAAGTCAGACACTGCCTCAAAGCACTTTTGAAAGATACTATTTGGAAATCCATTGCCGCTTGTATATATATTCTTTAATTTTTCTTATTTGTACCTATATTCTTTTCTTTGTCTTAATTTTCATATGTTTCTTTGTTTTATTTTTCATATGTTCTTTTCCATTTCTTTTTTGAATGATTTGTAAACAGTGATTTATAATCAAGTTAGGGATTTTTATTAGTTAAAACCTTTCTTTACTCTGCTGTATTTTTTCCATCGAGTAAGGATGAATATTGTCTGCACTTCTCAACAGATAGAACATGTTATCAGAATGTTTTGGGAAGTTTCTGTTGATTGTTGGAGCCTGAGCCGAGTTCAGCCTTGGAGAAGCTGTGTATCTGTGTGTGTGCGTTAATATGGTCTGTATTGGTGAGGTGATTAACTGGCACCATCAGGAGACGGAATGATTTGTTGTTCTCGACAAGCCACGTCACGAACCCATCAACCATGTAATCAACGAGGATATTCGTCAGACTGTGCTCTTGTGTGGAAAATTACTAGTTTTGTTTATCTTTCTTTCTTTCTTTCTTTCTTAGCCAATCAGAATAATTTAAACGTCATCATTGACGTAGTTAGCACCCTGTGTTAGAGTATAATTGCTGTAAGAATGTTATTGTAAGTGGGGCGGCCTACGAACTCCTTGTGAGACCTGAAGCTGGCTTCTGCTGATGAAACTGCAAACTAAACTTCACTAAAATTTCTTCTATTGACTGCACTTCTGACTCCTGGTCTTCATTCAACATATCTGGTCCTTGGGTCTTAACTGTAAATCCTCTACACTTTGTTAAAGTTTTATCCTTCTGTTGGGCTTTAATTAACTCTTCTCGACTTACAGGTAGTGAAGATATCAAAAAACCACTAAACTGTTCTCTCTTCGTGTCTTGTGGTGCAGGATTTCTTACAGCACCATCACCATCTGTACACATGAACGTATCATCTAATGTGAACTCCGTCCCCATCTTCTTCACCTGGACACGAGTAAACACACAGGCAGGAAAAGCCACAGGATACCTCAGATTTAACTCTTTTGTAACAGTAGTAACGACTGGTTTATCCAGCACTTCCAAAACTGGCAACACTCTACCCCCAGCCAAGTCGTTGCCCAAAATAACCTCAACACCAGGTATTGGCAATGCAAGGTCCACCCCCATGTCCACAAAACCTGCAACCAACTCTGTCTCTAAATACACATGGTGCAGAGGCACCTTCAGTACTTCCATACTGATACCTTGCACCAGGATACTAGAATTCAGACAGGACTTCTCTGAAAACGGCATCACGCCCTCACATATGAATGAGCGTGCAGCTTTGATGTCTCTCAAGACCCGCACCCTAACTTGGTCATCTGGTTGGCTACTGAAAAACACAAAACCCTTTAATAAAAATGGCTGATACATAGAATCAACAGATCCTGAAATTAAACCAACAGGATTTGCACTGGAAGAATGTTGTTGTTTCTTTTTAAGTACTACACAATCCATAATGACATGACCCACCTTGTGACAGTAGAAACAGTCTTTCTTTAGGTGATACTAATCTTGTTTTTGTTGTGGTGGTGTGCTCTAAAGCAGTGGTCCCCAACCCCCGAAATGGGACCGGGCCGTGGACCGAATTCGCGGACAGGTCTGTGTCTCAACAATCGCGCACCCAACCCCCCGAAACCCCCCACCCCGTCAACAATCTCGCACGAACCCCCCCGTCAACAATCTCGCTTGACCAGTGGACCTAGAGGAAAGCTAGCCGTCTTTGCGACGTGATCTTTGAAGGTCAGGTGGTCCTCAAAGATTACTTCAAAATTTCTGGCAGACCTTGATGGGGCGATTGTCGAAGAGCCGATCTGGACGGTGAAGTCGGGTTGTAGAGTCAGATTGGCAGGAAAGATGAGAAGCTCCGTCTTTGTCAAGTTGAGTAGCAGATGATGCTTTTTCATCCATGTCGAGATGTCTGCTAGGAGGCTTGTAGTTCTAACAGCCACCATGGGATCATCTGGTCGGAATGATAGGTAGAGCAGTGTGTCATCGTTGTAGCAGTGATCGGAGAATCTGTGTGCCCGTATGATGGGACCCAGTGGGTGTGATGTGCTGTGGAGAAGAGAAGTTCCAGGTGTGAAAATACACACCAAGATTAGGTTTCAGGAAAATTGGATAACAACAGATTATTCTTAATAAATTAACCAGCCTTAACCACAAAATATCTTAATCCAACAAAAGTGTTTTATAATGGATACTGATTTTTCCCAAAGCAAAATTAAAGATAAATGACTTGAATAAATCTTTGAAACAAAACAATGAAGAATCAAACAATTGAGAGTAAATACAAAAAAATTAAAATAAATAAATCAATAATGACCCATTATATGTTTCAAATGAAAATAAAACCTATCAACTAGTATTAAAGTACTCTTCAATGTAGGTGTCCTTTATGAAGAAGTGCCCATTATTTATAAAGGAATTAATGATGATGATGATGATGATGGCGATGTTTAAATCTGTTAGAGTTTGTAAAGTTTCCCATTAATATCCTGTTATGTGCTTCTCCAAGAACCATTTTCTCCTTGTCGAACTCGGACTCAACACATAATAGAAATCGATAGTCTTTTCTCCAAAGTATTTTAGTAGTGTTTAAAACTACCAATATAATAAGAGTCCTTCTAAAATAAGATGCACAAACTAAGAATTAGCTTTTTAGAAAACATTCACAAAAAACAATAACAATGAGCTGCACATTTCAATCCTAAAGAAAAGTCAGAGAAAATGAAAACACCAAACAAGTAGTCATGTTACGCTCTGTGCTGACGCTTCGGAGCGTGTGTCGAAAAACCCTGTAAGCTTTTAGTGAAGCACGTATCGCATTTAGACCGACGACGTCAGAGATAATATAAAATATATATACACAATGTATCACACACCACATCAGGCCCATCTGTAATGCATCTGATTGTTTTATACTCTTTGGCCACTAGATGGTTTTGTGAGCAAATGAGGCTTCGAGAAATGAACCCTTTTGTGAACCACTAGGGTGAAAAGGTTCAATGCTTCATGTCATGAGGCTTCATCTCGCCATCACTACAAACAAGCCATACTTCCTCGCTCTCTGAACCTTCTCTTACCTCTACTTATATACCTCACATCCTGTAAGAGAGATACAACTTAGAGCCCCTAGTGGTTGAATGAACCAACTACTATCACACCACAGTAATATAACTTATGGGTTGTTACAACACAAACAAACAAACATACACTCACACACATGCACGCACACAAACAAACAAACAGACACTCACAAACATGCACAGACACATATAAACAGACATGCACACAAACAAACAATCGCACACACACACACACACACACACACGTTTTGGAGAGAAAAAAGCAAACAATTAATTCAAAAACTTAAATCTTTTACAACTGTTTTGTATAGTAACTCTATGCACAAACCTCATTCTTCTACACATTAAACAACACACAGATGTGAAAAAGTAAAAATCTATTATATCTTTTGCTTGTTCATTGTGCAGTGTTCATGTATGTGTACAGATACACTGTACAGTATGTGTGCACATGTTAAACAATTGGTTTACTTTTCAGTTGCTTGAAATGAATAATTACACTATTGGCTTGCTGTATATACTATACAACTGAATTGGAGTATGTTAAACAAGCACTATGCCGCAACTCTCTGCTTTAAATTTTTAGATCAAACAACATTGATTTTGACCCCGTGTGTGTTCACAACGTAAAACTTGCTTGGCTTTCTTTCCACCCTAGACAATCAAAGAAACAACCATGATCACCAGCGGCTTTCCCCCCAATAGGCTGGTTGGAGCCAGAAGACAGGAGGGGAGCAGTGTCATAAAAATGACACTTTGAGTTAAGATATAACCATCCTTATATATCTAACCATAAAATCATTTGAACCTTTATTTGATTGACACTATGACTTGCCTGTGTGTGACACTGAGTTGTAAATCTAACTATAAAAAACCTTTGACATCCAGTGGGCAGCCAATCGGTGTAACAATACACACACACACACACGCACACACACACACACACACACACACACACACACACACACACACACACACACACACACACACACACACACACACACACACACACACACACACACACACACACACACACACACACACACACACACACACACACACACACACACACACACACACACACACACACACACACATTCATTAACCCCCTGGCCTAGACACCTGTCTGTCAAACATTGACCATAAATTATGTCCATAAATCACACCATAAATATAGTCATAAATCATAATTTTGAGACATGGTGTATTATATAACTACTAACCAAACTAGGAATTGTTTGTACTTGCAGGGACAAGTGCAATCTGATATATTGCAATGAATGTTAACCTGCACCATTCTCCCTTATTCATGTGGATACTAACCATAAACTTATCATGTGAGTATTTGCACTCTGAGTTTGACTTGCTGGCACACATATGCAGAAAGTCTCCACACACTGATGCATCCAGATGTACAGTAAACCGTTTATTTTAAGATTAATTACTATCAAGCCCTATAAAGTTAGACATTACCTACCTTAATTTAATCTCAATTATGTGAAGCGAATGCTTTGTTTTTCAGTTCTTTACCTTTCAGTTGACTCTTATTAAAAACTGTTAATTGTAATTTAGTTTTAGAATTTGTATAATATATAAAAGTTTAAAGACCTTTAATTTTTAATAGTTTTTACATCTGCACGTTTTTTTCCCTTTGCCATGAATACAGCCAGGGTAGCTAGCATGATAAACCATTCATAAACACTAATAATAATAGATCATTCATGGTTTCTTTTCATTTTCAAATGTCATTTTGATTCATTGACATGGCAAGAGCGTTCTTAACATTGGCCTTCAAGGTTCACTTTCCTGCAGAGCTCCAACTTTGATCATGAGTTGATCTGTAAATGAATAGCATACTTGGAACATTATTTGAATCAGCCCCCCGTGGCAGATTCTCATCAGAAAGAATCTGCTGTTTCAAGCGAGATATGCGAAATATGGCACCACAGCCCCGAGATGTGGAGGCTTCACGGGTGGCTGCTTCAGGGGCCTTGGAAGAGCTTGCGATGCCTTCTCATGTAGTGGACACTCTCGCACACCCTCCACAAGGGTGTTATGCTCTGTTAAGGCCCTTATCCTTTGTTATACCCCCCCCCCCCCCCTTTCTTTTTTTAAGGCTTTCTGATATGCAAATTTTAGTAGGCTTCAGCTACTGATTTCATTGGTTTAGCTGCACCTATCAGTAGTGAGCACACCTGATGGAGTTGGGCTGTGTGGCTCTTCACTGTGATTGGTATATGATTTCCTGTGTTTTCAGGCTGATCTGCATCTTTTTTATGGCGAGATTGGACATTGTTCCTAAATGCATTCAAGCAATGTCTCATTCCCGCTCTAGAAAGGAAACGTCTCCGATTACTGTCATAAGCTCGGTTCCCTGAGAGATGGGAATGAGATGTTGCATTGACTGTTGTGTTCGCTGCTTGACCAGCTGTGCAGTGTTCAGTCATGATTCTGATGCAATTGCCGTGGTTATGTTATTTATACTTTCTGTCAGCCAGAGTTGCATCGTGTAACAATTGGCCAGTTGTCAACTGGCGTTATCCTGTAAGGTGTCAGAAATTATGTGAAGGAGAAGAGTTCTCAAATGCATTCAATTTAATTCAATGGGTCTCGTTCCTGTTCCAGTAACCGGAGACTTTAATCAGCGTTGACACCCATCAAACACAAAATGTCAGTGAAATAGCCTTGTTCGTTTGTGCTCCTTTTGTATTGCAAAAATTTTAGTTTGTGCTTCTTTTCTTTCCTTTAGATATTAAAATAATAATCATAGGTAAATCTAGGTCACTCAGCACCCCACCTGCTCCAAATGCACCCAAAATGGTCTCGTTCGTTTGTGCCTCATTTACGCTGGTTTGTGTTCATCAATTCCTTTATTTGTCATTCTGCTAATTTTCAATGAGTGGTTATTTATAACGTCTTCAAACTCAACCACTTCCATGTTGACACTATTTGCACCACTTAAGTTATTCTTTTGATGTCTTGTGACTGTAAAGTTTCAGATTCACACAGACACAACAACGACAAAAAAGAAAAAATAGAAATTGTACTATAAAGCTCTCCTGTCTGGGCTGGCTGGCCACTAATTGTAGCACTGCTACTGTCAGTTTCTCTTCTAACTATTGAATTTGAGAAAATCAGGTAATGGACCAGTATGGGTTAGGTTCGCTATGGAGGGCAATTATCAATATAGTACGGGTGGGGGGCGGTGGAATCAATGTAGCTCAACAAAAATACAATAATCGCATATAGTCACCTTTCCCATGTTTAGACATTTTTATTTTTTTATTATTTTAAATTACACAATGACTTGAATTAAACATTTTAGTCGCTAATAAAATCATTGCAAATTATATCACTTTTATTTTCAGTTAAATTATGACCTGTGTTACACATACATGTGATGACAATAACAGCATAAGATATCATGGCTCACTGTGTTTGTTTACTGATTTGACTCACCACAGATGTTTGATGGATGAGCACCCAAGCAAATAAAGACAGCAGCCACGGATGGCAGATTAACGGTCTAGTAAAGTGACAGTGCATTATACTCGCAATAGTGATTTATATTAAAGCTAGAGATTTCCGATTAATGTCACAAACAATATTCAGTAGTTTCCCATTTATTGTGATGATTAAGTTATATTAAGCACTATAAAAAAGAGATGAAAAAAAAGCTATTGAGCATAAAACACAATCCACTCAGGCAGACTGGAGACCGCTGTGCAACCAAGACAGGAAAATGCTGAGCAACAGTACCGGTATTTCAACTGCTGCAATTTGGCAGAAGTGCTGGAGCCATGGAAGCCAGCAAAGAAACTAGGTCAGGAATTCACAGATTCTACTGACATACAAATTCTAGGCATCCATCAAAACATCTAGATGAACAGGAGAATATTAAAATATGGTATAGCTGTGTTCTGAGCTCTGCTTCTCCGCTGCCTTATATTTGCAACACACTCTCAAAGATTCCCACCCCAGCTAATTAGGATTAGCTACAATGGTTTGGAGCGCTGTCTGAGAGAGAGAGACATTCACCAATACAACATGTACAATAAAATTATGTCAGGGGAGACTCTTGGACCCTTTCAACCCCTTCACGTAACTTATAGCAGCGGTCCCCAACCCCCGGTCCGCTATTGGTCGGCTATCGCTCCGCACCCCGCACCCCCCCTCTTTGGTATTTAAAGAAGTGTACATACATTTGAAGTCATTCAAAAGCAAATTGTAAATCAATAACTTGATTATGAATCACCCATCACAAATCACTCAAAATTATATATATATATATATATATATATATATATATATATATATATATATAATCGAAGCGGCAGTGGATTACGGAACCTGATGATGCAACAACAAAAACTTATGATGACTGTTCAGAAAAACCACATGATCTACAGCACCACATACATTTTCATGGAGTAAGAGTGAAAGAAATAGAGGAACAGTGTTTCAGAAACACATTACATCAACCCGATCACATCAATGAGACTATGAGTGTCACTGGTTTACTCCATCTTTTGTTTAATGGGTTTATTCTAACAACACACGGTATGCTTTTTACTGTTAATTCTTCTACTCTTAATGCTAATTATTAATATTAATTATTGTTAGTTGATTTGTGATATTGCATCATGTCAGCTCTCCTTCACCAACGAGTCCGACCAAATGGCATGGCTATTCTTCCCTGTGGTGACCTGAAGGTCGGGAAAGTGACCTGGAGCAGAGATATGAAAGGACAACAAGTGCCCATCCTTAGCACTGATAATGGAGCAATAGTCAGACACATGAATAATAACAATCACAGCGCATTGCCAGACCTATCTTTGATTATTTGGTTTGTTTCATTTTGGGATGAGGGCTTGTATCATTGCAACGGGACACCTGTGGCATGTCTAACAGTAAAACCAGGTAAGACACCCAAACCTCATCATGATAAATAATGGGAATAAACAAAGAAACAAAAAAATATGAATCTTACAATGTATATATTTCACATTTGTAGTATATATGTCATGTAATAACATGGTGGAATTGATACCAAAGTTCATTTTAAAACTGACATATTTAGCTAGTATTTAGTAATTACAAATGACTGATATAAAAAACTACATAATAATAGTGGATTCTTCTCTGTTAAATCTATATTCTAGGCTGTTGAAATTCTGTAGCTATTTGTGATATATTTTGAAGCGAATTCCATTGCTAATGGAATTTACATAACAGGGTATAATGTGCACAATCATGATGAAGTTTGTTTTTGGGAAGTACAGCCCAGGTCAAAAGGCTAACAAGAGATTTAGTAACATTTGAGACAATACTTTGTGAGTTTCATTAGTAAGGTTACATAACCGGATTCACAAACATGTGATATGAAAGTAAGTAAAATAACGTTAACATATATGTTTAAATTGTTGTATTATTTTATTAACCTATGAACATAATTTTCTTAGGAGTGGTTTCAGTCTAATTAATTTTTTTTAAATTCTCAGGGACAGATAAGGCACAGCATACAGGTAACAACTTTTTTTAATCAGTAGCTACTATGTAATATGTGTGTGAGTAATGTCTGAAGTGTTAAAGCAAAAACGTGCATGTTACAATTGGCTGTATAATATTACTGTCAGGTGTATGTGGAGTAGGGATGATTGATGATAATACTGCATGAGATATGGGGTTTATTCATTATAAAAATAAAACACAAACACAACTATCATGAGTGCGAAAAGACTTGACTTGAAACACAAAGGGCTCTGTCACAAAACCAAGAATAATAATATGTGCAATTTGTTGTTGTTTTTAGTGCAATCACTACACTGTAATCCTTGATATACTTTTTTTGTTTTTGTTTTGTATATGCTGTATATATGTACATATTATATATTATGCTGTATATTATTTAGATTTGTAACATATTGTAAAAATTGCTGCTGGAACAGAGAAATTTCCCCATTGTAGGACGAATTAAGGTTTATCTTATCTTATCTTATTAACTAGACTGAAGTGACAGAACCTTGACAATTACACACATACACTCCACATCAGCTTTCTTGTAACAGAATATTTGTGTACATGTTAAGGTCTTATGATATGGCATTATGAGCATGTTTACTAGTTAATTTTGACAACAATTTTCTTTTGTCAATTCAAAAACAATTTTTTCTTTTCTTTTGACTAAAATACCATTTAGATTTAGTCCTATTTTAGTAATCAGACTAAAATCTAACATAAGACAACTGTGTTTACGTGTATACTTGTCAAAACATCTAACACTTATGTTCTCCATATGATTTTCTCAGCTGATGGACAGAACACTGAAGATCTGACTAAATGTCTCAAAGGTCAGTAAGAAATAAAGGGTATCACTCTTGAATTTTAATGCTGCTTAACTAATTTCAAAATTTTCCATGAAATCTGCACAAATTATGCTGGAATTTAGGACCACCTTGTTGTGTAATAAAGATAGACTTCAGAGCATTATTCGTTTGTTAATTTACATTTTCGCCACCTCACTATAAATGTTTGCACTGTGATAAAATAATTGAGGATGTACAAAACATCACAATATATTCTTCTTAATTGTTATTTTGTTTTTGTTGTCGAATTAAAATTCTTACCGTTTTAGGAATGCCCTTTTGTTCTTATGAAAAGAACAAAAGAAGAAAGGTAAGATGTTGTTGTAAGGCTTGTCTTAAGGATTTTTCAAGAAATGCATTTAGGAGCATTATTACATAGACTTTAATTTTGATACACTGATTAAAAAAAAAGATAAAGTGATGTCATTGTAGGGCGGAAAATCTCATATGGTGAAAATTACACTTAAGTTTTTCCATTCATCTTCAGGTGCTGTCCATGTGAATGTGGTTGAGCAAGTCCTGATGTTTGGCGGTGTTGGACTAGCGGCGCTGATGTTTCTCTTTGCTACTGCAGCAGCAGTTAAAGCATTACACTTTTCTGACAATGTAAAGCAAAGAGCTCACGCTACAGAACACGTTAAGGCAGATTACATTAACATGAGAGAACAGCAATGAACTACTTTATGGTCTTTAAGAAAGCTTTTGACAATTATTTTCTGCTATAAAAAAGCATCACTATCAGTATTGTTCATATTTAATATTAGATTTTTGACTAAACCCATAATGATATTAAGCTTCCATACCATTTCAGCAACAAGCATGAATGATACCTTGGATAATGCAATTTGAGGACAGTGTGCTATTATTTTAAATGATCAGACTAACATTTAACAAAAAAGGAAATGTGCAATAAAATGCCACAGACTTGCATTAAAGGAACCATCAATCTTCAAAACCAGAATATCATACTTTCATATGAGTGGTGATGTGTGATTATTCAACCGACTGTTTCAACATATCTATGGTGAAATAAAATGCAGAACTAATGCTGGGATTTAGTGTTTCCTGTTCTGTCCATATCACTTTATATGCCAGAAGACAACTGAGTGGCAAATACGAAACATTGCAAAAGCTGTTTCTTCATTTCAAGCTTGAATTTTTTTAATTTGTAAACAGCATGAAACCCTGCATATATTTTCAGATTAGTTTCATGGACATAAGTAGTTATATTTGGAAATAATTATTTTCATTCAAACAATAATCACACAAGCAAGAGTTCTGTTGTACTTAATATTGGCAGCATGGATGGAAGAGTGAAGTTGCTTTTATTCTATAAATAAGTTAAAAGTGAGTAAGTGACATTTCAGAAACTTTGTGGCATCTTCACTCTTGGTTGCTTCCTCTTTGTGACATCATTTGTCGGCAAGAACTCAGCTTTCACTCATGTTGATGGAAAAAGGTTTTATAATAGCTGCATATTCACCATCGTCTCCACAAGCTCTTTAAATGCATCAAAATGACACATGTTTATTCCTGGAACAAAAAACAAACAAATAAAAGCTAGGAGAGAAGAAGGAAAGAAGAAAAGTGTCACAACGAAGCACAGACACAGACAGGAGTACAAACAGGATGATTTATTGAGTCAATCAGTAACTGGTGATAAGAGTGCAGGAGTGAAGGAATTGTAGGTGTGGCTTAACTGAAGTAGAGTCTAGGAGAAGATGTGGAGATCACTGGAGATTAGGGAGTCACTTGGAACCTTGGAGAGACCTGTTCAATTTTGACACAGAGAGGGAGTCTGTAGTATAAATGAGACCAGACACTGAGTACTGGGTGCAGGCAGGTGAAATAGTGTTTCTTTGATTAGGGACAGGTGCAGGTGCTCAGTACTCAGGGGAATGTGAACGAGTGTGCGGAGCGTGGGAGTCTGGCGCAGGAGGAGCGTGGGAGTCCATGACAGAAAGGAAGAAGGAAAAAAGCTAATTTGACATAATTTCACACAAAATTCACAAACTTCAAAACTTCACAAAAAAAATTATTGGCACCTTTTCAAAATTGTCAAGTCACCTTTATTTATATAGCGCTTTTTACAATTGAGCAAAACGCTTGTTTTGGCTGTACAGTAGCTCTAAAAGAGCAGGCCAATCAGTAATATTGATGAATATTAAATGTTATGTGTCCTCAACTAAGCATGCCAGAGTTCGACAGTGGCAAGGAACCAAAACTCCAGAAGGTGACAGAATGAATTAAGAACAGAATGGAGAAAATGTTTTTTGGGAGAAACCAGGCTCAGTCGGGGAACCAGTTCTCCTCTGGCCGGCCAACAAACAAACAATTTTATAATCAAAATAAATCATGATTATCATATTGACAACATTTCAGGTCAAAATATGAAATCCAATTAAATCTGGTTGGAGATCGGGTTCATGAGGCCTTCACAGGGGAGAGACTAGTAGGGTCATGGTCTCTGCTGACACTTCAGGGCTGTGTTGTGGTCATCGAGAGAACCGTTTCGTGAGATAACCCATATATCATATATTACATATATTAACATATATTTTTCAACATATAACCCGCAGACCCAGATAATCCGCACACTCATATAGCCAGTGGGTTTTGTGTAAAAAAATCGTTGGCATAACCCTAGATTGATGAACTTTTTTGTGTAAGATCACATTTCGAATTTCAAATGTTGCATGACAATTATCCATAACTGTTCAGGCTCGGTACACAGTGCTTGTGCGCGAAATTCACACAATAAAAAAAACAAACACACGTCAGAATCAGAACAGAAAAGCAGTCTCTCCCGCTGTGCTCGTCCCTTTTAGAATGATCATCGGATGAGATGAGAAGAGCCTGCCCTCATGGCAGCACAGCCAATCACGTCTTCTTGCATGATTGACAGGTCAGACAGCCTATCAGCGCAGCTGTCAGAGTGATGGTGGAAGTGCAGCTGTCAGAGTGATATTGCAAGCGCCAAAGATAACAATCCTCGCAAGAACAAAAAAGGAACTAATATTGATGTACATGATGTGAGTTATTAAATGAGAATGTACGTGCTCGAGTTGTTGGTGTCTTTTTACACAACCGTGTTGCCATGATTTGTTTGATGAAGCAATCGGCATTCATCTAAAAGATGTACATATACACAGTACAGAGTACAGTGTATGTTTCCTAACAACAAAAGGCATATGTAAAACCAACACAATAAAAACCTCCTTCGACTTTTGATACAAACATTTAATTATATTCTCCAACAATGCAAACACAAAGATTGCTCACAAAATCAATCACAAAAAACGTGTGGGATGCTACAGCGTGTTATCCCTCAGACGCGATCAACGTCAGGGAGTGAACCGTGAGCGGACCGCAATCCACGTGTAAGGCAAACTCAGTGCATGCGCAGTGAACTAGGTACGCTAATTAGTCACGGAACAACCATGTGAAGTGGCGAATTTGTCGCTTTTTTGTGCTCAAGAAAATAGATTTCAGCAACATAACAGAATTGACATAACCCACAAGAAAATAATAAGACAAATAGGGAGTTTGGCGGTTCCACTTCAAAAACGTTGACATAATAATACATATTTATATTTATAGTGATATATATATATATATATATATATATCCGTGTCATATAACGCTATCGACTGATGCGTCCCTTATGAGTTGGGGAGCGGTCCATGTGGTTGTTCAGACCGACAGCACCACTGTGGTCTCCTATGATATAAATCATCAGGGGAGTGTGCATTTGCAACCACAATGCAAACTGGCGCGGCAGATGCTCCTTTGGTCCCAAGGGAGACTGCTCCATTTACGGGCAGTTCATATTCCTGGGACCCAGAATGTGTGAGCAGACTTCCGGTCGAGGCAGGGGCCGAGGCCCGGGGAATCGAGGCTTCACCCAGAGGTGGTGGAGCAGATCTGGCTGAGATTCGGCCGGGCACAAGTAGACCTGTTCGCGTCCGAGGAATCGACTTATTGCCTGCTGTGGTTTTCCCTTTTGCATCCAGCCCAGCTTGGGCTGGATGCCATGGTTCAGACATGACCGAGGCTATGACTGCATGCCTTTTCCACCAATTGCTAGGCTCCCGGGAGTTCTGGAGAGAGTTCACCGGGACAAGGTCCATCTCACAACTGGTTGCTCCATGTTGGCCGAGCAGAGTGTGGTTCGCGGATCTTGTTTCCCTTCTGGACAGAATCCCCTGAGAGATCCCAGTCAGGGAGGAACTTCTGTCCCAGGCAGCGGGTCTGATACTTCACCCCTGCCCAGAATTATGGAAACTGTGAGCTTGGCCTCTGAGGGGGCCTAACTGAGGTTGTTGAGATCATACTCCACTCCAGAGCAAGGTGTTCGGCCTGAAGTGGAGAATCTTCACTTCTTGGTGTAGCGAAAAGCAGGTGAACCCAGTTACCTGTCAAATTGGCAAAGTGCTGGAGTTCCTGCAGGATGGATTCACTGCAGGGCTGTCCCCGTCCACCCTGAAGGTCTACGTGGCCGCCATAGCCACTTACCATGTACCTCTGGGTGGCCTGTCCATTGGCAGGGACACCCTCATCACATGCTTCCTCCATGGCACTATTAGGCTGAGGTATTAAGTTTCTGGTTTCGGCCACGGCTGAAATCACGGGGATCCGGTTCTCAATTGAGGTTGGTGAGTCTGGGCCCCACTCCATGAGGAAGTGACCTGTGGAACTTGGGGGCCCCTCCCCCTGGGCTTGGTCCTTTGGTCTTCCCGGGGAGGGGAGTCTTTGCTCTATTTTAAAGGAGCTCTTGGACTTTTTTGTACTGCTCGGGTTTCTCCTCCCGTCATGGTGCCAGGAGGGTCTGCCCCAGTGTGAGCACTGGGTACTTGGATGCAGATCTTTTGTTTGGAAAGTCTCAGCTGAGGCTAGTTCTTGCCTCCCGAGCTAGGTCTTCTCCTTAGGAACTTGTTTCGGGCGCCATACTTCGTTTGCTGAGGCGGCGTTGGTAACTCGTTCTCCTAGCGCTTTGTGACACAGCTCGAGTTCCCCAGAAAGGGAACGGCTTAGGTTATGTATGTAACCATAGTTCCCTGAGAGGGAACGAGACGCTGCATCGCTTAGCCTCAGCTGCTGCGCACGCCGGGCTTGTTTCAGACACTGGGAAAGCTGCCAGTTTCGGTTTCGGCGTGCCTTTTGTACTCCTGGCTCATGACGTCATCCGCCTAATTCTCACAGGTGTTTTCTATTGTGCTTCAAGAGATGATTACGCTAAGGCGTTCACCTAGTGCTTTGTGATGCAGCGATTATCTCCTGCACTGCCTGCTTCATGTATAGTTTATCTGTCTCTGTCAGCAGTCAGGGCTTTACATGTGATAAATGTAGGGACATAGTCAGGGTGACAGAGAATATTTCTAAATTAGAGACACGCATCCAAACAGGATAGTAAGAATGCAAGGGCTTTAGATACTGCTAACTGTCTCACGTCATATAGGTCAGATAAATTACAACACATAGAGACTTTTTCACCTAGATATCATCCTATAGAGACTGTGTCTGTACCCCGAATTAGCAAATACAAAAAACTCTCAAAACCGTTTAAGGGTAAAAATTTAATTGATGTACAAACAACGAAGAACGGATATAACTCAATTAAACAAATGATAAAGCTTGGGTTACTGAATATACGATCCCTTTCTTCAAAAGCACTTATTGTAAATGATATGATTACTGATCAAAAACTAGATGTGCTGTTTTTGACAGGAACCTGGCTAAAACCAGACGATTAAATTACTTTAAATATCCACCCATCTAGATTACTGTTATAAACATGAGTCTCCTCTGAAAGGTAAAGGAGGAGGTGTTGCTGTAATTTATAGTAACACCATCAGTACTACTCAAAGGTCTAATTTGAAATATAATTATTTTGAAGTGATGGTCCTTAATGTAATATTATCTAGTGCAAGTAAAAATTCCTGTCTAAATTTTGTGCTGACTATTGTATACAGGCCACCAGGGCACCATACAGACTTTATCAAAGAAATTGCAGATTTTCTATCAGAATTAGTAATGGCTGCAGATAAAGTCATAATTGTCGGTGATTTTTAATATCCATTTAATATCCATTTTAATATCCATGAAAAAGACGCATTGGGATTTGCATTTAGAGACATTTTAAACTCTATTGGAGTTACACAACATGTAACTCACTCATTCTCGTAATCATACTTTAGATCTAATATTGTCGCATGGGATCAATGTTGATACTGTCCAAATTCTGCAGCAGAGCGATGACATCTCAGATCATTACTTAGTTGCGTGTAGATTACCTTTAGCCAAAGTCGAAGAACTAACTCCCTGTTACAAATATAGTAGAACTATCACTCCTAACACAAAAGATAACCTCATAAATAATCTTCCTGATCAGTTGCACATACTCAAAATCTCAGATAGGCTAGAAGAATTGATGTTGCAACAGAAACTATTAACTCTCTCTTTTCCAGCACTTTAGATACTGTTGCTCCGTTGCGCTTAAAGAAGATTAAAGAAAATAGTCCAACATTGTGGTACAACGAGCAGACCTGGGCCCTCAAGAGAGCAGCCTAAAAAATGGAGCGGAGCTGGAAAAAAGACAGCTCTATTGCATTCAGAAATGCCTTAAAATCAGCTAGATCTGCTTACTTTTTCTACCCTCTTAGAAAAAAACAAATACAACCCTAGGCATTTATTTGATACAGTGACTAAATTGGACTAAATACATCACTCATCAGTCGCCTTCAACTGGTGCAAAACGCTGCCGCACGTCTACTCTCAAACACATCAAAGAGATCTCACATTACCCCTGTCCTCCGCTCGCTTCACTGGCTCCCAGTGCAGTTTAGGGTGGAGTATAAAGTCCTGTTGTTTGTGTTCAAGGCCATTCATGGCTTGGCCCCAGTATACCTCACTGACTTAGTAAAAGTCTATCAGCCAGCCAGAACTCTCCGCTCCTCTGATCACATTTCTCTGGTGATTCCATCATACAGATATAAAAAGTTTGGAGGCCGGTCATTTAGTGTTCAGGGACCAAAGTTGTGGAATGCACTCCCTGTACACCTCCGAAGCATCACGGTGCTGAGTGTTTTCAAAGCACACCTGAAAACCCACTTTTTTAATCAAATTTTTAACACATAGCATTGGACTTGATTCTGGTTTCATTTCTTTAACTTGTTTTCTTTATGTTGTCGTTTGATGTTTGTTTTTGTTCTTTTGGAAAGCGCCTTGTGCACCTTTTGGCTGTTTTAAGGCGCTATACAAATAAAATTTGATTGATTGATTGATAAATTATCAGATGAGTTAGGGTTAGCTGAAAGCTAACCGATTAGCTTAAGCTGATTCAAAATCGCATCACTGGAACTCCCCTTCAGTGGTTTGAATCCTATCTTACGGATAGGTCCTTCAGGGTGGCATGGTGTGGGGAGGTCTCCAAAGAATGTCAAATGATCACCGGTGTTCCACAGGGCTCAGTTCTTGGACCACTTCTCTTCACCATGTACACCACATCACTGGGTCCCATCATAGAGACACACGGCTTCTCTTATCACTGCTACGCAGATGACACTCAGCTCTACATATCATTTCAACCAGATGATCCAATGGTGGCTGCGAGAATCACAAGACATCTCGACATGGATGAAAGAGCATCATCTGCAGCTCAACCTGGCAAAGACGGAGCTTCTAGTCTTTCCTGCCGATCCAACCCAACAGCATGATTTCACTATCCAGATCGGTACTACCACGATTACCCCTTCAAAGTCTGTCAGAAATCTTGGAGTGATCTTTGAGGACCAGCTGACCTTCAAGGACCACATTGCAAAGACCATGCAGGTTTGCACTGTACAACATCAGAAGGATCAGACTATTCCTAACTGAGCAAGCTACGCAACTTCTGGTGCAGGCCATGGTCATTTCCAGACTGGACTACTGCAACGCTCTTCTGGTTGGGCTTCCTGCAAGTGCAATCAAACCCCTACAACTGATCCAGAACGCAGCAGCTCGTCTGGTATTCAACCAACCGAAAAGGACTCATGTCACACCACTCTTCATATCTCTACACTGGCTCCCTCTCTCAGCACGCATCAAATTCAAAGCACTGACTCTTGCATACAGAACTTACACAAACTTAGCACCTTCATACTTCCATCCATTGGTACAACTCTACACACCTACCAGAAACCTTCGATCAATCAACGAGCGACGACTCGTGGTTCCATCACAGAGAGGTAAAAGAACGATCACAAGAACATTTTCATTCACCACCCCCGGCTGGTGGAACACCCTCCCTGTCCTCATCCGGAATGCAGATTCCCTGTCGAAGTTTAAAAGACTACTCAAAACGCACCTCTTCCATGAGCACCTAACATGACACACACACTCCCCCCCCCCCCCAAAAAAAAAAAAAAAAAACCTTTTCTATATTCCCCATGCTTGTGCTACTTGTGTTCAAAATGTTTGCAACTTTGTATTGTAAGCGCTCTTGTGTTTTTGTATCCTTTGGACAAATGGCTTCTATACTCCTCAAATTGTAAGTCGCTTTGGATAAAAGCGTCTGCTAAATGAATAAATGTAAATGTAAATCAGATGCTTTAAAACAGCACACCAGTAATGACTTTATGGACTTCTTTAATTATTTACAAAATTCATAATATTAGAGAGAAAATTATAACCATGCAACTGTGTACTACAATATCACAAAATACAGTACATTTTAGTGTTCCTAAAGAAAAATTCCACTTCTTCATTGCTATCGGGGAAAAATAATTATCTAAACTCGTTAAGTCATCAAAATCAACAACATGTGTGCTGGACCCGATGCCAACTAAGCTAATGAAAGAGGTCCAGAGGTCATAGATACTCTTCTTAATATCGTTAATTCATCTTTGTCTTTAGGATATGTACCAAAAACCTTTAATCTGGCTGTAATTAAACCACTTATTAAAAACCACAACTTGATCCTACAGAATTAGTTAATTACAGATATCAAATCTACCTTTTTTTGTCAAAGATTCTAGAAAAGTCAGGATTTAGACCATATCATAGTACTGAGACTGATCTCATTAGAGTTACGAATGATTTGCTCTTATCATCCGATCGTGGTTGTATCTCTCTGTAAGTGTTACTGGACCTTAGTGCTGCATTTTATACAATCGACCACTAAATCCTTCTAAATGGACTTGAAAATTATGTTGGTATTAGTGGAATTGCATTCACCTTTTTCAAATCATACTTATCTGACGTTATCAGTTTGTAGCAGTAAATGAGATGTCGATCACGGGTTCAGTATGGAGTTCCTCAAGGTTCAGTACTAGGACCCTTGCTTTTCACCCTGTACATGCTTCCTTTGGGTGCAATTATTAGGAAGAATGGCATTAGCTTTCACTGTTACGTTGATGATACTCAACTCTATATTTCTTCTCATCCTGATGAAACATACCATTTGTCACGCTTCTGTCAGGTTCAGTTCCGTTTCCAGTGTTTCTAGTGACAGAACCGTGGCACTGCTCTTTCTCCTGTGTTTGTGTCTCTCGTTAGCATCTGCCCTGCCTTCTCGTTTCCTGCAATCATTCCCAGTTGTCTCTGATCACTCCACCCCTCATGTGTCCTATATATTCCCTCAGTGTTTGCTGTCTGATGTGGCGTCGTTGTCATTTCATGTCTTTTCCTGTGTTGGCTGTTTCCCTGTTCCTGGTTTCCCCGTTCCATCCGGTTTGTTTTATGTTTAGTATTTATGATCATGTTTCTGTTATGTTTTCCCCCTCATGGGTTCTTTTCTTTTGTGAGTTTTGATTTATGTTTGTTATAAATAAATCCTTTCCTTGCAGAACGACGCCACCAACATGAGGACTCAGCGGGGGAGGGATCCTGTCAGCCCAGCCATGGCTAAGAGGGCAGTAAACCTGTTCTTTGCAGTGACGGCTGTACGAGCTTGGAGGCTGCACAGGGCCACAAACCGGATGTTGCAAATGAGGCCATTCCTGAGCGTCCCACCGCCTACCCGGAGATGGTTCCAGTGTGCCCAGAGGTGACTGAGGAGGCTGCAGTGCCTCTGGTCAACCCCACCATTGCTAAGAAGGCAGTTGACCCTTTTCTTCATTATTGTGGCAGTTCATGCCTGGGGAAGGCATAGAGCTGCTGAATCTGATACGGCTCAGGAGGCCAACCCAGAGCCCTCCCTGCCTGACCCGCAGACCGACCCGGAGCCCTCGCTGCCTGACCCGCAGGCCGACCCGGAGCCCTCGCTGCCTGACCCGCAGGCCGACCCGGAACCCTCGTGGCCTGAGCCGCCGGCCGAGCCTGCACTCTCGGCACTGGACCCGCCGGCCAAGCATGAACAGGCCTGGCATGAACCAACAGATCGAGGAAATGGTGGAAAGATGCACCACATGCTTAGAGCTCTGAAAATCTAATCCAAAAGAGCCCATGATTTCTCACCAGATCCCAGAACGTTCATGGCAGATTTGTTAGCAGATTTGTCAGCAGATTTGTCAGCAGATTTGTCAGCAGTCATGTCACCCTGTAGCTAAGGTGCCCACTGAAGCTAAGCAGGGTTGAGCCTGGTTAGTACCTGGATGGGAGACCTCCTGGGAAAACTAGGTTGCTGCTGGAAGTGCTGTTAAGAGGCCAGCAGGGGGTGCTCACCCTGCAGTCTGTGTGGGTCCTAATGGCCCAGTATAGTGACAGGGACACTATACTGCAACAAGCACGTCTTTCGGTTGAGACGTTAAACCGAGGTCCTGACTCTCTGTGGTCATTAAAAATCCCAAGATGTCCTTCGCAAGAGTAGGGGTTTAACCCCGGCATCCTGGCCAAATTTGTCCATTGGCCTTGGTCCATCATGGCCTACTAATCCCCCCCCCCCCCCCCCGCCCATACTCTAATTGGCTCCATCACTCTCTACTCTCCACCATAAGCTGATGTGTGGTGAGCGTTCTGGCGCAATATGGCTGCCGTCGCATCATCCAGGTGGATGCTGCACATTGGTGGTGGTTGAGGAGATTCCCCCATACTATGTAAAGCACTTTGAGCTCTGGAAAAGATTCTTCGAGCTGGAGAGACTCCATTCAACTACATAATCAACAATCATCAGTAAGCTGAAAGCAATCTTGGCCAGGCGTGGTGTACCCGAAAGACTGATTTCAGATAATGGCCCTCAGTACAGCTTGCTTGACTTTAAAGACTTTGCCACTCAATGGGACTTTGCACATGTAACATCTAGTCCGCATTTTCCGCAAAGCAATGGTCTTTCCGAAAAGACTGTTCAGACAGCAAAGGCCATACTGAGCAAAGCACATGCTGAGAAAAAAAACCCTTGCCTCAGCTTACTCGAACACAGAAACACCCCTGTTGACGGTTTTAAGTCTCCATCACAGTTGCTGCTGAGTAGACGTCTTCGCTCCATCCTGCCCATGTCAGGAAAACAGCTACAGCCTCAGGCTGTGGATCAAAAACTGGTGATTGCCAAAAGGAAACTAAAACAGGCCATGCAGAAACAGTACTATGATCGGGCTGCACAGCCATCGACAGCTTTGGCACAAAGGGACATTGTTCGCTTTCAACAAGCCAATGGTCGATGAAGCCTGCCACTGTATTGCAACCTGCAGACACACACCGGTCATACATTATCTGCACCCATGATGATCAAGTGTTCTGCCGTAATCGTCGACACTTAATGGGAACCAAGGAAAAAACATTGGAAATAAGTGAGCCAGTGCCTGAAAACGTGCACATTCATACACCTGTGAGCACAGAAGGACTGAAAGAAAACAGTCAAAGTACGCAGCAGCAAGCAAAATGTCCTCAGTTCACACGCTCGGTCAATGGTCGGGTATGGTCAAACCTAGAGATATTCTTGATTTATAAACATGTACTTCTGACAGTTGTTAAGATGTAAAGCAATGTTGAAGTATTATATGTGAGACTGAAGATTGTTTTGTTGAAACGTTGTGCATATCATTATTTAAGATATGCTAACCAGTTACTTAAAGGTATTTAGTAATTAGGTATTTAGTTTGATATGTCAATGTGATTTGGTAAAACAAAAAAAATGTAATTGTTAAAATTTAAATTAATCTGTTTTATGAGAGCAATGTTAATTATTATTTCCCTCCCTTGATGTTAGCTGATATGTTTATGTAATCGTAAGTTTGCCATATCGAATTTATGTGGTAACATAAAACTTCATAAAAAGGGGGATGTAATATTATCAGCCTACATGCATGTTGATTTGCATATTGAATGCTGATTGGTTGTTTACCCTGTATGCTGGCAGTGTTAAGTTAGTAAAGGTACAAGTCGGATGCAAGAACATGTGCTCCTGGTTATTTCTTGGTGAAACACTATTTAGAGTGACCACACAAGAACAATACAAGGTGCAGGAAGGGCACAGGAAGATACACAAAATTGACCCAGAAGTGAAACATGACACAGCCGACAGGAAGTGACACATGACCTTACACACAGGAAGTGAAACATTGACACGACAGACAGGAAGTGAAACATTGACACGACAGACAGGAAGTGACAAATGACCTTACACACAGGTGACACAACAAACAGGACTAAGGGTGACAGTTCACTTGTCCCTTTCCCTTTCTTCAGGGCAAAACACTGGAAGAAATTGAAATTATGAAGGGATATAATCCTTTTATATGCAAACCTTAGATCTTTAACAGTGTAACATTCATTAAATTTTAGGCTGATCATTATGCGACATTTGAAGTGATATATTTATTCATTATGCTTTTTTGTCAAAGTGAAGACAGTGATGCAGAGGGGACATGTCCAATAACAGAAATGGGTAAAGGCACAAACATACAAATATTAAAGTCAACATATTATGTATACCATATAATTGATCCAATCTCTACATAGTAGTTCAGATTTAAACATCTGTTACTAAAGTAATGTGGTAATTGTTAATGTCAAGAAAATTTTAAAATGTAGGGTGAGGTTGATTTGCTTATTGCACTTTTCAATGACCTACCCTAAAAATGAGCTCAATATACTGTACATGACAGCCAGTTCCACAGAGTAAAGAACCAACCGAATCACTGCCCACCAAGCTAAAAAGTAACTGCTTTTTTATAATGCAGAGGATATCTTTGTTAATGTAGAACTGGTTGTGTTTGTGCGTGAAATGTCTGAACATTTCAGAGGAGAGGAGGAGGTGAAACAGCTAATGGACTTGTGTAGAGCCAACAACCTGTCTCTGAGCGTGGACAAAACCAAAGAAATGGTAATTGAAGATCATAGAGAGACCACTATCCGTTGAACAGAGGGACAATTGAGAGTATGCTGAGCAGCTGCATGCTGCCTGGTTTGGGAACTGCACTGTCTCAGACCGCAAGACACTGCAGCAGATAGTGAGAACAGCTGAAAAGATCATCAGGGTCTCTCTTCCCTCTAAAGACATTTACACATCACGCTGCATCCGCAAAGCCACCAGCATTGTGGATGATCCCACACATCCCTCACACACAATTTTCACCCTCCTGCCATCCGGAAAACGGTATCGAAGCATTCTGTCTCATTACCAGACTTTGCAACAGTTTTTCCCCCATGCCATCAGGCTGCTAAACTCAAAATAACCTATTACTAACTGCACTACTTTTGGATTGTTACCATCAGACTGTTTTTACTATTATTAATTTCTTAATATTTGCACAATCATTGAACTGTGTATTGGTCTTCGTTACTGTCTTGTGCTGTCTATTTGCAGTGTATAGAGGTTTTTGTTCTATAGCACCTTGGTCCTGGAGAAATGTTGTTTCGTTTCACTATGTACTTGTATATGGCTGAAATGACAATAAACTCCACTTTTACTTTGAAAAAAAAAATGACACCAGACCATTTATACTGACCTCTACTGTTCATCCCACAGTAATGAAGAGCCTTGTTGAGGAACCTCAACTCTAAGCCTCTAAGCTTAACACTAATTTTGCCCACAATAGATTTTTCCAAACCTGTGCAAAATGTGAGTCTCCAGTTCACTCATAATTTAGGCTCTGATAAAAACTTCAACCAACCAACC
This sequence comes from Rhodeus uyekii, assembly GCA_037043235.1. Classification (NCBI taxonomy): domain Eukaryota; kingdom Metazoa; phylum Chordata; class Actinopteri; order Cypriniformes; family Acheilognathidae; genus Rhodeus; species Rhodeus uyekii. The sequence goes on from JAWRVZ010000070.1 coordinate 123,102, forward strand.
CAAAGCAAAGCACCACGCCTATCTGCGCCTATAGTTAGGTCAGTCAGTAGAGTATGAGACCCTTAATCTCAGGGTCCTGAGTTCAAGCCCCAACATTGGGTATTTCTATTAGTTCTCAAACTTTCCAATGGGGTCTTTCCAAGATTAAAACTAGTGCAATATTGACACACTAGTGATAAAGCGAGTGGCGTATGATGGAATGAGTGATCGTATGAGTGGCGTAAAATGTCAAGTTTTCCAGTCAGCTTTTTTACCAACATAACCCATGGACTGGCTTGTGAGGAAGTCTTCGAAGAGTTGATAACCTCAAACTGTGACTGGCAGTGACAAATCTAGTCCTAAAATAAGTGTTTAGTTTGGTATCTCCCCAGCTCACAAAATATGCCATCTCAAGAAAGTCTTCAATGTGTTCTTCTAGCGGTCGACCACCCTGGCATACAAAGTGATGTAGACATTCTTCCGCTCGCTCTCTTTCCGCTGTAAAATCCATCCTTTTCATTTTCTTTGTTTGGCCCGTTCTCCTCTAAGACGTTAGTGGGAGATGGAGCGGTGGCAGGGCAAGACCTCTTGCTCAAGGGCTTTGCTGAATTTCAGTGTTTAATTAAAACACTAAAACATTATATTGTATCATATTAATTGTATTTCATAATCTTCTTTTATATTAGAGCCACCACAGGACCCACTAGAACTTGTGGACAAGTACAAGTAAAATGCAAAAATATTCTACAAAATGGTCATCTTTAGCACTTGCGCTGTTCTGCTGTTGTCTCTTAAAAAGACTAGATTTAATTTGTTTGGCTATTTCCAACAGCAACCAAGAAGAAGGCCCTTAATAGGCCTTTTCTATTTTGTTTATGGCTTTTTCTGTAAATTGCACAGGGTGACATCCGTTCCCACTACAAGAAGAGTCTCGTCCAAAAAGTTGACTACATAAAGTTGAAGAAAAATTGAATTGCTTCAAAAGAATTGTTCAACAAATAAACACACTGTACTGTTGATGACCTTGCATGATTTATTTATTTCATTCCACTGGCAAGAGATGACCAGCTTGAAAAAACAGGATTTTTCAAAATAAAATTAACTGTAAACTAAACTGTTTGCAAAGTATCCGCCACTAGGCTGGTCCAAGTGCACTAGCTGGAGGTCATCATCAGGCTGCATTTTTTTCCACCTCAGGGGTCCTCTCCTTTCTGATGGTGGCAATGTTGTGCAATATTGCACATGCAACAGTTATTTTGTTGCTCGCCCTGCCTGTTTCCCTAACTGAGCAAGCCATAGGCGACAGGCGAAAATTTTTTTTATTGTTAGGATGTTTTAAAAATAAATGTATTAACTAGTTTTTAGGGGGAAAAAGCTGATGCAAAAATATACTTTAAAAAACCTAAACTAGTGCCTAAACTCGAAACTGTACATAAAATATAGAGAATTAGTAATATATCATTAATACACTGTTAATTTATAATGTAAAATGGCATAACATAAATAATTTCAGTAATGTGGAAACCAGTAGTCAAAAGTCATAAGAGTCATAAGTCCCCCAAAAGACTCTTCCCATTCCCAGACTATCCAGCTTCGGCTATAAATGAAAAATAATATGTGCTTTAATCAAAAGTGGGTGAAAGGTGCATCTTTGGCCCTTGGGATCTTCTTTGACCACTTCCCTATTTATACTGCATGTGAAGCAGTCTACTTTCTCACAATAATAATATGTCAGTGATGAAACTGGAACAATGAGAACAAATCAAGAGGAATTTGCACTTACAGAAAGGAGGTAAGTTGTGCATGTAAACATCTGAATGTGTGTGTGTGTGTGTGTGTGTGTGTGTGTGTGTGAGTATTTATGAAATAAATAGATGTTATTTTAGTTAATGTTAGTTCATGCAAGTTTAACCAACAGTAGTTGTAGCAAGCTGCTTTTTTGTGCATACAAAATATTACAATCAATATATAATACATATTTAAGGAAATTAACATTTTTAAATTACTTTTGAAATTTTGTTTATATGTAATTTATTTTTTTATAATTTTGTTATTATTTCAGAAGTGAAAATCTTATCAATGAGAACAGAAAATGTTGGCTTTGTTAGATTGGATGGATGTCCACATCAGAAATATCAGATTACATTCGACCCAAATAATGAATCCCTACCTGAAGATTATCACTCTCAGCAGAAGCAGGAAACAAATACTGTAGATGATAATAAATATAACAGTTTATTGAATTATCTTAGTTGCATATGTTGCACCAATGGATGTTTCAATGCTCAGTGTTTGTCTAGATGTTGCAATGCTCAAACCTCTGACAGCACAAACTTAACAAGTGTTATTATACCAGAGCAATACGATGGAAAATTACTGCTTCTACATTACACACTGTTCTGAGAGGAGAAAATAACACTGACGGTTTCTCTCTTAAGTAACACCTACAATTAGTGTAGATCATTGTGATAAATGATCTGTACAGAATTACAATTGTATACCGCACTCTAAAAGTGTTGAGCTCTTCAAGAACGTTATAACCCCCTGGGTTCGTATGTACTGGAAACACATGTAAGCCATGTGGGTGAGCGATGTGTTGTGTTGGTGACACAAACTCTGTTATTAAAACATTGTCATGTTCGCATGTGGTAGTCGTTGTGTTGATTAATGCGACAAACAACAGTTTGCTATTGAGAATCATTAGATCCTTCAACATGTATAATTAGGATTGTCATATTATTTGTAAAATTCTGATAAATATAAGTAGAGATTATCTACAAACCTTTGTGAAATACCCAAAGGGAATGTCCTAGTTTTGCCTGCTGGACAGAAAATCAAGTAAAGAGCAAGAGGGGTGATGAAAACGGGAAATAATAATTGAATGGTTCTTTTCATATGGGCATTTGTTCACTGTACATTATAGATTTGGGTGTATCTCCAGTTGGCTGCCGTCCTGGTGTCCCACCTCTCTCTCCCATCTTATAAAATCAGAAGACAGAATCCTGAAATGTAAGTATGTATGTGTGTGTAACTCGTTTCTTATTACTATCCAAATTATTCAACATCATACTTTTTTTTTCAGCAGTCAAAGTGAAGTTTACTCAAGGACATGTTCCCATTTCTAATGGCAATTACATTTGGACTCTGGGCTTTAATGAAACAAAGAGCTCACCCGACTTTTCAACCTCTGGGGTTCAACACCTTCAGGTCCCATTAGTGCTACTACATGGTTTTGGGGGTGGAGTGGGCCTCTGGGTGAAGAACTTATCCTCCCTTGCAGTGGAAGGAAGACCTGTGTACGCATTGGACATGCTGGGTTTTGGACGCAGCAGTCGACCAACCTTTGGCAAGGATGCCAAGGATGCAGAGGAGCAGTTTGTACAATCCCTGGAGGACTGGAGAAAAGCAGAAGGGTTGGAACATATGATTCTCCTGGGGCATGATCTTGGAGGATATGTGTCTACTGCCTATGCCCTGAGATATCCTCATAGGTAAATGTGTGTGTGGTTTTGAAGTAATATTGTATAATAATTGTCCACAGCTAGCCTATTTTAATGCATAACATATTGGGCAGTTGCCTCTGTTGAGTGCATTCAAATTGTTTAATCACAGCGAGCGGTGGATTACTCTGCTTATACCATGGGCATCTGCTAGCATTGATAAATTAAAATTGTCATTGTTGTATGTAGCGCCAAATTTGACTGGAAGGGTTAAAAATGGCAGTTATGTCATTGGCACTTACCCCACACTTCATGACACTCTTCAGTTTTGAAATAGCACAACTCATTTATTTCTGGTTATGTATATTTTCAATGTGCTCTAGTCACCTAGTTGTCTAAGCACTACTTAAAACAAATTGATTACCTGACAAACAAAGGGAACTAATAAGACAATGACAAGATGACAAAACTAGGGTCACATGCAACGGGGAACTGGTAGAGGAAGCAGCTTGCCTTCAGGGAGGTGACGGGAGGATTTGGATGTGGCACAGACTGAGAAACCTTGGACGTAGCGGGAGATATCCAGGGACATAACGTTCCACCAGTAACGTTCTTGCAAGAGCGAGAGGGTTCGTTGGCTGCCTGGGTGTCCAGAGCCCGGAGATGAATGTGTGAAATCCATGAGGGCCGGCCGGAGACAGGTAGGAACATAGACCCGGCCCTCGGGTCCCTCCGGCAGAGCTGGCTCCCTGCGAGTTGCTTCCAAAATCTGCTGCTCTAGGGTCCACTGAATGGGACTGACTATCATGGCTGGAGGGAGGATGGTGTTGTTGACTCGTGGGGGAACTGTCGTGACAAGGCATCTGCCTTTTTGTTCTTGTCGCCGGGTTGGTATGTGACTACGAAATTAAATCGTGTGAAGAATAGGACCCAGCGAGCTTGACGAGTGTTGAGCCTCTTCGCATCCCGAAGGTACTCCAGGTTGCGATGATCTATCAAGACCTGGAAGGGATGATTGGCTCCCTCCAGCCAGTGTCTCCACTTTTCAAGAGCCAATTTGATGGCCAGCAACTCGCGGTTCCCGATGTCATAGTTTTGTTCCGCTGGTGTTAGTTTTTTTGAGAAATAAGCACATGGATGGAGCTTAGGAGGCTCACCCTGCCGCTAAGAGAGTACGGCTCGTACCCCGGAGCTGGAAGCATCAACCTCGACGATAAAGGGCAGGTCTGGATCAGGGTGGACCAGGGCAGGGGCCATACAGAAGGCTGACTTGATGATTTCAAAGGCCTTGATGGAGTTCTCATCCCAGAACAGAGACTTGGGCCCTTTTCGGAGTAGAGAGGTGAGGGGTGCGGCAATGGTACTGAAGTTGTTGATGAATCGATGATAGAAATTGGCAAAGCCGAAGAATCATTGAAGATCCTTGATGGTGTTGGGTCGTGGCCAATCTCGCACAGCGCTCACCTTCCCCATGTCCATGCTAATTAATCCATGCTAACACGCACTTTACGATCTTGAGGAAGAGCCGCTGTTCTCTGAGCTTGGTGAGGACCTGCGAGATGTGCTGGCGATGTTCGGCCAGGTTCCGAGGGTAAATCAGGATGTCGTCGATGTAGATGATGACGAAATGGTTGAGGAACTCCCGGAAAACCTCATTCGTGAATCCCTGGAAGATTGCGGGGGCATTGGCAAGACCGAAGGGCATGACAAGATACTTGTAGTGGCCAGAGGGGGTCTTCCACTCGTCCCACTTGCAGATTCGAATGAGGTTGTAAGCACTTCGCAGGTCCAATTTGGTGAAGATACGAGATCCCCACAGCTGCTCCAGCCCCCCCAGGGACCAGGGGAAGTGGATATCGAAACTTGACCGTGATTGAGTTCAGATGACGATAGTCAATGCAGGGCCTCAAGCCTCCATCCTTCTTGCCCACAAAGAAGAAGCTTGAAGCGGCAGGGGAAGTGGATGGTCGAATAAACTTCTGTGCTAGAGCCTCCTGGATGTACTCCTCCATGGCTTGTTGTTCCGGGATGGACAGGGGATAAACATGACCATGAGGGAAGGAAGCCCCAGGCAGCAGATCGATTGCACAGTCCCATGGCCGATGTGGTGGAAGCTCTGACACCTGCTGTTTACTGAAGACGGTTCAACGGTTGGAGAGTGGATAGATAACCAAGGGCGTCCCAGGACGATATCTACAGTGGAACCCTCCAGCACCAGAAAGGGAGTTTTCTCTTGATGGTTATTCCCAATCTTGAGGAGAACAGGAGAGGTGATGCACCGTATGCACTTGCGGCCCAGCGGCTTTCCCAGGATGGAATGGGCTTGATATGGACGAGGTAGTAGGTGTTTTGGTAGATGGAGTTTTTGTCCGAGTTGAGAGGAAATGAAATTGCCAGCAGAACCGGAATCCATCAGGGCTTCCCAGATCACCTGGGCCCACTGGAGGGCGCTTCCGGTTAAAAGGGAAATTATGAATGCAATTTTTGAGCGTTCAGTATCAAACAAACAAGCTTGCATTTCCAGAAAGAGTGAGCATTGAAGTAAAAACCCGTTGCATTCCTCCGCCTTGCCAGAGAAGGGCGCTGGTCGTGCCATGGGACTGGCAGAGGCAGATGTAACGGTAGTGAGAGAGTATCGGACCTGGTGAATGGCGTGCGTGAGTTTCATGAGGGGTTGCTGGGCCGGGCTGCTCCGGCTTGCATACTGGTCTGGTCTTCTGTCATAATAACAGGCGATTTATTAAGCAAGGAGGATAGCAGACTGAAGGCGGTAAACTGAAGAGGTGGCAGGACACAGATGAACAGACAAGCTTAACTGAAAACTTAACTGAAGAACTGAAGATAGCGAGGCAGACAACACAGTAAATCCTTGGAGCACGGAAGGAGAGTCTAGGCGTAATCTCAAAGTCTTTGCATGAGAGACGAGACCAGACGCTGAGTGTAGCATGAGGGGTGGTAATATAGTGCAGGAGATTGACGACAAGTGTTCAGAATTCAGGTGATTGTGATCGTCTGAATGAGTCTGGTGCTGGGGGTATGGCTGAGCCTGTGACACGTCCCCTCCTGAGAACGAATGTCCACATGCTATAAACAATCCAACTGTCGAAGTTCTGGAGCAGGAGGAGCCAGATTTAGAGCCAGGGGTCAGCCTCGATTGGCTAGAATGGGGAAACACTGTTAAATGAGAATATGAGCTATAGACTGCAGTACATTAGTGGGGAAATACTTTTATTTATTATGTGTATTTTTTTAAATTAAGTGTAGTAATATTCTGACTTCTCTAGAGCTACTGTCTATAGGCATGCTGATTGCTACTACTGTGAAACTCCCAAGGAGTATCTCTCTTTTTTTATATAGTGATTTTTACAACAAAGAAGCAGCTTTACAGAGATAACAGGAAAACAATGCAACAAAGTTTGTTTTGGCTGTACAGCAGCTCTGGGAGTAATAATTGTGATGAATATTAATTTTTAAGTGTCCCCAAATAAGCAAGCTAGAGGTGAAACTGTAAGGAAACCCAAAACTCAGGTGACAGAAAGGATGAAGAAAAAAAACCTTGGGAGAAACCAGGCTCAGTGTCTGGCCAACAGACAAACAGTGCATGATTATTATATTGACACCATTTAAAGTCAGATTGAGATCGGGAAACTGAAAATACTTAATCCAGATCCAGATTACCAAATAAGTCAGAACTCAGAACAACACAAATATACTAATATAATATACCCTGACTATGAAAAGTCAAGTTCATCTTTACTCCAGTAGCAAAAATAAGATCAGCTGGCAAATGAAACACCTTAAGCTTTGTATAACAAATGTCACAATGTTTATTCTTTATGAAGAAACAAAATGCTTTATGCTTTGCTAGGTATGTGCAAAAAACGTGATATGTCATGTAGTCTATATTTATTCAATGGGGTTATGTAGTAATATTATGTAATACTATTATTATGCATACAGTGTCTGTAAATGATTCATCTTTTTATTTTTATTTTTATAAAAGCATGTATTTTGAAGCAGTAAAGTAGTAATCTATTTTACTAATGTAACCCCAGTTCCTTGAAGGAGGGAATGGAGAAGTTAACGTCTGTGACTGACAAATCAAAATCTCTTCTAAGAGCCCAATCATCTTCAAGCAGTATCTGAACAATTGATGAGTGAGATTTACATTGCTGCCCTGCTCTGGTACTGTATATAAGGCAGCATGTGAAGACTCATATTATGATTTTCGTTGAGGAACCAAGACAGGGTCACCACAAATACCCTTCCATTCCCCCACTCCAGCTAAAGTAGGACAGGGCTGAGCACAGAGAATGGCAATTCCTGATGTTCTATTTACCCTGTACAATGAAACTATTGGATAAACCTGGGAAAGTGTGCCCATTCCCACTGGAGAAGGGAGACCATGTCATGCATCCACTAAGAGCAGTGCTTACAAGTTCACCACATTGTGCCTAGAAGGAGTAGTGGGAACTTTGTGCACTCAGGATGACGTTAGAGTTGGCCAGCACAAATTCCAGGCATGCGACCGAAAATTTATGCACGTCCCCTCACCCTCTTAACGGATGTGAGCGCAGTCAGAAGCTCTGTCTTTAGAAACAGGATCTTAATCTGATTGTAAACGTTCAAAGGAACATCAAGACCAAATAGATGTCCCAAGAAGTGATGAGGCATGGTCGAGGAGGGTTGATGATCAAGTTATGTTTCCCCAGAGACTTACCATCCACTGCATCGTGGTTTGTAGTATTCACTGCAACCTGTGCTTTCAAGGTGGAAGAAGATGGCCTTCACTCCAACCCGTCTAGAAAGTATACCAAGACTAGGGATTCTTTGCACGGGGGAGAGTTTGCTCTTTTCCTAGTTGACCTAAAGCCCCAAGACGCTGTGTGAGCACCATGTCTCTGTGTTTGCATAACTGATCTTGCAACTTGGATGCCACAGGAAAATTGGACGATGCTGTACCTGGGGGGATGTTGGATAAACAAGGCTGAATTGATTAAATAAGGCTGAACAGCCTGGTGAGATGGGCTGGTCAGACTAGCCAGGCTTCTAGACACTGTGCAAGAGGGACCAGAGGGAAAGAGATCTTGTGATTTGTGCAGTTACCTGTGCCGGCACTATGAAATAGACACACTCATCTTAACTATTTCTATATACTGAATTGCTTATCCTGCCTCGAAAATACCATAAATATTACCGATAATGTTTGAAGTATCAATTAATGTACATATACATACACTGCTCAAAAAATTAAAGGAATATTTAAATCACACACTAGATCTCAATGAATGAAATATTCAATTTGAAAATCTTTATTTATATAGATTCTATAATTTTTCAATCAAAACGAAAATCATCAACATACTGAGGGCTGGATTCAAAATCATTCAAAAATCAAAAAAAGTTAATGTTGATTCAAATTTCATGAAGTTCATCACTGCAACTCATAATCGTCACGGTCTTGTCTCGCGTTGTTCGCTTCCAGGTCCCTTTATGTATCTTCCAGGTCTTGCACACTCCTGTCTGTGTCTAATCACTGCCCAAGTCTCGTCAGCTGTTCCCAATCTCGTGTTTGTCATTAAATACCCTCCTGAGTTCCCATGTCTTGGTCTCAGGTGCTCAGTGCTTTTTTTAAGCAGTATATCTTAAAAACTATTCATGTGTAACTGAAACTGTAAATTGGGTGATTTTAGGTCAATGTTTTGGTTTTAAGTCATTATACCCTTTCACGAGTTCACACTTATCAATGATTCAGGAGCATTAAAGGTATGCGTATTTGGAGTGCTGTCCGAGGAGAGGGCTCCGAGCTCGGTATTTGGCCCGAACCTGGAGCACTCCCCCAAAAATTGCAAAGATCCAGTCGGACGGCCGCTAGGAAGGAGTTAGTGACCCCCCAAAAATGGCGAGGTGAAGCTGGATGGGTTCTTATATCATCGGGAGGGTGTTTAAACAACTGATAGTTGGTTGTAGATGGCTTGAGGCACAGAGAAGATGGTTTGCTTTGCATTGGATATGTGTTTGTTGTATGACTTGTAGCAAGAAGGCGCGTTGGTTGGAGACCTTGTTCCTGGGAGTATAGGGGTACCTCTGTGGAAGTGGGAGGCGCTTATCGGAATACTATCTGATGTTGTCAGGACTTTGGAGCCTCTCCGGCTAGACTCCGCGGTCGTGGGAATTCAAGAGAATTGGCTCCTGTAGGAGCGTTTCTGTTGGAGCAGTGGAGAATTTGAGAGAACTGGCTCTTGCGGGAGTGTCGCTGCTGTGGCAATGGAGTAATTTCTCCTTAGTTCTGGCTTCTTGGGGGTGTGGGGTAATGTCATTGCTGTGGTGATGGAGGGGTTTTGGGACTGGGCTCCTGGGGGAGCCTCGCTGCTGCATAGTGGAGAATTTGAGAGAACTGAGCTCCTGTGGGAGCCTCACTGCTGTGGCAGTGGAATAATTTTCCCCTTAGGCTGAGTCCTGCGAGTGTGGGGGAACATCGTTGCTGCGGTAATGGAAGCAAGTTCAGAACTGAGCTCCTGCGGGAGCCTCACTGTTGTGGCGGTGGAGTAATTTCCCAATAGGCTGACTCCTGCGGGAGTGTGGGGGAACATCATTGCTGCGGTAATGGAAGCAAGTTCAGAACTGAGCTCCTGCGGGAGCCTCACTGCTGCTGCAGTGGAATAATTTCCCCATAGGCTGACTCCTATGGGAGTGTGGGGAACATCATTGCTGCGGCAATGGAGGGGTTTTCAGGGCTGAGCCTTCTGGAGCATCACTGGTGCGGCAGTGGAAAAGCTGTGGCCGTGAAGTTAGTACGTGGGAAGGAGCAGATATTAACTGATGAGAGTTTGTTGGGCTTGTTTGATGTTTGATCTGTCTGATCGGATGTAACTCTTAAGCTTCTGAAGACCAGCGGCCCAGTGCTTGTATCTGCTGTTGGGAAAGGTCTTTTTTGTACAGCTGTGGTTGCTGCACCTATGCAGAAAGAGTGGCTGGAAAATTGGTCTGTTGGGAAGCCAGTATGGAGCAGCGTAGCTTTAAGGTGTTTTTGGAACCAGAAACGTGAGATGGGGCGATTGGAATCATCTATGAAGAGTGGGTCGGATGGTAGTTTGACCTGTGAGTTTCTGAAATGGAGGTAGGCTGAGAGGGTTTGATATGGCTGGATTGGTGATTGGTGATGGAGCCCTTTTTCTTTTTAGGTTAGTTTTCTTGCTTTGATGAAATTAAGAGATGGTTTCTTCGTCCAGTACTGACAAGTCAGAAATTGTAGGATGTACTTTTGGGTTAAAGTTGGATGTCACGGTGAGTTTTGAGCATCTGAGGAATCCGAAAGGCCAGGATGAACAGAGCATCACTGCTGCGGCAGTGGGATAATTTCCCCTTGGCTGACTCCTGCGGGAGTGTGGGGGAACATCATTGCTGCGGCAATGGAGGCGGCAGTGGAATAATTTCCATTTGAATTGAGCTCATACGGGAGCGTGGAGGTGCGTCACTGCTTTGGTAGTGGAGAACTTCATCTGGAAACTTCACGTTGGATGGTGGAGATTGTCTCCTTCCTTATCTTCTGTTGTCTCCGTGGCAGTGAAAGCCATTTCTGGAGAGACTGAGGTCCAGTGGGTGCCCCTCTGCTGCAGCAGTGGAGGAAACTGGAGGAAGAATGATGTTGCTGAAGTAATTGAGCCATCTGGATGGAGAAATAAGCTCTGTGGGAGCTGGGGTGGTAGAATAGTGGAGTTGGATCTTGTTGGCAAGTGGATGCATGCTGCTGCAGCAGTTACAATGGAAAGGTTTGAGTTTGTGAAAACAAGCTGACACTTTAGTTGGTGAGTGTTTGTTGGGCTTCTTTGATGAGAGACTGGTTTGGTCGAATGTAACTCCTGTGTGCTGGTGAGTGTTCATCATCAGACACGTACAGCTTAAACTTGGATAATTGTAGCAGAAGGCAGGGCATCACATGATCACCTAATGAATTCAAACATGTTGGCTGGCGCTGTGCCGGCAAGCGCTCAACACTTGTAGCTATTCAGTGTTTTGAATCTCTTGGCATTTTGACTGCTGCACTGCTGCTGTTTCCTGTTTGGTCGAGTGGATTGCGTTTGTTTGCATCGTATAAACTTGTTTTTATTTTAGATTTTAAACTTGACGTTCGTTCTTATTGCTAAATACAATACAAAACTAGATTATTTAATAAACTGTAATTGTTAGCTTTAATCTTAGTCGCTAAACATTGTGCTATCTTACTGTCCGTGCATACAGCGTTTTCTCGCTCGCGCCTTTTTTCCCGAGTTCATCAAACATCAAACAACTGGTGAATTGGATCAACACACACGGTGAGTCATGTCATCTCCTTTAATTCTTACATGCACTTCCTGCTTCATGCATACTATTTCTGTCTCTGTCAGCAGCCAGGGCTTCACATGTGATAAATGTAGAGATATTGTCAGGCTGACAGAGAAGATCTCAGAATTAGAGACACGCATCCAAACTTTAATCGAGGACAGTAAGAATGCAAGGGCTTTAGATACTGCTTTGGATGCGACTAGCTTAGCAAACCCTGTACATTGTTCGGTTCCGGCTGTAGAGCCCGTGCAGCAGGGCAACTGGGTGACTGTGAGACGGCATAATCGCGGGTCAAAAAACCACTGTTCCATTCCGATCAGAACATCAAACAGGTTCTCCCCACTCAGTGACGCACCCACTGAGAAACCTGTTGAAAGTGCCCTTGTGATTGGCGATTCTATTACTTGGAATGTGAAAATAGAGACTCCAGCCACCATAGTCACATGTTTGCCGGGAGCCATCCTGACGTCAGGGAGTGCCTGACGTCAAAGCAAATTTAAAGTTATTCATGAGTCGGCGTGCGTAGTTTATGCGTTGAGTATGCGTGACATGCGCGGGACACGCGTCGGCCGTCAGTGCTTATGTGTTGGAACTGATTCGAAAGCGCGCACATCCACGTCCGTCCACTGACGCCACATCTTCATATCACGCATGAACCGCACACGTATCCCGTTCATTCCACTGACAATCACTTACAAAACTCACGTATGATTTTTGGCATATTTTTTTATGGCATTTTTTTTTTTGCATATAAAAGCAGCCATTTCGGGCCCTTTTGCCATTCCAGACCTTGCTGTCAAAGGGTCCATATCACTATGAACCGAAGAGATGTTATGGTGTTCCTTCTGCAGAACCAGAATGCCCAGATGGTGCAACTTCTTCAGATGTTGGCCAGGAAAAGAAGATGCAGGAGAAGACAACAGATCCGGGCTGTCTGGACCAGAAACTGGATCACTAGAAGACCAGAGCAGGGCTTGTATGACCGTCTGATGTTTGAGCAAAGAAAAGAAGACCCAAGATCCTTCCAGAACTTCATGAGAATGCCTCCAGACATGTTTGATGAGCTTGCGCAGAGACTGAGCACCAGGATCACCAAGAAGACTACAAAATGGAGATCTCCCCTAGAGCCTGGTCTGAAGGTTGCCATTGCCCTTCGTCACCTGGCATCTGGATCCAAGTACCATGACATGCAGTATGCCTGGAGGGTCCCCCACAACACCATCAGCATTGTGGTCAGAGAAGTGTGTGAGGCCATCATTGAAGAGTATCTGGATGAGCAGTTGTCACCTCCAACCACTGAACAGGGCTGGCTACAGCTGGCAAATGACTGGTACGACAGATGGAACTTCCCCAATGTCATTGGTGCTATTGATGGGAAACATGTGGCGTGAAAGGCTCCCCCTAATTCTGGATCTGAGTTCTACAATTACAAAGGCTTCTTCAGTGTGATCCTGGTCGCCTTGGTGACGTCTGACTACAAGTTCCTGTGGGTGGATGTGTCTGGAAATGGCTCAGCTTCAGATGCTCAGATCTACAACAACAGTGAGCTGATAGAAGGTCTGGAGAATGGCACCATCGTGGGGTGGCCACGTCCATCACCTTTGCCTAATGACACACAAGATGTGCCCTATTTCCTGGTGGGAGACGATGCCTTCAGCCTGAGGACATACTTGATGAAGCCCTATGGAACTAGGAACCTGGAGAGGGAGTACCGCATCTACAACTACAGGCTGTCCAGATCCAGAAGAGTGGTGGAGAACACGTTTGGCATCCTTGCGAACCGGTTCCAAGTCCTGCTGACCACCATGAACCATGACCATGCGACTGTCAGAGTGATTGTGAAGGCCTGCGTACTCCTACACAACATCATGAGAAGTCGCTACCCAGTGCTCCAGAATCGACTGGTTGATGTCCAAGATGCCAATGGAAATATGCAGCCTGGTGCCTGGCGACAGGGACGGAACTTGGATGACACCAGGTTTGTGCACGCTCCAAACAGAGCTTCAAAGGAAGGGAAGAAGCAGAGAAACTTGCTACGTCACTGGTGCAACTCTCCAGCTGGTGCTGTGCCCTGGCAGGACCACGTGGTGGATGTGAATGTTTGAATGAATGCAGGACGAATGCATATGTTTTGTTGAATAAATAATCTTTGAATTTATATTTTGCCGTTTGTTTCTTCAGGAAATAATGTATTAAATTACAAAACATTATAAAATAACAATATTATATCAATATAATTACATTATTAAATTTTTTTTATAATAGTTAAATAATCAGTCCCCTTTGTACAGATGTCCTAATGGTGGTGTAATGTTGTGATATCACCACAAGTTAGGGTGGACACTCTATCTAAAAGTGGCCAACAGCTCTAGATTGACAGAATGGGCTATTATTGTCTTAAGAGGCAAATATGTAATGTTCTCATATGAGATAAATAATACAGGTATCACAGTAATAATATTTTTGAAAAATGTCATATGTAGACTATACAATTCTAATGTATGTTCTATTAGAGGTGTATTTTGTAAAAAATGTGCAATCTGTAAAACAAAAACCTCAAAATTAAAGTTGAAATGTTATATTGTTCAAGTTCTTGACCTTGAAAAAAAATTATATAATTTTTTTTTTCATATTAGTTTATAGCAACCTGATGTTTACAATGGTTTAGACCCGATGTCCATTACAATGGACATAAAAGAATTCTATGAAGGAGTTATGAATTGTTTTTATTTATTTTTTTGCCTCATTAATAGATGTCTAATTTAATGTGATATTTAATTAAAAAAAAATTCAGAAGCCTGGAACCTAATTCTGGTTTTGTACTTTATTAGATTTTTCTTTTCATTTATTGTTAGTTTCTTAAGTTTTCACTTTAATTTTTAATATCTTAATGTTATATTTATTACTTATTTAATTTTTAAGGAGGATTAGGGGGAATTGGCTAACTTTCATTCGGTTTCTCATTGCCCTTTCAGTTTTGAACCTTTCTAACAAAAAATAAGACAACAAATTTTTATTCAGAACAATAACAAAATGTATTTATTTATTTAATTAATATGTACAAAGAATTTCCTGCAGCAGGTCTAGTCTTGATCTTGCAGTCTTGGAACTGGTGGCGTGTTTAACGACTGGCCACTTGTCCTTCTGGATCCACTTCCCAGGAGCTGGCTGTCAACACTAAATGGGGACAGGTTTAAAGACCCATCAAGGACATCTTGGCTGCAGGAGAGAAGCTGGGTCAGAGATCTGGCAGACAACCGCTCCCCACAAGAAGTACTTGCTCTGGGCCCTGGCTCTGGCTCTGGATTTGATGCTGCTGCTGGTACTGCCGGACTTGATGCTGCTGCTGGTACTGCTGGACTTGAAGCTGCTGGTACTGCTGGTACATATAATGCTGGTGGATCACAGGAGGTGCAGACATCGCCTGTGGAGGTCGTGGAGGCTCGGGGGTATCTTTTTGGGAGTCAATCAGGGTGCAGATCTTCATCCTCATCTTCTTGTACTCGTCCACCGGGGCTGCACGGAGACTGTCTGCCACATACTTTATGAAGGCCTCCCGTTCTGAAGCAGCCGGCTTTTCTTGAATGAGCTGTGACAAGAGCTGCTGGTTTGCCTTCATGGTCTGCCGGAGCTGCTTCATCCACTCTTCTTCTTGATCCACTTCTTTTTTCCTCCTCTTCTTGGAAGTCATCCTGGAAGTCTGGCAGGAAGTCTGGGCTGCCTCGGCTGATTCTCTCTCAACGGTCTCCAGATCATCTTCTTCAAGTTGTGAGGCAGGCTGATCACTGTCTGCATCACTGTCACTCATCCTTGAAGTTGTAGCCTGGCTTGAAATCAGGGCCAAGTTCTTCATGGGTTTAGACTTGGTGGATGGCAGCTGGGTCTGGTAGAATTGCAGACTGTCCACTATGAACTTCTCCCGGTCAGTGTACTTTTTTGCTGCCTGGCCAGACTTGTTCTCGGTGAGTCTGACGTACCGGTCTTTAATAGACTTCCACCAGCCCATGATGTGCTCCAATGGCTGCCCCATCTCATCAGCCTTGGCAGCCCAGATCTGCTTCCTGGTCTTGTACAGACGATGCCCCCGCCTCCACACCTCGTCGTGCTCGGCCATCCACTCCAGTAGGTGTTCTTCCACCTTAGCTTCAAGGGAAAAGTCACGTTTGGCTATGGCTTTTCCCTTTGATTGGTCTTTGCCCTTGCCCACAGTGCGTGGATCTGCTTCAGGTGTCTCATCAGCAGCAGCAGTACCAGCAGCAGGTTGTTCAGCAGCCTCTGGTGGATCTACATGCACTTCTTCTTCAGCAGCCTTCTTCCTCTGCACCCTGTGAACTTTCTTGAGTGGCATCTTCTTCAAGTAGTCTTCCAATTAATAGCTTTAATTAACTGATGAACTCCCGTCGGGGGCCGCTGTTTATATGCGCGGAACGGAAGTGGTAGTGACGCCAAGGGCACGTGTTCCGTGCGTGATGCGTCATTGATTCATGCGTCGGGCGTGCGCGTAACGAAAGTGCTTTTACGTGGAATGTTCGCGAAGCATGCGTGTTAGGACGCGCTCCGTCAGTGATTCATGCGTCGGGCGTGCGTCCAATGTTCGTGGAATACTGCACCGTATTTGCTCGTATGCGTCGACGTGCGCGATACATCAGTGATTCGTCAGTGATTGTCAGTGATACGTGCGCGGTTCATGCGTGATTCGTCAGTGATTTCTACCCCTAACACCCCGAAAATTTGGTCAATTTCTCGACACACATGCACGCACAAACCCCAATCTGTGCGTAATTCGTGCGTTCTTCATGCGTTTTTGGCTGTGTGACTGGGCCTTTAGATCTAATATTGTCGCATGGGATCAATGTTGATACTGTTCAAATTCTGCAGCAGAGCGATGACATCTCAGATCATTACTTAGTTGCGTGTAGATTACCATTAGCCAAAGTCGAAAAACTAACTCCTTGTTATAAATATAGTAGAACTATCACTCCTAACACAAAAGATAGCTTTATAAATAATCTTCCTGATCAGTTTCATCTACTTAATATCCCAGATAGCCTAGAAGAACTTGATGTTGCAACAGAAACTATTAACTCTCTCTTTTCCAGCACTTTAGACACTGTTGCTCCGTTGCGCTTAAAGAAGATTAAAGAAAATAGTCCAACACCGTGGTACAACGAACACACACGGGCCCTTTTTTGTCAAAAATTCTAGAAAAGGCAATATCTTCACAACTATGTTCCTTTCTAGAAAGAAACAGCATCTACGAAGATTTCCAGTCAGGGTTTAGACCATATCATAGTACTGAGACTGCTCTCATTAGAGTTACAAATGATTTGCTTTTATCATCCGATCGTGGTTGTATCTCTCTGTTAGTGTTACTGGACCTTAGTGCTGCATTTGATACAATCGACCACAAAATCCTTCTAAATAGACTTGAAAACTATGTTGGCATTAGTGGAGTTGCATTAGCCTGGTTCAAATCGGACTTATCTGACCGTTATCAGTTTATAGCAGTAAATGAGGAGATGTCATATGGAGCACGGGTTCAGTATGGAGTTCCTCAAGGTTCAGTACTAGGACCATTGCTCTTCACCCTGTACATGCTTCCTTTGGGTGCAGTTATTAGGAAGTGATGAAATGCCGAGGGTGATATAATATAGTCAGCATGATGTTAGGCGGATGAGAATCGCTCCTGAGTCCGGAGGTTTTCATAGAAAATACATCTAATGTGTAGAGCTCGATTCCAGCTGTATCGCGACCAGAAGGTGGAGCCGTATACCGTAAACTGTCCAGCTGCCGTAAACTGTCGAGGGATGTAGGTGAATCGAACATGGCTGTATATACACGCTCCCTCTCATGCTGTTAGGATGAGGTGTAATTGCTGATGATGAGTTGATTGCTTTCATCCTTGAACGTGCTTCTCCCGAACTTTGTTAATCAAACATCATTTATCATTAGGGAATAGCAAGATGGCTGCTCAAAAACCTCCAGTGGCTTCACTGTCTGCTGGCAGTTTAGAATGCAATTAGCATCAGTCAGTTACAGAGATCAGTCCTTAAAACTACCTGTTCATTAAATAGTTGTATTGCACACCATCATCAGAATTGAGTATTCAGCTAGATGATGGTATAGATTAAAAAAAATCCTCCTATGACCCAAGAATAGAAATTTGTCCACTGTAGCAGACATTATATTTGAGAAATTTATCTTACACCATATATGTCACAGTCCTGTAAAGAGAACATTGAGGGATGATTTAATAGATTTTCACTATTGGAATAACTTCAAATTGGTCTTTAAAAATGACTGTGGAAGTGGAACCACCAAACTCGAAGTGTGCCGTGCAGCACTCTCTGAAGTGAAAGCACATATCATTCTTACGCTTCTCAACGAGCAGTGAGTGGTGCCGTGGGCTCAACACCATCCCAAAGCCTCATCCGCTTTTGTGTGCACATAAAGCCCGCCTTCTCTGATTTGATTGGTTTTCTCTAATATTTTGACATGAGAATTTATGAGTATTTTTGACAATGAGTATGAGGATTAGATAAACACACACACACACACACACACACACACACACACACACACGCGCGCGCGCTCTGCTCAGCGCCACTGCGGATTGAAGAATCCGTTTGTTAAAAGATGAGACGAAGCCGAATTTGTTGAGAAAGCACATTAGACAGGCAGAATGCAAGAATGTATAGCATGATGACCTCACGAGTATGTTATGAGCTTACACATGTGTTGTGAATGTTTACGCTGTGAGCGATCATTGTGTTTGCATTGTTGGAGAATATAAATAAAGTTTTGTATCGAGAATCAAAGGTGTTTTTTGCTGTTAGCAAACATATACAGTGTATGTACATTTTTATAGCATGCCGATCGCTTCATCAAATAATTCGCCAAATTGGCTGTTGGTTATCTCAATGCTTTTTTGCAACCTCTGAGGCCGTCGACATAACCGTATTCCACTGTATTTTGTAATTATCATTTAAAAACTGATTAATTTTCACATTTTTTGTAATGAATCAGCATCTCATGTTATTTGATATCTAATCAATATATGACTTTCTATTACAAAAAAAAGGGCATTGATTGTAGTGGACCCCAGGACTTAAAGCATGCACTTCTTTTTTACTTGGTTCCCCAAGAAAACGTTTATATGCAAATTAAATACAGTGTTTAGAGACACTGTATTGAACTACCAATTTATGAACATTTTACCCACATATTAAATAAACAAAAAAATGTAATCAATTCATTCCATTATATTTGTCATAACACTGTGGAAAATCATGAAAATATAATGAATTCAAAAACGTTTTTCTCAGCAGGATATTTTAATATATTGAATAAGTCAAGATTCTTTCAATGTATGCTATAAAGAATGTTGTGTAAATTAATTTACACAGGCTGAAGCACTTGGTGTTAGTGGAGCCATGGGGTTTTGCAGCAAGACCAAATGTTCAGGAGCATTGGGTCCCTATTTGGATTAAAGCCTTTGGGGCAGCAATGAATCCTTTCAACCCTCTTGGTCCACTTAGGCTGGCAGGCCCACTGGGTATGAAACTATGTTGTTACTATTACTAATTGTTTTACTATTGTTTTTTTAAGACTACAACTATTGAAAATAGTTTTCAGTAACTGAAATGAAGATTAAGAATTAAATGAAAAAACTGAAATGTTCCCCTTTCGTTTAAATGATGGGAGTAGAATATGCTGGGCACTTCACTTTTTTGGGTGTTATCGGGAACAGGTTTCAAATCGATGTCCCCGGCGTGGGAGGAGGGCACACTACCAAGGACGCTAACGTTTTCTCAGTGAGAACCATTTGCTTCTTGAGATCAGGGGTCTCATTTATAAATGTTGCATATGCACAAAAGAAGGCGTACACCGCTCTCTACGCAATAATTGGTATTTATAAAAAGCAAACTTGACGGGAAAATGTTCGGTCCTTCACGCAAGCTCTGACCCAGGCATACGCACAAAAACGGGTGAAATGAGAAACGTTTCACCGTCGGCAGATGGAAGAAACATATGAAAGTGTGTCAAACTGTAGACCGTAATGTAAAAGAAATGGCAATACTGCCTCTCAGAAATAACAAGACTTCACAAAGCAAGTCTTAGAATTAACAGCCTATATGAACACCCGTTTGATCGATCTGCAGTGCAAAACAAACAAAATCAAAAAAAAAAAAATCAACAGAAATGCAAATCAACACACACTTGCAAAAAGATATATGAAATATGTTCTCCAATGATACTGGCATGCTATGCAATTCATCCTCATAAATAATATGGTAAACAGAACAAAATGATGTACAAAACTGATATTCTAATCAATGTGTCCATTTGGCGGAGCAGATATTGATGCAATTAGATAGACAAATAGATAGAGAATTAGGGAGACATATAGATAGATGTATTAAATGTCCACTGGGAAAAGTTTTTTTTCATAGTAAAAATTTGTTCATCAGCTACGGAATCATGGTATTCATGCATATGCATTTAGTTTGTTTTATTTTTGATAAAATAACGTTTGATGTATGTCTCAACCATTCAGAAAGCTGCAAGAAATTACATTTGCACTGAACTATTTCCCATTTCCACGTAGATTGTAACCGACGTCTGTAGCTTGTCAGATGCAGTTAAATGGATGGAAATAAAATGCCCCATCACAATGCGTAATGATGCACAATGGTTGATCTTGCGCTCTTAGAAAATGTGGCAAATGGAAGGACAGGGATAATAGGGATTCCCCAAATATTGCCGGCAGTCTCTCATCAAGAGGGGTCAGCTCCGGTGTCCCCTTTCCCCCACCCATGGCAGACACGCTCTGGCGATGTAGCGCTGGACGCTTTTTTGCCTCAACTTTGATGTCCGACCATTTATTTTTTATTTCGGCCACGACACAAGGTTGTGAGGAAAAACGTCTCAGGTTACGTATGTAACCATAGTTCCCTGAGAGGGAACGAGACCTGCGTCCAAAGCGCTATGGGGAACGCCTAGTGTTTATTGTTCACTGAAGCACAATCGAACAAAACTGTGTGAAAGCACGTGGTGACGTCATGACGTCATGAGCCAGGTGTACAAAGGCACGCCAAACCCGGAACCGGCAGCTTGCCAAGTGTCTGAACAAGCCAGCATGCACAGAAGCTGAGGCTGAGAGACGCGTATATATGGTTATATACGTAACCTGAGACGTTCCCTTTCTAGGGAACTCGAGCTGCGTCCAAAGCGCTATGGGAACGATATACCAATGCTGCCTCAGCGAACGAGGTATGCCGGCCAAAACATGTTCCATGAGGGAGGTACTGGTCCAGAGAAACCAGCTCCTCCCCCGCAAAGGAGTCTCAATTATCCTTCCAAGACTAGTGTCTGCACCACCCCCAGGGCCCCAGCCACTGGTGGTCATAACATATGTGTCCAGTGCCCACACCGGACTGCAGACTACTTTCTGTACCCTGGCTCACGACGGGAAGGGACACAGCGCGCAGCACCTACAACTCCCAAAAGAAACTTCCACTGGGAAAGGCCGTGTTCTCTCAGCAGGCCGCAATGGTACTGTGCTGCTGGTGCATCCCCACCTGGAGAGAGACAAGATCCCTCAATCTCGGTTGAAAGTCTCTATCTTATATAGAGGTAAGAAGCCTTCTTCGAAACCGGGATACTTGGGCATGGGGACTGCATCCCCAACTACAAGTCCAGCTGCCGAAGCCGTGGAATCCTTTCTCTCCACGGAGAAACCCTGCACCACCAGAGAGGAAGTAATCCTCAATGGTTTGGTAGGGAGTGTTGGTGCCAGATAATTGGCCAGTGCCCCATATCCCATGGCTGTCACCGCATTATGGACCCTTTGCGACGCCGGCTTTGTCCACGACCTCACCACCTCAGTGTGAAGATCGGGGACAAATGGTAATGTAGCACGGCATTGCAGGGGTATCCTGAACGGCAAAAAACGCTCGTCCAGCATCCCTCTCGAACGTGGGTCTCTGCGCTCAGTCAGCCCCTCAAGGCTGAGTCTGGCAGCAGCCCGAGCCACCTCTTTCTTCAGTTCTTCAAAGGCTGGCGAACTGAATCACCAGCCTCCATACTGGCAACATCCAGCTCCTCAGAGCTGGACTGCCGCATTGGGAAATCATCCCCCGAGTCACGTGTGTCCACGTGTGGCCGCGCCTCGGAGGAGGGGGGATATACCCGCTAGAGGCGGAGACAAACGCGTGTCCGAATCCAACCCCTCTGCCAGGTCCAATTGCGATCCCCACGACAGCAGGCAGCAGGTCCAGTGCCACGGGGGCCACAAGCCCAAGCGGTTTCCTCAAAAACCACGAGGCGGGAATGACGCATTCGCGGCGGAAGCCGCTCACAAGCTGCACAGGCAGAGCCCTTGAGCGCTGCCCGCGCATGTTCCTCCCCCATACAAAGAACGCACAACAAGTCTGTGTCCCTGCCCGAAATAAAAGGCGGGCAGGGAGGTACACAAGTTCTAAACTCAACATTCTGCTGCGCCATTCTTTCCCTTTTCTTTTAAACCAGACTTTCCCTTTAGTTTTGGCAAACAGAACAGGCCGACGCTTGTGAAGACACTAAAAGCTGCCGTTTCCGGGTTTGGTGTGCCTTTGTACACCTGGCTCATGATGTCACGTGCTCATCACGTGCTTTTACACAGTTTGTTTTATTGTGCTTCAGTGAACAATAAACACTAGGCATTCCCCATAGAAAGGGAACAACATTTTTCTCCTCTTTTCCACCTCGCCAACGATAACTTCTACTTCACATTGAGTGAAGTTATGTTTTTTTAATTTCCTCTTTGTTTTTTCCATGAATATTTACTTGAGGGCGTTTCACGGACTATTTATTGGCAACTATGTTCATAACATGAAGCTGCAAAAGCTGCACTACATTTAGAATTGATTGGGATTAATTAAGGGAAAACTGTAGGATGTGCGCACGGATTATAAATCTGAATATTTCTTTGCGTACGCACGTCCTATGTTTCATCCGTACGCCACTTCTGACACAAATCCTATGCAAAGTTTTATAAATGAGGCCCCTGAACATTATGGAGTAACTAACCCTAATGTATGTTTCATTCATACTCTAAGCCAAAGGGCGCTCTTTCACAGAAGGTCCAAGAGGATTCGTAGAAGTAATAACTTATGATGTTCTAGGAAATTCTTTATACAGAAAAAGAGGCATTCAGCTATTTGCTATTATGAAACGTGAAGACAATAAACACATGAATGCGACAATATATGGTTTATGTGTGTTTTTCAAGCCATCTTAATGTAATTATTGACAAGTGTATGAATAATACACTGCTACCAGACAACGTTTTAAATGTTTATGAAAGAAGTCTCTTCTGCTCATCAAGAGTAAATTTATTTAATAAAAAACTGCGAATTATTACTCCAATTTAAAATAGATGTTTTTTCATGTTAATATATATATAGTAAATTATAATGTCTTCTTGTGATCAAAGCTGATTTTCAGCATCATTACTCCAGTCGTCAGTGCTACATTATCCTTCATAAATCATTGTAATATGCTGATTCGCTGCATAAATTAAATGCATAAGAGTAAATTGAAGCATATACATTAGTTGTCAGGGTTCTGTCACTTCAGTTTGGGTTTCTAGTGTGGTGGTTGACAGAGCTCTGACATTGCCCCTTGAGTCTTGTGATTGTAAACCCCACCCATCTTGTTCCCTCGTTTCCCTTAATTTATCCCACCTGTTTCTGCTCGTTACCTTTCCTCATGTGCTCCCTATTTAATCCCAGTGTGTTTGCTGTCCTGTGTTGCATTGTTGTCATCCTTGTCTGCATTTCTGATCTTGTTTCCATGCCTTGTCACCCTTATTTGTTTGTGTTCATGTTCATGTTCATTAACGCTCTATTGTTAGTTTAACGTTTTCCCCATTGTGGGCAGTTTCTTTTGTATCTTTGTTTTGTGTTTACTTGTAATAAATTATCATTTACGCTCATCTCTGTGCTTGGGTCCTAGTATTCCGCGACATTAGTAGGCCTGTTCACTAGGCCTATTTAAAATGTTAATTCATGAAAATCGAAATAAAACAGATTTTAAACTGGTCAAAATTGTTTGTCAACTGTTTACGTAGCATTTTATATTTTAGTTACAAAAGCAAATAAGTACTTAATCAGTCAGTTGTTAAGGGAGTGTCACACCCACTCTGGGAACCTGTGCGATGTGGAGAAAATGACGAGGAGAACAAGTTCCGAACTGAAACTTGTTTTATTCCAAAAAACCAAAACAATTTAAATACAAAACAAAAATTACATTCTTAGTGCAAACACAGAGATTACCAGGAACATGGCATCCAAACACATGGAGACACTTTCACGGAACATGACACTTCACAGGACAGTGTCCACATTAACAACCAACAAAACAAGGGAAACACAAGAGGGTTTTATACTGAGCGCAGAGACCCACGTCCGAGAGGGATGCTGGACGAGCGTTTTTTGCCGTTCAGGATACCCCTGCAATGCCGTGCTACTTTACCATTTGTCCCCGATCTTCACACTGAGGTGGTGAGGTCATGGACAAAACACCTGGTTAGACTAATGATGTAAGTGATGACAAGACAGTTGCAGAGATGGCACGAAAGGATACACAGAAGGGACCCGGAAGTGTAACATAAGATGACTGAGACAGATAGTGAAAAATGACCTTACCGACAGGAAGTGCACAGATGACACAACAGACAAGACTAAGGGTGACAGGGAGGTGGTTTGTAAAAAAAAAATGGCTGAACAGTTTAGTTTAATTTTGGTTTTCTGTCTGTTTTCCTTACTTATGTTTGCATCCATATTCTCTTCTTATTTGCAGTGCACATAAAAACAACAATTGCCTAAATGCAATTCATCTTGCTCGATTTGTTTAGTACTAGCACATGCTGACGACGTTTTATTCTAGCTAACTTGCACCATAGTTTACGATTCAATAGGTGTCATCACTGTACATTTATGTCGTACAGTGTGATTTCTAATGTCCTTATAGTATTACCAAAATTGCACAGCCTGTAGCAGGCTATTAGATGAAGTCAACTGAATTAATAACACATTACCTACATAACCAGAACATTAAACTCTAAAATCAGTAATTCAGAACACATTATGATGGTTTTGTCATCAACAAATACCCAACATTACCTGATCACATTTTCTTATAGCTTTTCTTGTTACAACATACAATTGCACCAACTGGAGACAAACTAGTGTTATAAAGTCAAGGTTCCAAATAAAGCAAACACTAATCTCCATCATGGTGATTCAATGAAACTATTATTCATTAAAACATTGAAGCAGAAATTAAGTCAAACTGCTTTGTGCTGGTGTAACCCTTCTCTTAAGGGTAAGTACACATTAAGTTCGGACACTCCACTTATGGCCCAATTGAAATTACTGAACACACACACAAATCAGTTATAGTTTTTTTATTAACTGTATTGAACTGCTTTGACAACAACAAGAAATTTCCTTCAACACAATAAATACAAAAAAGAAAAGAAAATACAATTACAGGGTTGATAGCACATCAGTTCAAAAAAATTCCATGACTTTTCAATGTCAAAGTTATAATTCTCAATGACATTTTAATGATTTTTGGTACTTGATTTTGTACAGTCAAAAAATATGGTACATGTACATGTATCAAAACCAGAAGAAATGCATTTAAAAACAAAAGCTACAGCATTCAGAAACAGAAAAGGCAGGGCAAACAGGGCAAAACAGTCTGCCAAGTCCCTTAAAAATGTATGGAATTACACTACAATACAATTAAGTGGCAAAAACCAGAACAGGAACAAACACATTCAAAACAACAGACTGATAGTCCCTTGAAAAATAGTGCAATTCAAATAAGTAGTAACGCATTTAAAACAGTCTGATTTCAATATTCTCTTTATGAAATACACAATGTTCTAATCCTTTCCTAAACTAAGAGACTGTAAGAGTTTGGGAATCTTATACATTGGCTTAACCGGGCTGACAATAGTAAATTGTGGTAGGACAAAAGCATGTTTTTGAAGATGATGTATAGACACATTATTAAATTTTTGTTAATTTTGAACAAAAGAGTTACATAGTGCACATTTAAAAAATAATCATCTTCTCATTGTTTTTTTCCTGGAGCTTGTATGGTAGATAATGGTAATGGTAGCTAATACTAAAATAACACTGAACTGAAATTCAAAATTAACAAATGTATTTGTTAATTATACCACAAGATATGATTTGACTGAGAAAAATAAACGTTCAGTTAAGATACGTCTCAACTGCGATATTGTTTAACAGTAATATTGTGAGATGTAAAATCATAATAAAAAATAAATGAACAATAACCTTTTTATTTTTTTCTTTAATCCCATAGGTCTAATGGGCTTTTGAATTATGCCATTTCATCTGTCTGTATAAATGCATTTCTCTTTCAGGTCCTTTGTTGCTGCAACTTTTGCGATCCGATTTTAAGCAGAAATACGCTTCTGTATTTCACGACAACACTGTAGCAGATTACATTTACCATGTGAATGCACAAACAGCCAGGTACACTGCGAACTCAGGCAGAATACAAGTTATTTTCTGACCCAACAGACACATTATTTATTTATATTTGTCTTGTATTTGGGCAGTGGCGAGACAGCATTTAAAAACATGACAATCCCATACGGATGGCCCCAGCACCCAATGATGGATCGCATGGAGATGATCTGTCCTTCTCTTCCCATGACTTTCATCTATGGATCACGTTCCTGCATTGATGGTCAATCAGGAAAAGCCATTCAAAAAATGAGACCCAACTCGCACACAAAAATCATAGTGAGTTTTATTTCAATGATATATTTGTTTTCCCTCAAACTCTTTACATTTACAGTTTTCTTTTTTAATTCCTCCAAGGTCATCCAGGGTGCAGGTCACTATGTGTTTGCAGACCAATCAGAGGACTTCAACCAGGCTGTGCTCAATATATGTAATAATAAATGCATAGAGGAGAGAAAATGTGAGTCACAAGTGAGTTAAAGGAGGATTAGATGAAGGTGTGAAGGAAGAGCTAGATGCATGAGGTATAATATAACAGGAAAAAGATGCAGAATATTTGAAGGAAAGGAACAAGAAAAAAAATGCACGATTATTTATAGCTTTCTGCATTTGCAAAGTGCATTTATATGCATTCTTTAAAAAATTAATATGCACATGCATAAATATATTTGTGCTCATTAACTATATTTTAATGCATCTTCTATATGAAAGCATCAAAAAAGGGTCACACTTTATATTAGGTGTCCTACTACTATGTACTTATTGTGCTTATTTTACTGCAAAACATTTGTGCTGTTCCTCAACATGGTATACACAGGTATATGTGTCAGGTTATGGAAATGTATGGTGGTACGGGGTAGGTTTAAGGGTTTAGGGAAGGCTCACCAGTGTATACTCCCTGTTCTGTTCAGTTATTTTCTTGGATTTGTCACATTGTTTTCCAGTAAAGAAATTTTAAGTGTTTCTAGTTGTTTGTTTTACTATTTCCTCGACAATACGTGAGTGAATAACCGACCAAAAGACATAGATGGACTCACCAGCATTGCATTGTGTCAAACAGGATAAAGGACAAGATTCAGTAGCAAGTAAAGTGAGTTTATTCCAGTGAAAATAACAAGTAAAGTCCGGGTGATGGCTGGTGGTGGTGGCGGCGGCGGCGCAGGGACTCAATGGGCTGGTGCGTGTGACGAGGGTGCGGTGATAAATCCCAGAGGCAATGATGATGTTGCAGGAAACCGGACCACAGGGAAACAGGAGCCACCGACACAACTGGCAACACACACATAAGAGAACAACGACCTGGCAACACACACATAAGAGAACAACGACCTGGCAACACACACATAAGAGAACAACGACCTGGCAACACACACATAAGAGAACAACGACCTGGCAACACACACATAAGAGAACAACGACCTGGCAACACACACATAAGAGAACAACGACCTGGCAACACACACATAAGAGAACAACGACCTGGCAACACACACATAAGAGAACAACGACCTGGCAACACACACATAAGAGAACAACGACCTGGCAACACACACATAAGAGAACAACGACCTGGCAACACACACATAAGAGAACAACGACCTGACAACACAATGATGGTGAGAGGGGAATATGAAGGCAAAGGCTGATGGTGATCAGGTGTGGGTGATGATTGCTGATGAGGTGATCAGTAACCACGCCCCCCACACTCACCTCGCATACACACATGCTGTCTCTAGGACACAGGGAATTCATGAACCGTGACAGCATTGTATGTATAATAATCACCTGCAAGAATAGGCCGCTGGGCTCCCCTTTTACTTTTTCTATTTGCTCTGAGCCTGTTTTCCTAGTTTGTTAACAAGGTGACTCATTATTTAGTCATTGTCCAGTACCCCTTAAACCTAATAACTGCTTGGGCCACCCTTTGCATCAACAACTCCAATCAAGCGTTTGCGATAAATTGTGATGAGTCTTACATAGCTCTGTGGAGGAATTTTGGCAGAATTGTTATAATTCAGCCACACTGGAAGGTTTTCGAGCATGAACTGCCTTTTTAAGGTCATCCCACATATCTCAGTAGGATTCAGGTCAGGACTCTAAGTAGGCAACTCCAAAGTCTTCATTATGATTTATTTCAGCCATTCAGAGGTGTGCTGGTGTGCTTTAGTCCTGCTGCAGAACCCAAGTTTGCCTCAACTTGAGGTCACAAACAGATGGCTGGACATTCTCCTTCAGGAGACCGCAGAATTCATGGTTCTATTTTTCACAGCAAGTCTTCCAGGTGCTGAAGCAGCAAAACAGCCCCAGACCATCATACTACCACCACCATATTTTACTTTTGGTATGATGTTCTTTTACTGAAATGCGGTCATGTGCGTGGGAAATATCTGGCTCTTCAGTCTTGTTCGGTTTTGGTTTTGTGTCGGGATTTGGGCACTCATGCTTTCTTCTGTTGTCAACGCACGAGACGAGTGTTCGCTCGTGAACTTTGTCATGTCTTCCTAATACTTTATGCCATGCGCAGTACTTCAAATCGATCAAGTGTTTACATGTTCTATTGAATGGATTAGAAAAGGTTTAAACCACGCCTTACAATTGGCCAGTCTTTTCCAATTCATGCCCGATAATTTGCATCCTTTTTTTTCCCTTCAAATGAAGGATACAACAGATGGACCCTTCACGACCTTGCCTATTCCAGAATTAAATGCATGTGTCACAGTCATGTCGTGTCTCATCACTTCTCATTTCCTCCCGTGTGATCCTTTGTGTTTCTGTCTCGCTTGCCACTCCCAATTTTAGTAGTGTCAGGTGTGTCTCATTATTCCTATGAGTACTTATACCCTCATGTTCTCCCTTGTATTCGTTCCTTTTCTTTAGTGATATTGCCAATTACGCTTTGAAATGTAAGTACTGTGTTTCAATATACTCAAATAATTGAATGTATCTCATAATACAAATGGAAAAAAATATAATAAAAGTTCAAATGTTGACATATGTTCCCAACTTGTTGTTTTATATAGTTCTTCTCTATTTTTGTCATGGTTACAGTGAGTAGAATGACCACAAAGACTTTTCGTGATGTAGCAAATCTAGCGCAAGTGGAGTGGGATTTGTGCGTTCTGATTAAAAAGAGAAAAATGTATATTGTTATTAATTTTAACAGATTATAAGAAGTTATGAATATACAATGTGTACAGAAAGTATTCAGAGCCCCTTAAATTTTTCACTCTTTGTCATATTGCAGCCATTTGCTAAAATCATTTAAGTTCATTTTTTTCCCCTCAATAATGTAAACACATATTGACAGAAAACAGAATTTTTGACATTTTGCAGATTTATTAAAAAAGAAAAACTGAAATATTACATTGGTACCAGCACACTCTTCTCAAACATGTAAAGAGCACAAGTACAAACCAGGAAAAAGAAAACACTCTGACAAACATCACAAATAAAAGAAGGAAAATAGAAACAGTAGATTATGCTATATAACAGTCTGCGGTAGAGTGGCCATCTCTCTCCTCACTCAAAAACACTCTCCTCCCCGTGCGGGCTCACACCAGAACAGCGCGCACACAACAACATACGCCGTCTTAAAGGTATATTCCCAACATAAACATAAAGTAGAGGTTAGAATCTCTGCTGTTAGTTGGTGCACATATGCCTTTTGTTGTTAGCAAACATATACAGTGTATGTACATTTTTATAGCATGCCGATCGCTTCATCGAACAAATCGCCACATTGGCTTTTGGTTAACTCGATCCTCGGGTTATCTTTTTTGCAATCCCCGAGGCCGTCAACATAACCGGGTTCTACTGTAATTTGATTTATGAGGATGAGTTCATTTAATTTATTCTTCCATATTTGCCCCTTCTTGCCCCTTTGTTGTGTCTTGTGAAACCCCACCCATCTTGTTCCCTCGTTTCCCTTTATTGATCCCAGCTGTTTCTTCTCATTACCTTTCCTCATGTGTTCCCTATTTAATCCCGGTGTGTTTGCTGTCCTGTGTTGTGTTGTTGTTTGTTCTTGTCCCTGGATATTTCGCCTCTCCTTGTGCAACCGGTATTTCTGCATTCCGTTACCGTTTATGTTAGTGTCATTCTTGATCGTGATTCCTGCTGTGTTCCTGGTTTGTTTTATGTTGTAGTTTTGATCTCGTTTAGTGATGGCGAGATGAAGCCTCATGAAGCATTGAACTTTTTCAGCCAAGTGGTTTACAAAAGTGTTGATTTCTGGAGGCCTCATTTTCTCACAAAACCATCTAGTGGCCAAAGAGTATAAAACAATCAGATACATTACAGATGTGCCTGATGTGGTGTGTGATACACTGTGTATATATAATGGGTATTTTCTTGTGGTATATAATTGTGACCTCTCTCTCTGGCCCAAGTCGCCACACTTCTCGACAGGACACACACTCAGGATGCGGATAATTTAGTCATTTATTTGCCTGCACACAGAGCATTGTGGAGTGAGGTGACACACATATGTAGCTCCATCCACAGCATTTCTTTCTAACTCTGCTGCCGATTGCTTAAACTCAGTAAATATAACTCATTAACTAAACAATATAATACGTTCTTAGACACAATTTAACAAAATAAATGATTACCTGCAGTACCAGTGAGGTGACACACATATGTAGCTCCATCTATTAAAAATATAGTACACCTAATTAGCACGTGGAAAGATTTGGGAGCACACGAAAATCGAAATAAAAACAGAAAAACACTCACGAATTTGAATATAAAACACTCCCTAACACACAATTGACATCTATTGTAAACAATTCTTTCCACATAACATCTAACACGTGTGACAAAATCTATATTTTAAACTTTTACAGTGGAGTTAACAAATAATCACTCACCCACAGCATTTCTTTCTAACTCTGCTGCAGATTCCATAAACTCAGTGGGAGAAACAGCGCCACCAGTGCAACCAAAGAACAGTGCATGTCCCATTAATGCAGGGTTTAACCCAAGTACTCCGCGCTACAGTCTGCAGCGAGGAGTATCTCGTTTAACTTGCAAATTATATTTTAAGGGCTCTTTACCTCGTTACATAATGATTGTGTTAACATAACTTTGTAATAAATGTATTGGCTTGAAATGTATGGGACTATCAACTATATCCAACTATTGTTGGATTGTCTGTGTTTTTATAATTTGTCTGAAACTATGTGTGCTGCCTTTTTTTGACCAGGTCTCCCTGAAGGAAGAGATTATATCTCATTGGGATTTTCCCAGATAAATAAAGGATAAATAAATAAATCAAATGTATGTAAATCAATTGTTTGGTCACAGGCAGACGGGGCAAAATTATAATTTTATAAGTGTCTGGGTTTAACTGGGCAGGGTACAGTGAATGTGCTCATGTATCTTGGACTGTGATTTTTGTAAACAAGAAAAATAATGAGAAGGATATATATTACGAGTTTTTATTCAAGAATATTAATTTTCAACTTGTTGTTGACTTGAAAAAACCCTTTCACAAGGCACAGATGAAGCCGGGGTACATAAATACTTGACAGCAAGCCTGTACAGATGTGCAAATATAACTTTCTGTCTCTCCCAGTACTGAAGTGGATCCTCCAATCGCCCGATATTTGGTTCGGCAAGATAATTTCAAATAAAAAAAGATCAATCAAAATTTCGCAGCAAGATTCGAACCGCTTACTGAACCACTCTGGCGGAAGCGAGGCTTCACACGTCATCTCTGACGTCATCGATCTAAACCGATACATGCCTAGATACGCGCTTCACTAAAAGCTTACAGGATTTCTCGGCACACGCTCCGAAGCCTCGATACAGAGTGTAACATCACTAATCTCGTTTATGTTATGTTTTTCCTCCTCGTGGGTAGTTTCTTTTGTGTATTATGTTATTTTGTTGTTCCAATTAAACCTCCTTCACCCTGCATCTGAAGTCCTCCCTCATTCGTTCCGTGACAATACTATAGCACAGCCAAAGGATGACAGGAAAAAACAAACAAATGTGGCATAAATTGCATTAAAATTAGAGAAAAAAGGTTTTTGAAATTTGAAAAAAAGTTTTTGAAATTTTGAAACTCTAAATATACTTATGTCCATAGTAATCCATTTAATTGCAGTGATTTGTTCAGTAATGTAGCCTATTTACACTTCATGGACACCACCAGTATAGAAAGCTGGTTCAATGATTAGAAAATAAATCAGAATTTATTAATTAACTGAGAATATGCACCAAATAACAATCCCAATGATCCAAACAGAGTGTGCAAACAATACCAGACAACTGAAGAATGCACAAGGAGGAACTTAAATACACAATGGTTATGAACTAAGTAGTAAACAGCTTTGATAATAGTGTTAATGTCCATAGAAAAATATCAGTGGCGGGAAACTGCACAAAGACCTGTAATTGTAACACAAAAAAGTCCACAAAAATGAAACTAAGAATGAAATTGTGACACAGTGTCACGAATCAGATCAACTGTGGCGCGATTTATTCAACATGTTATAATCAAATATGTACATAAATCGGACAAAAATGGTGTGTGTGTGTGGACCATTTGGCCTTCTCTATGGAATATGTGGGGGAAAGAGGACTGCAGGACCCCAAGTCACCATGATCAATGTCCAAAGGGCATAAAGCTGTCAGTTCTTAGACACTTCAGAGCCACTCTCTAGTAACTCAAAAATCACAACTAGATATTGGTGTTTGATCGATCATTTTGAGCAACTGTCCATATGTCACAACAGTAAATTGGCATCAGTGCTTTTACAATTTTGTTCTAGTTGGGTGTGACCAGGATTTATGCATCCTATTGAACCATTATCATCGTATTATGTTTTACAATGCAATACCTCAAATATGCACAAATATACAAAATTAAGCTACAAGTGGAAGTGAATGTGACAAATTGTATGCTTATTTTTCATTAAATAAAACAGCATTATTTATCAGTTGAAAACTGAAAATATAAGTAAGAGCATGTAAACACCAGCAGAATTTAGAATGCACAGACAGTTGAGATAGGCTTTGAATATGATCTTCTTGTAATTTATTATTTTGATACAGTCAGCTTCTGGCACAATGTCATTCATTTTAGGCTAGGCGTAAATTCAAAGTTTCTAAACTGGACATTTTTGGAACTTGGTGCTCACGTTTTTAAAACTTAATGAAGCTTAATAAAACCGGCTATCTAAAAACTACGCTGATTAATTTTTTTGTTTGTTTAAAACTGAGATAGATTGCTAATTGAAAAGAAGCCACTTCT
The DNA here is from genome assembly GCA_037043235.1 of Rhodeus uyekii. NCBI lineage: Eukaryota > Metazoa > Chordata > Actinopteri > Cypriniformes > Acheilognathidae > Rhodeus > Rhodeus uyekii. The sequence continues at coordinate 156,656 of JAWRVZ010000070.1, forward strand.
CTCCAGGAAAAACATCAGGAACAGACTGATATTATGCAAAAGGTATAGCGATTGGATTGCTGAAGACTGGGGTAAAGTGATTTTCTCTGATGAATCTCTTAAGCAGTTTGTTTTGGCATGCTCAATGTGCTCAGAATAAGAATTCTAACCACTCACCTGTTGGACAGCTCCTGTCTTTCCCCATTCCCTCTCTTCCATGGTCACAGCTTTCCCATTACTTTGTCACTGATCTTCTACCCTCAAGAGGTAACGTTGTCATCTTGATGGTAGTGGACTGTTTCTGCAAAGTGGCTTACTTCATTCCTTTGTCCAAATTCCCCTCTGCCAAGGAAACTTCTTGACCACGTGTTCTGTATTTATGGCCTAGCGGTTAAAATGGTTTTGGTTGGTAGCCACAGTTTGTTTCCCAGTTTTAGAAAGAAGGGGAGGTTCTGTCATGTCTTCCATCTGTTCAGCAAAGTTCTGTTTTGTTCCATACTTGTAGTGTAAATGTCTTTGTTTTGGTGAGGATGGCTTTGTTTTGGCAGCTTACGATATGCTCCACTGGCATTGTGGTGTTTGTCCCACCCCCCTATTATTCTATCAATATCACTCACCGCTCTCACCTGTTGTTGATTTAGAGCAGGGGTCGTCAACCCTCGGCTCCAGAGCCGCATACGGCTCTTTCACCCCTGTGCTGCGGCTCTTTCATCCCCTGCATGTAACTTGTAGCAGCAGTCCCACTATCCGCACTCGGTCCGCTATCGCTTCGCCCACGGAAGAAAGGAGTGTCGCACCGCATGCGTGATCGCTCCGCATCCCCCACATTCTCCGTAGAGAATTTCTACGGAGTTACATAGTAAAGTTTGCTCATGCATTCACATCATTCTGTGGAGATAAAAGTCCTAATAAGTTAATGTAGCATAAAATCTGATTAATCTCACATAGGATGAGTTTCATTAAATTAATAACCCACTGAGTGAATGCATCATGAAACAAATGTGAAATCGAACCAATCAAGTGAAAAGTGAAGAGACGTCAGAGGCGGGTGATGAACCAGGAACTATGAAAGGAATGCCAAATCAAACAGCTTCAAAGTGTCTGAAGTAGATGCTGACAGGCACGCAGGAGACATGGTGGTTTGATGCAGCATCTCGTTCCCTCTTCAGGGAAAAAGGGTTACATATGTAACCGAGATGTTCACTTTCAAGGGAACTCGAGCTGCATCAAAATGCTATGGGAATGAGTGAATGAGGTGCCCATGCTGCCATAGCGACAAGTGCATGTCAGGTTTGATCACCCTCAGATGACAACACGTGGGCCAAGGTGTGGAGTCTGAGTGCAGGTTGTAAAATGTGTGCGGAGAGGATAACCTGCTACATCACAAAAATCTTGATGGAGACTACAGACACGAGGGCTTCCGATTTTCACCACAGTACAAAGCCCGGACAAGGCAAGCAGAATTAGACAATCCTGGGCCATGGAGGAAGTAAGTTACCAGTGGGTCTCTCCCCAGAGACATTCCACCCAAAGGGATGTGATAAGCATCTAGCCCCAACACACACATAGAGTGGGAGTGGGATGGAGATAATCCAGCAGTGATTCATTCTTGCAGGAACTCCAGCACTACAGCCAATCACTGCATGAAATAAAGAGTCTCAACTTCAAGGTATATAGTCTTCTCAGGGCAGGAGCTCTGGAGTGGAGAATGGTCTCAACAACCTCGGTTAGTTCAGAGTCCAAGCCCACAATCTCCACAGTTCCAGCCAAGGGTGCAGCATGTCCCCCCTGATCGGAATCTCAGAAGAAAGCAGTGGGGGAGGGACACTAGGTATGGAAAACACCTCTGCCCACTATAGTGGAGCGATCAAGCTAAGACAGAACCTGTCCCAGAGAATTTTCTCCAGAGCTCCTGTGAGCAGAGCAATCTGGGAAATGCATACAGACAAAGCCTTGGCCAAGTCTGTACCATAGCATATTTAATCCACCACCTTTGGGTGGAGTCTCCATTACCCAAGCCTCAGCCCCTGCTGAGGTGTACCAGCTGTGTGCTGGTGTACACAAGCAAAATTATGGATTATGGATTATGGAGGCGACCACCGATACAAAGGAGAGAAAACAGGGGAAAACCTCCTGGTCCTGAGTCACCACTAAATGGGGTCAGCAGGCCAAAAGGAAAACTGTTGGACGTTGCTGTCACCAGACCTATTGGTCTCTTGAACTGCTTCACAGCGACTGGACTAGCTATATCTGTTATGGCCTATAGCAGTGTCCCTAACGCCCGGGCCGTGGACCGGTACTGGTCCGTGGATCAAATGGTACCAGGCCCCCCAAGGAACATTAAATTATTTCAAATTATTTTTTACTGTGGTGTATTTCTCTCAGGTTTCTGCAACTTTCCATGGACGAGAGGTTAACCGGGATGCTGAGAGACAGCGACGACAAAGCTACAATGTCACTGCCGCTTGGTGGAGAGACAGTGTGTATTTAGTGGGTAAAGAAAACGGAAATTTTGAATAAATTGAGTGTGAGAGTGTTTTCAACTAATGTAAAAATAATTTACAGTTTACATTACTCATCCAATAGGATAAATGGTGATCGACTTCTCTGGCCTAGTTTTCAGAGCAACTGATTGTTCGATTGTTTTTCTCTCCTGTATCCTTCACCTGAAGGGGGAGGGGCGCGCTGCACACATAATACAGAGACTCTGGTAATGCAGCAGCAGCAGCATCCCCGTGTCACTCACTCTTCTCTCTTCACCAATACTTTCTTATATTTTAACACACAAATTATAAAAAAATGAGTATGAAACAGACGTCGTTAGAAAGTTCCAGCACTTAAATCCCTATTGCCATTTCCAACATCCTATCTGTGTGAAGTGGGGTTTTCTGCAGTGACACCATCGCAATAAACTGGACGTAAGCAGTTTTTGGTGTCAATGTCTCCTATCACCCCCAGATGGAACCGTCTCGTTGCAAAGAAACAAGCTCAGAGTTCTCATTGATTTAGTGTTCTAGTGAGATAAAATGTTAAATTACTTTATATAATTTTTTTGGTGTAACTGTATTTTATTTTTGAAGTCATGTTTAAATACAATTAAATTACAATTATTAAATCAAAATATAAACAATCACTGCCCCCCCCCTCCCCCGAATTAGCAAATACAAAAAGCTCTTGAAACAGAAGAGAAGAGTCTGTGAGGGGAGTGGGATGGTGGGCGAGGTAAGAGGAGAGTCTGTGAGGGGAGTGGAATGGTGAGGGGTGAGAGGAGAGTCTATGAGGGGAGTGGGATGGTGGGCGGGGTAAGAAGAGAGTCTATGAGGGGAGTGGGATGGTGGGGGGGGGGGGGGGGGGGTAAGAGGAGAGTCTATGAGGGGAGTGGGATGGTGGGCGAGGTAAGAGGAGGGTCTATGAGGGGAGTGGGATGGTGAGGGGTGAGAGGAGAGTCTATGAGGGGAGTGGGATGGTGGGCGGGGTAAGAAGAGAGTCTATGAAGGGAGTGGGATGGTGGGGGGTAAGAGGAGAGGGAGGTTGGTATCCCAAGACACATTGGAAGGGAGTCATGCTAGTGGAAGAGTGAGTCAGAGAGTTTTGGGCATACTCAGCCCATGGGAGGAATTCTGTCCAACGGTATTGTTTACGACTGCAGTAATTTCTCAGGTACCTGCCAATCTCTTGGTTTAGGCATTCTACTTAACCATTAGATTGTGGGTGATACCCTGAGGTGAGGTTTACGTTGATATCCAGGTGCCTGCAGAAGGCTCTCCAAACCTGGGATGTGAATTGAGAACATTTTTAGAAAGAAATGGTATCTATCTCTTTCCAGTCAGGATTTAGATCGTATCACAGTACTGAGACTGCTCTCATTAGAGTTACCAAGGATTTGCTCTTATCATCTGATCGTGGTTGTGTATCACAGTACTGAGACTGCTCTCATTAGAGTTACCAAGGATTTGCTCTTATCATCTGATCGTGGTTGTATCTCTCTGTTAGTGTTGCTGGATCTTAGTGCTGCATTTGACACTATTGACCACAAAATTATTTTGAATAGACTCAAAAATTATGTTAACATTAGTGGAATTGCATTGGCATGGTTCAAATCATACTTATCTGAACATTATCAGTTTGTAGCAGTAAATGAAGAGATGACATTTCGATCACAAGTTCAGTATGGAGTACCTCAAGATTCAGTACTAGGACCGTTGTTTTTCATCATGTACATGCTACCTTTGGGCACAAGTATTAAGAAAGCATTAGCTTTCACTGTTACTCAGCATGAAACTCAGCTCTATATTTCTTCTCATCCTGATGAAATGTACCAGTACAGTCACATCACAAGGACTCTTTTCAGTCATATGTTCCTATGTTTCATCACAATATATTTTTCATATTATACATTATCAATATTTATTACAATATTAATTTACCTGTAATGGTAAAATGTTTTCAGTGATTGACAGAACAAATGCAAACATTACTTGTTTTTTGATGATTGGGGTCTCAAAATGGTGTCTTGTGAAATTAATAAAACTTTAACAATTTGATCAATATGTTTAAATGCAATCAAATAGTTTCAGTTTGAGTTTTTCTCAAACTAAACAGGAAAAATCTTGTCAAGAACAGCTCCAAAGGAGTGGTGCACGTGGAGTGTACTCATACAGTGAGACTCCACATGCTGAAAAGAGCGTCATGCCTGTTTGAGTTTGTGTTGTAGACAAACCTTTGCCCGTCATTCACATTGAGACACGGATTTACTTACAACATGCACTGACTGGCTGCTGTCAAGTTTATTTATACTGTGTGATAGGCTATTAGATTAATCCATATTTTAAAAAAAAGTCCATAGCTTATCATTAAGACAAATTTTATTGTGATCTTGATATAGTAAAATAATTGACATGTCTGTTTTTTTTCCTAGTTACCCATGTAGTCACCTTTTTAGTCTTGTCAGCTGTCATTTCTGCAATCATTCCCAGTGTATATATTCCCTGTGTTCTCCCTTAATCTTTCCATTCTCATTAATGTGCCATCTACTTAGTGTCAGTGTACTCTGTGATGTTACATTTATGGTATTATGTCTCTGTAGTGCTAATCTTGTCTTCTTCTTAAAAGTTTGTCATTAAAAGACTATTTACATAATTTCCTTCATCTTCATGCTTCTTACCCACACCGTACCATGACAGAAGAAGAGACCCTAAAAACAGAAAGTGAAGACGGATCTGACAGTGAGGAGAAAGCGGGCAGAGGATCATCTCCTTGTCTCCCTCTGCCATTACAGACGTTCGCTGGAGGATTTTGTCAGGGAGGTCTTGAAGCTGGCACATCTGGTGAACACTATGCTCAGTTCATGCTTCCATATGGGATTGGATGACAAGCTTCCAGATGGGATTGGATGACAAGCATTTCCCCACCATCTCCTAATGATTACTATATACCTGTTGCCGATATCATTATTCATCTTGCTAAATGGTTCTGATTATGTTGTCAGGGAAGTACAGGACATTTCCAGCTGTCATCCGGAAAACAGTTGGGATCTCAAACTCACCCGATAGCTTCCACCTAGTGGAGACAAGCTCTGCAGTTTGTTCCTTTAAGAAAGAAAGACCAACAAGGATGACTTCTCTCCACGGTTGGTTTGAGTTCTGCAATGAATAACAAAGACATGTACAATTTAAATGTGACAAAAAAGACATACAATTGACACAAACAGGCACCAGAAACATTTATTTTCTAAAAATAAACTAAAAAAATTAAGCACTCCTAAGTCTCTGACTTGGTACAAGACACAAAGCTCAACAAGTCTGAAATATTACCTGCAAAACACTAATTTTAACAATTATCGCTTCAAAACTGAAAATAATTCAACATTTATTACATTTTGCAGTTTTGTTTCCTTAAGGGAAAATAAATTCTTTACATTCAGTTTAATCAAGAAAGATAATGAAAAATAACAAATTCAAATGTAAATCTGTTGATAACTCTCTATTAACAAACTTATTAAAAGTGTCTCTTCAGTTCATCTTTCCTATAGCTCAAACAGTAGACTATTGGAGTTTACAACGCCAAGATCATGTGTTTGAGTCCCAGGGAAGACAAGAACTGATTAGAATGTCAATGTGTATCTGGAATGCAACTCGATAGACAGCTTCTCCAAGGCTGAACTCCGCTCAGGCTCCAACTATCAACAGAAAGACTTCTCAAAACATTCTGATAATATGTTCTGTCTGGTGAGAAGTACAGACAATATTCATAATTATTCTATGGAAAAATACAGAAAATTAAAGGCTTTAACGGATTGGTTTCATCGGTGATAGACTAAAGTGTACATAAATTTGAAAAGTCATTCAAAAACATCACTAACTTGATTATAAATCACTCATTACAAATCATTAGAATAAATCTAAAATAATTCACTCATTACAAATCAATAGAAAAATAAAAGATTATATACAGTGGAGTTCGGTTATGTCAACAGCCTCGGGGGTTGCAAAAAAGCGTTGAGATAACCGTTTAGCGAGATAACCTATACCCAATATATCTATGTATTAGATTAAGCGATCGGCATGCTATAAAAATTTACATACACTGTATATGTTTGCTAACAACAAAAGGCATATGTGCAATGCGAGACTTACCAGTATACAATACAGGGAGTGCAGAATTATTAGGCAAATGAGTATTTTGACCACATCATCCTCGTTATGCATGTTGTCTTACTCCAAGCTGTATAGGCTTGAAAGCCTACTACCAAGTAAGCATATTAGGTGATGTGCATCTCTGTAATGAGAAGGGGTGTGGTCTAATGACATCAACACCCTATATCAGGTGTGCATAATTATTAGGCAACTTCCTTTCCTTTGGCAAAATGGGTCAAAAGAAGGACTTGACAGGCTCAGAGAAGTCAAAAATAGTGAGATATATTGCAGAGGGATGCAGCAGTCTTAAAATAGCCAAGCTTCTGAAGCGTGATCATCGAACAATCAAGCGTTTCATTCAAAATAGTCAACAGGGTCGCAAGAAGCGTGCGGAAAAACCAAGGCGCAAAATAACTGCCCGTGAACTGAGGAAAGTCAAGCGTGCAGCTGCCAAGATGCCACTTGCCACCAGTTTGGCCATATTTCAGAGCTGCAACATCACTGGAGTGCCAAAAAGCACAAGGTGTGCAATACTCAGAGACATGGCCAAGGTAAGAAAGGCAGAAAGTCGACCACCACTGAACAAGACACACAAGCTGAAACGTCAAGACTGGGCCAAGAAATATCTCAAGACTGATTTTTCTAAGGTTTTATGGACTGATGAAATGAGAGTGAGTCTTGATGGGCCCGTGGCTGGATTGGTAAAGGGCAGAGAGCTCCAGTCCGACTCAGACGCCAGCAAGGTGGAGGTGGAGTACTGGTTTGGGCTGGTATCATCAAAGATGAGCTTGTGGGGCCTTTTCGGGTTGAGGATGGAGTCAAGCTCAACTCCCAGTCCTACTGCCAGTTTCTGGAAGACACCTTCAAGCAGTGGTACAGGAAGAAGTCTGCATCCTTCAAGAAAAACATGATTTTCATGCAGGACAATGCTCCATCACACGCGTCCAAGTACTCCACAGCGTGGCTGGCAAGAAAGGGTATAAAAGAAGAAAATCTAATGATATGGCCTCCTTCTTCACCTGATCTGAACCCCATTGAGAACCTGTGGTCCATCATCAAATGTGCGATTTACAAGGAGGGAAAACAGTACACCTCTCTGAACAGTGTCTGGGAGGCTGTGGTTGCTGCTGCACGCAATGTTGATGGTGAACAGATCAAAACACTGACAGAATCCATGGATGGCAGGCTTTTGAGTGTCCTTGCAAAGAAAGGTGGCTGTATTGGTCACTGATTTGTTTTTGTTTGGTTTTTGAATGTCAGAAATGTATATTTGTGAATGTTGAGATGTTATATTGGTTTCACTGGTAAAAATAAATAATTGAAATGGGTATAAATTTGTTTTTTGTTAAGTTGCCTAATAATTATGCACAGTAATAGTCACCTGCACACACAGATATCCCCCTAAAATAGCTAAAACTAAAAACTACTTAAAATATTGATACAAAAATATTCAGCTTTGATATTAATGAGTTTTTTGTGTTCAGTGAGAACATGGTTGTTGTTCAATAATAAAATTAATCCTCAAAAATACAACTTGCCTAATAATTCTGCACTCCCTGTAAAAACAGCTTTGACTTTTTTTATCACCTTTAATTATATTCTCCAACATTGCGAACACAATTTCACTCACAGCGTAAACAGTCATAACATATTCATGAGGTCATCACGCTGTACTAGATTGCATACTTTCTTGTGTTCTGCTGCGTGCAACGCGAACTCAGCACATGTGCAGTGAACTCTCAGTCATAAGATAAACATGTGAAGTGGAGTATATGTCCCTCGTTTTTGCTCGAGATACTAGGATTCGGCAACATAACAGAATCGACATAACCCACAAGAAAATGATGCTGATGATGCTGTGAAGAGCAAACCTGCATGATCGAGCCGTCTTTGCGATGTGATCTTTAAAGGTCAGCTGGTCCCCAAAGATTACTCCAAGATTCCTGGCAGATCTCGATGGGGTAATCATGGTGGCGCCGATCTGGACGGTGAAGTCGTACTGTAGAGTTGGATCGGCAGGAAAGACTAGAAGATCTGTCTTTGCCAGGTTGAACTGCAGATGATGCTCTTTCACCCATGCCGAGATGTCCGCTAGACAGCTTGTGATTTGCGCAGCTACCTTGGGATCATCTGGTTGAAATGATAGGTAGAGCTGGGTGTCATCGGCATAGCAGTGATATGAGAAGCTGTGTGCTTCTATGATAGGACCCAGTGATGTGGTGTACATGGAGAAGAGTAGGGGTCCAAGGACTGAGCCCTGTGGAACACCGGTAATCATAGTCATTTCATTTCCAGACTGGACTATTGCAACGCTCTTTTGGTTGGACTTCCTTGCAAGTGCAATCAAACCCCTGCAACTGATCCAGAATGCCACAGCTCGTTTGGTCTTCAACCAATCCAAAAGGACTCATATCACACCACTCTTCATCTCACTACACTGGCTCCCACTTCAAACTAAATTATTATCTTTGCTCCCTCTATTCCCCATGCCTGTACTACTTGTTTATATAATGTTCGAAACTTTGTATTGTAAGCACTCTTATGTACTTTTGTAGCCTCAGGACAAATCGCTTTCTGTACTCCTCAAATTGTAAGTCACTTTGGATAAAAGCGTCTGCTAAATTAATAAATTTAAATGTACCGTATTTTCCTGGATATAACCCGCAGGTTATACCAGATTTTACAAACCCCGGCAGGAGGTGGGGGGGTGCGGGTTATATAACGGTGCGGGCTATATCACACATTTTTTACATGCAATAATATTTGTATATATTTGTTACGTCCCTAAGGACGTAAGGTTTTTTTTTGCAGTATTTTCTTTCTGTTTTTCTTTCTTGCGAGGGAGACATGATTGGCTGTGCTGCCATAAGGGCATGCTCTTCTCATCCCATTCGATGATCAACACCTGTAGAATACGCTTCTTAAGGGACGTGCTGCTGCACTGAGGGAGAGACTGCTTTTTGTTCTTGTTCTGATTCTGACTTGTATTTGTTTTCTTATTGTTTGAATTTCGCGCACAAGCACTGTGTACCGATCCTGAACAGTTATAGATAATTTACGTCATGTGAGAAAAGGTTTCTGGTTACATCAGAGGTCGGTCCAAGTTCATGTGTATGTGAGAACTGACTGCAGATATTTGCAGTTTTGTTAATAAAGAAATTGGCAAAATCATTAGCAGTTTTAGAGGTAGAGGGTGGTGGTGGTGGAGGGGGGCAGAGGAGACAGTTGAATGCTTTGAAAAGTGCATGCATGTTAGAAGCGCTATTGATCTTGGAGTGGAAATGCAAAGATTTAGCGGTATCAGTAGAAAAGGTAGAGAGCAGAGATTTATACAAACTCAGGTCAGACAGGTCCATTGATTTGTGCCACTTTCTCTTAGCTTCAGTTTCACTCTGAACATCAGTCAGGGGTTAGAGAGAGTAGCAATCGATGACCTGGAAGAGAGTGGACAGATATTGTCTAGACAAGACATTAGAGTGGAACATAAAGTGTCTATTGCCGTAGACACATCCAGATATGAGAATTGTTTGGGAGATGGAAGAGAGGATGAATTGACAGAGGATAGACGGGAAGGAGAAAGAGAGCGCAGGTTTCGCCTGAAAGTGACTGGTAGAGGGGTTGGTGCTGCAGAAGTAGTAAGTTGTATATGAAATGTAATAATGATGGTCAGAAACATGCAGGGGTTTAACTAGAATGCTGTCTGTGATGCAGTTCCGTGTGTGGATCAAGTCAAGTTAATATTCTCTTCCTTTATTATCAGAATCTCACATCATTTGTCATTGTTTACTGTTGCTTGTAAATAATGATTCCAATGGAAATATATATTGTCATCTTGATTTAATATGTTGCTAATTTATCATCTATTTTATTCCCTTGAACACCTATATGTGCTCAAATCCGAATTTGACATAATTTGTATTTATGTATATTCAGTTAAACTATCTTTTCTAGATGTTATGCTAGCATTAATAGTCTGTAATGCTGCTGCTGAGTCTGATAAAATCCCCACTCTGTCTGGTTTGATTTCCTCCACCATTGCAAATGTAAAGATATTACAACCACTTCTGCAGTGTATACAGCTACATTATTAGACGTTCTTTTACTAATATTAACTTTAAATTCTTGAAAAGCAATGCCCACTACAACTTGTCCAATTTCTGAGTCCTTAGAGCTGTCAATATACAAGTTTTTATATATTCTTGTACTAAACTATAGATATAATCCTTTCCATTATCTAACCTTAACCTAACCTACATCTTAACCTTAAGATAACCTTAGGTGTTTTGGGAATAATATCCATGGCAAATTACACTTATGATGTTTTCTGCATTAATTTATTTATTCCACACTCTTCAATTTTCTTACAAATGTTCCAAACGAAATCTTTGCTGACATATCATATTCCCAGCATTTTTAATCCCAGATGAAACCATTTTGTTCTCCTCATTTAGTCGTAACCAACAATTAAGAGCTAGTTTAGTTTAACTCTAGTGGCATTTCACTACATTCCACCAATAATGCATTAAAGTAAAAATTACGCAGTCAGTCAACTTTACATTTTTTAGTAAATTGATTTCCACTTAAACAAAAACTAAATAAATAAACATAACAAAAATGATTAATTTAACCATTTTAAAGAAAAAAAAGTGTTGTTATAGCTTTTGGATCAAGGGTCCGTCATTTTGCGCCTCAGCGTGTGACGTCACGCGGTTAGAACTGATAATTTGCGATTAAACGCCTCCACCGTCCGTGCATCCCTCCCCAAACACATTTCCAATAATGTATGCGTATGAAAGACGATCGAGTCAATCACCGTAGGTATGGGGCGGAGCGACACATGTAGCCCTGCCCCGTTCTGCAGCCGGTCCTTCTGAAGCCACGCGGCGGCAGTGTTCATCAAAAACTCTAACATCAATTGCGCATGTCTTAACTCGAAATTGGGAGTTTTTTTATTGTTTTAGTAATAATAGCAAAGTGATACGGACAGGTATTGAGGAACATACATTTCATACATATTGTCTTTAAAAATCTGATTTTGACGTGCAGCTGCATATAAGCCTTTTAGTCTCTACTAGCTTAATCGCGATTGATGCACGTCTCGTTGGAAACTTGTGTGCCTTGAATCAACAATTTGTACCCAGTATAAACGGTAACATGCTGATTTTAAGTGCATTGAGGAAATGAAGATTTGAGTTAATTTATTCGTGACGCAAGTTGAGAAAGCAAACGTTAATCGCAGTTCGCTGTAATGCTTCCATGCAACGGCGTTTCGAGGATCAAATTAAAGAGGGATTCATTTAAGCAAAATAACAAATTAGAGCCGAACAAACGGCGATGGGCTGGATCTAAAACTGTGTCTGGTTTAAATCTACTTGCCGATCGTGGCATACAGGTAAAAGGCCAAGACAGCGCTCCAGCTCCGGAGGCAGCAGATGTCGTTTCCTCAAGCCAAAACGCTCACGAAGTATGTGCCACCGTCCACCCTGATCCACCGTCCAATTTTGTCGAGCAGGCGAACTCCAAACAAGACGCTCATGCTGAACATGACGACTTCCGAGAAGTTTATAATCAAGGTACTTTCCCATCCAGACTCAGCGGCATTAGTAACTGTGAAATTACAAAAGCTCAGGTTACTTGTACAAGTAGTCGGTCAGCGTCCAAAAAAGCGCTGAAAAGATTGCCCGAAAATAAAAATGATTTTTTCTACCGTTTGCGCTTAGCTTTGTACTTTGCCAGGAAAAAAAATCGAAGTGACGGGATGCGCGTGATACACGGACCAACGGGAACGCCGTGTCGCGCATTGTCGTATGTAAACAGCAAAGTTTCGGTTGAGTCAGATGATATTTCTATTCAATCCACCGTGTATGGAAAATCAGTGGATCAAATTCCACCTGCTCAATTAGATCCAAAATACGATGAAAAAACTGGCGGCCCAGATTACTTAAGGCAAGAAAACCAAAAACCCCGTCAGGGAAGGAACCCCAATAAACTCTCTATTGATCATTTTGGTGAGTCTGATGGACAGGTGAAAACTTCCATCAAGACGGAAATCCGGAGAGCTCATGCAAGGAAAGCCAGACTCACCAGACCCACTAAATCTGGACGAACATCAAGTAAGGGTCAAGACATCATTATACATACAAATAAAGGTGGAGGTAATTTAGTGAAGAACATTTTTATCAGGTATTTATTTCTATACCTAATTTCTATACCAAAGTCTGCTGGGTTGATTACATCCCTTTAAGAGGGAGATATTAGAAAAAAAATAGTGGATTTAAAAAAATAAGTGGATTTATTTATATAATTTTATGTGTTAAATGTATATCAATCTTTTTAAAAACAAATCTCTCATAATTTACTCACCCTTATGCTATTCCAGATGTGTGCGGTTTTGTTTTTTCAGCTGAATAGAAATGAAAATTCTTTTTCCAGAAAAATAATGTTTCTGAGATTCCATATAAGGCAAGTGGATAGTAACCCAAAATTTGACGCTTCAGAAAGAACACAGTGATCGCAACAGTAGTCAGTATGATCTTAGTGGATCACTAAGTAGTCAATCTCTTGTTAAGTGAAACGGTAGATGTGTAAGATAATTGTTTTAAAACATTTGCTTCCTTCATATGCATGTGTGAATTATTGGAAATATCAGCATATCTTTTTTTATTACTTCTTACAAGTTTCACAACTTGGTGACATAGTTCATGGTGCGGTTTTTGAAGTGTCAGTATTTGGACAACAATGGACTAACAAATGTTGGTGTTCATCTGAAGAAAAAAAGTCATAGACATCTTGGATGACCTGAGGATGAGTAAATTATGACAGAATTTCTATTTCTGGGTGGAGAATCCCTTTAAGATAATTCTGGCCAGTGTGATTTAGTGTAAAAATATGTCAGCATTTTGGGATAAAGCAGTTTAGGGAGGCTCTTTATTTTCATATTGCATTGTTGGTCTCAACCTTCTTACGTTCTTTATCTCTGATTGCAGATATCAGTTCAAAAGTTGAGCTGAGACGACGACTTAGGTCAGACACAAGGAAAGACCATAAACGTTTGGTGAAAAATTCGTGCTGTGCTTTGTGTGGTGACGTAAAATACACTCCTCCCCCTAGTAAGAATCTGGCCCGTTTACTCAATCACAGATCGAGAGCTGGCCACCCCAGGCCAACTGCGTGGCAGAAAGGTGCCTGTCATAGCTCTGAGTCCCGTCGGCCCCCAACCACACAGATTTTTCGTGAGAAATACCCCATGGTGAAACTGTGCGATGTAGCCCGAGTGTTTGACATAGCCTCACGTGATTTCTCATGTGTCTTGCCAGCGGTACTAAGACAAAAGAGGAAATGCAAAACAGTGAGGTGCTTAAAGAAAGAATTCAGTTTTCTCGTGCATCCTCATCTCCATGACATCAGGAAGCAAAGAAGTAAAATTGCTAACCAATCCTGGGAAGTTTCCACTCCAACCCATAGCTGTGCTTCTTTCTCATCAGGTGATCTTCCATCTGGAGCTACAGGCAGCACATACATTTCAGACACGACAGAGACTCCAGATGGAACTGTAAAAGAATGGGATGCTTGCTTTGCAAGGAATCCAGACTGCAAGAGGATAAGACAGACCAACATTATAGGAACTACCTCAGTACTCCCATGTTGTGATGACAACGGTACTGTTATGTGTTTCTGTGAGAAAGAGAAGGACTCTCCAATGAAAAACATTTCTGAAGGTCCTTCCAGCCCAGTGCGCCGTGTTCCACCTTTAATACTCAGACGAGTGACTGTTAATGGTTTTGGTTTCAGAGATGACATTGAAAACCATGGTCTTTCACTGGATGAAGAGGAGCAGGGCAGTAGAAATGAGGATTCTGATACTGAAGTGAACTCACCTGAGAGTTTCTCCTGCCGGCGAACGCAAGCCTACATATTTTTCCCCCAATCATCATGTGCTCGCACATGCAAAATCTGGCCCTTCCCCAGAATGGGCACTCCTAATGAACTCAGACCATTGCATCGAACTGGACCTCAGTGGATTGTGACCACTTCATTTCCTGCCACTGATCAGAATTGTTTTGGTGTAGGACCTGAATGCTTATCAGATAAGGATGTTCAAAACAAACTTTCCAAACCCACAAAGCAAAATAAGAGCAGTGAGGAGGGAAAAGAAGTATTGGAGGGGCAACTACTTTCTTCTGCACTAGGTGAGAATCCTCCCAGTCACATCTTAGCAGTTTTGGAACAGACTTCAAAAGATCGAGCAGAAAGTCTTAATCCCAGAGGTACACTGACTCAAGAAATATTTAATATTTCAAAGCATGCAGACAACAACACTTCCAGTGTATTGGATGAAAAGCCATCCATTTGCACACCAGAAAGGACTTGGAAAGGTCAGGTAGACAGTCCGAAAGTCATACTGACTCATGTTTCCAAACCTGCAGAGGTTGAGTCAAATCAAAGTCTGCAGATAGCTTTTGAAGATGCTCATGAGTGTTCTGTACCTGTAGTGACTGAACAAATTAACCACTACAAGCTTTATGGTTTTGGCAATGCAGTGTCATCAGAGGGTTTATTAAAAAGTAATTTCCTCCTCAAGTCGTCTAATCAGAAAGCACTTACATGTGGGTCCAAAAATCAGTCTGATTTTCCTGTCAACAGAGAAGATCGAAAATTGCCCAGTGATTCATCAGATCCCAAACCTGTTAGCCAAACCTCAAGAGCACGGCCATTTGAGGATCAAGAGGGGAACGATAATGGTGATAGACAAACTCTCTATAACCCAGGGTCACTGTCGGAAATATGTCTTAAATTAAAAATGCTAAAAGCACAGCATTCTTTAGTGACAACCTCTTCCTTGGTGGACGAGGAAGCCAAAAGTGATGCTCCAAATTCTTTAGCGCATACACCTGACAGCAACCCTGATTGTTCTGGAGAAGGGAAAATAACACAAATATTTGACAACTACACAATCACAGACTCCTTTTCTGAAGATGAAAACAAGAATGTCGCTAGTCTGTCTTCAGATGAGGAGCCAATGGAACATCATGTTGCTGAGAGCTTGTGGTTTGATGATGATGTAACGTGTCAACGTAACGAACAAGGCTCCAGCCCTCCACCATCTCATGGGGTTGCTGACAGTTTCCTGGATGTTTCTCGAGCATATGAAGAAGACATCCTTATACTGGATGTGATACAGGATGATCCAGAGTTGTTTGGGGCTGTTGTCACTGAAAATGTGGGTAAACAAGAGGCATCAACAGAGGACAATGAAGAGACGCATCTAAAGACAGAGTTACAACTTCAAACGGGGAATCACTGCAAGATTGTCTGGGACCTAAAGACAGATCGGTAATTTACATTTACATTTATGCATTTGGCAGACGCTTTTATCCAAAGTGACTTGCATTGCATTCAAGTAATACATTAAATCAATTCTTGCTTTCCCTGGGATCAAACCCATGATCATGGCGTTTTAAACTTGCCGTTGTAAACTTGCTGTGGTAATTCATTTGATATTTAATACACAATGGATTTTTTTAAAGGATTAAAGTCTTACTACTAAAAGATTGTTTTTTGCTTTTAATTTTAATTTCTTCTTTCTTGGTGATGCTTTTATTTTTTGCATTTTTACTGAATATTTTAGAATATACTTAACTGTTTCTTCATCGATCATTTGTTCTAAAGCATCTGCAAATCTCACTCAAGTGTTTCAGACGCCAAGACAGAAAATATGAAAGATGGTGTTTCTGTGACAGGTATGTGACCTTTGAATTGTTTGACAGAAATATTATAAACATAAATGTCAAAGTTAACTTGAGTTGTTTTTGTGTCCTGATTCTTTTTTGTATGCGTTTAATTAAAAGGATAGTTCTGTCATCATTTATTCACCCCCAGTTTCCAAACCTGTATGTTCTTCTGTTGAACTCAAAAAAAGATAGTTTGAAGTTTATGGGTAAAAGGGCCAGGCGGAAGGACTAAAGGGGAGGGCTAGCGGAGCAATTGATATGTCAACAGGTGGGGGTGGGGGGTAGCAGAGCGATCTATCTGTCGCCCGAGGGTGGAAGTAGCGGAGCGATCGAGCCATATGCAGCCATCAAAAGAGCCATAGATTCCCGACCCCTGATTTAATGAATTAATTAAATTCATATGAATCATAATTAGGAGAGAAATACAACTCAAATACCCTTTAAGCCGTGCGACGGTCTCATCCTACAAAGTTTTGTTGACCATCAAATATTAGGCTTTTTCTTATTTATTTATTTTATAAGAAAGTGACTTATATTATGTTTCTAATCTACAGTAAAGGAGACTCAGCCTGCCCAGAGTGTGAATACTTTAAAATCAGAGGTCAGTTTGCATTGAGGTTGTGTATTACTTGTATGACATGCATGCATATTATATAAGTTATGTTATATTGTGATGATTTCATTTTATTTGGCTATTCTGAAAAGTATGCCGTTAAACAATTTTTGTGGTTTCTCTTCATGCAAAAGGTACTCTAGTTTTTTTGAAAACCTGCTTCTAGGGGTGTATGATTAATCCTAATTGATTTTTCGATTTTACATTTAAATTTATGCATTTTGTCTTTCAACGACTATGAAATTAGGACAATTGTGGTGCACTGATTATTGTGCCCCTGACACATTAAGTGGTGCACTTTTGTTCCTCCTTAAGCCAAATTTAACATCCATATCTGCTGAATAAGTGAGTAGCCGGATGTACTTTGAGATATGAGCATAATTAATTCCAGATCCGTAACAATGGGGGAAAAAAACATGTATTTTATTGGTATAGACCAGTGCTTCTCAATTATTTTTTGTCACGCCCCCTCTAGGAACTTTCGCTTTATTGTTTCCATGGCAACGGCATGCTTGTCACGTGACATACCGCAGTAACAAAAAGCGTTGTATAATAGATAATTCAAAATAGTAACCAACTTGTTGAAACCTAAAAGAAATCTTATGTGTTTGAAAACACTGAATTGTTGTGATAAATGACAAGCTCTGAGCGCAACACGTGTGAATTTAGTGGTTGATCATGTGACGCATGTGAAGGATGAGGGGATGGTTATCTGAACTTCATATATGCTGCTCTTGTTCAGTGCAAAAAAACCTACTCCCTGGCAAAAAAAAGCATGTACCCCAGGGTCACGCGCGCCCCCCCTGGCATCGCTGGGCGCGCCCCACTATTTGAGAACCACTGGTATAGACACACACACACAGGGGAGGGGGTTGGTACGTAGACACTTGGTTCCGTATCGTACCTTCCATGAACACTACGTAACTTACGTAAACTTAAATTAACATAACTGAACTTAGCTTACTTTTTTTTTTAACTTCTCTATTTTATATTATCGTTTTACTTTTTTTTAAATTTGTATTCTTTACTTTTGTAACCTTTTTTCGCCAGACTACTCACTTTCACTTGGCGCAGACCTTTTAAGGAAATGCCTATGGAGGGAGATTTGTTTATGTCTCCCTTTCAAAATGTTACATTCAATGTACTCCTTCACATCTGAGCTTGCAGCTTCCCCATGTCTCGCCACCGAGTGGATGCCAGTACGATTCTCAAATTTATCAAACCATCCTCGACTTGCTTTGAACGACTCCCTTATGTCTCCCCCTCCTCAGCTGCTTCCTTTTGTTTCAAATGATCGTAGATTAAGCTGTCCTTCTCACAGATGATTGTCTCAGTAATGGTATCTGGTGTCATCTGCTTCTCCTTTATCCACAACAACAGAAGCTTCTCTTTCTCATAATTTATATTCGAATGTAACCTCTATATAATCATCACACTCTTGGAAGGATTTACGTTCTTTATAGCATCCTTCTGCTTTAGGATGGGACATATAGTGGATGTACTTATTATTTTAATTTACTTTTTTTCTGTACAGCACTTTGATCTACTTCGGTAGTTTTAAAGTTCTTTATAAATAAAGGTTGTTGTTGTTAGAGCTAGATTGCTTATGCTGGCACCACGTTCATATTTATCGACAGTTTCATACTTCATTTGCATGGTCATCATGTGTTTCTTCTTCTCACTACCATCGTTACCACTCACTTTCTTAGAACTCTATTATGAAGAATTATACGCAAAATAGAAAGAAAATCACCTACTCGCAGGCGAATACGTGAAGTGAAGTAGATCTAAATACCAACACTTTTCATAATTGGGTAATTTCGACAGCTATAATGGTATAAACGTTGTAAAAGATTGAGAATTTCATGTGTAATATTTCAAATGCGAAGACGTTACCAGTGGGCATACCTATGGGCATTTACATTGAAGTCTCACAGCAGACACAGCCCTTCCAACAGAGTGTTCAAATCTGAGGGCTGAAATCAGGGTAGAAAATCTATTATATTTCTTAATTGTGATCATTTTTGATGTCAAAAGTACACCTCGGGAAATATAAAATGACAAAGAAAAGAAAAAAGTCATGTGACTTTACTGGAGTGCTAAATTGCAGAACTTGAGCAAACATATCCACGTTATTATGTTTTACTTGCTTTTTCTTAGGTAAATTTTTGTTTTTGTTGTGTAATTTATATTAAAGCATGCAGCACATGTTTACATATTCATTTAAACCACACTATCAAAATTAGTCATATCATGAAATAAGATTTTAATCAGACCGGCTACTGTAGACTTTTTATCCCCATTGTTGTTTAAATCACGGGACCGGACACCAATTATTTTGTCAAGAGAGCTCTTATTTATTTTTACATGTCAAGATATAGGAGAGAAAGACTGGAGAGATGGTCTTCATTCCAGCTTTCTCTGGTCTCTGAACCAGAAGTTGGGTTTTATATACCGGTACTGCTGACATTACCAGTGGAGCATATGGTTTCTGTTAAAAGTGGAATGTATAGGTAATCCTATGGGCCTCCAAATACTTCAGTGAAAAACTAAAATACATATTCCTATGTTTGTATAACACTCACATTTGTTAATGCAGAATACAATCTAGCTCTTACACTAGAAACCTAATACTAATACAACAAATTATGAATAAAAACAATACAGATGCATGATAAAACTTATTATGCATACTAATAAAGAAAATAGTATCAATACAATTTTAATCTTCAGCTACCAATAATTTAGTTTAGAATAAATAGTCTTGATTTCAATGTTGACCAAAAACAAATCTTGATTTATTACCCTACCTGCTCCTGCTTCTTTCAGCTTTGTTTGTTGCTGTTAGTGGCACAGAAATTAAGCTTTTAACACTTATTTGATGATTGGATCTGAACACAAATTGTGTACAGAGGATTCATATTTAGTGTCCTCATTTTGCAGAAGGCCAAAGACCGCAATAACAACCAAGAGATGAGGGAAACAAACAATCTGCATCCTATTGCTGCAATAAACACAAGAGCAACAAGACCTGTAATGGACACATGCAGTAATGGTAGGTCAAACACACCATCAACATAAGATCTTGGGTTAATCTGCATGAAATGTTTATTAGTTTGCTTCTGAATATACTTTATCAGAATATATATAATTTATCTAACGAAAAATGTTGCATGGAACATTGTATTTTATGCCCAAGGGTGTGAAGTGACTGCAAAAGATACTTCTGCTTTGAGACCTTTAAATGGCAGTGTGAGTATACTGAGTCTTTAAAATGGATAAATGAAAGAGCAAACTTATTGTTGGTGTTGCGTTCATTTTACCATGAACTTTTTGACGCATTATCCACATTTTCTACCAAACTTCTGTCTTCAGTATTGTTGGTACTACTTTAGTGAATATCACACCTGCCTACGAGGTACCTGTTGGTTCCTGCACATACCAAGAGATGGAGACGAAAAGGTGTGTCCTGCTGGTTCAGTGTTTTTTTAATTTATTTTATTCTAGTGCCCCCTTATGAATACATTTTGATTGAGTATCGTCTGAGTTTGAATTGTTTTGTTTCAGTTCTGCATGGATACAGTGAAGAGGTTCTGTCATGTTGGCAAACATGCTCTTATTCTACGAGCAGGTAATGAAACTTATTAAAGAAGTAGAGGGTATGCATTGACATAATTTGCTGCTGGGACACACCCCATCTACTGAACTGAGTGGAAAAACATCCAGCAATACGGCTGAATTTAATAGACCTTTACTGTAAAAACAGGAGGAAAATAAACACTGATCTTCTTAAATTAAAGGCAGTTGGACTTGACATTGATCCTTACAAATTTCCAAAGATTCAGTGGTCCATAGACATTAACTTTTGGCCAAGAATTGAGCTTTGTGTCATTTATATGTATAACCCCATTTTGACATTGGGGAAATACATAGTGCAAAGTCTGCGATTGCTTTATCTGCTAGACAGCACTGTAAATACATTATAGGTAGAACAAAATCTGCATGATCACTTATGCCATTGTTGTGTCATCAAATTTTTGCCCTTGTTATAGCACTAAAACATATAGACTTTCTTGTAGCCATAATTACTTTCTGTATAGCTGCTTGGCAAAAGTGCATTGTGAAGTTCTGTACTAATATACTGACACTTGGTTGTCATCAATGGACATCAATGGATATTCTGGTGTTTTGATATATGATTGTAGAAATGTTTAAAGTTATCTGGATAAATATCAGCTCTATAAATATCTATCTTGTGTATTAGACTTGTGTGTGTTCTGCTTAATTCAAAGTTTTAATTCCAACAATGTAAAAGACAACAAAAAAGGAGTTATGCAGAACATTTAATTGTAGCTGAAAACCATTATGATATATTATTTAAAACATGGTGCAATGTTGACATCTAAAAAAGATGTGTTTTTTTTTCGTATGGATGTCCAAAATGTGGTTAAGAGAGAAAAACAATGCTTTCTTTTAGGCCATAATCACTCGGGTAAGGCAGGAAATATAAAAGCACAAACCACCTGTAAATGTTATAAAATGTTTAAGTACACTAAGGACACTGTAGAAACAGTGATGGTCAGTGACAAACTTAAGGTCTATCAATCACAAGGCTAAAGAACATGTACACAAGGAAATTGTTTTAACAAAAATACCACAGCAAAAAACAAGTAGCCTAATTAATATAATTTCAAGCATTATTAAAGACAAGTAAACACTCAGAAAATAAATTATCAATAGCACAAATAAATACAACTTAAAGATGCAAATAAATAAACTAGTATTAGACTGCTGTCATTATAAGACTGAATACACAGATCCAAGTAACTTTTATGTTCACTTAAGGCAGTGCTTCTCAATTATTTTCTGTCGCGCCCCCCCTAGGAAGAAGTAAACATTTCGCACGCCCCCCCTCCCCCTATTTTGGAACTTTCGCTTTATTGTTTCCATGGCAACGCGTCATGCTTGTCACGTGATAGACCGCAGTCACAAAAAGCGCTGTTTGATAGATGTTTCACATTTATTTCATTTTTTCTTTTTTCTTCAAAATAGTCACCAACTTGTTGGCTCTCTCATCAACTACCTGATATTCAGATTCTCAGATATGTGGAAGTGAATGTTTGTCGCTTAAAAACCTTTATAATGATCAAGTTCTCTGAGCGCGTCTTTGTTTGGATCAGTGCCAGATAGCGCGTGAAAACACGTGTGAATTTAGCGTTTGATCACGTGACGCATGAACACCGGTGTGATCGTACACATCAACGGGTGAAGGGTTTGTTATCTGAACTTCATATCTGCTGCTCTTGTTCAGTGCAAGAAAACCTACTCCCTGACAAAAAAAAGCATGTTCCCCACGGTCACGCGCGCCCCCCCCTTGCGCGCCCCACTATTTGAGAACCACTGACTTAAGGCAAAACCATCTGGGTTTACAAGGATATTTTGACAATTTTGTGTATTTGTACGTTCAAGCACAAGATGATGCAAAAGATTACTAAATTCAGTATTTGTGCACTATTTGAGAGCTTTCTGTGCACTTGCAAAATGCATTAAAATGAACACAAAGGAATCAATACGAGGAATCCATTTTTATTTTAGAACAAGTATCCAATTCCAGTTTTTAAATTGATTTCCGATTCCCAACCCTATCGTTTTGTGTGGGGGTTTTTTCTCTTCTTTTTCACACAGTTCAACCTGACAGTAATGCTGCCACTCTGTTTATCGTCTGCTGTGATGTCATGTGCATGCCCTCTATACTTCTCTTTTTTTCTGGGTGAATTATACTGTCAAACAGATAAATAATCAAGACTGTCTGTCTTTTCTATTTGAAGTGGAAGTGTTTATGGGATATTACCAAAACTGTTCTCCCAGCATGAGTTTCAGCCAGGAGACAGTCAATTCTTTGCTCTTGACTCTTCTTAATATGTCTTTGCTGAGGGAATTTGAGGCAGTCATTCACTTGCTGCTCACACACAAGAGGCTGGTGAGTTTGCTTGCTTGTGGTCAGTTGTTTTTGTGGAATACTTTTAAAAATGTGGACAGATGGTACTCAACCAGAATGTGTTTTTACTGATATGGGTACATTGAGGAATTTGTTCAAGCAGAACATTAAGTTAATTCAAACAGAACAATAAATCTCAAAATTGTGTTCGATCTTTTTTTCATGGACTGTACTTTGACTGTACTGGACATTAGACTGATATATTATTGAAGCATGTATATAATGAATTAAATCATTTACATGTTATTTTTTTGTCATAAAAGTTTAATGAATATAAATATTTCAATGAAGAGATTATTTGCTTGGTCAGATGATTTACTTCATTCCCAAGCAAAATGAAGTGGTTCCTAATCATGTTTTTTGTCACCCTGCAATCATGAACATGAACAAGTTTTTAAAAACACTTTCTAGATGGTTAACTTCTTTTTACTGCCTGTCTAGATCTGCTATTGTTGATATTCCAGTGACACAGTTTGATAATATTTGTTGTCTGGTGTAATGTAAATCAGTGTGTTTTAGAACAGTATTAAATAGTTATTAATCCACCAAAAAAGAAACAGAATAAAAGTAGCATGTGTTTGTTAAGGAGCTTGTCATTGCCATTTTTATTTTTTTTAGCAGTAACGTGAGATGAGCTCCCTTCATACATCTCAGGCTAAACTGTGCCTTAGCCCCCCCAAAGGGACCTTTGCAAACATAAAAAGTACAGTAATACCTCGGTTTACGAGTTTAATTCGTTCCAAGAGCGAGCTCGTAAACCAAAATGCTCGTAGACCAAAACAATTTCCCCCATAAGAACGCACTAAAAATCACTTGATTCGTTCCACACGACCATAAATGCCCATTTTAAATATTTTTTTTAGTTTTAACCTATTAATTACATTTCAAATTATAACGTGAAGAATAGCGATCATAATTAATGCAACAACACGAGGTAAAACCGCTGTAAATCACTTATGTATATGATCTGTACAGAGTTATAACTGTTATAGTATGCTGTTCTCTAAAAGTGTATGGCCCTTTAAGAACGTCATTGGGTGCGTTGGACTGTGAACACACGTGAGTCTCATTAGTATGCAATGTGTGGTGTTGGTAATATGCTCCATTAATAAAGTTTCATCATATTCACATGTAATCATATTCACAACAACTTATAAAATAATGCACTGTGGTGAATGATGCACCCATACTGAGAGACACTGAGAGAATGAACGAGTTAAGGGGTGATAAAGGGATCTTTTCGTCGCAAAACTGCACATGGGTGAGGGAATTTTTTTCTCGTACACCGAGACAATGCTCGTACACCGATACGACCCTCCATGCTCGTACACCGATTTGCTCGTATACCAAGTCGCTCGTAAACCGAGGTATTACTGTATACAGACTTATGCATGCTCACAAGAAACTATTGCATGCACATAGGAATCTTTACATAGTCAAGCATTACAATTTCCAGTTGATGTGTACTATAACCTATTTCCTTTGAGCGTCTCCACTTTCTCACTGTGATGAAAATGTGCATGGATGCATATGAATGAACTGAGCATCAATTACTTGCACAAAATTTTGCTTTCATAAGGACAGTACTAATATCAAGGCCTTGTATCCGCTTTAACGCATCCTCTGTGGCAGCGAGAAACCGTACCGTGAAATGTAGATAAGTCAAAAAGGACCGATTTCGAATAAGTATGTATATGCGTGACCTGTTCAAATGATTATTATATCAGAGTAATCCACCTTTTCTATAGTTTATTTTAAGGCATACTACACAGCTTGTCTAATCATTTAAAATACTGGCTTGATGGCCTACTGTAATTGAAAAAGTAAGCTCACTTTATGCCATGCCTTCAACTGTAATATTTCACTGTAACAATAGTCAAATAGCTGGAATATTAATCATTCCAGCCTTACTGAGCATGTAATATGCATTTTGGTTGACTACCCACTGTGAGTGTGTTTATATTTACAATAATGTGTATGTGTATGTATGCATGTGTGTGTGTGTGTGTGTGTATATATATATATATATATATATATATATGTGTGTATATATATATGTGTGTATGTATGTATGGTTTTCTTATGTCTTTTATATTTTCATATATATGTTCTTGTGTCAGCCTCCACCTGAGATTATGTTGGATGTCTTTAAACTTGTGAGGGAAAGAGGTCTGATCAATACTGTACCCACGCTTATTCTCCTCACCTCAAAGGTAATGCTCATATTTAAAGGATTAGATCAGGGGTGCCTAATCCTATTCTTGGAGATTGAACTATCTGCAGAGTTTAATGCTCCTGATGAATTGGCTCTGTTGTGGTTGATCAGGGTTGATGCTAAAGTTTCCAGAAAGGTAGATTCAGATTTAGAAGACTTGGAATAACAGGATTAGTCACCTCCTGCATTATATAATGTGTGTGTGTTCTGCAATTACGGTTTCATATTAGCCATAGTGCCACATTTAATTTGTGTTTGTGTTTAGGTTGTTGAGGCAGGATGTGTATTTAGTGTGGATCAGTGTGAGGTCATGCAGAGCCATCTCCAAATGATGCAGATTCCTAGACAGCAGATGGAAATTTTCCTTGCTGTTAAATGCAGGTATGCTTCTCTCACATTAGAACAGTTAATACTTAATATTTGTATTTTTACATTGCTGAAAAACCATCATATGATAATGCACTGTTTATGTTTGTAGAGCTCTGGCGACTAATCCTCACACTTCTGAGCTGTCAGGTCTGGCCCATGCTGTTGTTAGAGTTGAGGTAAGTTCACTACCTAATTTCCACAGTACTTATTTACACTTTTACATGTGCTTGCTCTAATTTTTTGCTTTTCTTTTTCTTTGTGGAGTGGTTTTGCAAATTGTTTATGTTTGTGTGTCCAGATGCTGAAGCATCAGAATGACTGGGCTGGACTGGCACAAGTTTTCTTTGGTGTTTGTATGGGCTCACACAGTCTCACAGAACTTCTCAGGTTCTGCTGCTGTGTTACAATGGCACTACTAAAAGAGCCCAAAGACAAACTTGCCCTACCATATGAGCTATTTGCTGAATCAGGTACACACATACTCAATTTTATTGATTTTTATCATTTATTTGAGTAATTCATACGTACACTACCGTTTAAAAGTTTAGGTTTGGTAATTTTATGGGTAAAGTATTTTATGCACATCAATGTTGCATTTATTTAAGTCAAAGTATTATTGTGAAATATTAACATTTAAAATAACTGTTTTCTATTTTACTATATTTAAAAATATTATTTATTCCTATTATGGCAAAGCTGAACTTTCAACTTTCAGCCATTATTCCAGTCTTCATTGATCCTCACATAAATCATTTTAATATGCTGATTTGCTGCACAAAAACATTGTTTTATCAATGTTGAAAAATGTTTTGCTGCTTTAATACTTTTGTGGAAAGCATGATACCTTTTTATTTCAGGGTTCTTTGGTAAGTCAGATGAACAGCATTTATTGAAAATGCAGCGTACACATTTATGCCCATTTGCAGGTTCATAACGGTATTTATTGGGTCCACTAAATTGTTAACAATTTAATGTTCAAAAAGCTAATTATTTTACTCGTACAGATGTAGACAGATTTGCTGGTACGTTTCCATGAAAAAAAATAGCCCATT
This sequence comes from Rhodeus uyekii, assembly GCA_037043235.1. Lineage (NCBI taxonomy): Eukaryota > Metazoa > Chordata > Actinopteri > Cypriniformes > Acheilognathidae > Rhodeus > Rhodeus uyekii. Next base: position 183,248 of record JAWRVZ010000070.1, read on the forward strand.
ACTTTCTCTGAAACAACTTGAAACTTGACAAAAATAATTGGAATCCATGATTGTTTATTCTATAGTTGATGTAAAAAAATGATTTGCTTTTTTTAATGATTTTATTTATTTTGTACCTGTGGGAGTGATCCATGAACTCTGTGGTGACTGGAGTTGCATTAGTCATTGGTCTGTGGAATGCAGCTAGTCTGTGAAATCCAGACAACAAATTGAGTGCATGGTTTGGAATGCAGCTTAGATTTATTAATATATTTATTTTTTACTCTCATCTTTATTGATGATTCTGATTTTTCTAATTATGTTAAGTCCTTCTATCTAAAACACTTGTGTTTTCATGCTGCTGTACATTTTACATTTACATTTATGCATTTGTCAGGTGCTTTTATCCAAAGCGACTTGCATTGCATTTAAGGTGTACATCGACATTCTGATTAGTTCTGTATATTATATCTGATCTTTTAAAACTAATTTTGGGGAATTATCATGTCTTTTATTCTTTCAGTGTGTCAGCAAGCCTCGTGTAATGAAATTATCAAAAACATCCTGGGGAGAATTGGAGTCTCTTTGATCTTCAGGTACCACAGGACACAAGAGTGGAATAAGGTGGGTCTGTATCCTGTTTGTGGAAGGACATTATACAGTAGTGAACCTTTGACTGAATATGGTGTACATGTCTTGCATGTTCTTAGGGAGTGAAGCTGGTCAATGTGATGTTCAGACTGCGCATTGAATTCATTACTCTGAAGGGGATTATGGGGAACGAACAAGGGGTTTCTCGGTGTCAAATGGTCACTATGGCAACAGAGCTCTTCCTTCACAGTGGTAGTATTGAGGGAGCTTTGAAAATGCTGAGAGGTAAAAAGGAGATATACAACTTTTGTGTTGTTTGTGTGTGTGTTCTGAATCTGGAAGTAAGGGATTACTTGTGTATGTATTTCTTTTCCTTCAGCTGATGTTTGGTTTGTGAGCTCAAGCCTGTGGCCTTGTGAGCAAGCTGACATAGAAAGTCGAATTAATGTCATGACTCTCTTAGCTGGGAAGACGTCACACAGAGACACCTTTGAGATTCTTACCAATTTACCTGGACTCAGACAACCAATAAGTAAGTTATTTAATCTTTGTGATCATCTTTCATTGTGATAAACGCATTAGGTATATGCTAAACTAAGGTTTTATTTTTTTGAATTATTATTACTGTATTAGGTCCCACAGATATTCCCTCATTGCATCATTATACATTGTATTCAACAATTTATATAGTAGTTTTAGTAATATCACTTTTCTCACACAGTACTTTCAATGCATAGTAAAACCTTGGTTTACGAGCGACCTAGTATACGAGCAAATCGGTGTACGAGCATGGAGGGTCAAATCGGTGTATGAGCATTGTATCGGTTTCCTTGAAAATGTTTCCCTCACCCACGCCCATTTTTGTGTGGAAAAAGTGCTAACGCTCTTATCTTCGTGCGCATTTTTACTGGAAATATCCTAAACACAGCCTCTCATAACAGTCACGCGGTACATTCTCTCAGTGTCGCTTGGTTTGGCTGCATCGTTCACCACATTGATACTTTTAAAAGTGATTTACAGCGGTTTTACCTCCTGTTGTTAACATTAATTAATTGTGATCGCTATTGTTCACATAGTGAAATATACACGTACAGTACCTCTAAGCATTAACTGTCACAGTTCATGAATTCACTAGTCTCCTAGTTCTGCCTGTGTGTGTGTGTGTGTGTGAAAGGTGCCGTGGTCACTGAGCAGTGACACACGTGATTCTCATATCATCTGGATTATCACTTCATTTGTTTTCTGCACTATTATAGTAAATTCACTCATTTGCACTTGAATCCTTGCTCCCCGTCTCCTCCACGCACGCTGCTCAAAGATGAAGTGCATTACAGTAAATTGTAAAGTATTTTTAGAGTTTATTTGTCAATTATTAATTAGTATTTATATGAGATCTTAATGGTTATAATTTTAACTGCAATTAATAGGGTAAAACCATTTTGTTTTTTTTAATGGGCATTTGTGGTCATGTCGAACAAATAGATTGATTTTTAAGTGCATTCTTATGGGGAAATTTGTTTTGGTGGACGAGCATTTTGGTTTACGAGCTCGCTTTTGGAGTGAATTAAACTCGTAAACTGAGGTATTACTGTATTTTTTGGATCTTTTTAGATAAGCCACGCAGGAAGAAAGTTCTCCCAGTGCTCGCTATGTCCCATCTATATTTACACTGCCAGTACTTTTATTTATAATACAACACGTTTGACAAGAAAGACAGCTGCAGATGTCAAATATGTCTAATGTTGTGAGAGGATGAAGAAGTATACTTACATCAGTTTGTCACCATTACCTGATCGGTAACCTGTTACATTACTGTTTTGGTTATACTCTCTTGAAATTAACTTTTCTTGTCTTCATGTGGGCTATTTCCCAATGAAAATGACTCTATAGCACCATCTAGTGACCAAGTTTTATGTTACTAATGAAAAATTATATAGCTTCCTAAAACAATATAAATGATTCAGCACATAATAACTGAAATGGGGCGTGAAGTGTAGTGTCTTTAAAATGTTCATTAGGGTATTTGTAAGGTGTTTGTAAGGTTTTAAAACGGCTTAAAACAATATTGTACAAAACAAATACATTGATTTGACTGTACAAACATTACAATGCGCTGCCTTTTATTTGACAACTGTAATTTCTATTATAAATATCAAATTCAAGGATGGAAAGTATCCCTTCCTTGTACTTGATATTTTTTAATAGAAATAAGTTATCAAATACGAAGAAAGGTATGACAGAGATAAATATGGAGATGTTAAATGAACAGACTGAGAGCTTTATATTGTTAGACAAAAACTTCAGTGTTTTCTTTTGAGGACATTTGTAGTTGAAAAGGGTAATAAATTTCAATATATTTTACTGCAATACTCTGTATACTGCAAAATGTTTAAAATGGGAATAATATTGAATCAATAAATAATAGTATAATATACTTCATCTTTTTATCAATTGAATGCATCTTGCTAATGAAAATGTTTCATATACATGCATACACAAGGCTTTTTTTTTCAGAGAAATTCATGTATGTTGACATTAGAAACATTTGTTTAGTCCGTTATGGTTAGGACTGTCAGTTAGTTGAATTAATTTTATTGATATGCTGACTGATTAATTACATTTGATTGCATGTTTGAATATTTATTTCTGACAATTCAATTTCCAGATGGTGTGCAGATAAACAACTATACTGAAATGTTCAGTACTCATCTGCAACTGTGCATGATAAAGCAGACATTTCCAGTTGCAGCAGATATTGTTGAGTTCATGCTAAAACAGGGTTTAATGCCTGAAACTCTTCAGCTACAGAACGTCATCCATAAACTGGGCAAACAGAACAACTGGAGCCGTGTCAGAGCCCTTTTTAAACGTGAGTGACAGAGCCAGATAACTTTTCAATATCTTAAATTCAACCAAACTTACTTTTTTTAAAGGCCCTGATTTACTCAAAGCGAAATTCTTTTTCGTTCTACGTTTAAGAGTAAAAAGTAGTTCAAAATATCCTTGCAGCAGTATGTACACTGTTAGTGATCTTCCTGATCTTCCCACCCACACTGCTGGAAGTAGCGTTTTAGATTATGGTAATACGTAAATATGTGTGCCTTCCTCTCAGTAACATCTGGACAATGTGGATGTTTGTACAAGTTCTGCTTTTCGGCACTCTGGTCAAGTAAAGTCATGTCACATTTATTCACATGGCACTTTATAGAGTAGATTGCTTTATATAATATTAAACATGAAAAACGTGTTAGTGTTACTTTTAACCCTTCAATTTCAATTATAAAGCTGCTCTCCAGTGTTTTTCACTTCCGGACATCTGACCTTGAGAAGATTTCCACATCAAAAAGGCAGAGTCTCAGAGCAACACCTACTTATTACATAATTTCCACAGACCAATGGTAGTTTGATGGTGTTTACCACCAAGAGAGAACTGGAATTTTCCTGAAAAAAAATTTCGCCAGATTTTGTTCTAAATGACGTCATGCAAGTTTTTTCCATTCTGCTTGAAGTATATTGGGGCCTTAATGTTTCATTTGTTTTGTGGTCTAGCATCTGATGTTTCCCACCCACTTTAAAAAAATACAGTGCTTAGCATATCACTGGCACTGCATATCCTGTATATTGTTTGTGTTCATGTGTTCAAGGTGCTCAGTCTGCAGGGTTTTACTCTGCAGTGGAGTGCAAAATGGAAGGTCTGTTTCTGCCCTGTAGTCTCACTGAAATTGAGATGACGCTGGCCTTTGAGATGTTCATCACCTCTATTAATACCAACCTACTGACCCCTGCTGGATCCTCCCAGCCACTTCTCATTACACTCAGACGGTGAGTGAGAGATAGAAACATCTTAAAGGTTCAAAAGGCAAAATAACAGATTTGTTTTAGCTTCTAAGTAGGGTTGGGTGTCATTTGAGTTTTAATTATTTTAGATTCCAATTCTTCTTATGCTTTGCGATATTTTTTTTTAAATTATTAATTCCCAGTTTTGATTCTAATGAGGTTAAAAAAATATTTATAAAGTCAAATTTCTATATCAGACATATATGAAGTATGTATATGTCACATATGTCTTTTTTAACAAAAATACCTCAGAGAAACAACTAACCTAACTAATATAAATGTAAAAAAAATTTAATGCAAGTAAATAAAATAAGAATAAATAAATTAGTTTAGTAATTAGTAATTTTAATTGTTTTTGGTTTTTCAGGTAGGTCTAGTATCCAGGTACAGAAATTGAAATTTAATTAATTTTAAAATAACACTGTAAAATCACTTGATGAATCCTTATTAAAGTTACAAATGTTATTCGAGAACAGTGAGTCATTTTTCTTTTGTTCTTTAAGATTGACAGCAGCCTAATATACCTTCTCCTGCCGGTCACTTTAAGAGCTAATGCATTGATCCAATATTACTGATACCACATGCGTTTTCTTTCTCAACTATTTACATTATATTTGAGAGAGAGCCAGCTGTGCTTACAATTGTTTTATCATGATTTTGTGTGTATTTGCCTGTTTAAGTGCAATACGATTCAAAAGAACCCAATTCAGTATCCGCACACTATATGAGAGGCAACTTCAGGTGTGTGTGCGCAGAAAACAGTGCTATTGCCAAATTAAGTGCTCTTTAACATCTTCTTGCACTTGAATGGCTAAAAATCAAATTAAAATGTGCACAAGAACTCAGTATCTGATTCCTAGCCTTAAGTATCAATTGCAGAATTGTAAAAGGTTTTTGATACCCAACCCCACTTGTAAGTGCTTGAATAATGTTTGGTCATGATTTTTGAGGATGTAAGTTGTTTGATTTAGGCATGCTGGTGTCGAGGATGTAACTGAGAGTGTGTACTTGGCAGCCGGTTGTCGTCTCCTCTCTGCGGCTCAAATCCCAAATCCCAAATTGAGCATCCGCTACACAGCTGTCAATCAGAGCCAGGAACAATTGTTTCATCTAGACCGTGGGTCTGCCCTCAAATGGTTTTTACAGAATGAGCGGTGGGCACGAGAGATATGGGCAAGCTAGCACACACATACACATGTTTGTAAACAGTCCCAGATGTAATATACGTCTCAAAGTCTGATCAAAGGTTAATTCATGTTTTGTACTGTTGAAACTGAGACTTTTTGAAATTGGTTGCACAATTCTTTGTGTTCATGTGTTCAAGGTACTCGGTCTGCAGGTGGTTGTTTATAGATTTCATTGTTTAAAACGTTGTAAAACAAGACTTTGTTTTGAGTCGATAAAAGAAAAGGAATAAGGTTTCATAATATTAGTTTTATGTTCTTAACAATTTATTAATTTCTAGAATTTCCAAGAAATCTAGAGATCCTCAATCTTGAGGCTACATGCTCCTGTGGAAAGAAGAATCAGTTAACAGAAATGTGGCCCCAAATGAAAGCAATTTTTCTAAAATACTGTTGTATTTGTGAATATTTATATTATTTTCTTCTCTAAATTGGACAAATCACAGTTACTTTCACTGTTACCATTCATCTTGCCAATTAGAAATTGTCAAAAAATGTTTTATGATTACTGTAAAAACATGTGACCGAGGTAGCTCTGAAAGGCACTTGTGTACAATAATATGAAGGACATTCCATCATTGGATGCTATTTTATTTCGTTCTGTGATGTGCCCATTTAAGTTTGTTCAGTTTAACTGAAAACTTATTAAAAATAAATAGAAAATGCAATACTAATCTACAGTCAGTTGCTTTCTTATTATATTTTCCAAAAAATTTTACATGACATCAATGTTTTTGATTTTCAAAATCTTATATGAGAGTGTGTTGTAGAAGGCAAAGTATGACACTTTATTTGATTAAATTTAACCATGACCTTTGTGTGGACAAGTGGCACATTTCTTTTTTGCTGTCAATACTATATTCACAATAAAAATAAGTGGTAAATATGGGTGTCAAATATGTAAATACCTGCACCCATAGATTGATGAACTTTTTTGTGTAAGATCACATTTCGAATTTCAAATGTTGCTCGCATGACTTCAATTATCCATAACTGTTCAGGCTCAGTACACAGTGCTTGTGCGCAAAATTCACACAATAAAAAAAACAAGCACAAGTCAGAATCAGAACAAAAAGAAAAAGCAGTTTCTCCAGCTCTCCTCTCCTCTCATTAAATGCAATTTAAGTTCTACCGAATCAATCAGTCAATCCTCGTTTATCGTCCGTTTTCCCGGATCCGGGGTAGGACGGTGCTGCTTTGTCGCCAGCTTTTGATGCCATAGTAGACGGTCGGTTGCGTCTAATTCATTAAGATTAGACTCAACCGACCGTCTACTATGGCATCAAAAGCTCTAAGTTCTAAGTTCTACCGAATGCATGAATGTAAATGTTTTTATTAGCTTTTTTCAGTTCATTGAAGCCTTTTCAGACAACATGCCTCAATAAGAGCATATTGTCAGATTATATGGGTTAAGATGTCACAATGACAAACTGCATACTACTACCCTAATACTATTGCTAGTACTACTATCCATCTAGAATCTAGAGGACTTAAGATTTCTCAGCAATCTAAACCTACATCTGAATATTTGGTGCAAAGTGTAAATTTGTCTTGCTATGGGAAATCATATAAAATAACAGGCTCCCTCTTTCTTTTTTGTCAATTTCATTGACTATTTCTTTCATAATTATGATTTACCAAAACATTTTATTTGAACTTGTATAACAGAAATTGGCTCACATTTAAATCCAATTCATGACTCACATTTTATTTTGCTTATTATGTGATTTCCATTTTAGCTCCATTAAGGGTAAAACATATTTCAGCTTACCTGCAAACAATATACACTTGCCGGCCACTTTATTAGGTACTAGTACCTTTACTAGTACTGAGTTAAATGGTTCAATGTCATTTAGGCCAAATTCTGACCCTACCATTTGAATGTTGCAGCAGAAATCAAGACTCACCAGACTAGGCAACATTTTTCCAATTTTGGTGAATCCCTGCAAATTGTAGCCTCAGTTTCCTGATGTTAGCTGACAAGAGTGGCACCCTGTGGTGTCTTTTATTGCAGCCCATCTGCTTCAAGTTCCGATGACTTTTGCATTCAGAAAGAATCTTCTGCAGTCCTCTGTTGTAAGGAGTGTTTATTTAAGTTACTGTTTCCTTTCTATCAGCTTGGACCAGTCTGAACATTCTCCGCTGACATCAATAAGGCATTTACCTTTGATCGATTTTGCTTTCACATAGGCGCACCTCAATTACAGGTGTGCGTGATCATAAAATGGCGTCACTGTAATGTACCAATGACCACGCGGTTCGCGTTACACATTTATGACTACTCTGATAAAAATTACAATTTAGAGAAAATAACCAGTTTACAGCAACTAAATGACTGTTTATTAGCAGTAATTCCATCTTATTATGAAGTAATACAGATTATTTATCATTAATTGTATGATACTGACAAGTTTTATTTAGCCAGGAAAAAAAATCCCATTGAGATATAATAATCTCTTCTTCCAGGGAGACCTGGTCAAAAACGGCAGCTTTTTTATTAGTTTCAGACAAATAAATAATTAAAACACAAACAATCCAACAAATCAAAAATATATCAAAGTTCAAGAAAAGTATTTACAAGACTCATTAAATGTAGAATACAGAATAAATTTAAAAGTGCTCAAAGATGGCAAAGACTCTTTTCAATCAAGTAGAGTGTATTTCTCTATTCAGTCAGCTTCTTATTCAGAATGCAATTTAATAAAATCTTTTCTTGTACTCGTCAAAGTTTTTTTCTAAAACTTTTTTTCTTTGTGTCAATTTGGATCACAAACTCATCATTGTGTATGCTCCTTAACACACACGGCGCGAAATGGCAAAGAGCTCTCATTGGTCAACCACTGTGCTTTAACCTAGAATAAATGTGCATATATATATTTTCCCTTAATCATTTGAGAATATATTATACAACTAAATTGTGCACAAATTAAATAAATCCCTTTATATAACCTGTGTTAAATACCCTCTCCAGTCAGTTCCTGGGATTTGGCGCTGGTTCTGAGAGCTCTCTCTCTGCCATTGTTCAAGCCCATTATCACGGTTAATGAGCTCTCTCTAAAAAATCAAAAAAGGACCAGCTCTTTGTGTGCAACAGTGGCTGTGCTAAGGGATTAAGCAGAGAATTTCTCACTGGATAATTTATGCTTTTGCTTTGGCTTATGCAAACCAGGAACAGGAATGTCAATAGAGGAGAGACTTCACTAAGCAGAATAAACTGCTTTTGTGAGGAAATAGCTTATTTAATGAATCTTCAACATGTTTCCTTTTGAACGTTTGGGAGAAACAAACTGGGAGAAAATTGACCAATGGTTTAAAGTTCAAGAAAGGTTTTCAAAGAATTCAAAAACCAACAATTTTTTTCATTGGTATCATTTTGTGTGAAATCTATCAAAACCACTTTTAATATTTTTACATTTTTTTAAATGTAACCGGCAAAACTAATAAATTTTTTTTTTAGCATATTATTTTAAATTTCCAATAGCTTTCTTTTCCTGTTTTGTTCTTCATTCTTTACATATATGAGAAGGGTGTCCTGGTACGAAACAAATCTATAAAGGCTAATGGGACTACCAGTTTAATCATCTTGAATTTTTCCTTTTGGCTTCTGTTTCTATTTTCATCTGGGCAAACTTCAACCACTCTGACAGCTGTTACAGCGCACACACACAAGCAAAGGAAAAACCTTCCCATCTTTAGTACATTTTTGTCGTGTAAACGTGTACCCTTGAAGATTCAGGTGATTTTAAAACATTCTGTGCTTTCTGAGGTTCCACAACCACATTTTCATCTAAAAACTGAAAAATTGTATATGTTTTGGTCGTTTATTTACACAAAAGCTGTGCTTTGGGGGACTGAAAATGCGAACTTTTGAAAATGGGTTTTAAAGTGCAAGATTTTGACAATGTTACTGTTAATGTCAAAAACAGGAATTTGTGAAAACGGTGAAGTCATGCGCAGGTGTACATGTTCAATCTATAGAAACAGTGTGTTTCTTTATAAAGTGACATCCCTGACTACCTGGCATGCATACAGCGTTTTTAGTTGTTTTCATAGATACTTGTGAAAGGGGGGTCATTTTGACAATGCTGTACACGAAAAACAGTCAGATCCAGACACATAAAGCTCATGAGTACTAAACACATTTTTTTCCCGCAGCATAATTCACTTATATGGCAAAATACTAAGAGATTTTGGCAAAATATCTGTCTTGGTGAGTATCCTCGTAAACAAAATCGGTTATGTCTTAAGTGAGAAAGAAAATATGTCAGTACCCTTTACGAAAAAAAGAAGTATATTTCAAGTTGGTGGTAAGTTTGTAAGTGTACTATTTCAATACTGCTTGGGACTGAATTGGCCCACTTTTAGTATGTAAAAGTGTATGTTTAAGTGTACTATAAATGCAGCATGTAAACTTGAACTAGTTCACAGCTATGTTTCTCATTTGTACTGCATCTATTTCAAGAGAACTAATACGTTTAGGAGCACTTGTACTGTTGTACTGTTATTTCTGTGAGGAGCGTTCCATGCCTGTGTGCCACTATTCTGTCCTATTTGCGCTGAGGTATTCACGCCTCCACCTGTTCCAGAAAGTGTTGGCAAGATGCTGCACCCTTCTCCATTGCGATCTGTGTAGATCAGAATACTTGAAGTCGCCTTGAGGTGAGGTTGTATGACCCTTTTGAGTTAGGAGCATGGCTGGTGTCAACAAGAAAGGTGAGTCTTTAGATATAGGAAAAAGAGGTCTTGAATTGACAATACCAGTAACCTCTGCCATCAGAGTAGACAACACCTCATGTGTCAAGCAGGAAGGACTGATCTGTTGGACCATGGAATCTAGTATGCGCCTGGAGATTCTTATCATCCGCTCCCAGGCTGCTCCCAAGTGGGATGTGTAAGGTGGATTAAAGCCCCATGAACAACCATCTCCACACCCAGGTACTTCTTCACGCTAGGATCTTGGGAATCATTTAACATGATTTCCAGCTCCTTACAGGCTCCCACAAAATTATTACCAGTCAGAACGGATTTGCGTGGCAGGTCCTCGCAGACCAAAAAAACCTTCTTAAAGCATTTATAAAGGTGGATGAATCCATGCGGTCAATCAGCTCAGTATGTATGGCACGAGTACTCATACAAGTGAAAAGAATATCCCATCTTATCCTACTCACGTGCGTCTTATTTCTGCAGCAAGAACCGCAGCACTTAGTTCTAGTCTGGGAATTGTTCGCCTTTCCTAACACAAACCCAGTGTGACATCCTCTTTTACTATCGATGACACAAAGATATGACTCTGACTGAAGCATCTGAGAAAATGTGGAGTTCCTTTCTCAGAGTAGTATTGACGCATGATCTGGGAATCTCCAGCTGTTTTAGATGTTGTAGAGATTTCCTCCATACATTCCATGCGTCTTCCTTATCTTCAGGGAGAGGAGAATCCCAATCAAATGTTTCACCTGAGAGTTCTCGTAACAGGAATTTCCCTTCAATGATGACAGGGGCGACAAACCCAAGTGGGTCAAAAAGACTGCGTGTGAAGGGCTTCTTAATGTCTGTGATGTGAAAAATGAATGTGTTCTTCTTCACATCCCAGCTAAGTCCAAGACTACGTTGGATGGGAGTAGGATCAGTGTTCGAGTTGACATCTTTGAGTCCCTTCGCATGATCTTTGGTTGGGAATGCGTTCATTACTTTCTCGCTATTAGAAGCAAAGAGTTTTGAAGTGGCCAGCATCTCCTTAGTTCGTGACAACAGGTCGATTGCTCTCTCAACTGTGGGTGCTGCATTTAAGGTTCCAAAGAGCACAGTGGCCTCCATAATCCTGGCACGACCAGAACCCTTCCTAAAGTTGGCCGTCCGGCCAAACTGAGCTGTCGGGGAAGAAGAGCCTTGGTGAAAGAGGTAAAGAAGAACCCAAAGGTCACTGTGGCTGAGCTCCAGAGATGTAGTCGGGAGATGGGAGAAAGTTGTAGAAAGTCAACCATCACTGCAGCCCTCCACCAGTCGGGTCTTTATGGCAGAGTGGCCCGACGGAAGCCTCTTCTCTGTGCAAGACACATAAAAAAACACCTGAAGGACTCCCAGATGGTGAGATGTAAGATTCTCTGGTCTGATGAGACCAAGATAGAACTTTTTGGCCTTAATTCTAAGCGGTATGTGTGGAGAAAACCAGGGACTGCTCATCACCTGTCCAATACAGTCCCAACAGTGAAGCATGGTGTTGGCAACATCATGATGTGTTTTTTTTTTCAGCTGCAGGAACAGAATGACCGGTTTCAATCGAGGGAAAGATGAATTCGGCCAAGTACAGGGATATCCTGGACGAAAACCTTCTCCAGAGTGCTCAGGACCTCAGACTGGGCCGAAGGTTTACCTTCCAACAAGACAATGACCCTAAGTGCACAGCTAAAATAACGAAGGAGTGGCTTCACAACAACTCTGTGACTGTTCTTGAATAGCCCAGCCAGAGTCCTGACTTAAACCCGATTGAGCATCCTTGGAGAGACCTAAAAAATGGCTGTCTACCAACATTTACCTTATATAGACTGGTGTGTGGCTTTCCTCACCAAGTCCAATCAGTATAATCAAAAACAACTGGACTCAAATGAAGGTGTAGAACCATCTCAAAGATGATCAGAAGAAATGGACAGCACCTAAATTAAATATATGAGTGTCACAGCAAAGGGTATGAATACTTAGGACCAAGTACCAAGTTTTCCTTTTTTAATAAATCTGCAAAAATGTCAACAATTCTGTGTTTTTCTGTCAATATGGGGTGCTGTGTGTACATTACTGAGGTAAAAAATGAGCTTAAATGTTTTTAGCGAATGGCTGCAATATGACAAAGAGTGAAAAATTTAAGGGGGTCTGAATACTTTCTGTACCCACTGTATATAAATAAATTAAAAAAACTCCTTTTTACTCCCTCTATACTCCAGGCTTATACTACGTGTATATGTAATACTCAAAACTTTGTACTGTACGCATTCTTGTGTACTTTTGCATCTTCAGGATGAATTGCTTTCTGTATTCTTCAAATTGTAAGTCACTTTGGATAAAAGTGTCTGCTAAATGAATAAATGTAATGTAAATGTAAATTCAGGTTGTCACCTTCCAGCGCCTGTTCAACCCTTGGTATGTGGCTGTCAATAAAACTGGAAAAATCCAGAGACTCAGAACCGTTCAACTCTTTGCCTGAGACAGTTTTTGTTTGCACAAATTACATTGTATCCATGTGAAGAATATGTCCTTTATACAATAATCAAACAATCTTTTCTCAATTAACTGTAGAGTCACAAGATGTGTAATAATAGCAATAGATGGCGCTAATGCACAATTAGTTTGTGATTTAAAAACCTCAGTCATTAAAGATCTGGTACTTTAACATAACCGGTTTCACAGCCAAGCATAGTCCCAGACTAAAATACAAGTTTGAGTTGTTTTAACTGAAATGTTTAAACTGTTCAATTCCGACAAGAGCTGATGGATAAATTACTATGATTTGTATCAACCCGTCGTTGTTCCAGGGAAACAGTTCCTGTAACAAAAAATCTACTGTAAATCAATTTGGATAAGAATAACAGCAAATAAAAGCCATGTGTCATCTAAGTCACCTTAGGTTAAACTTACAACATCAGGCAGATAATGTTAATGTTCTATGCAATTCTTATCAGCCTCTTTTTTTAAATAAAAATTGTGAATTCATACCAGCCACTTGATGTCACTATTGCTGTAACTTCACTTGAAGGAAATATTAAGCAACTTCCTGAAAGTTGAAAATGTGAAATTAAAATAATGTTATGCAAAGACTGATGTTTTATTTTATTTTTCCATCTTGAACTGAGAGTTAAACCCAATTTTGCTGACCCCAAACTAAAGCTTACATGATAGACATCACTAAATCAAAAGTGAAGATTTCTTGTAAGATCAATATTGATTCAATAATGCTGCAAGATATGTGTTTAAAACTGTGCTGACGTCTGGATCATTCATTGTTTTATTGTAAACAGGAATCAGCCTGTTTCTTTTCCACAGTGAATTGAGAATGACAAGTTTTCATCATATTAATTGAATTTAGAGCAGCTGTATGCTTTGAAATGAGGTTGTCCCTCTGATAGACCATCTGTGCTTAATTAAGTACTTTGATAGATTTTCTGCAAGCTATCTGTCAATGTACAGTTTCATGGCTAAAAATACTGTTGTGGAAAAGGATAAAATGTGAATTTGATGGTTTTAATATCACTAACAAAAGGCATCTCTGAAAAGCACAGCATAATCACTATCTACAGTTTTGACAATCATCTTAGCAATTTTCTGCATTGTTGAAGATGACAAATGTTCAAATGTGACAGTCAAGAACATGAAAATCATATGCTATAAAAATCTGCTAATATTAAATTAGATTGAATTTACACTCCAATCAATGTTACAAAGACTGAAAGAAGTGAAAAGGAATAATTGGATATGGAAACAAATATGGCATTAAACAAATTCTTGTCCTTCCTGTCAAAAAAAAAAACAACTGTTATATTGTACAACTGGATAATGGATTAATATGAACATCGCTGCTGTTAAACTTTTTTTTTTTTACATTGAGTTCTTTCCAGTCACAATATTGTGAAATGCAGAAAAGTCATGTATTGATGTCATCAGTTTTATGCTCTGTTTCCCTAGAAGATAAATAACTTTTAAATGTGTATCTGCTAAAAATTGGTGTCAAAACTAAAATATATAGACTAAAATACACACACACACACACACACACACACACACACACACACACATTATTTTGATGAGAATCTACCAGTGAACAGGAACATGCTACCCAGCCAAACCTTGACTCACACATAAACACAATCACACAGACTTGCAGGGCTTTCTGACCCTCAGTGTAGGAGAATAAATGATTCAAGTATCAAAGACAGGAAGCATATTGATTTGGCAAGAGCTCCAGATGTATAATTCAGAAAAATACTGAAAGAGTAATTGAGTCTCTCTCTTCATGGTATTATCCGACTGGGTCAATTTGCACTCTGTCTGATCAGGTCAGTGCTCAGGGCGGATGAGACTTCAGCCAAGCCTTCCACACTGGCACTGAGACCAGCTCAAGTGTGCATAATGTATAGAGCACCACGGTCTATAAATTACAACTGATTTAACAAGGTGGTAGGGGAGCTGTCTGCATAAATTCTCAGAAAGTAACAGCAAAATTGCAACACTTTAACAGATGTACAATTTTGGTTCTTAACATAATCTTTTTTTTCTGATCAAGTTTTTGCTAGGGATTCACATAGAATGTCTGTAATTGCAAAAACATAACCACTTGAACTCTTGAAGCATTCTACCTATGCAAAAAGACCACACTTTTTTGACTTGTGAGCTACTTATATAATGACTATATATTATATAATGAGTCAAAATGATCTACCTACTATACAAATACAAAACATATATTTATTTATGGATATATTGAGAGTTCTTTATATGCTCAATATATGTTGGTGTAGCTTACATAACTACATGAACCCATATTGCACAATACAAATCACAGTACATCTTTGGTTTTGAAGTTAGCTGCGAGAAAAATGACTGCTGTCCAGACTGACATATTAGTTCCTTCAACCTTCTTCTCTGTTCACTTTTTAGAGGGAAGTCAGTGTCGTAGCTTTTGTGAACAGTCAGAAAATGCCGCTCCATATTTCCCTTCTTTGGTATAGCAATGACAGACTGGCAGATAAAGCAAATGCATTTAGAAAATGAAAATCAGTGGAAAAAAGTATAGTACTGGGAAGTTTTTGACTTCTTACTTTCTCCAGCTCCCCCACTCATTTTTAAATCCTTTATTAGTTTAAAAGAAGTAAATTGGAGGCGATCTTGCTAGTTTGCAGGAGTTTTAGAGCTTGCTCAGTAAGGAAATTCTAGCTTTAGAACCCTTTTACTAGATACAAAGGGCTATAAAAGAGAGCACATGAATAACTGGAATGCTTTATAAACTTAACATTAATCATATTACTTATTACTTAACAGTAATATTTCAATGTACTTCCAGTGACCATTTCACTGTAAAGCTGCTTTGAAACAATCTGTATTGTAAAAAGCACTGTATAACTGTGACAGTAGCTCCCCCTCCCGGAAGGCGCGACCTCGCGCCTAAACTGACCAACAGCAGAGGGAGGGTGGGGGACCAGGGGGGAGGACAAGACAGAACAAGGAACATGAGCCCACAAATATTTATAGGGTCCAAGGGTGGAGCAGGTGGGCAAAGGGGCCAAGCAGAGGGAGGTGTCCACGGTGGAGCAGGTGGGACAAGGGGCCAGGCAACCGAGGCAGTCCATGGTGGAGCCGACGGGCAGAGAACCTGGATGAATGAGCAGCAGCCATATCACCCTGTAGTCTAAGACAGATTGCCCACTGAAGCTAAGCAGGGTTGAGCCTGGTTGGTACCTGAATGGAAGACCTGGGAAAAACTAGGTTGCTGCTGGAAGTGGTATTATGAGGCACGCAGGGGGTGCTCACCCTGCGGTCTGTGTGGGTCCTAACGCCCCAGTATAGTGACGGGGACACTGTACTGCAACAAGCACCGTCTTTCGGATGAGACGTTAAACCAAGGTCCTGACTCTCTGTGGTCATAAAAAATCCCAGGATGTCCTTCGCAAGAGTAGGGGTTTAACCCCGGCATCCTGGCCAAATTTGCCCATTGGCCTTGGTCCATCACGGCCTCCTAATCCCCCCCATACTATAATTGGCGTCATTGCTCTGTCTCCTCTCCACCAATAAGCTGGTGTGTGGTGAGCGTTCTGGCGCAATATGGCTGCCATTGCATCATCCAGGTGGATGCTACACATTGGTGGTGGTTGAGGAGATTCCCTCCCTACTATGTAAAGTGCTTTGAGCTCTGGAAAAGCGCTGTATAAATGTAACGTATTATTATTATTGGGAGGTCCGGCAAGTCGGGCCACGGGAGGTCCAGGTCTAGGTCGGCCAATGGGTCGTGTCACGAATCTGGGAGCGTGGACTCGGTCGAAGCGTGCTTGTGTAGCCTCCAGGCACGCTCAGCTGTGGCAAAGAAGCACTGCACCGCCCTTTGGGCAATGGCAATGGATGATGCCGGAATCCTGTTAAATTATTGTTGTTGTTACCTGTATGCACCTTGAGTTACAGAATTTCAATTCTCTGTACTGTACTGTATATATGGCAGAATTGACAATAAAGCTGACTTTGAATTTGACTAGACTAGATTTTAATGTTTATTCCAAACTGGGTTTTAAAGTTTTTTTAAACATATATGTATTTTCTATATCAACAGTACTAGTTTCTGTCAGGTTTGGTAAAGGGATGAGTGAGAACTCAAATATGCAGAAGAATTAAGGGCTTTTAATTTTAATTATGAGAAATAAAGCAAAAAACACTAACAAATCTCCCTGTGGGCGAAAATAAGACCAAACTTGACTTGATTGGTAAAATGTGACAACAAAGGACAGCAAACACAGGGAGTATAACTAGGGAACAACGCAGGTAATGAGGGAGAACAGGAACAATCAAACCAATAATATGGTAAAAATGAGGTGGGGTCAAGACAATAGACAGGAGAGTACATGGCCAGCAAACACAAACACAGGCCATGTGCTCAAACAAAACAAGATATGAACAAGCAGTCTATGAGAACTCTCATAAGCCACGTGTTCACACAAAACAGGATGACATGAAAGCACTCAGCCAGTGAAAAACACAAGCTGTGTGCTACACAGCACAAGACCAAACATGACACTAAACTACAAGACATGACATGAAAGGATGAGGCCGATGTAAACATACAGAACAACTCACAGGACAAGATAGAGCACACAAGAACCAGTGAAACACTCATCTTATGCGCTCACAACAGAAAACAGACACACAGCTCATAAATGTCTGAATTCTGAGATAAAAAAGAAACTGAACTAAATTGAAGTGTTAGGGTCCAGACACCACACAAGACAGGTAGACAGACAGGAGCGAGCATGGCTTGAGAACACTTGAAGCCGCACGCTCACATGAAGACACGACAATACAGTAGTGTCAGGGCTCTGTCACAAATCCAAGAGAAAACTAGACCAAAGTGACTAGACCAGTGCTTCTTCCATTCCAACGTTTTGTTGATCATGCATGTTTTATGTCTTACCAACATTTGTAATGAATATTGTTGTTGGGCCTTTAATTTAAATATCACCAATATTAATGTTATAGTATACTGTTATAGTATAGGATTAACTATAATGACTTGTTATAGTTTTGGAAGGAAAATCCTGGAATTGCATTATAGGCCTAGATGAAAATGTACAGAAATCACATTTGGCATTAATATAAATGTATAATATTATGGTAAAAATATTTGATATAGAATGTATAAAATGTTTAATATATTTCTAAATTACCTTTAATTCATTTTACTATTATATTTTTTTGTTGTAAAGAAATTTACATTCATTAAATTCCTGTTGTTTAAAAATAAATATTGCAAAAAGGATTTGTTCTCCATGTTCCTTTAAGTTGTTGAGCAAAGCGAGATTTAGCAATAGGACAAATCTGGAAGTGCAATTAAAAAGAGAATGAGAGAAAAGGGAATAACCTCAGTTACTTGAAAAAGCTCCACTTCTATTCAACAACAAGATCGATACGGAGGAAACTGCTTTACAAATGTGTGTCCCAGCAGGTGTTTACTGTGGTGTTGAACCCCACGGCAGAAACACAAACTGAAGAAAACAGCCTCAGGGTTGAAAATAATTCCTGTAGGGATCAGCAAGTTCCCAACTCCCTGCCCCATCAGTCACAGAATCGACGCAGTGCAGGTGGACAGGTGCTGGGGTCTTTTCTGTTCTCTAACTTTTGGTGTCATTTCAAAAATGTGTATAAGTCTATATGTATGCCAAGTCAAGTAACCTTTATTTATATAGTGCTTTTTAAAATAGAGATTGTTTCAAAGCAGCTTTACAGTGGTCACAGGAAAACAATAAAAACAAAGTTTGTTTTGCCTGTACAACAGCTGTAGAAGAGCATATAGTGAATATTAAGTGTTAAATGTCTCCAACTTAGCAAGCCAGAGACGACAGTGGCAAGGAATCAAAACTCCAGCAGTTTTAAAGATTAAAGTTCTTCAAATGCTTCTTTAGAGAGCTTCGCATTTAACTTTTTTTGTTTTGTTTTGTTTTTTATAGATGGCAAAGAAATGTGATTAGAATGGTTGCAGTTATTTATATAACATATATATGGAAACAGGAGCTTTTTATAAAAAAAAAAGAGATTGATGCCTCTACAGCCTTGTGCTTTCCACACCGCATTAAAACCTGGGATGCCATCTTTTAAAACCTTTTAGTCTTTTAACTCTGAGTAAAATCAGCTTTCTCTGGCATGTGAGACTTAATCCTGACAATTACAGCCAAAAGTATTCAGTATGTAACAACCCATTGTTTAGCAACAACTCTAAATCATAAACTAAATGCTTGGCTCATTAAATATCCACATGCTCAAAGAGTAATGTTGTGAAAAGCATGGATAAAATGTCCTTTTTAGTTTTTAATTGAATTGAATTTAGTGACTTTGATCCTTTAAACTAAAAAAAGTTTTATTTTTAACAATAGTTAATGCACCATGAACTAGTGATATGACAAGACATGACATAACATGACGTGATGTGACGTGATATGGAGGCCAGATATGATAACCCATACTCAGAATTTTGTCCTCTGCATTTATCCTATCAAAGTTAGTGCACACACATTGGGAGTAGCGAGTAGTGAACACACACATCGGAAACCTGGATATTATAACCAATGTTAACAAAGATTAATAAATATTGTAAAAAATATAGCTCATTTTAGTGCATGTTAGTTAATACATTAACTAATGTTAACAAATGAGACCAGTTACACTTTATTTTAAGGTGTCCCTGTTGCAGTGTAATCATACATTTCAGTACTGAGTAATAATAATTGACTACATGTAGGGTAAGGGTTAGGATGAGGGTTTAGTTTGGGTTACTTGCATGTAATAATGCATAATTACATTTCATAGTTATTAACTACATGTAACACGTGTAACTAGGACACTGTAAAATAAAGTGTTACTATGAGACCTTATTGTAAAGGTTTATTGGTATTATTATTTAATGGCAAGTTGACCACTTACACAACATGTGACCACTTACACAACAAGCTCTGAATTTAAGTTCTGCAAAGATAACATATTTTTGCACTTACAGTTCCATCATTCAGAAGTCTTCGGAATTGGAAGGGTTGTCTAGATAAGAACATCATGAATATAGCCTGTTTTTCTTTTTCCTTTTTAATATGCTTATTCTGCAGGTCACATCTGTTGTCCTTCACTTACACCCCTTAGTGTCTGTGAAAGAATGTCTTGGACAAACTCATCAAATATTTATAAAGAGCGACATAAAAAATTTATCAGCTTAAACAATCATTTGTCTCTCTTGTTTTCTTCAGCGTGAAATCCTCAGAAGAACATTTTCTCAGATTTACGATGTGGACAATATTTTCTGTATCTCTCCTGTCTCGTACCCAATCCCTTCACAGAAATCAGCACTGATTTATGTCAAACTCAGTCAGAATTCTTTGAAATACTTTGGCAATACGGCACGACTTCAGCCATGACATATATATATATATATATATATATATATATATATATATATATATATATATATATATATATATATATATATATATATTTCAACAATTTGCTGTCCGCTGCTTGAAAGGTAGGAACGTTTTCTTTCGTTGCAAAATGAATATTCATGACTATAATAGCAATCATAAAAATACTAATCAGCATTATGAACATAATTCCTTACAGGTGCAGTATCCATATTTCCTAAATTAATTAGGCAACAATGGAGCTGTCTGTGACGTTTGTAACATTTGAAATGCAAATACTGGCCTCCCTCTGGCTTCGACAGAAGTTCTGAATGAAGACCCTAATTAAGGCCTGAGGGACACATGGCAACACCTACTCTCTCCTGGTGACTCGTCAGACTCGAGAATTCTGAATAAATTACCATGAGAAGATGAGAAAAAGAGTTAGTTTCAAAATCTACACTTGTTGATAAAATGACTGTCTTTTGATGTGTCCTTTTTTAAAGAATTGAGTAAGATTTATATCAAAGTTTTTGATTTCCATTCAGATTTTGTAATTTTGGGCGTTTTCTCTGGTATACAATATTAATGCTGACTGAGCATTAATAGGCACTATAATGGACAATAGAGAGCCACACCTTCATGTACATCATATGTGCATCACTCCTCAAACCAAACTCTCGTCCATTTCCTCCTGTTCGCTCTTGTTAAGTGATGTTTAAATGGTGAGAAGAGGGTTGAGAGATCCACAGCATGAATGTGAGAGATGATGTCTCTGAAGCCAGTAGTAATTAGCTTTCTTCTACACAGACATCAAGAATCCACTGAAAAGACTGTCAGTCAGCCTCCTACACACTAGTATTCCAATATTCACCAGAAATAACCATTATTAATGTTTCAAACTTTTCAAGGCATCACCCTGTGAAGTCGTCGCTCTTGTAGGCTCATTTTAAAGCTGCCCTGAGATGAAGATTCAGTAGAGGAACAGTGAAAAGAGGGTCTAAATATGTCAAGTTTATGCAAGTTAAAGTGCAAATAAAAAACTTTTATCTGTCACTCTTTCTTTCTTCTCTTTGTGTGCATGGCAGCAATATCTTAGATGTCTTTGTCAAAGTGAAATCTTTGAGCAAAGATGAAAGAATAATAATAATAAAAAGCTTACAGACGTAATGGACCAAACTGTGGTAATAACTACAAAGAAACATTGAATATTTCAGACATCCATCCATTTTCACCTACCCATGTTTAGTTCTTTCTATCCTTCTATTCATCCATCATATATTATCCATCTAGCTAACTATGTAAGCGTCAAGAGCTCAGTATGACATTTTAAATGGTATAAAGAATGCATTCAATTGTTTTTATTATTCTATATGTGTAGTGGAGATCAAGGCTAGGGCTGTCTAATTTTCAAACACAGAAAATAAATGTTGTTCTTAGATCAAAAGCTATTTTATTCATGTCAAATATACATTATGTGCACTTGTAAAATCTAGCAGCTTTTCTAGCAGCTTTCCAAAAATGTGTTAAACAAAATCTAGTAATGTAAGGAATGAGCTGAAGCTGTGTTAGAATCCATGTGGGTGATTAGGGCAATTGAGATCAGAGACAGAAACCAGGCAATGGGTCGATAACACAATAGCAGTCCAACAGGCAAACAAGTCTAAGGGATAATCCAGAATAAACAGGCAATGGGTCAATAACAAGGCAGTAAATCAGAATATAGAGGTAACAAGACACTTGCTAAGGCAGCTGTACTGGTCAGAACTCGGTGAAGGCTCCCTCTGCTGGCGTGGCGTTACAGAACCCCTCTTTTAGGAGCGCCTCCTGGCGCTCGACGTGGACGTCCCCGTGATCGTGGTGTTGGTCGATCGGTCTGGCTTGGTGAAAGTCCTCAACAAGAGACAAATCTAGGATATTGTCGGTGGCCACCCATGATCTTTCTTCAGGTCCATAGCCCTCCCAGTCCACCAAATATTGGGGTTGACCCCTTCTGCGCCTTGAGTCCAGCAATTCATGCACCTATGATCCAAATACGTCCAGTGCTGGTGATGGCTCTTGGTTCTTGGCATTAGGGTCAACACCCGGTGGAAGGAGGGATAAACACGATAATTAGCAGGAAGCTCAAGCTGGCACGTGACTTTGTTGATCTGTCTGAGAATCTTGAATGGACTTATATACCTGAGGCTGAGCTTCCTGCTTGGTAGCCGCACCTTGAGGTCCCTCGTGGAGAGCCACACTCGCTGTCCGGGTGGATAGTGGGGATGTGGGTAATGACGTTTGTTGATGACAAATGACAATGACAAAACTTATATCTGTGCCATCTGCCAATAAAGTTTGTCTGTTAAAAAACAAAAACAGTGTATCCAGTATGACATCTAGCCCAGGCCACATATGTCAGGGACTGTACTCAGTTGCAGGCTCAAAAGGAAAGTTTATTTAAACAAGGAAAATATCTCAACAGGCCAAAAGGAAAAAAAAGTCCTAGGCAAAAACCAGTCCAGTAGCCTGTAGACAGGGAATGGGACGTGAGCAGACCCCTATAGGCACCGTGTGAATACTCTGAGCGCCAGTGGGGGAAACAGTGGCGATTGCAAGCCGAAGGGAGCCTGAAGACAGTAGTTAGAGCGAGAAGGATCGCTGGAGGGCGCGGCCTGAAGACCTGGCGAAACGGAAATGAAAAGATGCATAAAAGAAAAAGAAAATAAATAGCAAAAAACAACCGGCACTGGAGCCTAAAAACACGACTCAAGTAGACAAGGCAAACGCGATCCAAACGGGCTTGGTCTAGTTGAATCAGAAACAAACAACAACAATCTGGCACAAGACAAAAGACACAAGAGGAATAAATAAGGGAGGAATTAAGGGGTAAATGATAACAGGTGCAAAGTGAACAACAAGTGGGGGCAACCACACAACAATGACAGCAGACACATGGTAACTGTCAACACAGCCACGTGCATGGTGACAGTCACACAGACAACGAACACGAAAGACATGACGGGGAAAGAAAGCAAATCAAACTGGAGACATGACAATATCTAGCCCTGGCCAACTTACATCTGTTACTGATAATATAAAATGTCACCATGTACTCATGAATGATGTGTTCATTGCTCTCTTCCTGTTTCCTGTGTGTTTAATGATTATTCAGTAAATCCATCCTCTGTGTATTACAGGTGATTCATGGCTAACAACTATTTCACATGTTGAGTTTACCTGATAAGGTCGAGTTTTTACAACAGCGTGAAAACAACTTCTTCAACCTACGGTCAATGCTGGTCAATATGACAGAAGCTCCGGCATACAGCTCAGCCATTGAGCCAATCAGAATCCACTTGTGCTCCATATCCGATAACCAGAGGGGAGCACAGCTTATTGATTATTCCATTTTTATGTTTGCTTTTCTGATCATTAATCTAATTTGTTGATAATCGAAAGTGCAATAGAAAGAGGACATTACACTGAAAATGCAGAAAGATGGAAAGATTAAGGGAATTTCAGATGCTACAGGCATGGTTTAATTAAATATGTGTGGTGAGGGTACAGGTGCCCATTAAGAAGGCAAGAGACAAGCCATCTGCTGCAGCTCAAGACATGCCAAGGATGAAATATTCATAAGCACACAAACAGACACATACAAACCTTCATGCTCTTTAATATGGGTAGACAGTCTCACATTCACTTAAAGCAGCAGAGTGCATATATTGCACACACTCACAGTCAACTTTATAAAGCCTCAAACAAATTGGTGTCTTTGGCAAAAGTGCTTTTGGCTTGTTTATATACACTTCAACATCAGTCCCTACTTTGGCCAGAGCTTTATCTCATTTACATTTTTGTCGACATCCAAGAATACAGCAAGGTCAAAATTGTTGTCACCCCTGAAATTTTTCCATAAAATCAAGTATGCTCACAGAAAAGTATTGCATTAACACGTATAGCTATACACACGTTTATTTCCTTTGTGTGTTTGGGATGAGGAAAAAAAGCAAATTTCTCATAGTTTCACTCAAAACTCCAAAAATGGGCTGGACAAAATTGTTAACACCCTTTGGAAAAAATAGCTGAAATCAATCGCTTCCTATAACCATCAATAAGCTTCTTACACATCTCACCCACAATTTTTGACCGCTCTTCCTTTGCAAACTGCTCCAGGTATCTCATATTGGAAGGGCACTTTTTCCCAACAGAAATTTTAACATCTATTCACAAGTGTTCAATGGGATTCAGATCTGGACTAATTGGTGGCAACTTCAGAACTCTTCAGCTTTTTGTTGCCATCCATTTCTGGGTGCTTCTTGAAGTATGTTTGGGATCATTGTCCTGCTGGAAGACCCACGATTTTGGATGCAAACCCAGCTTTCTGGCACTGGGCCCTACTTTACGACCCAAAATCCTTTGATAATCTTCAGATTTCATGATGCCTTGAACACAGTCAAGGCACCCAGTGCCAGAGGCAGCCAAACCACCCCAAACATCTTTGAACCTCCACCATATTTGACTGTAGGTATTGTGTTATTTTTTCAAACAGTAGAATGATGCACATTACCAAAAAGCTCCATATTGGTCTCATCTGTCACAAGATGTTTTCCCACAAGGATTTTGGCTTACTCAAGTACATTTTTGGCAAACTGTAGTCTTGCTTATTTATGTCTCGGTATCAGCAGTGGGGTCCTCCTGGGTCTCCTCCCATAGCGTTTTAATTCATTCAAATGTCGACAGATAGTTTGTGCTGACACTGGTGCAGGCTAACCTGCAGGACATTTCTTTGGAACTTGTTTGGGGCTCCTTATCCACCAACCGGACTATCCTGCATTGTAACCTTTCATCAGTTTTTCTCTTTTGTCCATGTCCAAGGAATTCAGCTACAGTGCCATGGGTTGCAAACTTCTTCATAATGGCAAACTTATAAATATGATCCTCATCTGAAAGGTAAAGGAGGAAGTGTTGCTGTAATTTCCACAGGGAAAGCAAGAACTGATTCAATGTGTTCCTTGAATGCAATGCAAGTCGCTTTGGATAATTTATAGTAATATTTTCAGTACTACTCAAAGGTTTAAAAAATATTTTTTTTGAAGTGATGGTGCTTTATGTTGTTTTTAACATTTGTGATGGCTATTGTCACCAGGACCACTAGGGCACCATACAGACATTATCAAATAATTTGCTGATTTTCTATCAGAATTAGTAATGGCTGCAGATAAAGTCATAATTGGTGGTGATTTTAATATCCATGTAGATAATGAAAAAGACACATTGGGATTGGCATTTAGAGACATTTTAAACTCTATTGGAGTAGGACAACATGTACTCAAAGTACATACATTAAAGAAAATAGTCTAACACTGTGGTACAACGAGCACACCCAGCCCCTTTTGCATTTCATGGAAAGACATTCATGCATTCCGAAAGGCCTTAATATCAGCTAGATCTGCTTATTTTTCTACCATCTTAGAAGAAAACAAATACAGCCCTACATATTTATTTGATAAAGTGACTAACTTCACGAGAATTAAAGCCTCAACCCCATATGCTTTAAAACAGCACAGCAGTAATGACTTCATGATCTTCTTTACTTGCAAAATATTAGAGAGAAAATTATAACCATGCAACCATCTATTACAATATAAAAAAATATAGTAAATTATAGTGTCCCTGAAGAAAAATTCCATTTCAAATTCCAAAATTCCAAGAATTTTCTAAACTGGTTAAATCATCACAATCAACAACATGTATGCTAGACCCGATATTAACTAAACTACTGAAAGAGATGCTTCCAGAGGTCATAGATCCTCTTCTTAATATCATTAATTCAGCTTTGTCATTTGGATACATACCAAAAATCTTTAAGCTGGCCATAATTATACTGCTTATTAAAATACACAACTTGATCCTTAATCCTACAGAATTAGCTAATTACAGCCTGATACTGAATCTACGTTTTCTGTCAAAGATTTTAGAAAAGGCAATAGCTTCACAACTATGTTCCTTTCTAGAAAGAAACAGCATCTACAAGGATTTCCAGTCAGGATTTAGACCGTGTCATAGTACTGAGACTGCTCTCATTAGAGTTTCAAATGATTTGCTCTTATCATCTGATTCGTGGTTGTATCTCTCTTTTGGTGTTACTGGATCTTAGTGCTGCATTTGAATCGACCACAAAATCCTTTTAAATAGACTCGAAAATTATGTTGGCATTAGTGGAAATGCATTAGCATGGTTCAAATCGTACTTATCTGACGTTATCAGTTTGTAGCAGTAAATGAAGAGATGTCATATCGATCACAAGTTCAGTATGGAGTTCATCGAGGTTCAGTACTAGGAGTATTTCTTTTCACCCAGTACATTGTTCCTTTGATTGCAGTTATTAGGAATCATGGCATTAGCTTTCACTGTTAGGCTGATGATACTCAGCTCTATATTTCTTCTCGTCCTGATGAAACATACCAATTCACTAAATTAATGGAATGCATAACTGAATCAGGGTGCCAGACAGTACGGGTAATCTAGGGTGGCGCCGGGGTGGCGCGGGGAAACAGGGTGCAAGGCAGAGCGGGTAGTCCAGGGTAGCCCCAAGGAAACAGGGTGCCGGGCCATGCGGGTAGTCCTATGCATAAAAAATGCAAAAAAAAATGGATGACTACTAATTGTCTACTACTTAATTCTGAAAAAAACAGAGATTCTAATTATTAGACCAAAAAGTTCTGTGCGCAATAACCTAGACTATTGTCTAACACTCGATGGCTGCTCTGTCAAGTCTTCGTCGTCAATTAGAAACCAATCTTTCATTTGAAAGCCACGTTTCTAGCATCTGTAAAGTCGCATTCTTCCATCTTAAAAATATATCTAAATTACGACATATACTCTCAATGACAAATGCGGAAAAGTTAGTTAAATGCGTTCATTAGCTCAAGGCTAGATTATTGTAATGCTCTACTGGGTGGTTGCCCTGCATGCTTTATAAACAAATTCCAGCTGGTCCAAAATGCAGCAGCTGGAGTTCTTACTAGAACCAGGAAGTATGAGTATATTAGCCAGGTTCTGTCAACACTGCACTGGCTCCCTATTAGACACCAAATACATTTTAATTACTTGCAAATTACTTACAAAGCATTAAATGGTTTAGCCCCCTCCGAGTCTGGTTAAATCGGTTCTTTTTAAAGTTCGTTCTGTGAACAACAAAGCAGTGATTTTATCCGATATTATCATCGAAAAAAAAACTGGACTTGATCTGCTTAACAGAAACACTGCACAAGCAGGGCGATGGACTTATATTTAATGAACTTACTCCATCTGGCTACGGTTTGTTTGATGCCCCGCGACCATCTGGCAAGGGTGCGGGCATCATTGTGCTGTATAATCAAAAGATTGACATTAAGTCCAGTAGTCATCCCCCATTTTATTTCTCTTGAGTGTCTTGTTTTGAGCGCCTCTGCACCCATCACTACAGTTATAGCTGCTGTTTGCAGACCTCCTAAGACAACTGAACACTTTTTATCTGAATTTGCTGAACTACTGTCTACGTTATGCCTCAAGTTTAAGAGAACTCTTATCCTGGGGGACTTTAACATCCACGTTGACAAAAAAGAATCCTTAGTCGTTGCAATGACTTAAAGCAGCTTGTGGACTGCTCCACTCATATCAAGGGTCACACCTTGGATCTCGTCATTGCAAATGGGTCATTCTTGCCTCAGCTCTCCACCGCTGACTTAGGATTGTCTAATCACTTTGCTATCTTTTTTAATATGGAACTGTCACATCCTAACACCGTCTCATCCCGTATTGTAAATTACCGCAAATGGAAATCCATTGATCTACCTGACTTCTCTGCTTATATTG
This sequence comes from Rhodeus uyekii, assembly GCA_037043235.1. Taxonomy (NCBI): domain Eukaryota; kingdom Metazoa; phylum Chordata; class Actinopteri; order Cypriniformes; family Acheilognathidae; genus Rhodeus; species Rhodeus uyekii. The sequence continues at coordinate 211,305 of JAWRVZ010000070.1, forward strand.
AGTCCTCATTAAGCGTTTTCTCTCCGTCTGACCTTCTGGAGGACAAAATCTCGCTGTTAAATTTCCTTCTCGCCAATGAACTGAGTCCCACGAATTAGTCCTGCAGCCCGCATAGACCCTCCAGACCCCTGGGACCTCCCAAACTTCCCGGACCTCTGGGTCTTCCCTGACCCCTGGGACCTCCCAAACTTCCTGGACTTCTGGGTCCTCCCTGAACCTTGGGACCTCCCAGATCCCCCCGAGCCTCGACCGATCCAGCCAGGCCTTCTCCGAGCCTCTGTCAGTCCAGCCGGCCTTCTTCGAGCCTCCGCCAGACCTCCTAGACCTCCCAGAGCCTTCCCCAGACCTCCTAGACCTCCCAGACTCTCCGCCAGACCTCCTAGACCTCCCAGACCCTCCGCCAGACCTCCTAAACCTCCCAGACCCTCCACCAGACCTCCTAGACTTCCCATACCCTCTGCCAGACCTCCCAGAACCTCCTCCGGTCCGGTCGGACCTCCCTGACCCTCCACTGGCAACTCCCAAGCGCCTTGCCCTGCCGGCGCCTCTCAAGCTCCTGCACCTCCCCCATGTACCACCTAGGCCTCCCGACGGTTTCCCGGGGAGGCCTCTCAAGAATTTTTTTGGGGGGGTTATAGTGGGACTTTGAGGGTGGGTGGAGAAAAGGAGGCAGAGCCTCCGGGGAAAACCAGGACCCTGGCTTCGCCCTGGACTATCTGCATGGCCTGGTACCCTGTTTCCTCGGGGCTACCCTGGACTATCCACACTGTCTGGCACCCTGTCTCCCCAGCGCCACTCTGGACTCCTGCACCACCCTGGACACTCTCCCTTGACTGGCCCCTGGTTCCCCTGGCCCCACCTTGGACACTTCCCTTATCCTAGCTCCTTGTCCCCCTTGCACCTCCCTGGTCCTCCGTAGCCTGCACCACCCTTGAGACCTCCCGGACTCTGTGTAACCCGGTCTCCAGGGTGCCCACCCTCCCACCTGTGTTTTTATTGTTAGGTCTGTCTTGTCCTCCACCTGTTCCCCCTCCCTTCCCTCCTCAAGGTGTGTCTCATACGGCGTGAGGTCACGGCTTGTGGGAGGGGGCGTTCTGTCACAGTCTCGTCGTGTCTATCACATCCGGGTTCCTCTGTGTCTCCCAGATCCTTCCTACTCCTGTCTTGTTAGTGATTACCCTGTTAATTATGCCAATATGCCCTCAAGTATAAATCCCTTTCATGTTTCCTGTGTCCTTGTCTGTTATTGTAGTGTCTTTGTTGTTGTCTACGTTTTGCACCCTTGCGTGCCTTCTGAGTTCTTCGTAAAAGTGTTTTTATTTCCTCGTTTTGTCATTAAAGCTTGTGTGTGCTGATTAGCTGCCTCCTTGTTTCTCCTCATCGCACACCAGCATAACACAGCATAACAAATGCAGCTTGTCGTAAGATGGAGCGAAGGTGGCCTCTGTCTGGCCTGACTGTGCATCACCAAGCTTGGAAAGACCATGTACTGGAATATAAGGCAGAGATTGTTTCAGTCAGGTCTCAATATTTCTCTCAGATAATTTCTCTCTTAACTAGAACAACCCCAGACAACTATTTCATACCATTAACAAACTCCTTAAAGGAAATAGGTCTTCTAGTGTACATACCTCAGTCCATCTTTGTAATAGGTTTCTTGATCACTTCAGTTCTAAGATTGCCAAAGCTCGCAATTGCATTACTCCTGTTTCGTCTGATTCTGCTTTTAGGTTCACACCTTTTTCTGGCTCCTTTCTCTCAAATTTTTCCTTACATGATTTTGTTTCCCTTGGAAAGGAAGTTTCAAAATTGAAAATCAACCACTTTCATAGTTGATCCCATACCTTGTGATTTGTTTAAATCATGTTTTGTTTGTTTAAGTATAGTAAATGACTCACTGTGCATGGGTGTTGTGCCTGCTGCACTTAAAAATGCTGCTGTAACACCTATACCAAAAAAGACCAACGCAGACTGGGACAACCTCAATATTTTTCGTCCCATCTCAAATCTCCTCTTTCTAGCTAAATTGCTTGAGCGAACCGTGGCTTCTCAATTAAATGCTCACCTCTCTCTCCAATCAGGCTTCCGCAAACTACACAGCACAGAAACAGCATTAGTTAAGGTCACAAATGACCTGTTGATCGCTGCAGACTCTGGCTGACTTTCAATTCTAATTCTCCTCGATCTTAGCGCAGCTTTTGACACAGTGGATCACTTTACCTTACTCAATCATTTGGAATCTGTTTTTGGTGTTACTGACACAGTATTAAACTGGTTTAAATCTTTCCTCTCAGATCGAAGGAAGTTTGTGTCCCTGGGTGGATGTAGTTGGGGCAGTGCAATTTGGAGTTCCCCAGGGATCTGTTTTGAGTCCCTTGCTTTTTAGTATGTACATTTTTCTCCTGGGTCAACTTCTCAGATCTTTGGGTCTTAATTTTCATTTTTATGTAGACGACACACAAATTTTTATTCACTCAAAACCTGGCGATAATACGGCTGTCGGCTTTTTAGAACATTGTATCTCTGAGATAAAAATATGGATGTCTCATAATTTCTCAACAGGGACAAGACTGAGGTCATGTTCATCGGTTCACGCCAACAAATTCGCAAAGCTGATGCTGTAACCTTAATGGTGGATGGCTCTGCTTTGGAGTCACTGCACTGGCTCCCGGTCAGGTTTCGCATTGATTTTAAAATTCTAATGCTCACCTATAAGGCCTTGCATCACAATATTTGTCTGAAATTTTAACTGCATACACCCCAAGATGCAGTCTTCGTTCATCTAATTCTGTTTTTTAATTCTTCCTACAACACGTTTACGCTCTATGGGTGACCGGGCCTTTTCTTCTTTTGCTCCCAAACTCTGGAATGCTCTGCCCAATGAGATCAGACATGCTGATTCTTATAGTGCTTTTAAATCTTCACTAAAAACTTATTTTTTTCAGACTTGCATACAAGTGATTATTAAATAAATAAATAAATAAATAAATTCATTACATTTATATAGCGCTTTTTATCAAAGTATCTCGAAGCGCTTACATGGACGGGGGAATCTCCTCAACCGCCACTAAAGTGCAGCATCCACCTGGATGATGCGACGGCAGCTATATTGCGCCAGAACGCTCACCACACACTAGCTATTGGTGGAGAGGAGACAGAGTGAAGATGCAGCCAATCAGAGAAAGGGGATGGTTAGGAAGCCATGATGGACAAATTTGGCCAGGATGCCGGGGTTACACCCCTACTCTTGCGAAAGACATCCTGGGATTTTTAATGACCACAGAGAGTCAGGACCTCGGTTTTAAAGTCTCATCCGAAAGACGGTGCTCATATCAGTACAGTGTCCCCGTCACTATACTGGGGCAGTAGGACTCACATAGACCAGAGGGTGAGCACCCCCTGCTGGCCTCCTAACACCACTTCCAGCAGCAATCAGGTCAGTCTCCCATCCAGGAAAATAACCACTCTCAGCCCTGCTTAGCTTTTGTGAGTAACCAGTCTTAGGCTACAGGGTGACATTGCTACCGGCAGATTCAAGTTATGTTATTCAAGTTATTATTAATGTGTGTTCTGCTTTTATATTTATATAATGCATCTTTCTCTTTTAAATGAACTCTAATGTATGTTTATTGTATGTTTCTGTGCAGCACTTTGAGATGTAACTTTTAAAGGTGCTATATAAAATAAAGTTTTATTATTATTATTTTAATATTTGAGTGATCTCTTAACACATTATGGTCTTTCGCATCTATTGTGATCCCAAAATTCTGACCAGTTAATAATACCTACAATATCAAATTCAACTGCTGGTTGTCAATCCTTTTCCTATTTAGCACCAAAACTCTGGAACAATTTTCCAAATATAGTTCGAGAAGCAGACATACTCTGTCAGTTTAAATCTAGACTAAATCGCATCCCTTCAACCTGGCATACACATAACACATTATAAATTTTTTGTTTCAAATCATGTAAAATGATTGGTAAGCTGCATAATTTAGGTCAGCCGGAAACAGGAACATTCCCATATCATCTGATGTACTCGTTACATCATGAGAAGAATGGCATATACGCAGATATTAGTCTCTGTTTATTCCGAGGTTACCATGGTTAGCCGCATTTGGGCCATATCACAGCCCTGAAGTGTTTGCAGAGTCCATGACTCTACTAGACTCTCCCCTGTGAAGATCATGAATCCCAAATTTCTGCTGAATTCGCTGTTCTGGATCAGGGCTAACTACCACAAGCCAATGAAACTCCCAGACACCACAGGACTTCGCTGGCAGGAAGCCGTTGTGAAGTGTCTGTAGATCATATATCCTCGATCCAAACAGTCAGCCCAGCCAGCCACCATGCCTGAGCCCGCGACTCGTCAGCCAACGCTAGTCACCTTTATTTATATAGCGCTTTTTACAATGTAGATTGTTTCAAAGCAGCTTTACAGTGGTCACAGGAAAAACAATATAAACAAAGTTTGTTTGGCTGAAAAGCAGCTTTAAACGAGCAGGCGAATTAATACAATTGTGTCACGAACTGATACGGGAGGACTCAAGTGCAAGTTGAAGGATGATTTATTAACAAAAAGTAAATAAACAAACATACAACAGAAACACCCACGAGGGGGGAAAACATAACATAACCAAAGAACATAACTTGAATATATAAAACAAACCGGGAATTCAAGGCAGGGAACACGACAGGAATCACAAGCAAGGAAACACAAGAATGACAACGCCGGACAGCAAACACTGAGGGATATTTATAGGGCACATGAGGGAAGGTAGTGATGAGACACAGCTGGGATGATTAAGGGAAACAAGGAGGCGGGGCAGACACTAATAAGACAAACACACGGGAGAGAGCAGTGCCACAGTTCTGTCCACTAGAACACTAATAACGCTGGAAACAGAGACAGAACCGTGACAAATTGATGAATTTTAAGTGTTACGTTTCCCCAACTGAGCAAGCCAAAGGCGACAGCGGCAAGGAACCAAAACTCCGGCAGGTGACGTAACGAATGAAGAATAGAATGGAGAAAAAACCTTGGGAGAAACCAGGCTCAGTCGGGGGACCAGTTCTCCTCTGGCCAGCAGCCAAACAGTGCATGATTATTAATATATAGTGCCCGCGACAACCCATCAGTCAGCGCCAGTGCCCGCGACGACCCGTCAGTCAGCGCCAGTGCCCACAATTGTGCCCGCAATATTTTTCCACAATTTTGGTTCTCTAGTCCTCAGACAGTTCTCTTCTCGTCTTTCTTTTGTCCATGCTTCGTGTGGCACACAATGCGAAGTCTACATCAACTTCTCTCCTCTTTATCTGCTTTCAGGTGTGAATTTTTATTTTATGCACCTGTTACTTGCCCCAGGTGAGTTTAAAGGAGCATCACATAATTGAAACAATCTCATTTATTCTCAATTTTGAAAGGGTGCCAATATTTTTGTCCAGCCCATTTTTGGAGTTTTATGTGTCAAATTAGCTTTTTTATACACTCAAAAGGGAATAAAAACGTGTATAGCAAAACAAGTGCATTACATTTCTTTTTTTTTCTTTTTTTTATTTACAAATTTTCAAAGCCTTAACAGAGATGTCCATACATTTAAGGTTGTACTTTTCTTTTTTTTTCCCCAATAACCCTTTCCGCCAAATAACTAAACATATATGTGCATATATGCGATCGGTTTTACCAGCAGGAAACAAGTGGTTATTGCAAAGGGGGCTTAGTATATAGAAGTTACTGAGTTTATGCCCTTGTCTAAACTGTGAGCATATTTTGATTGTTGAGTGTACAACTGGGTTTGAGTATTTAGGAGGAGAGAATGGTCACTTCATTGTTATTAGAGCAGGAAGTGATGTAGAGGAACACGTGTTTGCCTCTGCCTTACACCAGTCAACTTCAAGGAAACCAGCAAATTAAAAAAAAGTTTAATTAATGTCTTTTGGATCCACCGTCAGTTGCTGCGTAGAACAGGTGAGAAACAAGAGTATTCTTTCTTTGAGGGAATAAAAATCTCCATGGGTCCAAACAACCTGTTTTTGTCATAAATGTGGATAGAGCTTGAGACATTTTGATTGGAGAATGGTTTTCGGATTTGAACGATCCAGAGCTGGGTCAAAGACACAATTTAGATCCCCACCGAAAATTAGACGGTGTGCATTTAGTTCGGCAAGAGAGAAATAATTTTATGAATGAATGAAACATTGTCCCAGTTGGGGGTGTAGACACACACTAAGGCAACAGGAATGTGGAACAGGTGACCTGTCACAATAACAAATCGTCCCTGAGGGTCTGAGATGCATTTAGAAGCACAGAATTGTATTTTCTTATGAATTAAAATTGCCGTTCCTCTTGCTTTACTGTTAAAGTGGGAGTGAAAGACTTGACCAATCCAAGGCTTTCTGAGTCTCATATGATCTACTACCTGTAAATGCGTTTCCTGTAAAAATGCTGTTTCATTATTCAATTTTTTAAGATGAGTAAATATACGAGCTCTTTTATTTGTTCCATTCATACCTTTAACATTCCAGCTAGTGAACCGAATGGTAGACCCTCCTGACTTATTTATATCACCCATTGATTAGTAGTTAGGTTGCAAATAGTGGGAACACAACTCCATGCATGGCAAAAAGGTAATGGTAGTGGGTGAGAGAGAGAGCGCGAGATGCAAAAAAAAAAAAAAAACGAGAAAAGAAAAGAAAAAGAGGAACAAAACATTAGCGGCAACCATCCCAACCCCGAAGAAACACAACTTTTCCTATATTTGTCTCATGAACAGAGACAAATTGCAGGCCCCCATTAACAAACCCCCGGTAATCCCTCCACTTACTTGAAATCAGTTCAACTTCTAAAAGGTATCCCAACCTTATAAAGCATTTTCAATTCGTCCAACACTTTATGATTAAGGCCTTAACTCAATAAGGTCAGAACTTGTCAGTCATTAGTTTCTTTGAGCTTTTAGCTTAGAACAACAACAAAAAAAGGAAAAAGAGTTACACTAAACTTTTGCAAAGCCATAAAAAAACCGAAATGGTATAGAAAGAAGTCAAGCGAATAAGATACATACAAAAAACTTCCAGTCAATCCTAAGAAATGACCCGCTGATCGTAGAATTCTACGCCTCTACGACTCTCGCCTCCTCTAGTGTGTTGAACATGAAAGTTTCTTCATTCAAAGTCACTAGCAACATCGCGGAAACAAACGCAACGTGATCTCGGCCACCTTCAGTCCCTTCAGGAACGTTCACAATTCTCAGGTTAGCCCTTCGCGATCTGTTCTCCAAGTCTTCAATGCGGTCGAGGAGAGATGTGTTCTGTGTTTGTAGAGTTTTTATAGTATTTTCGGTTGCCGTCAACTTTTCAAAATTCTCCCCGACCATGGATTCTGTCACGGCCAGTCGGCCTTGAAGTCTCTCAGCGCATTTATAGAGCTTTGTAAGGGACCGATCGATTCCTGGATCAGGGTAGAAATGTCTTCTCTGATGCTGATGCGTTGTTTAGATAACTCCGAGATCAGCTGGTCCATAGAGATGGATGTAAAAGTTTCCTCACGTCTCACTCCATCATGGGCATACCAGAAGTCCCAAAGTCCATAAAGGCCATACCGGAAGTTACATTTCTATGAGCAATACTAGATTTTCTGAAAAAATTTCAGGTTTGACCATGATTTTGGCCATGTATCTGCCTCATAACCTCTTTCAATTAGTTTTGTGAAACAGTTGTGAAATCAATATCTTGAAACCCTCCTTCACAGGTGACTGAACCTGAAGCTATATCTTAAACAATTTTAGTGAGAAAACCTTAATGTAACCTGCGGGGCTTCTCAATACTGAAATGGATCCTTCCTCATTTCCTTTGTCCTCTAGCCAGTGACCTGAAAATCAATCAAAGTTAGCTGTTTTAAAGGACATCTCCAATTGTACAGCGAGGAGTCTTTACCTTTCCAGAGGAACAATGAGCAAGAATGTATCCGTTGTTTTCACGGACGTCACAAAACTTGCGTAGTTACCCACCATGCACTGCGCACCGCCATTTTGATTCCCTACTGTCAGTGTCAACTCGTATATCTTATTGACGATCGTTATCATACTCTTTATTACTCTAATACTACATATTTGTAGATTGTAAATCAAAAACAATTAACATAAGTGACTTCTGTTGTGTTTATGGATACACGTGGTGGAATGAGGACAAGTTACCGCAGTTTTAGAACGCTCTGTACTTTCACATTCATGAACCTCTCCATGGACTGAATTAACATGAACATGTGTTTTCATCACTGCTCTGTGTCTTTAGCGCCTAAAAAGGAGATATAAAATATAACGTTAGGTGTTATTTTAACTGCTGAATCGAATTTCAATATAAAGGACGTTAGACAAATTGGTTGAATTTAACTTGTATTATTTTAATTGTTGAATATGTTTCCAATTTATAACAATAAACAAAAGGTAAAGGAATGTCAAATACTGCTAAAGGTTAAGTTTATTGAGTTACGAAGGCATTTTGGGGAAAGTTACTAATTAGGACAAAGTGGGTGGGGTGGGTTATTGTCTGTCGACTGTAACACATTTTTACTTTTGGTATAAATTGCAGCTTCTAAACATATTAAATATTGTCAATACATTTAAACTTACCCCCTACAAAATGTTTAGAGCATATGATCGTTCTATTCCATTTTTCTTCAGTCTGAATGTCAGCCCTGTTGATCGCAGCTTTCCATACACGTCGCCTTTCTTCTGACAAAATTCGTGTTCTTTCACATTGTCCAGTTATCACTTTTGGAAGTTTAAAAAATCTTACATCTGTACTTACTCCTGGCCTATTTGAACATCCAAAAATTCCACACATAGGCATTTGTGAGCATAAGTTTTGAATATACAAGCTTTGTCGTTGCTTTGCATAGGGAATCAAAATGGCGGATATGCCGGTACGCAAGTTTCGATGACGTCACGTGAAAACAACGGATAGGTTTATCCTATGCAGAAGTCTTTTTGTTGAGAAACGTGAGACATGTGTAATTATACTCCCCCTTCACATCTGTCACAATAACTTAAATGTATGTTTTACCTTTGCAGTTTAAATAAACAATGCATCTTAAATATTTCAACAAGGCTTTATCAATATGTATTATACATGTCTAGTATAACCAAACTTCAACAACATAAGAACCCTTGAGCTCAGAAATGAGGAGCACCCTTTGACTGATATGAGGTCAGAAAACAAGTATAATCTTATTGGTTATATCCTAAATATCAATCAAATGTTTTTTTGACTGAGAAAAAAAGATTGCATCCCGTTTAGAAATCTTAAAGGAATATGTGCAAGATTCCTTTTGGAATTTATATTAATTGATTTAATCCTGAAGTATCCTTGTGGGATATATTTCAACATAGGACAAAACAAAAAATAAATCTAGAACACGAAAAGGAATTTCAAGAAAAAATTTCAGGATTCTTCTACAGCTCCTGTAATTAAATTAACTTTTACTGTCCAGCAGCAAACCATTATTCCAATATAACACTTTCTGATGAAAAATGCAGTATCATAGGACTAAAGAAAATCTGAAGCAATGTAATGTATTCAGTTTAATGTTATTGTAACGCGGGTGTGTTGTGGAATGACGATGACACGGAGAAGCAGGGATCAAAAGAAAACTCACTTTAATAACTAAAAAGGCTTTTAACACTTTAAGTACAAAATTAAGGAAAATAGCACACTTGTGCAAGGCTCTTAGATAACACGGAGATGACATACACACACAGGTAAACAAAGTCATAGAGACGTCAACAAAGACATGGGAGAACATGAGGCTTTAAATATATACGGGATAATGGGAAACACCTGACAAAATTAACAAGGGGAGTGGCGAACGAGACAGAAACACAATGGATCTCACTGGAGGCAACTGTCACAGTCTTGTCGTGTTGTTGTCACAGTCTTGTCTCGTTTTTCGGGTCCCTTCTATGTATCTTCCATTTCCTTCACGCACCTGTCCTTGTCAATCACTTACTTTGTTAAGTCTCGTCAGGTGTCCCCAATGTGAGCTTGTCATAAATACCCTCCTGTGTTCCCATGTCTTGGTCATTTGGTGATGTTATAATGTGGATGTTGTCCGTGTGTGTGTTGATGTTGTCTCTGAGTTCCCCTTACGAGTATTTCCATGGTTGCACTATGAGTGCCAGTTTTGTTTATATTTAAAGTATTTTGTTTTCCGAGGTGTTTAAATAAACATAACTTTTCTTGTGTGTTTCTCCGCATCGTACACCAGCACCACACCATGACAGCAAAAGGAATTGACGAGATACGGCACGACTCTGACAGTCTCATATATGATATAGGATTCTTTAGGTTTGATCCCAAATTCTTATTAAAATCCAAAACATATTACTAGTATTTTTTAAAGGTTTTCCCCAATAAAATCAATACAGAAATGTTCAGGGGACATCACGACATATATGACTGCTGATCACTGATCACACAATCCCCCTCTAAATACAGTAAAATTCAATTCCCAAACGGATTATGCTTCCCAATCAACTTTTGTCCCAACCACAATCTTCCTCCTCGTTTAACCTCAGATTGCACTCTGAGAGCACCATTAGAGGACCTAAAAACAGCTGTAAAGTACTTTTCAACATTACAGAGTGAATTTAAAATTATGCTATATTTTGACTCTAATGCAAACTTAATTCTGTTAGTTTTTTCATGCAAATTGAATTTGCTAGTGTGAAGTTTTACCTTGTGTCCATTTAGCTTATTTCATTATTTACTGTAGTATCTTGATACACTTTATGTTGAGCAATATTTACTGAATGTTTAACAGTAACAATATCCATGTCAATACATGTCTTTTTGTGCTTACTCATCACCTTATTTGTCCATAAATGTTATTGGAAGTTATAATAAACAGACTGAACAGTCTGGGGGGATTTGAAATTGATTGATTTAGATTGATTTTCAATGTGACTCATTCCAACAACAGAACGAGACTGTATTTTTATTTACTTCTTCCTAGCAGAACAAAATATATCTTCCAGGCTATGATTTTCCATATCACAACCATATGTTAATTTACTGATTTCAGTAAGCTAAGGGTGATTGGAATCAAATACTCAAATTTGTCTTCAAAGTCGCCCTTGATCGCTTTTTTTGGGTAACGGTGCATGTGTACACAGATGACTGAAGATGCTGCATGGGTGGATGACTCTACACTTCATAATGATAATTTTGCTGCTGAGAGATCTATGCTTTGGTGTGACAGCAGCTGTTTCACATACTTCCATATTCTTTAAAACACATTGCATCACTTCTGGTTAAGGTCTTTGTTTTACAAAAATACAAAAACAAAATTTTCAAAGGGGCTACCAACGATGAGCATAATAAAAGTCTATCGTATATACAATAATACCTCGGTTTACGAGTTTAATTCGTTCCAAGAGCGAGCTCGTAAACCAAAATGCTCGTACACCAAAACACATTTCCCCATAAGAATGCACTAAAAATCAATTAATTAGATAAATTAAATTAAATCAATTAATTCCACATGACCACAAATGCCCATTTTATTTTTTTTGGGGGGTTTTACCCTATTAATTGCAGTTAAAATTGTAACCATTAAGATCTCATATAAATACTAATTAAAAATTGACAATTAAACTCTAAAAATACTTGACAATTTACTGTAATGCACTTCAGGTTTGAGCGTCCTGCTTGGAGGAGAGAGAGGAGGGAGGAGGGGGGAGCGGGGAAAGCAAGGATGAAAGCAAATGAGTGAATTTATTATAATAGTGCAGAAACCAAACGAAGTGATAATCCAGAGTTAAAGTCGTAGAACATGGGAGCCGCGAAAGAACGAATTTGCGGGAGCCGGGAGAGAACGAATTTGCGGGAGCCGCAAGAGAACTAGGGGAGCGCGGGGCACAAAGTAATGCGGGGTAAATAGTAACAGCGATTTTTTTAGATAGTTGCACGGGCATAAATGTGACGTGCTAAAGGGCGTTTGCACACGTCTTCTGGCCATTTTTCGAGAAATTTCATAGATGTTTGGATGAGAATCACAGGAAAAACTCTTTTGGTTATAGAAAAAATATATTTATTTTATAATAAATATATTTATTATATAACAAAAAATATTTTTTGTTATAGTAGTTGTTTTTCGATTTTCAAAGAGTGTGTTAAAGATTGTTAGTCTAATCTTATATTGTTATGATTACCATCTTCTTGGCTAAAAGATGGTACCATTTTGAAAGACGTGAAAAACACATAGTGGCTGCTATCCGGTCCTGAAGTAAACAAGACAGCGCGGGGTTAGTTGTAACACTAAGCCGCATTGAACAAGTCGCATCAATAATCATATATTTTGCATTGTATTAACCTATTAAAACCTATTATATTTAATTCATAAGTTATGCTTATGATCATCAAGACGCAACTTTTTTAAACAAATAAAAATATGTGAATGAATTTGCATTGGATAACATGGTGTTACAACTAACTGTCTGTTAAAACGAGCCCCGCTCATGGGGTAAGAAGTCACATTTTACTCCTTGTGCTTTTGCCGATACTGCAGAGAAACGGCAGGTCTGACAAACATGAAAACAGTGCTCATTTGTAGGAGAGGCTTATTTGTTTGTATAAAAATATGGTTTGTCTAACCCTATTACTTTGTTTATTATTTGGCTAAAACCGTGTATATTTCACTACGTGAACAATAGCGATCACAATTAATTAATGTTTAGAATATGAGGTAAAAACTTCTGTAAATCACTTATAAAAGTATCACTGTGGTGAATGATGCAGCCAATGAATGAGTTAAGGGGTTATAAAGGGGTTGGAACCTCCTGACTGTGTTATGAGAGGCTGTCATTAGGATATTTCATGTAAAAATGCGCACAAGGATGCTGAGCGTTAGGACTTTTTCCACACAAAACTGCGCATGGGTGAGGGAAATTTTTCCTCGTACACTGATACAATGCTCGTACACCGATTCGACCCTCCATGCTCGTACACCGATTTTCTCGTATACCAAGTCGCTCGTAAACCGAGGTATTGCTGTATATGAATTGATGTCTGTTTTATTTATTTTTTATTCCTCTCATCAAGCTTCTGGTGTAAAATGCCAAGATTAAAAAAATTAGCTAAGTTAGTTGATTACATTATATTCCATGGATGCTGCTGTCAATTCATTGCCTACTGTCGTTACTACTGCACAGCTGTTTCCCGTCTGCCCAAGTGGATTGCGTTTGTAGCTTCGAATAGCTTTGTTCCCTTTCAAGGGAACTCACACTGCGTTGAAACGCAAAGGGAATACCTTGCCATGTTGTCCCGTGAAGCACTGTGAAATCTATTGAACGATTGCGTGAATGAGTGTCGGGAATCAATGACATCATGAACCAGGATCATGATAGGGCGCCGGAAACCGGACTCGGCAGCTTTGAGTGTCTTCAGACAATCTCTGTGTTGGTTGATGTATATATTGCTGGTGTGTGTGTGAGATATATTTCCCCTAGTTAGTGTAAAAAGACCAGGGACCTCCACACTACTCGTTTAAAAAGAGTTTAATGGCGGAACAGGCAATTAGACCATGTGCTTCTCCCTGATTTCTTCTTGAACTATGAGCAGTTCTCTTGTGTACACTGGTTTTCTCCGATGCCGCCCAGGCTTGCATTCCCCAAGGCTTGGGTCCCACTGCTGCTGAAGCTCAGCGGCGATCTATGTCTTGGTGCTCACAGATGGATTTGTCCCAGATTGGGCCTTTCCCAATCTCAGCCCTTACCTAGCAGATCCGGCCTCTGTTTGGACCTGGAAGCAGCGGATACTTGTTAAAATTATGGACTTTATGGCCACCCTCCTCCTCAGAATACGAGAGGCTAATCGAGGTAGTGACTTTTGTGGTGTCAAGGCTTAATATCAACTGGCCGCTGGGACCGGGGATGTTTGTCCTAAAAAGAGTAAATTGGACAAGTGATATACAGTGTTGGACTTTGCCTTTCTTGTGTAAAGCTTGTGTGAAGCCAACACAAAATTTGTTGCATTGCTTTCCTGTTATCTATGTAAAGCTGCTTTGAAACAATCTCTATTGTAAAAAGCACTATATAAATAATGGTAACTTGACTTAATTTTCTCCGACAGGCGGATGTGATGAAATATCTTGGTTATTATTGTAACCCCCGTACCCTGGAGTATGAACGGACTGGAGACGTTACTTCGGACATGAACTGACGAATTGGGAATAGGCCAATCTCTTTTGAGTGTAAACCTTGAAGGTGTATTTCACAGAATTCTCATTTTGCCTTTTTTCAGCCACCCATCAGTTACCATGGACACTTATTATCACAGGTGTTTATAATTTGATCATCACCATAATTCTCCTTGTTCTCTCCTAGTTGTCGGCTGTTGTTTGTGTTGACTACATCTTTGTGTTAGCGCTGCTGTTACACTTACCCTTGCCTTCATTAAAGTTCCCATCGATCCTCATCTTTGTCTTTTTGCTCCGTGACAGAAACAAAGTTAAGAATATGATTACCTAATTTATTTAATCTATTTTTGTGACTAAAATTATCATACTCATCAAAAAAATCTTCTTTTCTCTGCTATACTGAATGTACAATGTCCCAGCAATAGGAGATATTCAACCCAAGAGTTGTGAATTCACATTTACATGCTTTCTCATTATAAAATAAAAACACTGTGTACAGTCAATAATGACAAGAAATATCTTTATTGAGTTTGTGTATTCTAGTTGACCAACAAATGACTCAATGAACCAGTCCTTTTTACTGAATCAAAACCAGTCTCTGATTCTCAAATAAATGAGCATGTTCTTTTCAGTTACTGTAATTGTTCAAAAAGATGAGTTTCTGGTTTGAATCAATCTGATGAATCCTTCACTGAACTGAATCAGCATCTGACTCACTTTATGAACTGAACCATCTGTCCATTCATCAGCATTTAATCTGTCTTTTTCTTTATTTTCATTTCCAACATGGGGCATATCTTTCTCTGACAAAATAACCATGAAACATATCAAAGGTTTGTGTGTGTGTGTGTGTGTGTGTGTGTGTGTGTGTGTGTGTGTGTGTGTGTGTGTGTGTGTGTGTGTGTGTGTGTGTGTGTGTATCCATACCAATAAAAATGTTGTTTGTTTGTTTGTTGGAAGTTGAATTCAAAATTGCTTAAAAGGACCATGACACTTATGTTTCCTGCTAACTCCCTTTTTTAAATAATATCAATTGTGTTATGCAGGTTAATTCATTATTCAGCATATGCACGTTGTATCTTCCTCACGTATCTGTATTGCTCTCCCTTAACAGAGCCCCTGGAATGAAGCCAGTACCATGATGACATTTGCACCAGGGGTGGGAGTTTCCTTAAATCAGATCAATACACTTTAGAGACTATAGGCATTAAAGGCTTTTTTTCAAAGGTAAATGAAGCAGGAAACTTTGATCAGTTGATCTTTGCATAAATGCATTAAATGCATAAAAACAATGCAATTCCTCATATCTTTACTTCTTTTCTGAACCAGCTGTTTATATACAGCTGAAGTAAAGGAGTTGGCTCACCTTGTGTTTTGCCCTTGAGATCTCTGTCAGATGCTTGCGGACAGTTATTGGTATGAGAATGATTAGATCCACTTCACACCCTCCTCTGGAGTTTTCACTCAAGTTTCCTTTGTGTATAAAGCCATATCCCTTTATTATTATATCAAAAGTCTGATTAATTGAAGGCCCTTTGGAAACTCAAACACAACTGACTGTCATTTATTTTATTAAAAACAAGCACCAGCCTCTGATTGTTGCCCAAGTCCTACGCAAGGCCTTCAGCTGTCTATCAAGTCAAACTTATTCAAATTCACCATAATTACAGCGTGATTGTGATTTTTTTCCCATTCACTGATGGTAATGGGAAGCTGAAGTACAGCTGAGGCATTAAATGGGATAGTATACCAAAACTGTACTATTTCATGGAACCGCTGTCTGAAACATCTATAGACTTTTAATACTGTTATATATTAGCTGACAGCATTAGACATATGTGAATGATTGACATCAGAACCAGAAGCATTTCTATTAAATTGTTGCTGTTCTTTGTGCGCAGTTATCCCCTAAATGTACATATTTTTCTGGGGCATGGGTCTCCGTTTATTTTTTTGTTATTTATAAAAAATGCCATTACATTGTACATTTGGTGGAAACAAGGTAAGTTTTAAAATGCTTTTACCAGGGTAACTATTTTCTGGATGGGCTTTTCAAGGTAGGTTGGCTTAGTTCTGCCATTGATTCATCTGCGCTCATCATCCAGTTCATGAGGGCTGACCCAGTTCAGATTAGCTTCAATGTTCTCACACAGCCATCACACTTCTGTTACCTTTGCTAACTTCCACTCACTGAAAATACCTAAGGCCAGACTTTAGAGATTAGTAGAATTTCTGGCAGCATATTGGTTCCAAAGAAGGATGGAGAGTCTCATTATTTCATCCGTTGTAGCTGTGCTTCCAGTATGTCAGTTTTCTGAACCTTATCAACAATTTGTTGATCCTCGCTCAGCCATGGCAGTGAGCAGTTCGGCATTGAAATGTCATTCTCACGCAATTGAAGGAGCTAGGGCTGAGACTGTACTTGAAGAAAAGTGTGCTTCTCTTCTCCTGAGGATCACCTTCTTAGGCATTGTGTGGGATTCTGTGTCATTATCCCTGTGCTCATCGTCATCATCTCGTCAGCAGTCAGTAGCATAAAGCTAGACCAGTCACTCACTCAGCAGTTGAAACTGCTGGGCCTCATGGCAACAGCTTCCAGTGTTATTTACTTGGTTGTCTGAACATGCAGCCCCTTCAGTAGTGGCACAGAACCAGAGGGTTTTTCCCCGAGAGACAACCCCTTCCACACTAATCAAAGTCCCGAGGCAATGCCTACACACCTTAGGTATTTGGAAGACAAACTGGTTTCTGACCCAAGGACCTGTTCTGGGAGTGCCCTGTCACCCTGTTATGCTGTCGACAGATGCCTCCCTCACGGGCTGGAGGGCGTTTACAGATCCTGAAGGATCGCTCAGCACAAGGTCTGTGGAGCGGACATCATCTCTCCTTGTACATAAACCTGCTAGAAAGGATATCAGTCCATTTGACTCCTCCTGGTTCATGACGTCATCTTCCCATGACGTGCATTCACGTAATCAATTTGATTATGCTTCACGAGACAATCACGCTAAAGCATTCCCATAGCATTTCGACACAGCATCTAGTTCTCTCTTCAGGGAACTGAGGTTACACACGTAATACAGAAAGCGATTCATTCTGAAGAGACAATAGTACACATAATAAAATAATTGAACCAACTTCCCAAAACTTCAAGGAAGGACTACTTCAAAAAGTTCTGGAGCGGCGCAATGATCCCACTATTGTTTTCAAGGATCTAATGTCTCAACTTGTTCCATTCCAATTTACCATTCAATACTGCAACGAAACCCAGACCAGAAAAAGAAGAAGTAATCGCTGTCAAGGTTTACAAAGTAGAGCACCGTCAAGCATACAGTAATTATTTTCTTGCCTCTTCCTTGTAATTGTGGATTTTTCTGTTATGAAAATGATAGCAGCACAGTAGTATGTACATGTATATGTAATCTTTTCTCTTTTTTTAATAAGGTGTTATAGAGCTGATAAACTGATTATATATTACAGTGATTAGTTAGTTTTAGTTAGTTTTTATATGTATAACTAAGAATAAACAGAAGATTCCAGTTTCTGAAGCAAAACACAATGTATCACCTTTTGCTTCAAAAAGTTTGCCGGACTCCATCCTCACACCAAGTAATGCAAACGCTTTCATTAGCTGGAGGCTTCAGTCAATATTATTGACTTCCTGCACATTTAAAGACAACTTAACTCTCTTAACACATCGTGGTATAATGTTTTTAATTAGTGCTACTTTCAGACAGTATCCTAACAATATACAAAATATACAGACATGCAAGGGATAAAGAAAACATTATAAATAAATAAATATTCAGAGATTGCAGAAAGAAGAAAACCTGTAATGTGTTGTGTTTGGGTGGTGGAGCTCAGCATCATTAAATATTCATAGATTGATAGATAGGGATACTTTATGAATCCCCTAAGGCAAACTCATGCAGCCTCTCAGCTGGCAATGAAAAAAAAAAAGAAAAGGAAAAAAAAAGAGTAATTTTCATTGCAGGAATTGTTTTATTGCACTTATAGAAACCAGTACAAATTCTGAATATAATCATGGGGAGTTCATATGAAAGTAAAATAAAAGTCTGTAAAAGGCCGGTGAATTTCAAAGTGTATTTAATTATTTATTGCAATTTGTCTATTTATATTATTAACTTCAATAAGTAAAGATAATGAGAAATGATATCCCCATAGACCCAGCACTCTGCTTACTAAAAAAACAAAACAAGCTGATATATTCAAGCACATTCAAGACCCAATTTGATAATTTGATAATCTACCCTTGTTACCTTGCTCTTTACAACGCCAATGAGGAGGAGTACAGGCGCCTCTTTCAGCACAACCCAGCTGGCACTTCAGTCATAATTCATCCTGTTTCAAGTGTTATTTGTCAAGTTAGAGGTAAAGCACACAATCAAATACGGCAAAATAGCATGCCATTTCTTATACAGCAACCAATACAATTACGATAGCGCCATTGTAATACTGGGGTGTTTCCCTTGGATCAAAGTGGTGATTGGAGACAAAAGTTAACTAAATTAGTTTTCTTTATCGTGTTAAAGGGTTAGTTCACCCCAAAATGAAAATTCTGTCATTATTTACTTTTCAAACCTTTTTGGAACTCGAAGATATTTTTTATAAAATCTGAGAGATTTTTGTCCCTCCACTGAGAGTCTGAAACCCTTTGATGCTTCAAAAAGTGAATAAACTAATACATATGAACTGAGCGGTTTAGTCTAAATTTTCCGAATAGAAACAATGAGTTTATATGATGAAAATATTGAATTTAGGCTTTTATTCATATATTCATCAACGCAGGTATTATAACCGGAAAGCTCAAGCATGTTTGCTTGAGGTGTGAGAGCCAAATAGGTTAAGGTGTTAATCAGCATGTTTGAGCGTCCGCAAGAACCAGTGAGGTATGTTCTCACACGATGAAAAAACCTAAATTAAATCTGTTCATAACTGTTACATGTCAGTTGTGCCATTACCTTCTTTCTGTTTCCTCCTGTGATTTTCCCTGTGTATTTTCACTCACCTGTCACATAAATCAGTCATTTTGCTTGTCTTGTCAGCTTTGTCTAATTCCCTCATTCCCCTCTGAACCCTGGCCCAAGCCTAAGCACTCTGAACATCGGCTTGCGGCACTGAATCTTGAGTCCAAGCACTCTGAACGCTCTTTCCTGTGTAGCGGTTTCCTGTGTTCATGTTCTCTGTGCCATGCTCCGAGTTTTCGAACAATAGGTGGGACAATTTTGTTTGTATTTTTGTAAAGTGTTTATGTTCATCCTTTTTGCACATGATGTGTTGTTTTGTTTTGTGTATTTAAAGTGTTTTTTTACATTTATGCTTAAAAGTATCCTTGTGCCTCCTCGTCTCCTCATCTTCCCCGGCTTCTGTGACAATAACCTTTAAGAACCTTTTTGCTTGGTTTATGTGATCATTAGAGGAACCTTCTATCATATAATTTTCAAAATGTTATGAAAACATTTATGAATGTTTCCTGAACTTTCAAAACATCCAGCTTTTTAAATGCTTTAAGAATGTTTTTTCTTGGTTTTGCAAAGATCCTCCAAATATTTATCTGGGAAAATTACTTCTACTCATCCATCTATTCTTCACACAGTTTATCCTCTCTAAGGTCTGCACAGAAAGGCCTTCCTGGCTCAGCTGCAACTGAAACCGGGGACCTTCTCACTGTGAGGTGGCTGTCCTAGTCACTGTGCTACTGTGGCGAGCAGGGCGGGGTCGAGGGACCGTTGGAGCGTACCAAGCACACCAGGACATTTTCTGTAATCAACAGGCCACAGAGCTTCCTCCACATCGACTATGAGACTGTGCCATCAACCTGCTCCCTGGGGCATCCTACCATCATGGCTGGATCTGGTCTATTCTTTGTCCGTCATGGAGCAACAGGCCATGGAGGAGTACATCCGGGAGGCTCTGGACCAGGGTTATATCCGATCATCAAACTCCTCAGCTGCTTCAAGCTTTTTCTTTGTGTGCAAGAAGGACATAGGCTCGCGGCACTGAATAGACTATCGTCACCTCAATTCACAGACCATAAAGATCCGGTATCCACTTCCCTTAGTACCCACCACTCTGGACCAGCTGCAGGGATCTTGCATATTCACAAAGTTGGACCTGTTCACCACAGCTGCACCCACTTCTTAGGATACATCATCGACCAGAGTCAAGATGGACCAGGGGAAGGTAAAAGCAGTTCAGTGCTGGCCACAACCCTCCACCGTCAAAGAGATGCAATGATTGCTTGGCTTTGCAAATTTCCATCGAAGATTCATCCACAAGTTTAGTACCATAACCGCACCCCTTACAGCACTTCTCCGGAAAGGGCCCAAGTCTCTGTCCTTGACACCAGAAACCACAAAAGCCTTCCACGACCTTAGAACAGCTTCTGTATGGCTGACCCCAGCAAGGTGTAACTATGACATCGGCAATCGTGAGTTGCTAGCCATCAAACTGTTTCTGGAGGAATGGTGACATTGGCTGGAGGGAGCAACTCATCCCTTTCAAGTCAAAATTAATCACCGTAACTTAGAGTATCTCCGAGAAGCTAAAAGACTCAATCCCCGTCAAGCCCGGTGGGCTTTATTCTTAACAAGATTGTACTTCACACTAACCTACCCCCCTAGCCACAAGAACCTCAAGGGCAATGCACTTTCCCCCGACAACCATAGCACCACACCGGAACCTATTCTTCCTCCAGCCATCATCATAAGCCCAATTCTATGGAGCATAGACCAATGAATCAAGAATCAACTCAGGCTGAACCTACTCTGCTGGGGGGTCCAGAGGGGCGGTCTATGTGCCATCCAGTCCCTGTTTTCCCCTCATGGACCAGGCTCACACAACTCTGGGCTCTGGACACTCAGGCAGCCAGCGAACCCTCTCGCTTCTCCAAGATCGCTACTGGTGATCTCTCGCTACGTGAGAGACTGCCCAGTCTGTGCCACCACCAAGACACCACACCATCTTTCCGAGGGCAAACTCAGCCCTTTGCCGGTTCGTCAACGTTCATGGTCTCACTTAGGTGTCTATTTTCGGAACGATCTACCCCCCTCTGATGGTAACACCTGTATCTTAGTCATGGTAGATCGGTTCTCCAAAGGCTTTAAGCTCATCCCCCTGAAAAAACTGCCCACAGCTCTGGACACTGTGGAGGTCCTGTTCTACCGCATGTTTTGACACTTTGGCCTCCCAGAAGACATCGTCTCAGACCATTGGCCACATTTTCATCTCCAGGTCGTGAAAGCTTTCTTCAACCTCCTCGGTGTGTCCGTCAACCGTTCATCCTCAAACCAATGGCCAGACTGAATGAAAGATTCAGGATGTTGGGAAGTACCTCCGAGCCTACTGTGGTTGCCATCAGGAGAGCTGGAACCGCTTCTTTCCGTGGGCCGAATACGCACAGAACTCTCTCTGGCACGATACCACACACCTTAAACCCTTTCACATATACTGTACATAAATGTACACTCGGTTATCAACCCCCATTGTCTACCTGGACAGGAGAGCCCATGGACATTCCAGCTGTCCATCACTGATTCTAAGAGAGCTAAACGTCCATCCATTTCACGTCCATCTCTAGTGGGCAGTCCGTAGGCAGAAGATCCAGACTGGACCTACTCGCAGGTACACCCCAGGCCAACTCATCTGGTTATCCATGAGAGACATCTGCCTAAGGCTGCCCAGCCGCAAGCTGAGTCCCCACTATATTGATCCATTCTTGGTCAAGAGGCAGATCAACGAGGTCACCTATAGACTACATATTCCTGCATATTACCGTATTATAATCACTAGCCTTTCACGTCTCCCTGTTAAAAGCTTAAACTAATCACCTTCTGTCTTCCTCCACAGAGTCTTGTGTGGACGCAGTACCTCTTCCTCCTGTGGATCTGGGAGACCTGAATGTATACACCTACATGTATTATACACCTACATGTACACCTACACTTCCATCAATGACTCCCGACGACGAGGCGGCTCAATGCAGTATCTGGTAGATTGGGAGTGATTTGGCCCCAAGGAACGCTCCCAGGTGGCACGGGATGACATCTAGAAACCCTTGTTGTTGAAAGAGTTTCATGCCACCCATCCAGACTGTCCAGCGCCTCGGGGCCAAGGCCGGCCTCTTCGTCGTCTGCTGCGGTCCTCTGGATCTGCCCCTGAGGAGGAGGGTACTGTTACGGACTTAGCCACGCCCCTCGCACCAGACTCCCACGCTCCTTCCACTCGTTCCCAGTCACCTGAATTCTGATCGTCTACACCTGTTCACAATCAACCTGCACTATATCACTGGCACTCATACAGCACACATTGTCTGGTCTCAGCTAAGCTCTGCCATGCTATACAGACTCTCCTCACTTAGACTGCATCTACATCCTCTCCGAGAATAACTCTCTCTGAGTCCCAAGATTCACCTTCCAAGCTCCCTAGTTCTCCAATCATGTTCTCCAACCTTGTTCTCCAACCATCTCCATGTTCAGATCTCCAGATAAGCTACTACAAAGCCATCACAATGCTTCACAGTTCACTCGTCACTGTCTTTGTGTCCTTGCTTCCCATGGTTTGTCATGACAGGAATGTTCCCTGTTAGCTGGGATAAAGTATCATTACAATCAAGGTATCTGCAAGGTCTGGGAAAATATTTGTTCCCTTTCGAAGGGAACTCTATGCTGCGTCCCCTAGGGGTCGCTTTGGGGAATACCTTCGGTGTGACAGGTGTCTGAAGTAATCATCTAATCACGGCAATGAACTTGACAATGGCCGGCAGCTGCCTATGACGCCACCACGGGTGCAGCTGCAGGTATAAAAGGAGCACCCGAACAGTAAGTCATCCTCTTTTTATCTTCAGGAGACAAGCTTGTTTGCTGTGATCGTTTAGTCACGATGGGCAGTGAGGAACGCAACTATCGTCGCTGTGTTCATCCGTGTCAGCGTTTTCTGACACCCGATGACACTCAC
Source organism: Rhodeus uyekii (assembly GCA_037043235.1). Classification (NCBI taxonomy): domain Eukaryota; kingdom Metazoa; phylum Chordata; class Actinopteri; order Cypriniformes; family Acheilognathidae; genus Rhodeus; species Rhodeus uyekii. Next base: position 234,472 of record JAWRVZ010000070.1, read on the forward strand.
GATATGTGTGTTTTGTGTCTTGGGGAAGAGCATGCACGCTCGGTTCTCGAGGGAGCCGTGTGCGTGCATTGTAATCGCTTCCCGCTGAGAAAGTTGCGCTCGCGTTTGTCCCTTTTTTCGAGGGAATTGGGACAGCCATCTGCACCGGGGGGTTCCGGTTCTGCTTTAGCCGAGGCGGGCGGGAACCGGCGCTCCTGGGGCTCGCAGATGGATCTCTCCGAGAGGCTGGAGAGGGTTAGCGTTTCCCAGCCATCGGAGGATGACGTGAGCGCGCTTCTCGAGGGAAGCGCATCGCTCTCTTCCTCCTCGCGGGAGAGTGCGCTCCCCGCGAGTCAAGATAGGCGGGAGGATGCGGATATCGAAGATTCCTCTGAGATTTCGCATCCCTCTTGCCCCGCGTATGACGAGTTGCTGTCGGTTATGGCACGCGCCACTGAACGGCTTGATTTGCCGTGGAAGCGGGAGCCGACCGCCCCTCCTGGTGGCCGGTTGGATGAACGCTTCCTGGCGAGCCATAGACGTCAGCCTCGTTCGGCCCTTCCTTTTCTCCCTGATCTCCACACTGAGGTACGGAGATCATGGGAGAAGCCACATTCCTCGCGGATCTTCCCCACTCAGTCTAGTTATGCTGATGTGGAGGACGCACGGAGTTATGGCTATGTTAGTATGCCTCCGGTTGAAGAGACGCTTGCGAGCTATCTCTCAGCGGGCGAGGCGTCTGCATTGAAGGCACCCTCCCTGCCGTCGCAACCTTTGCGTGAGACGTCGCGGTTGAACGGTAGGGCGTACGCGGCGGCGGGTCAGGCTGGTGCGGCCTTGCACACTATGGCAGTGCTGCAGGCTTACCAGGCTGACCTGCTTAAAGACCTGGATCAGGGCCAGGGGCTCTCGGCTGATGCGGTGGCTGAGCTGCGCCGCACTACGGATTTGGCTCTCCGTGCTACCAAACAGACAGCGTTCGCTGTTGGTCGCTCTATGGCGGCCATGGTAGTCACGGAGAGACATCTTTGGGTGAACCTGGCGGACATCGGGAAAGGGGAAAGGGCTTTCCTTCTCGATGCGCCGGTCTCGCCTCAGGAACTCTTTGGGACCTCTGTCGAGGCAGTGGTCTCAAGGTTCAAGAGGGCGAGGGCGCGTTCAGAGGCTTTTAGATCATTCATACCGCGGCGCCCCCGGTCCAAATCTCAGGCCGCGCAGGGGGCCGGCCCCTCCCGATCTGAGGATCAGCGAGAGGGCCGCAGAGCGAGTACCGCTGCTCGTGCGCCTCCACCCTCGGGTGGTAGGCAGACGAGGAGGCGGGAAGCTCGGAAAAGGCGCAAGCAACGCCGGGGAGTCGCCCAGGACAGCCGTCGCGCCCAGGGCGGTCGTCGAAGAGACGGTCCTCCCTGAGGTGTTGACCTCTCCAGGCACCCCTCCGCCCCCCCTTGATTGTTGAGGCCCTGACGTTAACATCTGTCTCCTGCTGGACCCATGATGTGCTTGTAAGAGGACTTAGTAGTCTGCTTTTACTGTACTGAGGTCTGGCGGTCGAGAGGGGTTCACGGCGTCAGGTGTGCGCGTCAATTAGTGCTCGCTCGCGTGAGTTTTTAGCTTGCTTGGCCTTCACCCCAGAGCTTTGCAGCGCAGGGAGCATTGGAAGACCTCCTCTTAATAGTAGAGTTGCCGGCTTTCGGCGAGGCCTCCGTTCCCCTGAGCTCCGCCTGGGCTATTTGAGCTAGAGTCGGTGGCCCCATTGGGACCCCCTCACCTAAGTCTGTGGTGTAAAGAGGAGGGTTTGGGCCGAGGCCTTCTCTCCTGAGCTCAGTCGGTAGAGGGCGTAGTAGGCCTCCTCTCAATTTGAGAGTCTTCTTTACTGAGGCCTCCGCTCCTCGGAGCTCCGCTATGAGCGTCGTCAGGCCTCCTCTCGGAGGGGAGTTGTAGGTCTCCGCTCTTGGTGTGGTAAGGCTGCTGCGCTTGGCCTTCACCCTAGAGCTTCGTAAGCGCAGGGAATGTTGTCAGGCTTCCTCTTAATAGTAGAGTCGGCTGCCTTTCAGCGAGGCCTCCATTCCCCTGAGCTCCGCCCGGGCTGTCTAAGCTGAGTCGGTGGCCCCAATGGGGCCCCCTCGCCTAAGCCTGTGGTGTAGAGAGGAGTGTTTGGGCTGAGACCGCCACTCCTGAGCTCAACCTGTAGAGGGCGTAGTAGGCCTCCTCTCAATATGAGAGTTTTCTTTACTGAGGCCTCCGCTCCTCGGAGCTCCGCTATGAGCGTCGTCAGGCCTCCTCTCTGAGGGGAGTTGTAGGTCTCCGCTCTTGGTGTGGTAAGGCTGCTGCGCTTGGCCTTCACCCTAGGGCTCCATAAGCGCAGGGAACGTGGTCAGGCTTCCTCTTAATAGTAGAGTCCGCTGCCTTTCGCCGAGGCCTCCGTTCCCCTGAGCTCCGCCTGGGCTACATGGGTGTGTTAGAGTCGGCGGCTCAGGTCGAGCCCCCTCGCCCCGCCTGTGGCGTTGGAAGGAGCATGTTGACTGACACCCTCGCTCCTGAGCTCGTTCTGCTAGGTCTTTGCGAGATGAGCAAGGTCTGCCTGTGTGTTTGGTAACTCACGGTATCCTTGCTCCCCCAAGCTGTGGCTGGGGTATGACTCCCTCCGAGTCCCCTCGCTAGTGGCCTGGAGTACACTGTGATAACAGCACTATAATTGTCCTGTGCACCGTCCCGGTTCACGAGTGAACTTGGGCAGCCCTCCAGGTTTGGAGGGTCTGCACTGTTGCTTGCTGTTTCCTGTGCTTGGCTTACTAGACCCTAGCAATAGAGCAGTGTGTGAGGGCCCTGAGAATCCGGTCGGTGTGCCTTCCCTGCTCGCCGGAGCTCCACTCAGTTGGTTTAGGGGCAGTGGCTCTAGCAGAGCCCCCCTCTAGTCGCTCCTGAGTGTTCAAGTCGTGTTTACGTCTGAGCTCCTGAGGAGCCTAGTTGTAGAAAAGGGGTAGGTGTGAGCGGCTTGCTCCTCTCTCTCTGAGAGTTGTCCTTGCAGGTGAGCTCCCGCTCCCCTATGCTCCCTCAGGCACTTTCTGCGAGTCGTCGGCTTCTCTTAAGCCTCCTTCTCACTGCCTGGGGTCTGAGAGGGCACTTCTTCGCTCTCTGAGCTCTCTACGGCTATCCTCCTCTCCGTGGCGTCGTAGGCTTCCTCTCGTTACGAGAGTATTCTCTGCCGAGGCCTCCGCTTCACGAAGCTCCGCTCGGCGACCTTTAGCGAGTGGTAGGCGAGGTAAAGTGTTCCTGCCTCCTCTGGTCGGTTGATGCGTAGGGGTGTCGTCAGGCCTCTCTGAGGAGATCGGGCCTCCGCCCCGTGAGACCCCGCTGCGCTCTGAAGTACAGGAGTTCTTTGGCCCTCTCATCTTGAGTGTACCCTTTGGGAGGTTGGCCCTACTTCTCTGAGCGAAGCGATACTGCACCTCAGTTCTTGCCTGAACCCAAACCACTTGGGTCGGCGCGAGGGCAGTGGAGTCACCCTTGACTCCCGAACTGGACTTGGCTGATGAGCGTTGTCAGGCCGACTACTTTGGCCTCCGCTCCGGTGAGCTCCGCTTGTAAGAAAGTGGTTCCACTGAACCCCCTTGCTGTCCACAAGCGTTGAGTGCTGTTCCCCTCTACGCTCTAGAGGAACAGCTGCAAAGTGCTGGCTGTGTGCCCAGCCACTCTTAGAGCTCAGTAGCGCCTCAACGTGTAGGCCTAGCAGTTGCGGCTCTAGGTCTTCGCTTTGCGGGTTCAGTCCTGAGTGGAGTGGCTCCTGCACTCCCTCGGATTCTAGATCGAGCGTGCTTGGGCCTCGGCTCTGGTTCCTTGAGGCCTCCGTTCTCTAGTAGCCCGACCCGGGTCACTGCAGGTCACGGGACAGTTCCCCTGGGGGTCTCTGACTGATGCTTTTACCTATTAAGTGCAGTCACGCCCTTCAGCATGGCGGCGTTGGTATTTCGTTCCCCAAAGCGACCCCTAGGGGACGCAGCATAGAGTTCCCTTCGAAAGGGAACGTCTCAGGTTACTATTGTAACCATAGTTCCCTGAGAGTAGGGAACGAGATGCTGCGTCCCTTTGCCATGCTTCGAGCCTTCCTGCTGCTGTCTCCCTTCAGATAAAAAGTGGATGACTTACTGTTCGGGTGCTCCTTTTATACCTGCAGCTGCACCCGTGGTGGCGTCATAGGCAGCTGCCGGCCATTGTCAAGTTCATTGCCGTGATTAGATGATTACTTCAGACACCTGTCACACCGAAGGTATTCCCCAAAGCGACCCCTAGGGGACGCAGCATCTCGTTCCCTACTCTCAGGGAACTATGGTTACAATAGTAACCTGAGACGATTTTCACCCTTTCAAATCACAGAGGTATTATAAAGGTGACAGATACTTGTACAAAACATGCATTGGTTAGTTCTGAATTATTTAGTGTTTACCCAAGGACATTGTATATGGTTTATCACAGTGACATCTGGCAGTGTGAACAGTATTGTCACCCTTTTTTACCTTAATTTTTCAGTTACTTGAGAGTTGCTGTATGAAATACAGTTGAATGTGAGAACTAGCAACACCTAGGTTAAGGGATCAATTCCCAGTGATCACAAAAACAAATCTATACCACAAATGCATACATTTTGGATAAAAACATCTGCTGACTGAATAATATTTTTTTTTTATCTCCACAGTCCTTTACATTCAATTAAAAGCATAAAGTGCCCATCAAATGACTTGAGGAGCATTCTTTCCTGAGATATCAAGGACTTGTCATAAACATTCTGTGCTAATGCTCGTCAGACGTAAATGGTAGGAAAGGAACTTCAAAAAAAACATTTAATCGGACAGATTTATAGACTGTACAGTAAAAAGGAAAGACTGTACATGCTAAATCTGAGGAGTTTAAATTTAGGAGTGCACTACTATTCTACACACTATACATGTTCTTAAAGCTAACAGACATGAGCTACATTTTTTTTTTCTTATCAAAGACTGCCAGTTTTGCTTGATCTCCTCTGTAATCCAGCTAACATCTGGAAGTAGCATGGACATTTTACATGGTCTTTTCTGGACTAAAATGTGGTAATTAACTGTTATTAAATGACCCCCACCCCCACCTCCCCAATATGTAATTATAGACAGAGAGAAGGAGAGCAGCAAAAAAGAGAAACAGCTTTAAATTACTCATTCATGTGTGCAGTGAAAAGTTTAGCCATCTTGTAAGAAGCATAGATTTACATAGGTCATTCTCAATTACTCTGGAGTGATCTTTGGTAATGGCACTGGTTTTCTTTCTTTCCAGACTACTATGAGGTGAGCACAATTACACCTGCCATTTAACCTCCTAGCCCTCGATTTAGAGTTGACCCTGTCATGACAGACACCAATCAGAATAAAATTCGATGAACATAAATTAATGTGACAGGCAGAATTTATGCAAGGAATATTTGTTTAAACCAAGACTGTGAGATTGAAGTAATGATTTGCATAGTAGTTGGTTTGACAATATATAGTATATGTAATTTATTCATAGATTTTTTTTTATCAACTTTTACTCCAGTTTTCCATCTCTTTAGTATTTCAGAAATCATTCTAATATGCAGATTTAGTGCTCAAGAAACATTCCTTGTTGAAAAAAGTTTACTGCTTTATATTTTTGTGGACTTATGATACAATTTTGGGATTCTTTGAAGAATAGAAAGTTCAAAAGAAAAGATATGTGTCAGGCTTCTATCATTTCGTTCTTGTTTTCTCGTGGATTTTGACAATGCTCCATTGTCGTGTCTTCCTGTGAGCACGTGGCTCTGAGTGTGCTCGAGTCATGCATTCCCCTGTCTGTGATGTGTCTTGTGTATAGGGCATGGTGTTCGGATTCCAACACTTCAGTCTTGTTCGGTTTTGTGTCAGCATTCGGACATTCATGCTTTGCCCTGTGTTCTGAGCGCATGAGACGAGTGTTCGCTCGTGTGCTCTGTGTTTTGTGAGTGCGTGTAGTTTTGAGTTCACTCGAACTGCATTCTGTCTTGTTTGCATGTGTTGTCGTGTAGCACACAGTTCTTGTTTACATCGGCCACGTGCTTTCATGTTCTGTCTTGTCTTGTGCTGTGCTGTGCTGTGTTGTGTTGTGCACAGCTTGTGTTTTCACTGGCTGCACGCTTTTGTGTCGTCTTGTTTTGTGTGGAAATACAACTTATGAGTTTTCATTGGTTGCTTGTTCATGTCATGTTTTGTCATTGTGTAATCCCGCCCAACTTCTTTATTCATCATTGATTTGATTTGTTCCACATGTCCTCCCTAATTACCTGCCTTGGTAGCTCATTATTTATTCTCCCTGTGTTTGCAGTCCTGTGCTGGTTTGTCATAATCCCCCCCCCCCCGTTTTCAAGTCAGTCGAGCTGAGTCAAGTCCAGTCCTGTCGAGTTAAGTCTTGTCTTGTTTTTCCCCCTCAGGTTAGTTTTTGTTTGTATTTTTGTTTCATTTTTTTTTTATCAATAAACTCTGAGAAAGGGTTTATCTCCTTCACTCTAAATACCTGGCAATATTTTAAAAGATTTTAAACCAAAATGTAGATGTCATTAGAAATTGTTTAGATGTTGATAGACATTTTTAGATTATAAATGTATGCCATTTTGATTTGTTTCAAAACTTTTGATTAAAGTTGGTTAAAGTCTGAATAAAATACTTTCTCTTAAAAAAAATTGTACCCCAAACGTTTGAATGGTATACTTGCACTCTTGCTATACTTGCATTATTGAACCACTCTGACCTGCAAGACATTATAATTTTGTGTACAAAAACACTTAGAAGGTGTATCAATAGATATTTGAGTAATTTTGTTAATATTGAGTTCTGAGTTCAAATGAAAAAACAAAAAACTAATTGGCTCTAAATATCCCTATACAAAATTATTCAACACCCAAAAGTCAATTTTTGTAGAGAATACTTTACTTATAAGTTTTTGGTTTCTGTGCCCTAATTGCTTTCTTCAAATCTAAAGATTTTTAATGAAATGTAAATTTCGAATCTCAAATACATTCTAGGACAAATACCTGAACCAAGTTTTGGTGGATTTGATACTTGGGATCATTGCCCTGCTGGAAAGTCTAATGATTGTTGCCAATCCTGCCAACTGTGTTACTACGACCTTTTGGTGTCTTGGAAATGTATTCGTAGCCATAGCCTTTTTGTAGCTTCTTCTCGTAGTTTTGTGAGAGTTATTTTTTCTTGGCCATATCTGCTACTCAATTTCAGCATGCATGAGCTAAATATATGCCTGTGTTACAATTGAAGCTAATTAAGTGTTGTTATTGAGTTCCCAAAAGCTTAATTATGTTTTAACACAATTTCCTGCTATGATCGTGCAGTTACGATACGATTTGAGAAAAGTGTTACATTATTTGTTGACATTCTCAACTCCCTTTCTTTGACGTTTTTACAATACAGATCATTTCAAAATAGCTTTACAAAGTAGGGAAATTAATGCAACAAAGATTGTTTTGGCTGTACAACAGCTCTAGAAAGAAATACATTATCCAGGAAGTTTTTGATTGATTCATTTTCATAGTAAAAATCATTACTTTGTTAACTTATGGGCTGCTTATATGACACTGTTTTCAACTAAAAACAGAAAACTTTTAATGCGCTCTTTTCGTTCATTTACACAACAATGACGTTTTGGTGGCCTGGGAAAGAAAACTTTGAAATTGGTTCAGAAAGTGTATGTTTTGTAATTAAACAGTTCCATAATTTCTGTGGAAACTTCAAAAAAAAAATTATTTACAAGGTGATATCCCAAATTACTTGTCTGGCATGCATATTAGAGTTTTGAGTTGTTTCTGTGTATCCATGTGAACAGAAATCATTTTGATAACGTTTTCATCTGTAAAGAGAGAAAAAAAATGTTATGGGAAAACATTTGCCGTGTTGATGAGTCCTTCGTAGTCTGGATGACACAGTCTCTGCTGACACTTCAGAGCTGCGTGGTAGTTGTATCTAAGCGCAGGTCCTTTATCTGATCTGGATCCGGCTGACCACGGTAAGCCTCTGGATAAACAGAGAGACTAATATCAGTGTAGATGCTATTCTTCTTATGATGTAACGAGGACATCGGGTGTTATGGGAAATGTTTCCGGTTCTGGCTGACCTGATTTATGCAGCCTAATAATCATTTTACATGATTTGAATTACAGAAATTATTAATGTGTTATGTGTATGTCAGGTTGAAGAGATGTGTTCTTAGTCTAAATTTAAACTGACAGAGTGTCACACTTCAATATCTGCTAAGGGATAATTAAATGTAATAAATCATGTAAAAATGTATGATCTAATTTTGGAAAATGTAATATTTTAATCAAACCTTTATAATTGCCTTCATCTTTTAAACAACTGATAAGATTCAAACTTTCAAAGATTCAAAACCATTTAATAAAAATCACCTGTCAAGTTTATAATATGTATATTACATCAGCATATGGAAGTCAAACTGGATGACTACAGAGACTCATCTCAAGATCCCTCGTTTTACAGAGTAAGAAAAGATCTGTCAAGAATATGATTTTTTGAATTTTTGAAAATATTTAAATCAGGCATTTCAGACTAACCCGTTCACTAACCCGGCAAAGCCGTATGCATTCCCTTTAGCACATGCAGTATTTCACTCAGAGATCCCTGATAATTGATTCACTTAGACTGCAATAATAATAATCTCATGAAAGAATGGTTTCAAACGGGGCTCATGTGTACACAGGTTGCGAGTGGAGTTCATATGACCATCCATCACACCTGGAGAAAAGAAGGCAAGCAAACTGAAGTGCAGGTTGCCGTCACACTACGATGAGCTCCAATTATACAAACACCTCCCACACGACAGCCAATCAATTCTCATGCTTCACAACACCTCCCACACAAGTGTTCCCACACCAACCACGCAAATGTTGCACCCTGATAACCATGAGACGGAGAGATAAATGGAAAAAAAGAGAAAGAATGAGAGAGACAGGTGGACAGACACAGTTATATTTATTTACAGCTGTTTTCCGTGAAAACAAATGAAAGTACCCCATGAGAACTTAAATAACCTCATTTTCAGGATGTTAAATATAAAACAAGATGCAATGAAAGGAAGGCAGGCAAGAATAAGTGGAACGAAAGCTGAGATGTATTGCGGAAGTTGTTGTTTATCTCAGGCATTTTGGCCAGACTTTTTCATATAATGAAAGTTTATGACTGTGGCTATCAAGGTCCAAAACTACAAAAACACCATAAACATATTCTATGATTTTATTTAGTTGTGTCATTTTGGAACTCAACAGCTTGATTCACATACATCCTGCAACCAGAATATGCCTCATAAAGTAACAATGTGAAGAAGAAGATTACACAATTTTTATCTTGGGTGAACTATGTCTTGAATTTCACAGACCATGATAACTCCTGTGTATTATCTCACCATTACTATGCAAATGAAGGGATCAGTTGTTATTGATTATGATTAATTTACCAGATTATCTCAAAATGAATCTGCTTGATTTTTTTGTCCAACCCCACAGTTTCCATTCTATGCAGAAGGGTTTATAAAAGTCAGTGTGATGGTAGAAGGTAAATAGTGAAGTTGCAGAAGAATGACTTTGATGAAAGGGAAAGTGAAACATGCACCATACAAAAAATGGCCTTGAAACAGATATTGCTACATAGTGTTTACAGTGTAATCCTTGTATAAGTACTGGTGCTGAAAAACTTCCAGAGAGTTATATATACACATGAAGCTGTAGGTTATATAAAGAGTTACATAAAGTTTGTCTATAGGCATCAGCAACAGTTTTTATCAATGACTCACAAAAAATGTCTACCAACAATTACATTCAGAGTCACACTTGGCTCACACCTGGATGCATGGGCTGGTGCCATAATGCTGTCCACTCACTTACACAGGACGTAAATAAAAATGGCTTACAAATTGCATGTTTGGTTTTTCCACACAGACCACCAAATAACCCTAAACAGACCTCTCTCGCTGTCTTTGTGTATTTGACTTTAAATTAAAGTATCACCAATTTTAGAATGAATAGCAATTTAAAAAGTTTAAACAGAATATTTAAATAATATTTAAATTAATCATTAAAAACAATGTGGATCTTTTTTTGTGGATCAATTTCTTTATTTCTAAGAAAAAGCATATTCAAAAGTAGCATGTTGTAAATTTGTATAAAAAATGTATTTGCTTAAACACTTTCCTTGTGCGTGCATGTCTGTGTAAGTGTGTGTGATTGCATTTGTGTGCGTGTGTGTGCACGTCACAGCTGGGTATATAAGTGCCTCTCCTCCTCCTTTCCTAAGAATACCCACTTTCCTTCTCCAAGCTCACAAAACAGAATAAGGTAAGATCTATCTATCTATCTATCTATCTATCTATCTATCTATCTATCTATCTATCTATCTATCTATCTATCTATCATTTTTCTTTAACCTCTCACAAGAGTTTAACATTCTATCAATATGTTTTGAAATTTAGAAATTTTGTTTTGAGAATACAAATATTCATAGAAATGTAAAATATTACAATAACAGATGGAAATAATCCTACAACTGTGCTTGATCATTTTCATGTCTTTAAAAACTTAAGCATTTTCTTAACATGAATAATAGTTACAATATACATTTTTTACATATAACTGTATTTTCCCTGTTATTGTTACAGCCTTATAAATTTGATTATTGATTGCTGAATCAGATTTAAGGATGAATTTGATTTTATTCTAGCAAGACAAAACACAAAATAAACAATAAAAATGGAAAGAAAAGAAAAGAACAAAAAATAAATGAAAATGTAATTTGATAAAAAAATAATCATAATATTAATTTATAAAAAGAAATTAAATATATATATAGTAATAAGCAATAAGCACATACAGTTAATAATAGCAATAACAAAATAATAATACATAGTAAACAAATTTAACAGAATTACAAAGTCTTACTAAAGGGATTTCTTTTAACTTGTTTGTCTCCTCTCGTTCACATTTGCAGGATGAACAGCGGGGTGTGCATGTGTGTGATCCTGGCTGCGCTTTCCGCATCCTGTTTGGGTCAGCCGCACTCCTCTTCCTCTGACACAGATGATAGCCCTTTCCCCTCGCAGGTGGAAACCAGTTTAAGTGGGCGTCACCGGGTCATCCGCTCCACCAGCCTGACCAAACAGCAGCCAGCAGGCAGCACAGAACCAGACACTCGTGCCAATCTCAGCGAACTGCTGGCCAAACTCATCTCCAAAAAAGGTGAGAGACTCTTCAACAGCCAAACACGACGTCTCAATGATAAAACAATGATCCTCAATGACAGGCAGAACACAATTGTCTTAAAGACCAAAAAATAGTTTAAACAAATGCTAAATGTTCAGCACAGGGGAGAGACAGAGAATGAAACATACAATGAGTAATGCAGTGAAACTCATTCTGCAGTACATACACAAACAGACAACATAAAAAGCTGGAAGGAGAGGAAGCAGACAAACTTTTCTAATTATTTTTCTTCAGTACTCCATTTCCTATATCTCTTTTGTGCTTGTTTTTTCTACTAAATATTTGTCCAAGTGTATGAATGGAGTCTTTTTTTTCTTCCTGTAATTCATCTTCATGCATTTGAAAACTGGTCATGAGTTCAAAAAATACAAGTTTAAAAAAAATACAACTTGGAAAAAGTGTGCTACAAACATTTAGAGGTTTGATAACCAGGTTTCCAGGTTATAAAAGAAAAACCTTTGTCACGCACTATACAGTAGCTCCGGGTTAGCGTTGCTTGGCATTGATAAACATAAACAGCCAAGTGAAGCATGTTTATGCCCGAGGTGTACAAGGGGCAGGGTTTTTTTGGTCAGGTGTGCACCATTAAATTGCATAACCACTCATTAGGGTGTAACCTTTTCATAGGTATATATATTTTCATTTCTAATCGCAGGAACAGCTAATTGCACCTATGAATAAGTAGCGCAGTGTGGCATTTTTATTAAACATGTAAGTGTTAACAGCGCCTGTAATCTGTGTTTGTATGTGAATGAGATTTTTCATATAGTAAGTCATCAAATGTCGCCATAAAAGCCTGAAATTAAAATATGGGGTGCATTCAACAAATTTTTTTTTAAATGCAAAAGGGTTTTCTGTAAGGGTTAGATTCAATGTCATTCAAAAGTCAAACGTAAGTCCGAATTACTATAGAAAGACAAATGATTGCGTGCGTAATCAAAACAATTGGCATTCAGTGTGTAATGGAAATTATGACAGCCTTAGTTTCTCAGTGCACTTAGTTTCTAACTAAGGTCAGCTCTCTACATTTTTAACAATTGTGAGTAGGAGGTGCAAGTTTCACACATGTCAGCATGTCAAAACAAGTCTAGAACTTTTCAGGAGTTCAACAAAATTGTAGTTTGTAGTGTGTTAAAAGAATCCCATCTGTTGCAAACAGATCACAGCCTTGACAACAGATTGAAGGACACTTACCATGCTGTATGTAGCTGACACATTGCCACAGACAGGCATACCACTCTGTAAAATCAATGTTCTTTTCCAATCGCTAATAAAATGAATTTTACATTTACAAAATGGTTCATTTTAGAGTTATGTTAGAAAGCAGTGTCTATATAAGACAGATGGGTGCAAAAAATATAGTATAGTATAGGTGTTTGAGTAGAACTATACCCAGACATGATGAGAGAAAACAGGAACTATATTATGCCACTTTTCTACTTTAATTTGAACTCTTTCACTTGTCTTGATGTATCATGTCACTTTACTGGTTATGTATTTAAGGTGGTTATTCTCTCCTAGGCTCTGTTCGTCGCAACTCATCCATGAACAACAGAGCAAACAGCATTAACCACCGGATAAAAGATCGGGATTATGTGGGCTGGATGGATTTTGGCCGCCGAAGTGCTGAGGAATATGAATACTCATCATAAAACCATACATATCATCTGGTTCCTCATCTTCAAATAAAAAGATATATTTATTACTACTATTGTTATTATTATTCAAATGTACATTTGTTAAGAAACCAGTATAATGCAGAATAGATATAGCGAATTTTGCTTTAAAAAAAAGACAAAAAAGTCTCAAAGTCTCAAATTATTGTTTTTAAATCCTGTCATTTTATTTGATTTTGTCACAGTGGTTTTGTATAAAGAGAACCATTAAGCTAATGTGTTTGCCAGATTCATGAAACCACAGTTTTCAATAAATCAGGTCAGCATTCAACTTTGGCCTTAAATCCTACAGACTCTTGGTAGTTTGTCATTCAAAACAACTCACAACCACAAGAACTTGCTTTCAGTGGAAGGAAGTGCCGAACAAATGGCTTAACAAGTATTTGTGGCTCAAAGTGCAGGCTTTTGAAGCCTCTTTGCTTGAAAAGAAAGTGAAAAATCAATAAATGAGTAAATAAATTGATGGAGGAAATGCCTTAAAGGAGAATTAAGAGGAGAGAGTGGGTACATTTCTATTTAGAAAAGAGCATTTGAATGATTCTCTATGACAAAGACAAAGAAAGTGGAAAGATAGAATATAAAGGTTCTTATATACAGTGGTACCTCGGTTTACGAGTTTAATTCGTTCCAAGAGCGAGCTCGTAAACCAAAATGCTCGTACACCAAAACAAATTTCCCCATAAGAATGCACTAAAAATCAATTAATTCGTTCCACATGACCACAAATGCCCATTTAAAAAATTTTTTTTTTGGTTTTACCCTATTAATTGCAGTTAAAATTGTAACCATTAAGATCTCATATAAATACTAATTAATAATTGACAATTAAACTCTAGAAATACTTGACAATTTACTGGTTTGAGCAGCCTGCTTGGAGGAGAGAGAGGAGGGAGGAGAGGGGAGCGGGGAAAGCAAGGATGAAAGCAAATGAGTGAATTTATTATAATAGTGCAGAAAACAAAGAGTGATAATCCAGAGTTAAAGTCGTGGAACATGGGAGCCGCAAAAGAACGAATTCACGGGAGCCGCAAACGAACGAATTCGCGGGAGCCTCGAACGAACGAATTCGCGGGAGCCTCGAACGAACGAATTCGCGGGAGCCGCGAAGGAACGAATTCGCGGAAGCCGCGAAGGAACGAATTTGCGGGAGCCGCGAGAGAACTAGGGGAGCGCGGGGCACAAAGTAACGCGGAGTAAATAGTAACAGCAATTTTTTTAGATAGTTGCAGGGGCATAAATTTGACGTGCTAAAGGGCTTTTCATCAGACTGTTTGCACACTCTTCTGGACATTTTTCGAGAAATTTCATAGAAGTTTGGATGAGAACCACAGGAAAAACTCTTTTGGCAGCATGTAAATATTTTTTGTTATAGTAGTTGTTTTTCGATTTTCAAATAATGTGTGAAAGATTGTTAGTCTAATCTTATATTGTTATGATTACCATCTTCTTGGCTAAAAGATGGTACCATTTTGAAAGACGTGAAAAACACATAGTGGCTGCTATCCGGTCCTGAAGTAAACAAGACAGCGCGGGGTTAGTTGTAACACTAAGCGGCATTGAACAAGTTGCATCAATAATCATATATTTTGCATTGTATTAACCTATTAAAACGTTTTTCATGTAAAAAAAAATAAAGGAAAAAAGTTATGCTTATGATCATCAAGACGCAACTTTTTTAAACAAATAAAAATACGTGAATGAACTTGTATTGGATAACATGGTGTTACAACTAACCCGCTGCCTGTTAAGAGCCCCGCTCACGGGGTAAGAAGTCACATTTTACTCCTTGCGCTTTTGCCGATACTGCAGAGAAACGGCAGGTCCGACGAACATGAAAACAGTGCTCATTTGTAGGAGAGGCTTATATGTTGTTTGTATAAAAATATGGTTTGTCTAACCCTATTACTTTGTTTATTATTTGGCTAAAACCGTGTATATTTCACTACGTGAACAATGGTGATCACAATTAATTAATGTTTAGAATATGAGGTAAAAACTTCTGTAAATCACTTATAAAAATATCACTGTGGTGAATGATGCAGCCAATTAATGAGTTAAGGGGTTATAAAAGGGGTTGAAACCTCCTGACTGTGTTATGAGAGGCTGTCATTAGGATATTTAATGTAAAAATGCGCACAAGGATGCTGAGCGTTAGGACTTTTTCCACACAGAACTGCGCATGGGTGAGGGAAAAATTTGCTCGCACTCCGATACAAAGCTCGTACACCGATTCAACCCTCCTTGCTCGTACACCGATTTTCTCGTATACCAAGTCGCTCGTAAACCGAGGTACCACTGTACTTCAATGCAAACTCAAGAGACTTATTTAGCTTTGCTGTCCAAGGGTAAAAATTTCCATTTGACATGCACACAGAGTCAGAAAGACTGGAAGACAGACAGATACAATGGACTTCTGTATATAATAATAGCAGACCAACCATCAAGATGCAGTAGACATGGCATATGTCTTCAGAATGGTCAGCCGCGCCACACACACACACACACACACACACACACACACACACGTGTCACTGTCCACTATAATTATAGGTAATATTTAAATGCCTGAGAGCAGGAGAGAACTGTCATATTCAAAATATCCTCCTTTTCCTCCACTGACCCTTAATTAACATGAAATCATACTGAACTGTAATCAAATACAGGCCAATAAGAAAAAAAATGAATTGCATCAAACCCTCAATTATGGATCTAATGCAACACCGAAGACATATTACATCACATTAGACCACCACTGGGATTGGATTCAGCTTTCGGTCATAAGTCAGTCAAATGAGAATAGGGTTATTGGAGTCAGGGCTGTTGCTGGCTAGGAACACTGAACACTGGAAACCAAATATAATCATTGACTAAATTTGTTTAGCTGTGATGGAAAAATTATGATTTTTACAGATTATAATGAGGGTGATTTATTTCAACTTGTAAAACAAAAAGTGTGATCTGCCTTTGATCAGAATTGAAAAAAAAACAAAAAACATGGTCTTAATTTTTATAGGGAGCTGTTGTTAAAGATTCATTTGAAGATAAACACAGACATTTCTGATTGCAAGCCAAAAGTTAAAATTGTGGGATATAAACTCGCAAGTCAGAGAAAAAGATGACAGCTTACATCTCGCATTCTAATTTCTTTTCATCAGTATTATCAGATACGAACTTCAGAAATTATCAAATATAAAATGCCCACAAAACAGGTCATCGCTATTTGCTAACACCTAAAGGTCAGTCATTTAGTATTTTCTTGTCTTTGATCTCAGTGTATGACTTGGTTTAGTCACTGCAACACAGTTGCGAAAATGTAAGACGTTCCTAACCCATTGGAGGATGAAGGACAAACAACACAAAATGTTTATCAATCACTGGCACAGGTGAGCCCCTAAAGTGGAAGGTTTGAATTCAGGCAGATAAATAGTCAACTGTACAGAGGTATATAGAGTACCTGAATATCATACTTGAGAAAATGTACAGATACCTTACAGCACAAATTACTCCATTCAAAGTTACAAGTCACCAATTCCAATACGATTTGAATAAGAGTCTAGCCACTCAGTGTAACAAAGTAGCAGGCGTGCGATGCGGAGTCCAAACAGAAACACTTTAATAATAGAAATCAGGAAGCACACGGGGGTGCAAAACACGGGAGAAATACATCCACACGTAGACACATGAAACTTTAACAAACGACAATGACATGGGCTAACACAAGGGTATAAATACACTAGGAAATGATAAACAGGTGGTGAACTAAATGGGTAATCAAAACACGACAGCTACGGGAAGACATGAGGGACAAAACAGGCGGATCAGGAGCAGACTGTGACAGTAGCTCCCCCTCCCGGAAGGCGCGACCTCGCGCCTAAACAGTTTGACAGCGGAGGGAGGGAGGGGGACCAGGGGGCGGACTGAACAAAACATGACACAGAGTCCAGACAAAATTAACAAGTCCATGGGGGTGCAGGAGGGATCAGGGGCCAGGCAGAGGGAGGTGACCAGGGAGGTGCAGGCGGAATCAGGGGCCAGGCAGAGGGAGGTGACCAGGGAGGAGCAGGCGGGGTCAGTGGCCAGGCACCCGAGTCAGTCCATGGTGGAGCCGACGGGCCAAGGTCCCTGAGTGACGCCGCTGGCTCCGGAGGCCGAGGAAGGGCTGGAGTGACGAACCTCCGAAGAACCAGCGGCAGGCCCGAGGACTGACTCGGAGGCGGAGGGACAGAGGACGTAGGGGGAACTGAAGGGAGGGAGGAGCCGGCCGACGCCACAGGAGGAGGCCAGGCGACGACCGACCAAGGGGACACCGGTAGGACGAGGGAGCCCGCGGGAGAGGAGAGGCTGAGGGACGTCGCTGGGGCTGACGGGGTGAGGAGTGGAGGCGCTGACGATGCGTCGACGGGCCGAGGTGGAATGAGGGGCACCGAGGTCGGAGGTGGAACCTCAGTGCCCCACGATGCCGGTGTACCGCCGACGCATGACCGCTCCACAGTGTTGGGTGGAGCCAGAGTGGGGAAGCGGGACACAGGCAGAGATGGGGATGGGTGCAGGCTGGGTAGAGGTGGAGGGAGAGGGAGGCTGGGTGGGAGTTCTGGTGGCTCGGGTTTGGGGAGGTCCTGGAAGGCCGGCGGAGGTTCGGGGAGGTCCTGGAAGGCCGGCGGAGGTTCGGGGAGGTCCTGGAAGGCCGGCGGAGGTTCGGGGAGGTCTCGGAGGTCTGGGAGGTCTGGGAGGTCTCGGAAGGCCAGCTCAGGCTCTGGCGGGTCGGGCCACGGCAGCTCAGGCTCTGGCGGGTCGGGCCACGGCAGCTCAGGCTCAGGCGGGTCGGGCCACGGCAGCTCGGCCGCTCGGGAAGAACTCTGTTCAGTTTCGGCCGCTCGGGAAGAACTCTGTTCAGTTTCGGCCGCTCGGGAAGAACTCTGTTCAGTTTCGGCCGCTCGGGAAGAACTCTGTTCCTTCTTGGACTGGAGGATCGGCTCATTAGCTGTAGCATGCGGAGTTGGCTGTCTGGAGCGGGGAGAGAGCTCCTCCAGACATCGCGTCATGGCTTCCCGCCAGCCCAGTCCCGCGATGTCCGGGAGATCTTGACGATGGAATCTTGCCCCGATCCAGAACAGCGAGTCCAGCGACCGCTCATTGAGAGGAGCGACGGCGGCGAGCAAGCCGAACTCGAGCGCGAATTGGCGGAGATCCTTATTTCTCTCGGCGCTCGCGATAAAAAGGGAGTGGAAATCCATCAGGAAGTTTTTTGGGGTAACTAACCCGGTCGTTTGTTCTGTAACAAAGTAGCAGGCGTGCGATGCGGAGTCCAAACAGAAACACTTTAATAATAGAAATCAGGAAGCACACGGGGGTGCAAAACACGGGAGAAATACATCCACACGTAGACACATGAAACTTTAACAAACGACAATGACATGGGCTAACACAAGGGTATAAATACACTAGGAAATGATAAACAGGTGGTGAACTAAATGGGTAATCAAAACACGACAGCTACGGGAAGACATGAGGGACAAAACAGGCGGATCAGGAGCAGACTGTGACACTCAGGTTCACAGACAATGCTTAAGCCTAGTCTCAAACTAAAATGCATGTTTCAGCTGTTTTAACTGAAACCAACTTGCACTAACATATCTTAAAATATGTCAGTGCCATTGTTTTGTCTCAAGATGCACAACAGTAATGTTTGTGTAAGGCACTTTTATAAAGACTACTTAAATATCCTAATATTTCCTGATATCCTAAAATATAACACACTCTGTCAGTTTAAATCTAGACTAAAAACACATCTCTTCAACCTGGCATACACATAACACATTATACATACATTTTTAATCCAAATCATGTAAAATGATTGTTAGAACCGAGAACATTCCCATAACATCTACTCGATACATCAGAAGAAGAATGGCATCTACACTGATATTATTCTCTGTTTATTCTGAGGTTACCGTGGTCAGCTGGATCCGTCCAAATTGGACTTAAATTGGACTTGAAATGTTGTCAATATAATAATCATGTACTGTTGGCCAGAGGAGAACTGGTCCCCCGACTGAGCCTGGTTTCTCCCAAGGTTTTTTCTTCATTCTGTTCTTCATTCATTCATTCAGTCACTTGCTAGAGTTTTGGTTCCTTGCCGCTGTCACCTATGGCTTGCTCAGTTGGGGAAACTTAACACTTAATTTTCATCAATTGTATTAATTCGCCTGCTCTTTTAATGCTGCTGTTCAGCCAAACACACTTTGTTTAAATTGTTTTCCTGTGACCATTATAAAGCTGCTTTGAAACAATCTGTATTGTTTTTATTTGCGCTATCTAAATAAAGGACTAAGAACTTTAGGGGTCGGGAACCTTTTTGTCTGAGCGAGCCATGTTCCCCACTTTTTTTGACTAGTAAGCTGAGCAGAGCCGGGGAGGTAGCGGAGTGGTCGACCTGGCAAGACTGAGAGAAACACAGGGTTGATATACACTGATGATATAAGGGCTGATGAGGGAACAAGGCACAGCTGACAAGACTAATGAGGTGATGACAAAACACTGGGAGCACATGGGAGGAGCCAGGATGTAAACAGAGACATGACATGTGACAGAAATGCCACCTCCCACAAAGCGTGACCTCGAGTCATAAATGGGACATCTGAGGAGGGGGAGAAAGGGAAACAATCAGGGAGGTCTTCAGGGTGGCATCGGGAGCATGGGAGTCCAGAGCGGCACTAGGAGTTCAGGTATCCCTGTAGACTCTGCCTCCATTGCCCCACCTGCCCCGATAATGGGTCAATAAACACCCCCGCACCCCCCCCCCCCCCCCCAATTTTTTTTTTTTTTGGGAGGGTGGGGGGGGGGGGGGACTCCCGGCTTTTGGTTGGAGTCCTTTTAGTGGGGTGAGGGACCAGCAAAACTTTAGAGGTGCGTTCGAGGGCCGGCAAGAGTTCATCATTGGGTTCGGCAGGAGAAGGCTCGGGTATAGGAGAGCACATGGGAGAAGGCCTGGTCTGAGGACAGCTGGAGCAGACTGATGAGCAGTGGGCACTGGAGAGGTGGAGGAAAAGGAAGAGACCTGTGAGAGGCTATGGCTCCTGTGTGGATTGAGGGTAGATTATCACACCAGTTCACTCCTGTGGTGTCAGGAGGTCTACTGTATGGTAGTAATTAGCCCCGATCCAAAATAGCGATTTTAGCATTTCGAAAGGAGTGTTGGCGGTGATAAAGCAGAAGTCCACAGCAAAGGCAATCATGGAGAATTTTTCTGCATAATTCATCCCCCACCAGCTCTGTGCTCAGCACAGCTCCGTGAAATCGGCCACTTTCCGTGAAAACACCCAACAAGCGTGAAATAGTGTTAATTTTTATTGAAGGGGGAGTTCAGAAGTACCGTGATAACTTTTTATGCTAATTGTTTCATTTAAATTCATTTTCTTTGCACGTTTTGCTGAACGTACATAGGGCAATTCATGTACTTCTTTATTTATTTGGAAGTGTCAGTACACAAATGTCAATGCACCGCAGCGACAGAATATGTCAGCAACCACGTTGGTCGGCCAAGTTTTGGCAGATGGACTGATTGGAGTGACTGGTGTCTAGTAAAAATTGCACCCGTGAATTTTCCGTGAAATCGAATGTTTTTAAAAAAAATCTTCCGTGAAATTGCGAATTTTTACCCGTGAATTTGGTTGGTCCCTACTGATGAGGGAACGAGGCACAAGTCTCCCTGACAAGACTAATGAGGTGATGATGAGACAGGTGAGTGGAGAAAAACTGGGAGCGCACGGGAGGAACCTGGATGTAAACAGACACGACAGACATGTGACAAACACACTATTTCTGCTGTAACCTTATATAAATTTGATATATTTGGGCAAAGGCCAAAAGCACAAGATAAAGTACCTTCAATGTACAGTACAGTAACTGATTAGATTTACTCAAATACTTTACACCACTTTAGTGGGCTCTGCACTACAAAACAAACATACAATTATTGATCATGAAAACTGATGCACAGTTCATCAGTTCTCTTCATGAATAAATCAATGAATACATAATCTTTAATCTAGCCTAATGTTCCTAATGTAAATTCATTTTTAAAAATGAATGTGAATTAAAACAAAAGCTATTAAATGTTCTGTCAATAAAATACGAAAATAAAAATTATGGGTAATAATAGATAATGGATTATAGGTAATAAGATTGCAACCACTTCTGGTGAAAGTTATAAACTGGACCTATCAGTTACATTATTGTTACTGTGTTAGCTTAACTTTTTGCCCTCATTTTAAAAGATGAGCAATTGCTTGTGTTATTTAATGTCTGACTGGATGACGCAAAAAGATGAACCAAAACATAGCTACTTATTTGTGACCAGAGCTTAACATTCTTAATGGATATCTCAATATATCTAATTGAGGATTTTTAGATTTCTAAAATATCACAGTGATTTATCAAACATTAATGGATTTGTCTCCAAGACAACCGAAAAGTCATTATGATGAATAAAATAGGAGTATAACCTATGAAACATCTTCAACTGATGTTCCACCTGCATCAGGATCATATTAAATGCTGACTGTACTGATTCATCTTAAGACCTTTGTAGGACATCTTTGTTGGTTATAAGAAATATTCGAGTGCACATAGTTCCCGTCCTGTTCCCATGGCAATTACTACGACTACCAGGGCCTTTATTTTTTATTTTAATAAGGTAGTTTGAGCGTGGAAGCTTGATTTGCAGAGCATGTCTGAAGTAGGCAAGGACTGAAATTAGGTTAGTCACCATCCTGTCGAGGACAACAAATTGGTTCCTATCACTTTTGTCTTGTACTCCTTCAAAAAAAGGAGACAGCATAAAAAGATGCGTTTTAACTGAACTTCAACCAGTCTGTATATAATAATCCTTCAGACAATTCGTCTGATAATTTGCTTTCTTGTTTTTGTCTTCAAAAGGAGAAAACAAACATACGAAAAGAAAGTTCATCTATCACATATTCGACCCTTCTCATGAACATAAAACTAATCTTATTTGGGTTTTTTAATCTCATTTTCATCACACTTTGTTCTAATTCACCTAATGGAAATAGAATAAAACCAGAATGGATAAGCAGCTTGAATATTCGATATCTACATGGGTAGGAATTAAACACTCCGTTCCACTGATTGGTCAACCAAACATCAAACCGTGCCATCATCAGTTGTTCCTCAGTTTCATTCAGCAAGTTTCCTTCTTTCTCATCAAACAACCAGATTATCTTGGCTTGACACAAACTTGGGAAAAATTGGAAAAACTGGGCAAAGCCCAGAAGAGTCCTTCTTCTGTAGACATAAATTCATTTACATGTGCTGTGAAATATTAATTTATCTCTTAATTTTTATAGAGAACTGTCATTGAAGATTAATTTGAAGATAAATACAGATGTTTATGTTTCCAATTAAACAGACAGACTGGACTGACTATAGTCTACTATTGAGGCATAAATTTATAAAAAAATTAGTTTATCCCATAAATATTAACTTCATATCAGCGTCCACAACTAACCCTAGCCAACATATGTGGCACTGCCTTTTTTAAGTGACGAACTATCGATCTACAAACCAAAAAGACAAAACATGATAAATATAGTTAAGCCATGGTAACCACAAATTAACCATGGTTTTGTTACACTAGCCATAGTTTAACCATGGTATTGTCACAGAGTCAGGCACACCCACACCCTATGGTCAGCATCAACATCAGACCTCTACACTCCACCCGCTCATTCACAGTCACCAGAATTGACCAACTCTAGGATTTCTAGGGGAAATCCTCTGTGAATGATAATGCTCTCCAGTTTCACACATTTCATTGGGTGGAATGAGACAACCCAGATCACTGGATATTATCAAGGCCTCAATCCCAACATACGCTAACAGACTGTGATATTTTGTGATTAGACCGAAAAGCTTTATCTGATGCTTAATCAAGATCTCTCAACGACTCAGTGGCTGCATTCTTGATCAACAAGCGCCACATCCTCCGTCCTTCATCCTCCACTTCAATGGTCACCCCTCCAGCACCTGAACCCATGCAAGCAGACTCAGCGCATCTACCCAATGCAGAACAGCAACAGAGAATTCACAATTGACAATGCCTGTACTGTGGTGCCAAAGGACATCTTCTGTCTGCCTGTTCCATCAGACCACACCCAGCAGTGAGCACCTCTTTCAGTTACTCTCACTCGCACAAATATCATAGTGATGACTCCTCGTCATTCTATTTCAGCGAAAGGCGTTACAGGATATAAGCAGCCTGCAACCATACATCCACCTCATCGGCCATGGGACTGTGCTATTGATTTGCTGCCTGGGACTACCCTGCCTAGACTAAAAGAATACACATTGTTCATCCCAGAACAGAAAGCCATGGAGGAGTACATCAAAGAGGCTATTAAGCAAGAATTCATCCGTCCATTAACTTCCCCTGGAGTTTTTTCTTCTTTGGCAAGAAGGACGGAGCTCTCAACTCCCCTAAACTCCACTGCAGAGACCATCTTCCTCTGGTCCCTGCAAACCTGGAGTAGTTGATGAATTAAAGACAGCGTTTTTCACTCCTTCGGGCCCCTTAGAATATCTTGAAATGCCATATGGACTCTCCAACTCTCGAGAATCTTCAAAGATTTCATGAATGAAGTATTCAGGGAGTACCTCCATCATTTTGTCAACATCTACATCTTGTCACGGAACACAACCGACCAACACGTGATGCAGGTCCTGCGGAAACTCAGAGACTTCCACCTTTACCTCAAGCTCGAGAAATGCAAGTTCCACCTTAACCTCGTACATTTCCTTGGGTACATCATTGACCAACCTAGCATCCAGATGGACCAGAGCAAGGTACAGGTAGTTTAGAGCTTCCTATGATTTACCAACCTCTACAGGAGGTTCATGAAATACTTCAGCAAAAGCTCACCATTCACTTCCTTGCTGCACAGCGGGCCCCAGTCTCTGTCCTGGAACAACAAAACTACTACTGCCGTCAACCAACTCAAGAAAGTTTTTTGCTCAGCTCCTACCCTTGTCCATATCAATCCAGAACTTCCCTTCATCATCGAGGTGGATTCTTACATCACCACGGTAGGAGCTGTCACATACCCTGGGGCATCTCAAACTCTGTCCATGTGCCTTCTACCACAAGAAACTGTCCCCGGTGGACCTTGACATAGGCAACTGCAAGCTACTGGCCATCAAACCACCATTAGAAAAGTGGCGACACTGGCTGGGGGGAACACAACACCCATTCGAAGTTATCACAGATCACAGAAAACTCAGAGAAACCAGAAGTCTGAACAGCCATCAAGCTCGTTGATGTGACATATAGACCTGGAGAACAGAACATGAAGGCTGATGCACTTTCCACTTTTATTTTCCAGTATTATTGTTGAAAGTAATAAAATGCTTCTTATATGTGACGTGTTTTCTCTTTCTCAAAACCAAAACCAAAACAATGAGTAGTGTATTTTTAAGCACACAGCAAACAAACTGTATAAGGTATTCTATGGTATCCCATAGTCACCACGATGGGGCTCCTGTGAGGAATCAAAGTTGGATTCTGCCATATAGGTCCTTCTTACTAACGACCAGTAGCAACAACCTACACCATTACAAAAACTATCAATGTTATTTATATTTACCTGTTTACAATAGTGTGGTATACAGGAAACATTTTCTACAGTAATTTATGTTTAAAGAAACTATCAAAGTGGTTCATATTTACGTGGTTACATGTTTTTACATTGCAATCTTTATAAATAAATCCATCCGCCAAAGGCAATGTTTTGTTTAGTCTTTAATCCTTTGCGAATGCTTTTACGAAGCCAGTCTAGAAGTTCAAAAGCAACAGTGTATAACTGGCTGAATTTGTATTGGGAGCGTCACGCGGGGTATTGGTTAAAGGGAATTTATGTAATCCACTTATAATATAACGCAGTATAATTCGTCGTGATCTATAGTCTGTCGAAATATGACGGAAAGAATGATCTGTTACATACTATACCGTACATAGAGTCCATTTTGCATGATGATACAAACAGTACGACTGGATGTATACAAAAATATTCAATAATAATAAAAAAATGTTACAACATAATCAGTACCTAAGAACGAAAAAAAAAAAATCTTGCTGAATTTTAAATAAAAACATGATAGGTACGACGTAATTAGTTACGTTTAATTAATTAATTAATTAACTACGGCTTACATAATTAGTTTACTAATGTTGTGTTAACTTATTAACTCCTGAAATGGAAGTCAAAATGTAGTCAACAAATCAAAACCATCTTAACGTAAGCTTTTTCTTTAAAATTGTTAGGAGATTCATATATAGTCATGATTTATATTTGTACTGTATAACAAAAAAAAATTGTATTCCGAACATTTATGTATAGAATATAGAATTTAGAACTTAGAATATAGTTTTTGTATCATGTGAAACAAACTGATAGGCTTCACTTGTAATGTGTATTAGTGGGAGGACAAGAAAAGGAATACAAATAAGTGAGGACATAGTGCCCTCTGCTGACAGTTATGGACATCGACGACGAGAAGGTCATAATTATTTCTCAGCATTTATTTTTTATTTGAAAATAAACAATTAAAAAAACATGAATGCATAGTCACTAATCTAAAAGCTTTTGCCCCATTATCTAAGGGCAACTAATTCTCAAAAACTATTAAACAAGTGGTGTTAAACAGCAAATTAGAACGTCAAGGTGCACATTTCAATAACATGAAACAACAAAACAACGTAAATGAATAAAGACAATAAAATTGAAATTGGACTGAAATTGAAGTGCTCAGTGCTCATTTTAGTTCATGGTGTTCTCCACAGCTTTTTCCACAAACATTCAGTGAATACTCTGACAAGACAGATGACTAAAATGCAATCACTTATTTAATTTTTTTTAATCATAGAAAACCCCATTGTAGAGCAGCACTTCCTGAAATCAGCCTATCCATACTGCCAACCCTCAATTCATTCATCCACTTATCGAATCAAAAACTACAATTTTCACTTCTTTATTAAACATATATCTTCTAAAAAAAGATTACAAAAGAAATGGAAAAAAATAGAGTTAGCAAGGTGGGCAATTAAACCTGTCCTACACATTCTCTCAGCCAGCACTAATACATTACACTCAAATGCAACCCTTCAAAACCACCGGTAATCAGGGAAAACAACATCTGTATAGTTGGACAGAACCAAATACAGAACCCCATTGATCCTGAATCAATACATTTTATTACCGTATATCCTGGAAATACACTCAGCTAGAATAAGCTACACGTAAAATGTGAGGAATTAATTCTAATTCA
This sequence comes from Rhodeus uyekii, assembly GCA_037043235.1. Classification (NCBI taxonomy): domain Eukaryota; kingdom Metazoa; phylum Chordata; class Actinopteri; order Cypriniformes; family Acheilognathidae; genus Rhodeus; species Rhodeus uyekii. Next base: position 260,764 of record JAWRVZ010000070.1, read on the forward strand.
TTAAGATCAAAACATACATGAGTCTGTTCGTTTTTTTTATGGTTTATTCCTTCCTGTATGTGCACTGTGAAGTGAAATTGAGGTCAAAGGCCGTGTACAATCAGCACCATTGGTACAGGAACATATCGATTGAACAGGGAAAATCAGTGAGTTGTGTGGAGAGAACAAATGAGCAGAGCAGCATGAATAAATCACTTTCAAACACGCATACACTCGTGGTTTGAAGTCTAAAGTAGTGTAAAGGTTGTATTGTTTTCACCTAAATTTTTTAATTCTTATAATTTCCTTCCAAATGTGTATGGCTGTCTTCATATGCATGTTTTAGTGGCTTTTGTTCATACAATAAGTTAATGAAGTCCAATAGTTTTGGATATTCTTCAAAATAATTTATCTTTAAAAGTTATATAGATTTGGAATGAGCATAAGCAAATGAAGAAAGAATATTTTTGGGGGTGAATTATTTCTTTAAATTATAGTGTGTGTGTGTTTATACAAGTTATAACCTCTGTGTTAGTAAGTGAATCTATCAATCTATTGATTGTGTGATTCATTATTATAGATAACTCATTTGAGACTTGTTTGCTTAGGTAGTTTAGGAGCCAGTAGCATTTCATCCCCTTGAGGGCCAGGCCCTTTCATTGCCATGCTGGCCCCAACCATAGCAGGATAGCTCCGATTTCTCCTTATACCTTCGTTTAGTGGGCTAAAGGGGGAACCTGCCCTTCGAAGCCCACCAAGAGGACCTATAAGTGGGCTTGGCCTTGGAATCCCACCTCCTGTTGCCCCAGAAGCCCCAGGGCTTGCCAACCCCAACCTTTTCAGCTTATCAACCAAATTGAGATTATACATACTGACATCAGTTTGACTCTCACAGTCTTTAGCCTGAGCCCCGGACACCCCTGCTACCTCTTTCAAAATGGACCGTGCCGGCTTGGAAGCCAAAAAGTTTTCATAGGATGGGCTTTTGAAAGAGAAAGGCATGGAGGTGTCTGAATCAGGAACCACCGATCCTGGGCTGGGAGTGCGGTGGTTGGGGGAATTGGGTGGGGTAGTGGGGCGGTGGGGGTCGGGAGGCGGAGGAGGAAGAACTGAAGTAGAAAAGAGGACTCCTCCACTTCCTCTATCCCAACTCTGAGGCTGGTACACAGCAGCAGAGATGCCCCTCTCCTGCAGGAGGCGCACCAGCCCCAAAGATGTGCTGAAGGTTTTTGTGGGGTCGCGCAGGTTGGTGAAGGATTGTGACTGGGACAGACTCATTCGGCGAGGAGTACAGGGTGTGGCAGCAGGCGTTGACCGCAGGCTGCTTGACATCACGCAGGACGATGTTGGGACAGGGTTTAAACTGAACAGAAAAGCAGAACATTATGTGCTGATTGGCTGGTTACTTGTTGTCTCACTTACAGGACAATACTTTACCTAGGGGTCACCCTTGTGAGCTCATCAGAAGGATGCAGGATTTTGCAGGTGGTGAAGGTGTAGGTCGAACTTGTATGAGCCATGCATTTGCCTGGGAAATACACTAAAAAAAGGTACAAAAGCACAGAGCAAAGCAAAGCTTTAAATTATTTTTATCTAAACAAATAATTAAATAAAATATATTTTTTATTTATATTCTTACCAAATACATGGATTTGAAGTTTTGATTTGAGACATTTTTTATGTAACATATAACATATGTAATGTTAGCATAATTTCTAGGAAATGTAATTTTTTGAAATTGGGACAATGGGCAAATACACAGTCAAGCAAACAACTAAATAAATAAATAAATGGTTTAAAAAAATGATCCAAACAAATAAAACAATTATCTAAAATATCTTTTATTTATTTGCATTTAATAAATATGTGGATTTGAAATACTGATTTTTTTTTTATTATAATTTTTTTGAATTTATTAAATATACTTAATATATAGGAAATCATTTGACTGGGACAATTGGCAAATACAGAATCTTGATCTGTATTTATAATCTGTATTATAAAATCAATCAACAAATAGGTCAAATAAATTTAATTAGGTCAAAATATTTTTGTATAAGGACTAATTTTATTTTAGACCGTGACTCATCTCCCATCTCCAATGGGACCAAATTGGACTTAATATTAGACTTGAACTGTTATCAATATAATAATCAAACTATCTATCAATTAATAATCAAAACTTAACACTTAATATTCATCAATTATATTAATTCGCCTGCTCTTTTAAGGCTACCGTTCAGCCAACCAAACTTTGTCTATAATGTTTTCCTGCGACCACTGTAAAGCTGCTTTGAAACAATCTGTATTGTAAAAAGCGCTATATAAGTAAATTTGACAAATTACACAAAATATTTCTAATTCATTTTCTCTAAATAAATAAATAAATAATTGATTTAAAATAAAATAAAATCTTTTTGTTACACGGCTGTATACCAAAATACGTAGATTTAAAATATTGATTTGAGATTGTATCAGGTTAATATAAAATAGTTTATTTGGAACAATGGATATACAGTCTTGATTTCTTTTGAAATACAAATATTTAGCATTAAATTAAATACATTTATTTAGGTCACAGTTTGTATAAGAACTATATTTATTTAGTTAAAATGTATTAAACTTTATGTAGCATATGTCCATATTTAACAACAGAAACATTTCATACTTCATATTTCATACATATTGCATAATTATTTTTATATGTTTACTATTACATAAGTATCTTTGCACCAGCGAAATGTTGACTTACTTGAGAACTCTATGGAAGCATGACCTGTGGTGAGACATGGTGACGGGGAGGCTGAGGAGGCAAGGCTATGGGCAGGAGGGACACTGGGATTAGATGTGGTTGTGGTGGGAAGGTTCTGGAAGTACTGCTCTCCAGGATCATCGTCCTCGTAGTCGGCATATTGATATACTTCCTCCAGGTCAAGTTCCAAGGGACGGTAACCTTTCGGGACCACACCAGGTCGAGCATCCAGGATACCACCAAGATTAGGCTGAGCTAACTCCTGCCAGTGCTGAAGGGTAGCTGAGCCTAGGGAAAAGACATGATGTGTGATTTCATAACCAAATTTACACAGTGGCTACATCAGCTTAGTGTGAAAACAAACACATATAAACAATGTTTCAATGCTGCAATGAAGTGAAAGTGAAGAACAGAACAAATGAAGGAAAGAAAGAGTGAGAATAAGATGTCTTTATTGAAGATGTACTAAATGAAAGTGCAGAACACATAATTAAAACAAAATAAGAGGAAATGCAGGAAAAATACAAGAAAGTACAAAAAATACAGACAGAATGGATGAAGAATTACACAAACAAAAGTGCGTCTTTTTTCACTTATTGTCCATTAGGTTGCGGTAATGAAGTAGAAAACAGAAATTCCGCCAAGAACTTTCACAACAAATTTGACAAATCAACATTTAAATCACTACTTCATGCAGTTTAAGTACTACACTATATGAGATACTAAAATATATAGAAATGACTGATGGGACTCATTCACATCTCATATACATGGTTTGGCAAAGATAAAACACAAATGAAGTTTTGCCTCTTTGATTGCCTCATAGTAGAGTTGTTATAGAATATGTGAATATGCATAACATGGATGGATACTGGATGGTGTGTTTCCTTCAAAATTTAATTTTTTTTATTAAAAGCCTGGATTTTGTCTTTTTCTGTTAACTATTCTTTTACATTTATCGATTTTAACAAATTATCATAATCTAATCGCTAGTGTAAATGTACCCAGGAACGGGAGTCTCTAAAGTACGAGTGTTTGCGGGGATGCATTAGTGCCCACAGTGAATTGAAAAGCATCAAAGTGGGTGGGCGTGGCCTAGAACGGTAATGCAAGAATGTCTTAGGATAGACATTTTGGGTATTTCGGTCACCTTCCAGAGGTTTGACAATCTGGAGCTTGTCAGGAAGATAAGGCCGACTGGCCCAAGTGCCCAGGGACATGATGCTCTCACTGTGCACAAGCCTGTTTGAATAATCGGCACAGTCCACCGGCTCCCGATTACGCCTTCCTCGCTCCCCCTCAAAGAAGAGACGCTCACTCAGACAGTTCTGCCGTCGTAGAGACAGTCGTCGCAGAGCGAGCTTGAGCTCCTCAGAGCCAGATCGCTTCTCAGAGGCGTCCACACTGCAGTCAGAGTACAAGGAAAATAATTTGATCGAAAACGAGGGTCATTCTCAGAAAACAGTGTCATTTGTTTGGTTTAGTTACAGAACTTAGTCACAGTATTTGATAGCTTTAACTTTCAATTTGAAGTTCGATGTGTATTGTGTAATACAAAATGTAAATTATTTTAATGTTAAAATGTTTGATTTATTACACCAGGAATAACAGTCTATTTGCATATCCCTATTCATCAGTTATATTTTAAATATATTTTAAACTCTGAGAATGACTCACAAACTCATTCAAGTCATCCAGAACCAGTGGACTTTCAGACGCATGAATATTTATTGTTTCAGCAACAAAGCAGTGACTGCATTACAATTCAATTGAAAGTTACTGGCTCACAGCCTCGGTAAATTTCACAACAGACTCACGCAACATCTGTGGAACCGGTCTCCTGGAGAATGCTCTGTGTACGGTTATCAGGCGCTGCATTGTTGCTATTGCTGTCAGATAGGGAGGACCCAAGGGAGGGCAGCATCTGATTAGACCCAGGGATGTTAGTTGCAGAATTAGCTGAAGAGCGCTGTCTGACGGACTGGTTGATGTTCTTCACAGTCTCAAACACACGCTTATGATGGACCCTTGAGACAAAAAGCATATTTTGTTACTGAATGCAAACACTAATTGAGAGTAAGAATAAAAGTAATTGAAGTAAAATAAATTGACAAAAGGTTATGACAATGAAAGAAATGTGCTGTGTGATGGGACGGATAAAAAAGTTCAAACCTCTGTTCATCATTGTCAGGATTCTCAAGACTCAATTCCTTCCTCATGGTTCCCTCAATTTCAGCAGCCAAGGAGTCCTAAAATGCATACATTATTAAAATGGGGGAAAAGCCATAGAGTTCTATAGTTTTGTCAGAAAACAGTGTCATTTGTTTGGTTTAGTTACAGAACTTTGTCACAGTATTTGATAGCTTTAACTTTCAATTTGAAGTTCGATGTGTATTGTGTAATACAAAATGTAAATTATTTTAATGTTAAAATGTTTGATTTATTACACCAGGAATAACAGTCTATTATAAATCCTAACCCTGAGTTAAAACCTTACCCATCTTTTACAATTATTAAATAACTTAACTAAATAACTTTTTGTACTCATTTTTACAAATGAGGACATCCCCAAAACAAGGATTTGTCAGATTTAGCTCACTTTTGGGTACAATTTTGCCCCTACAATATGGTTAAAATATAGTTTGTTCTCCACTCAGACTTCCAATGCATAAAATGTCTTATAATCAGGGAAATTATATTTTGTACTATTAGATTTTCAATTCATTTAATATGTGTGTACAATTTGTGATTTTTATAACAAACAGAAAAAAAACTCTCCCATCCTGCTGTCATTATATTTTAACATTTTACACAGCACATCTTTCACACATTTTCCAAAGAAGTTTCTTTGATTATGATGTAAAAGGGAATTGACAGAGGAATACATCTAAGAGAAACACAGAGGAACTTAAAAAAAAAAATTTCATTAAAATTTCATTAATTTAAAAATGATTACATTACGATATGAGTAGCTTTCATAAATGTCATTTATACACCAGTTAGAAATTGAGAAAGTTAACTCGGTTTTTCTTTAATTCTGTCAACTTATTACATAACTTACTTAAAATAAATTGCGACACATTTTTTAGGATTTTTTAGAATAGAAAGTGCAAGTTTCAAATCATTTTTAATGTAAAGGTCTTTACTGTCAATTTTGATCAGTTGAATGGATTCTTTCCCCAAAACATTTTTTTTTAAATCTTACTGACCCAAACAATTTAACAGTAGTGTAAATTGACTGCTAGCTAGCCTGTTGTATCATACGGGTCTCTGTGATCTCCTAATACACTGGCCTTGCATGAGTTACATGACTGTGTGTTCGTGTACCATGGGAAAAAGTCCCAAAGGGTGATAGCGTCGAGGAGTTCCTGCAGACACACTGCGGTTCCGTAGGTTCTTGAGCTCCTCTTGAGCTTCATGGAGCATTTCAATGCATTCAGAGTATTTCTCCTCCAGCTCCTGCAGCTGTTTGTGAGGAACTAACAATAGTCAATAACATTCACACATAATGAATAAGTGAAAATATCATGTAAACATTATCTTACAAATGTTTTTGAACATACTGATTTATTATGTCTGAAATAAAGTACCTCAGTTGTGAGCTGTCTCTGAGCATCTTTAGCTGCTAAAAGGTGCTGAGAAAGTTCTTCATTCTCAATGGCAAACTGTCAAAAACATACACCAACACACATACACATGTAAACCTCAGCACATATTTATCGCCTATATTTTATCATTTGTTCATAAAGTGAAATGCGCAAATGACTCACAGTTTTGGCTTTTTTCTGCAGGTCTACTATCTGAGAGAGTAAGTGTGTGATTTCCTCCTGTTGGCGAGATGCATCTTCTGTCTTTTTCGCTAGCTCTTCTGCTATACTGGAGATCTGGATGCTGGACTGCCCTGTATGAGGTGAAAGGATGGATTTATTTTTGTTTTGTTAAAATCTAGAGCTCTAAACCATAAGCCAACGTTTCACTCACTTAGCTCTCTGACACAGTCATTCACCAGCTGCTGTTCTTTTTCCTCATATGATTCTGTCTCAGACTTCAGATGACTTGCCTAAGGACAAGAGAGACAAGTATTAAAAGATAAAGAGTAAAAATTATTAATAAGTATTAACTGTTTCATATTGTTCTGTGTAATTTCTAAGAACATTTAAGCAAATATTTTCTAAATACATCAAATGTTGTCAAAGATTTAACAAAAGTAAAGTCCTTTGTCTTTGTGTAGTATAATCATTAAATCCCCAGAAACATTAAATATCCTATAAGGAAAATATAATTGTGTTCTAATGTACTAATTGTGAATAAAAACAGAATGCAATGATGTGGACATTTCAAACTTCAATATTATATTCAGAATACAATGTAGATGACATATCAAAAGTTTAAACTGAGAAAATGTATACACATCAACACATCTTAAAAAAGTTGGGACAAGGCCATGTTTACAAGGTCACTGCGTGGCAGTCTCTTTTCTTTTTATAACAGTCTGCAAACCTCTGGTGATTGAGGAGACAAGTTGCTCAAGTTTTATTTTCCCATTATTGTCTAATACAGGCTTCCAGTTGCTAAACTGTTTTAGGTCTTGGATGCGCCAAATGTTTTCTATGGTTTTCTATGGGTGAAAGATCTGGACTGCAGGCTGGCCATTTCAGTACCCGGATCCTTCTTCTAAACAGCCATGATGTTGTAAGTGATGCAATATTTGGTCTGTCATGTTGGAAAATGCAAGGTCTTCTCTGAAAGAGACGACATCAGGATGGGAGCATTTGTTGTTCTAGAACTTGGGTACACCTTTCAGCACTGATGGTGGCTTTCTAGATGAGATGTGTAAGCTGCCCATGCCACACGCACTCATGCAACCCCATACCATCAGAGATGCAGGCTTCTGAACTGAGTGCTGATAACAACTTGGGTTGTCCTTGTCCTCTTTAGTCCGGATGACATGGCGTCCCAGTTTTCCAAAAAGAACTTAAAATTTTGATTTGTCTGACCACAGAACAGTTTTCCACTTTGCCACAGTCCATTTTAAATGAGCCTTGGCCCAGAGAAAACGGCAGCGCTTCTGGATCATGTTTAGATATGGCTTCTTATTTTACCTATACAGTTTTAGCCGACAAAGGCAAATGGCACAGCGGATTTTGTTCACTGACGTTTTCTGGAAGTATTCCTAAACCCATGTTGTGACTTCCATTACAGTAGCATTCCTGTATGTGATGCAGTGCCGTCTAAGGGGCAGAAGATTACGTGAATCAAGTATGGTTTTCCAGCCTTGACCCTTACGCACAGAGATTGTTCCAGATTCTCTAAACCTTTGAATTATATTATACACTAAAGATGATGATAACTTTAAACTCTTTACAACTTTTCTCTGAGAAACTCCTTTCTGATATTGCGCCACTATTTTTCACCACAGCATTGGGGGAACTGGTGAACCTCTGACCATCTTGACTTCTGAGAGACACTGAGGCTCTGACCCAATCATGTTACCAATTGACCTAATATGTTCCGGCCTTTATTGCTAACTGTCCCAACTTTTTTGGAATGTATAGCTCTCATGAAATCCAAAATATGCCAATATTTGGTATTACATTTTCAAAATGTCTCACTTTCAACATTTGATATGTTATCTATACTGAAATTGTGAACAAAATATAATTTTATGAGATTTGTAAATTATTGCATTCCTTTTTTTATTCCTTTTCTTATATCCGATTTTTTTGGAATCGGGTTTATACTGTTTATACTGTACTGTATATTTGATCAAAAAAATACAGCATTCTTGAACACAATTTTTAAATCTTACTGATCCCAAACTTTTAAATAGTAGTGTGGGTGTGTGTGTTTATCTGTAAATATTTATGTGTCGTATTCGTCATGTGCATGTACCTCTGATCTGAGAGAAAGATTTTCCTCCTCAAGGTCTCGAAGTTTTTGCTGCAGAATATCCAGAGAGGAACCACTATGGGCAGAAACTCCTGCCCTTCCCTGTTGACCCCTGAACCCGAAAACAAAAAACTATAAATATGAAAATCACATTCAAAGATAAGAATTCTGCTTTCCTTATTTTTATTGAAGATCATTGGGCTGTCCCATTCAGCAGAAATAACAAAATTATTTTGCTAAAACAAATGAATTGTTAAGGTGCACATTATAAATGAAACTAAAACCGTAAAGCCCAGAAGAAAATCGCTTGAGTTAAAAATATCCTAACTGAAGCCAACAGAACCGGCTCCACTGGCCTGGAGCGAGAGATAAATGAGAAGAGTGTTATAAAACAGTGGACTGACGTGGGCGATCCAGACCCCTCTTCACTCTCTTCCGCTGCGTTTGTGTAGAACTGCAGGAGCTCGTCTTTTAGATTCAACTCATGGTGTAGTTGAGCCACCTGTAGTTATAATTAAATCAACATATTTGAATTAAACTACAAAATTCTTTCATTTCTCATGACATTATAACTAACAGACTGAACATAGGCTAATTGCCATTACTTATAATAATAGTAGTCTTAATAAAGGTAAATAGTTGTCTTATAATAAAAATAGTCTGCTAAACAGAGTTTAACTGAGCTGAAACATCAAAAAAGCTTCTGAAAACTAAGAGGCAAATATACTAAGAAGTTGCAGCATTTCAAAGCATGGTATTTAAGCAACACATTTTTAACACCATTGACACATTTACCTGCACATTATAATGAATATGTTAATGTACCTCTTCCCTGATGGTCCCCACTTGTTCCTCCAGGTATTCATTCTGCTCCGACAGTACACGGTTCTTCTTCAGGAGGGACTGACCTATGCGGGCAGCAAGTTCCAGATCCCGCTCTTTCTGTAGAAAGAGTCAAAGAAAAGTTTAGATTCTGTAAGATTGTTAAAATCAAAAATAAAGTAAATCAGTACTTTTGTTCATTATTATTACTACAATTTGAAATAACTATTTTCTACTTTAATATATTTTAAAAAGTAATTTATTCCTGTGATGGTAAAGCTGAATTTCAGCAGCAGTTACTACAGTCTTCAGTCACATGATTCTTCTTTCTAATTTAATTTGATTTGCTGCTCATGAAACATTTCTTATTATTACCAATGTTGAAATCACAATTTTGCTGCTTAATAGTTTTGTGAGAAAAATTGATTAGTTTTTTTCAGAACTCTTTGATTTGAAAGTTTTAAATATTGTAACATTATATAGGTCTTTACTGTCCCTTTTGATCATCCTTGCTGAATAAAAGTATTACTGACCCCAAAATCTAGCATCATAGCAAATGCACATAATTTATATTTAACTGTCACCTCCTCCAGAAGTCTTGTAACAGCGTCGATGTCATTGTAGGTCTTAGTCATCTGGCCCACTCGCTCAGCACATAGTACTGAAACAGACCAAAAAAGTGTCGAAAAATTTGTTAGCAAAGCACTTGAGCACATCAGACCTCAGTTCAATACAATGAGGATCTTACATTGAATTAACTACATTGAAAAAACATATTAACATATTAACTCGGAAGCTTCCAGATATCTAATATGATTTTAAGTAGATAAACAGGAGGGGGGAAAAGCTATAGCTTGCTGACCTCGCACCATCATGCTCTACAATAACATCAATGACAAATCATGCGTGATTGCCCCGGCGACTGTTTCCATGGTGCTGTTTCCCAGCAACCCCATCCACAGTCAGCTAGAATCAGATCAGCCACAATTACTGTTATATCACACTCTTGCAGTCACACACACAAAACTATGCACAACTATTTTTTTTATAAGAGATCAAAAGAAAATATAAAATAATCTTGTTAATGAAATATTTGAAACTAAATTCAAATGTACATAATGAGCCAGAAGAAATACTACATCTTTGAGCTGTATATTATAAAATATACAATAGAAGCTAAATTTCAATATGCAAAATTGAATATACATTTAGGTCTTCAAAGATAAAGAGTGAACTTTAATGAATTTTAATAACAAATCACGTCGTCTTTTAATACATCGGAGTTCCTAATTGCTTTAATAAGCATGACATATCTACATACAGAGCTCTGCCTCAGGACATTGACTGTAAAAATATTAAACGCTGAGAAAGAGAAAATTTTTATGAGGACATACTGTCAGAAAAGAAAATGACTCTAGACAGAACAAACAATAAGACAACTATGCCATCCTCTGACTTACACACTATCGGTCTCACACACACACACACACACACATATCCATAGGCCTCAAGCTATATTCAAAAAGGAAAGAGAGTATGTGAGAATACGTTTAGCTCTACAGCACTTCCGAACATTATCAAAGCATTGACAAATAAAAGTAGCCCACAACATGCAATCAAAACACCTCAAAGTCAATAAAACACCACCGATAATGAAAACTGAAAAAATAAACTAATCAAAAGAGATGCTAAAAGTGCATAAAAAGCAAAACCCACACATACACACACTCACAAAGAGTCTTTACCATCGGCATACTTCTCATAGCACCACTCCAGCTCAAAGTCTTCTGCTCCCATGGTTTTGTGCATCCTTCCACTCCCTCTCCACTCAGCAGAGGAGAGGAGAGGACCAAACCAAACCAAATGTGAGCTCTACACTTTTTTACTCCCGTAATGGTATTGAGTGATGCTGAGAGTGTAGTCAGTAACAGCAACAAGAGTAGAGTGACTATAACTAACACTACGGTGTGTGTGAGAGAGAGAGAGAGAGAGAGAGAGAGACACAGTGGGAGGGAGAAAATGAAAGAGAGAGGTTGTGGTGGTGGGGGATGCTGGACGCGGGACATGACAGTGGGGTTGATTTCACAAGGTCAAATGTAAAGGTTGCAAACTAATCTATACTAGTGGGTCATTAATACTATGTGGAAAATATACTTTTCTATGAAGTATATTTTCATGCCCTAATAATATCCATGATTGCCATTCATAATAAATTCACATTTAAATTAGCATAATTTATTCTGCAATCATTTACTTAGTAATAATAATTTATTGTTTTATCTATATTATGAAAGGAAAGAATACTTCTAATCAGAAAAACTGATGAAAAACTGCATTACATTTATTTTTCTTTCATTTGAGTGCAGGTTTTCTTTTTCTTATTACTTAAAAAAAAACAGTCTAGTAAATAAAGTATTCTCAACAATGTGAAAGAAAAACTGCTATTATTCGTAATCTGCAATTTTACAGATACAAAAACAATAGAAATTAATAACTAAAATAAAGTTATGCCTTAAATAAATTCTACTATATGGCTGGTGGATAGTACATATATGGTGATAAATCTAAGATGTACCTCAGTTTAGTAAAATTAATACTAAAATAAATACATTTACAGCATATCATACTATATTGTAATGTGTTATAAGTATTATAATACTTATACTATAAGAATGTAAAATAACAATAGGCCTATATACAATTTTACAGAGCAAGACTAATACATACAGTCATGTGTATTAATTGGTCACACTTGCTGATCAACTTTTTAAAAAGACATCTGATTATCACCGCTTGACTGCTACTTACCCTCTTAATTCCTTTGGATGCGGTAAGGGTGTACCTAGTTTGTCACACATGGGTTTCTCCATTTTGACCTATGTTTTGTTAAATAAAAAATAACACGGTGTAATAGGTCATGTGTTGTTGTTCATTTGGAGTTTTACTTATCTGATCTTAAGACCTGCTAAAGACCAGATGATAAGCATCTGAACAGGGTTTTCACAAAAATAACTTTTTCTTGAGGAAAATTCTTAATCCATGTAAAAAAAACTTACAAAGGGGGACCTCAAGCCTCCACTGTAGCCAAGGATGAAATTGTGGGGAATCACTGGTCGAGCTGGCTGAGAATTTTGAAAAAGGCTCTTTTGCATCGCTCAAATACTGGCTCGAGCAATCTGTTGGATTAAGATGTGCTGCATCTAGCATCATCTAATCCGATCACATGTTACGATGGATGACCAAGAAGAGGTGAATGTGTTGGGGAAGTATGGATGATAGTATTCGTACTAAGCCCTCTCATCCTGCCGGCCCCAAGTAAGGAGATTATTGTTAGATTATTTGGTCTGCATCACAACCACTTTGGATCTGGTATGGGGGGTGAGAAACAGGAAGTAATTTGCGGCAAACTCAAGTAGTTCCTGTCAGGCTCTCCAATGGGCCTTCCATTTCTTCCCATACAGAGGTAAAGATGTGGAAGAAACCATTTTCAGCTCACATTTCTAATCATTTGCATAGCATAATTCAAATGATTAGAAATGTGAGCTGAAAATGGTTTCTTCCACCATTAAATAGAGGGGTTGCACGAGAGAGGATGTATGAGAACGCCCCCTGTCGAAAGAAACTCTTTAGCTATCAGTCAGTCAATTCAGAGTTACGTCAGAACTGAACTGACGAATTGTCAACAGGGGTTATGTTATGATGATGAGCCCCACGCTTCCCCCTCTGGCCACCGGAGGGAGCTATCACACTTATACTGACACACACACTACATTTCCCACAAGCCCATACATTGGACTGATTATCACCAGCTGATAACCATCACCCGGACTATAAAAGGCTCTGTCACACACACTCTCACCGCGAAGTCTTGTTTTGCTGTCGTGAACATTTCTGAGCATTTTTATCCCTGCCTGTGTCTCTGTTACTGGTCTTTGACCCTTGCCTGGTATATCGCTCTTGAATGTTCTCTGCCTGTCCTGACTTCCCCACCTGTATGACTATTCTTATTAAAGATTCCTGGATTGGATTCCTGCCTGAGTGTCCCTTTGTTACAGAAGACTTCGCCAGCACAAGATACACCTGTCTTTTCCCACCTTTGTTCAACGATGTCTGCTAAAGTCAGTCAACCCGTCACCCAAGAAGGACTTTTGGGATATATACAATACCCTGCCACTGTGCCTCTACTCCTGCTGAAGCAGGAGGACCGCTCGCTGGAACTACACACTCAGGAGTTCCTCAACCTGGCATACCTGACCAGGACCGGCAAAGGGCTGAATAAGCGACAACATATCAACATGATGGCCACGCAATGTGTAACATGCTGCCATGCACATCTTAGCATTTGCACCTGAAGCCAATGCGGAAGCAGTCTAATGTATGCCAAGGATGCAATATGCCCCAGGAGCCACTGAAAGTATATCAGTGGTGCTACTGTAATGTGTTTGAACAGTTTCAAGCAGTTCAGAATTGACTGGATGGAGTCTATCTCCACACAGAGAAAAAAGATGCTCTGCACTAGGAAGAACTTGTTCTTTTCCCAGTTGACCCAAAGACCCAAAGTTTATATATATATATATATATATATATATATATATATATATATATATATATAATATTTTTTTATTTTTTTGAGTGAAAATAGTTTTAGTACTATATGTATAATAAATACAATATATATATATATATATATATATACACACACACATATATATATATATATATATATTTCTGTGTGCAAATGGTTTCAAACTGATTATTTTAGTGAACCGAATTAGCTTAAAAAAATTATTACTGTTGTATGTTAAAGTCCTTTTTACACTGATGCATGTGCGTCAAACTTTCATCGACATACCCCTGAGGGGAGATCTATAACAGTTATGTAACCAGAACCACCAGGAAAAAAAGGCTACAGAAAGGTTAATTAGACAAATTCTCAGAATGATGATGAAAATGTGTCATTGTTTACAAGTTAAAGAAGATGAATGCGCTATTTTAAGTGAAAAATGCTTAGACTAACACTCAGTGTTTGAAGTAACATTTATAAGAGTAAGAAATGTTTCTTGAGCACAATAAATGAAATTTCACAATATTATTTTGATTGTATTTTTAGTCAAAAAATATTTCTTTAAAAAAATAGTAAAAATAAGTTACAACCTCAAACATTTGAATAGTATTTTATATTTTACTATAAACATGTTTACATTAATACGTAGCATTTATATGCTTTAACTTTTAAGAAAACAGCTCACAAGTACAAATGGCGAATACCAGTTCAGGCACCTAACAAAACAATAAGGCCTGTGAAACAGCAATAACTCTATTTCAATAACAGCTCTAACGCTGAAGTATATAGCTTACATTATATATGGGCTGCAATCAGTTCTAACGTTACATTAGTTCACTTTATTTTAAACTGTACCTCAGTAACAAAACCGTTGTGGGGAAGGAAGCAGAAGAAAGAAACCAACACCATCTACTGGCTGAGCCATGTCAGTGTCACAATGACCTTGATTTATCTTCATTACATATTCTGTTGCAAAGGCTCTTTAAAAAATGAAAAGTCAAAAATATCATATTATATGGCAAGGAAAAAGGTTTGATCATAATTAAAAATATCAAAGCACAACTCATTTCTCCAAATAAAGGTTAGGGGATCAGCAGACAAGCAGTAACAATTATTTAGCTTTTAAAAACAAAGCTCAAGTCATTCTTACATTTTAATTTATGTTAGCCAGCTAAGTTAAAAGTTTAAAAGTCCAACAACATGCAATCCACTGCAAAAAAGTTTATGTTTTGGTTAAAATAAAACATAAAAACATATGTACAAGATCAATAAATGTAAAATTAACAGTCCGAAACTCTTTTAAACTGGCCTTAGGCCAGGAGGTGTTGCTTATTGATTAACTGACTGTTATTATTAACTAAAAATACAGTGGAATTCGGTTATGTCGACGGCCTCGGGGGTTGCAAACATCCAACATTGCAAACACAATTTCGCTCACAACATAAACAGTCACAACACACATAAACACATTCGTTCATAACACAGTCATTTTGCTGTAAAATCACAATCTGACTGGGCAAATGTACAGTGTTGCCAACTACTTTCAAAGGAAAGTAGCTAAAGCCTGGCCAAAAAGTCGCTAAATGTCATCATGCGTCAATTTGCATACTCGTACTAGATTGCACACTTTCTTGCGTTCTGCCTGCTAAATGTGCTTTCTCAACAAAGTCGGCCTCGTCCCGTTATTTAATAACCGGGTTCTTCAATCCGCAGCGGCGCTGAGCAGAGCGCACGTCAGAAGCAGAAGCAGGGTGTTTGTGTGTGTGTGTGTGTTTATCTAAGCCTCATACTCATGCTCGTCAATGTCAAAATATTTGAGAAAACCAATAAAATCACAGAAGGCGGGCTTTATGTGCACTCACTGCTCGTTGAGAAGAGTAAGAACGATATGTGCTTTCACTTCAGAATGTCTCCAATAAATCCAGATAAAGTCGTGGTCCGGAAGGACCAGAAAGACCAAAAATGGTCATGGCATGCACGTGCAACGCAAACTCAGTGCATGCGCAGTGAACTAGGTACGATCGAAATGACCCATGTTAAGTGGCGAGTTTGGCCCCCTTTTGTGCTCGAGATATTATGGTTCGGCGACATAAAAGAATAATCATAACCAATAAGAAAATGCTTAGACAATGAGGGAGTTTGGTGGTTCCACTTCCAAAACGTCGACATAATAGGGTTGGCGAGTTAACTGAGGTTGAGATAAGTGAACTCCACTGTACATATTTGAATAAAATGATAACTAAACTCTTTTAGTATGATGAACAATATTATAGCCATTTTTTTGTTTGTTTTCCGCATCACTGTTACTGGGGTAACAGTACAGTACTGTTACTATAAGTAGAAACTAACTGGTAATTAAGGACAAACATTGCACTTAATCAAGTTAATTGCACTTAATTGTCATCAAAAGTATAGAATTTTAAATCGTTACATGAAATCAGAGAAGGTAGTCAATTAGTGTTCATAACTCTTTATAATGATATCAAGACTCTGACTCACAAAAATAGTTGAGGGTCTCCTCAATCTGCTCAGAAGTGAGGTCTATGCGTGTGTCAGGTGAGATGAGAGGCGTGTGGATCCAGTCATCGTGCTCATAGCCATACACACTGTCTGCCCTCAGCCTGTAGACCGGCAACTGCTCCTCCAACAGACTGATAATCTCCACCTCAGGGAGCTCTGTACTGTTACAAACATCTACAAAAGAGACCAAGAAAAAGATGTGAAAATACACACTAGTATACTATGCATTTTGTAATGAAACAATGTGCATTCTGACCTGTGATTGTTTCTGCGTCTCTGTAGAGGGCATGTGGCGCTAGAGGCACTGGTTCCTCCGTTCCTTCACCTACATACTGCTCTTCAGGGATGGGTCCAAGTTGCACAGGTTCTGTAGGATCTGTTCTCGAGCACTCAGAACTGGATTCGTCCAGCTTGGCAACTTTTTAAAGGAATATTAGAACATGTCCAGCTTTGGCCCTCTATAAAAAATAAAGACCAGTGAAACTGAAGATTATAACAAACACAAAGATTCAGTATTAGAGTGATTGAAAGATCTTGTGGATGCCTGTTTCATCAATAACCACAAATAAGTAAGCCTGTTTGTAATTGTTACAATTATCAGTGTTGAGCCTAAAGTAGCACAACCAGGTGTGGCAAGAGGATTCATTTTAAGTTTATTCATTAATCTAATAGTGGGTAAAAAATATATACTGTCCATAATGTAAATATACAAAGTAAAATACAATTGATTTATATATTTTCCTTTGGTAAAATGACAGTATAAATGTTAGTTATTTAATTTTGCAATAAACACGTCATATTGGGTTTTGATGTTTTAAGGGGACATTTTTTAACAAAAGTCATGCAGTATGATTTATAAGCTGTTTTCCTCATAGAGAGAGAGAGAGAGAGAGAGAGAGAGAGAGAGAGAGAGAGAGAGAGAGAGAGAGAGAGAGAGAGAGAGAGAGAGAGAGAGAGAGAGAGAGAGAGAGAGAGAGAGAGAGAGAGAGAAAGAGAAAGAGACAAATATCTGCAAAACATTAGGTTTAAATAAAAAATATGTTTTGGACGATTTGAGCAATAAAATGTTCTCACTAGTTAAAAAGGCCTATAGATCAGAGAAAACATATTTTTTTTATCATAGTAACAATAGTTTTGCAAATATTTCTGAGGGTTGTGTTTAGGGATAGGGGTCAGAAAACATTAACCTGAAATAAAATCAATGGAAGTGAAACAAACACATGTATGAGAGAAAATATGAAGGTGCCTTTATACTTTAGAAAGTGCCTTGAAAAGGAATTGTCACATATGGGTATCCTCCACATTAAAACGTTTGAAAATTCCAGACCTTATTCAACGTTTAAAATGGCAGGAGGGATTTTTGCCTGCCAGCACAGATCACACAAATCCTATGGTATAAAAGTCAAATTACATAACGAATAAATATTGGATCTGTGTACATATAGAAATTTAAAACACAAATAACATTTCTCTCATACAAAGGCCTAGTACTAGTGTTGAACGTAAAATGTAAGATCACGTGGTTTGTTTTTGTAATGGGCGTGTCTACGCATGTGTCGTCATGACGCTCCTTCGCGTCCTCTGCGGTACCTACACCTTGCGTAAACAAACAAACTGATATGTCACTTAAAACGAACATCTATATTTAATTACACCCCATCTTGTAGCTAATTGTCTGTATGAACAAACAAAATAATGTCATGACTTTGATATCGTCTAGATAAATGACTCTGGATACTTACAAGCGAGGAATACCCAGTCAATGTGGAAATCATTTAAAACATGTATCGTTGACCAGATGATACCCGCACCACAAGATTAACGGTCCTTTTCAAGTGAACGACGTTAGTCACGGCAACGATAAAGCAATGACTAGAAATATGCTTTTGTCTCTAAGAAACCAAAAACCTAGATTGTCGGATTATTTTACCACTGGAGTTGTGATAAATGTCTTCAACAGCAGTCGTCGAATCTTCGAAACCAATCACACTCAATTCTTATTTCCTCTGAGTATACATATTTTAGCCATCCTGTACATCATCCTATCCTCCTCTATCACCTCCTTTCATTCTCTCAATCTGAGAGCGCCGCAAAGCTCGTGACGTCACGCGTCAAACCTTCCTGCAAGAACTCAAAGCACCAGAATGTCACACAAAGGACGTGACACAATTTATCTGTATTCGTTTATAAAATATAATAGGTTTCCCTGTTTATTTAATTTTATGTGTTGATTTATTGACAGTTGAAACGGGAAGATGTCTATTTTTAACTGACGTCATAATTTTTAGTGAGAAACATTTTTAATGCAAAACTTGCATTAACAACATAAGAGTAAACTAGATAATATAAGAGCAGTTTATATTTTTAGGTGATGTAATTTTTTTACCCTTCGTTTTAATATTATTCTTAATATTGATACAATTTGATATACAGCATCTGTATGTATATATATATATTGTATATAAAATAGTAAAAATATAAATAGTTTTGTGGTGTTTATGTGCACATTTTTATGTAAGTTTTGAATTTAAGATGATTTCATAAAAAGTGCATATAGAACGAATGTTTGATGTAAATGTAAATGTTTAATCAATTGTTTTAGATATAGCATGCCACGCTACAGGACAATGTTGTCACACATCAACAAGTAGATTAATTTTCTATTTGATATGGTTAAGTAGTGCTTTGACAGATAGACAGACAGATTTAGATTTTAAACCTGCCTGACAGATAAAATAATGGGGAAATTTTCAGAGGTTATACAGCAATTTCTAAGAAGGTAAATCTTAAGGAAGAAGACACATTAAACACATATTAAAATCACCAAGGTAAGAACTTATTTATTTAGACAACTGCATATTAATCCTGTCCTACATACTTGTCTACAGGAACAGATTGATAATTTGAGTGTTCTGTGTGCTAACATGCTGATTTTGTAGTTGGTGTAAAAAATCTATTTCACAGCTTTGTTGCTGAGGTTGAGTTTCCTGGGCACCACAGAACTGTGAGGCGGGGCGGGAATTGAAGGCGGAACAGGTTCGAGCGGAGGCAGAATGTGTCCGTCTTTGCGTGAGAGAGCACGGATCTCATCGTTGAGAGCCTCAATGTCTTGTGCTTGAGCCGTTACCAGCTGCTGCAGCCTCTGCAGTTCCTGTTTCTCCACCAGACGGCTTTGGAACTGACCCACCTTAAACAAACACACACGATTTGAATGTCTGAGGAGCTAAATTCACAGCTGCTAATGCTGCTGCTGCTTAACGTGTGAATAAACAGCACTAAATTTGTAGAAATTTAAATGCAAATGTAGTAAACAAAATCATGTCAAATATCTGGCTTCATCAATGTGAAGAATTATAAAAAGAAAGAAAATTATGAAATGATAAATGATGAAATGCGAATAATGACAGAAAGGAATACCGTCTTCCTTTGTTTGGAGTTGAGTTGGTCATCCAGTGCTTTTTTCTGGCTAAGCAGGCTGTTCATTTTAAGTAGTCTCTCTGTGTTCTGTTTTGTGACTTCAGTCAGTGCCTCTCTTGCTTCGGTAACCTTTGCCTGATATATACACAAATAATTATGAACAAATGTTCAAGATTGGCAAATTTAACCATAATAATTGTGTGTGTGTGGGGGGGGGGGAATATAGTATTCTATATATTAAGAATACTTTTATTCTGCAAGGACGCATTAGATTGATCAAAAATGACCATAAATACATTTATAGAACATAGTTCTAATTAAAATAGTTTCAATTAATTAAAAATGTCCGTAAGAAAAAGTTTAACATCAACAATAATAAATGTTTCTTGACCACCAATTCAACTTTAGAATAATTTAACACAGAAGACTAAAATAATGGCTGTTGAAAACTCAGCTTTTTTTTTTTTTTACTGTACTTTAATCAGACTTCTTTCAAAATGTATAATGTATAAAATCTTACAGACCCCAAACTTTTGAATGGTAGTATAAAGGGGGTCACCAGCTTTGTTTCAGTGTACCTCCCAGAGTTTGAGTTCCTGTGTGTTTTTGGCATCTCGCTCTCTGACCTCCTGTCTCATCTCTTCTACCTTCCTGTTGCCTGAGAGTGTCTGAAGAACTTCAAGTTCAACCAGCTTTCCAAACTTCATGAGCATCAGCTGCTCGCAACGTACTTCTGATTCTGCAAAGAAATGTATTACTTAATGCACTGAAACTCATACCTTAAGTTTAAAGAAATATAACTTAGTCTCATCTATCAGTTTGTGAAAAAGACTGGCAATTTAGCTTATAATACATTGTAAAAATTGCCTAGATAATGTCAGTGCATGATTTGAAATAGTCGTCATGTATGCACATCTCTGACCATTTATTCTGGCCTCCATGTCTTTAAGGTCATGTCTTAGCTGTACGTGTTGTTGTTTGGCGTGTTTATAAAGCTCTCGCTGTTCAGTCTTCTCCTCCTGTAACTCTTTAATGCGCTTCTGCAAACGTTGTAGATCAGCTGTGTTCAAGATCAGTGCTGAGTCAAGCTTACCCGGCAAGAGACCATTATTCACATATTCAATCTGCTCAAACAAGGAGAAAGCGAGAAACTTGATATTGGTTGTAAGTTACACTTTAGCAGATGTAGAGATGGTAATTACATGTACAATATACCATAAGATACAGTATATGTTATTATGTTCACACCTGATGCAGTCTGAGTGGCACCACCACATCCACTTCGTTCAGTCTTTGCTGCTTTTCTCTATTAATGAGCTCCAGATCGGCTTCTGCTGCCTTGCGATTGTTCTGCACAATCTTCTCCTACACAAACAAACATAAGCAACTGTCTCTTTAGGGTGTTCTTTTGAGAAACAAGTAACAGAAAGAAGGTAGGAGGAGTGAAAAGAAGTATCTCTCACTTTTTTGGCTAGTGTGTCACACTCCTTCTTTAAACTGTCAACAATTTTTATCTCTTCTTGCAGCTGCTCCTCCACGTCCAGACGATGTTCACGCAACCTCAGTGTGTTATCAAAGAGCTCAGAATCACAGTCTGAAACACAGAGACAGGACCTATTATGTATATTTATGTTTATGTCAAAGTTTTTCTTGTCCATATACCAGTTAATATTTACAACACTGTGTACGCTGAATAAAAAATAGGTCAAATATAGGTTATTATGAAAATTCACTCTTTGCCAGCAGGTGGCACTTTTGGAACAGCAGAATTATAGCGGTTATAAACAAAGCAGCACTGCACTTACAAACAGAACATTTATAGGCATTATACAGAGATATATGATAGTATGAAAATATACTTTCCTGGTTAATTTCCCTGACATCAAAACTTTCCTGTTTTGATGTCAGGGAAAAACTTCCTTTCGAGTTTGACAGTAGAGCCAAAGCCTTCGCTACTCATTCTAAAATGTCACTTTTTAACCAGCAACAAAGGAACGCTGAGTTGCTTCACTGAAGCTTATTGTATTATTTAAAGTGGAGTATAATGAGAGCGAGAGATCCAATGCATTACCTGCATCTAGCTGATATTCTTCAATATTCAGGTCAGTTTGAATGTCCACAGAGGAAAACGATTTCTTTGTCTTTGTCCTTTTAACAGTTAAGTGCATTTCCCATGACCGTGCTTATCAATGCATTTATAAGTTGTCTTGTAATGTCTTGTTTGAAGTAAAAATAACTTCCTTGTTTACAACCTTGTTTCTGTCCCTTTCAATATAAAAGTCTTTGTCATTGACTCACTCAAAGACAGTCTTTACTGTCATCTAATGGCGCAAAAACGTAACATTGACTGAAGTCGAAATCACAGTCACTAAAGTCACTCTTATTGTGTTGGTAGACTGCTTTTTCTCAAAATATTGAAACCTTATTGAATCATGCAGTGAACTGCACAAGCCTAAAGTAGTGCAGTAGATGTGCACAATTCTATTGGCTGAGCACTGTAATCTGCACAAATCTAAGGCGCCGCAGCAGAACTGCATTAACCGATTAGTGCACAGACCGCTAAACCAGGAACTGCAGCCCGCCAGAATGAGCAAGGCATCCATCTATATAACAGCCTTGTCTCGCCGTATGAATCAGATTAAATCTCTTTTTCAGTGATTGACTTCTCTTCTCTTCTTACATGTTAGTGGTGTCCTATATGTCCAAGGTGGACTACAAAATAGTCAGACAGCTTATGGGCACAACGCAACCTGCACTCACTACGAGCAGTGCATGTGCCGGGCAGATATGCTGTCCCGGAGCAATGTATCCTCAGGGAAATGGATGCTCTATCCACAAATGGTTCACAACTCTCACTGTCCACTATTTTTCTCAAAAGACAGGGATGCCCTGGCCCATGAATGGCCCAGCCTCCCCCTTTACGCTTTACATCGTGCTGCTCCCTCAGATCATCAAATGAATCAGGGACCAAAGATTGCCCGTTTGATATACCCATGATCTTACTTGGTGGGCATACACTGTCGTCCAGGGGAGCTCCAGTCTCAGAGTCATCATAATCCTCATCATTATCCCTGTCTGATTCTTCATCAGAGTCGTCATCACTGTCATCTTCATCATCTGTCATATCACCGCCTGTGACATAAGGAGTTATAAACTGCCATTTCATTAGTTTCAACACACCCCCCAAAAATTTAAAAATTGTGCAAACTGAAAATAAAGACCCGTTTTTATTATTGCATTGTGAATTACAAAGTTTTTATTACTAAGGCATAAAAAAAACGATTTATATATATTTAAAATACTTGGACATCACGATAGCATTTGCTTGAAATGCCTTTAATTTATTAGTTTTATGTATTCATTTTATCAAAAACCTGCAAAACATTAAAGAACCATCATTGAAATAATTTTGATAATGATTTTTTTCATCATTACAAAAACAACAAAAAATCAGATGTATGGGCAGTTACGAAAAATGCTAGCCATCTAGAAAACAATGTTGCAATGCAAAAAAAGAGTCCTATATTTCCTATATGCAAAATATGGCTATTTTTTTTGTTAGTTTTCAGGGTGAAATGTGACATTTTGACAGGTTTTGTGAGATTCGCCAGGCTCACCTTCACCTCCACGTGTTTCTTTCTTTTTCATACGCTTGATCTTTTTCTTAAACACTCTGGTGAGGAACTCCTGAAACTTGTTGTTCTCCCCCAGTGAGGTGTAAAAGGTGGCGGTGAGAGTTTTCTCCTTCCCTTGGAGTCTCAGGATATCTCTCTTCTTCAGCTCCATTTGCTTCTTACATTCATGCATCTTGGCCTGATGCAAAATAATGACTATGGAAACAGTTCTGCACTGGATACACACACATCATAAACTACATAAACAAATTAAAACACACCCACCTTGATCTCTTGTTCTTCCTGTATATAGGTGGTCAGTCGCTCCTGTAGTATGTTTTCTCTCTTCTCAAACTCCTTCAAAAGCAGTAGCTCCTCAAAAAGGGTCACATGTCTCAGATCAGCCAGTTTCATGTACACATCCAACTTTTGCTTCTCATGACGCAGCACACGTAACTCAGCATCGAAACGCCACACTGCCTCCTCCATCTGCAGAAATAGAGAAAGACATTTGAAGCATTGTACATAAAATCCACCTAGATATTCATAACACACACCAAACTCACCTGTTTAAGAAGTTTGTCCTGCTGGTACAGATTTCTGGTCTCCTCAACTTCTCTCATCTCTTTCTCTATCTCAGTGAGCTCCTCCTCCTGCTTCTGAGAATGTGTTTCCACACCTTCTTCCTCCATGTAAGTGGTCAGAGCCTCAGTGTGTGTGTCTTGCATCTCTTTTTCAAGCAGCTCCAGGATGTTCTCCCCATTCTGTTGTTCATCCAGACCAGTGGAACCCAGCTTGACCCTAAGAGTGGCATAACGCTCCAATGTTGCACGGGTGTATCTGTGTTTCCTCTCTGGCATCTCTTCTGGCATTAAGATAGGCACAGTTGGCAGTAGATGACACTTTTCTGGTGGCAGGTGCTGCTGGATTGCCTGTAGCTGCTCTAACTTGGAGTGGATTTGAGACACGATCTCCACCTTACTGTCTCTAAGAGCCATCACACGGGAGTTCATCTCAGACTTCTTCTCAAAGATCTGTAGCATACATAAAATCAAATTGACCACCACATGCATATCTGGTAAATAAAATAATTTAGTAGAGCTTAAGAGCTTATAATCATAATAAGATATATTTTTAGTTAGAAATCCACAAAATTATTTATAGAGGTCATAACATATATGGCTTATAAAGCTTTTTTATTTTTTTGGCAAAAACACAAAAAATCCATTTCAGTTTTTATTAATTTGAAACTCTAAATTAATGCTTTTAATTTAAACTTTTAATTTTTAAAATAAATGCTGATCTTATGAACTTTTTATAGCTCAAAGATTCCTAAAAAATATAGATAACTATGTAAGTTTTATGGTCAGGTATAAGGTGTCGTGGAATCAGCCACTCCCCATGTGCCCCCCATGTGAGCATTAAAGACTTCTCTGAAAAATAAATCTAACTTTTGAACAGTGGTGTATGTACAACCAGGTGTGTAAAAACAAAATGTGTAAACATTTTTGTATTTTAATAATGCATTTTGAGTCTCAAGCAGTTCAAGTTCACTGTCTATAGTACATTTACAATATTACTTTTACTTTGTGGAAAGTTTACATTTCTGCTAAAGAAAGTATGAATTTTGCTGATATGTTTGTGTCATTCACCTTCTTCTCCAGTTCCACTAACTGCACTCTCTTCTTCTCCACATTCATCCTCAGTTGTTCAGGAACAGTAAAGTCTTTAGCTGACTTCAGCTTAAAGTCACCCATTTTTTCTTTAGCCAATCGAATCGCTTCCACATCCTTAGGGTCCTCGTAGTCCTCGCTGGGCTTTGAGGCATAGCTGAGGAAGCATTAAAAATGTTACACACACAAACACAACGACAAAGAGACACACACACTGGCGCTCACTCACAGTTCTGCCCACTCTTTTTTCCTCTTTTCTATCATGGCTCGAGCTTTCTCTGCTTTCTCTGCAGCTTTGCGAAGTTTCTCTGCCTCTCTGCTGGCCAGTTTACAAGACCCTGAATGCATCCTTCCTGACTGTATCACCAAATCTGTTACCAACTCATCCTGCACTGCTTAGAAAGAGAGAAGGAAAACGATGACTGCACACATACACTTCCTAGTTGTCAAGTTAACACTCTCATCCTGTCTCACATGAAATGTTGCTGGCTTCTTTGCCAGGCTGTGCTTTGTTCATCCACTCTTGTTCCTTGGGTGCACTCTGAGAGGCTGCTGTTCCATGCAGATGCACTTGTATAGCAGGCAGAGCCAACAGCCTGTAGTTGGAGATCTTATGTCCACTCTTGAACGCATACACCGTGACCGTGTCCTGCACCACTGACTCCCAAAACCTACAGAGACAACAGCAACAACAAAAATAAAAGCAGTGGTTTTCACATGATTCCTCAACAATTCAATGGCAATAAAAGGCATTATAAATAGCTTCTAATATTTATTTATTTATATCCCTGCGTTGTATATTGTGTCAACAATTGTCTCATTTGTGTCGATTTTTATTTTAATTTTAAAAGCTTTATAGAAACTTTCTTTCTTCGATAGAACATAAATTAAGATTTTTAAGAACGTTTCAACTGTTTTTCATTTCATTAACTCCACTGTCATGGTATGGACAGAAACATTCAGAATATCTTCTTTTCCGTTTCACAGAATTTATTTGGTAAAATTTTGGAGATTTAGAGAAATTTGAAGAGAAAGTGGTTTTGAGAAGAAAAAAAAAACATGTAATGTAAAATAATAGAGAAAATGTGGATTTGCGTGGAGGTAGAGTACATGGTCTGTAGTTTGTTGAGGCCAATTCTGTGTTTCTCCTCCTCCCAGGCCAGTTCTTTCCTGACCTCAATCACTCTCTCTTGAGTCTGTCTTTCAGTATCTTCGTGGAAGCATGGGACCAGTTCAAACTCCTAAAAACACCCATAAAACATTATGTTAAATCATTGTGTCAATATAATCATTACACTGCAATATGTGAGTGAGCAGGGACGCGTGTGAGAACTGTGCACCAAGCGATGGAGGCGAATGTATTCAGGAAGGCTCTGGTTCTGCTCCAGTAATGCTTGAAATTGACTCTGTAGTTCAGCCAGCTTCTTACGCCGCTCCTGTTTCCTCTCTTCAGCTTCCTTATGCATACGGTCCAGCTCCACCTTCTGTTTAGCTGTTTCTATGCTGCAAACATACACTTATGTTAACTAAACAAGCACTATATGCACAACTGTTTTCAGCAATGATAATACACTTATCTCGAGTAACGGTTAACTCGCCAATCCTATTATATCAACGTTTTTGAAGTGGAACCGCCAAACTCCCTCTTTATCTTAATATTTTTGATTCTTTAATGTCGATTTGTTAATGTTCCCGAAGTCTAATATCTCGAGCACAAAAGAGGGACAAAATCGCCACTTCACATGGTTGTTGCATCGCGGTCCGCTCACTCCAAAGACGGTTTAATCCCTGTCGTTGATCTTGTCTGAGGGATAACTGTAGCATCCCCCACGTTTTTTGTGATTTTGTGAGCAATCTTTGTGTTTGCATTGTTGGGGAATATAATTAAAGGTCTGTATCAAGAATCGAAGGTGGTTTTTATTGTGGTGGTTTTACATATGCCTTTTGTTGTTAGCAAACACAGTACAGTGTATGTAAATTTTATTAGATGAATGTCAATCACTTCATCAAACAAATCGCGGCAACACTTGTGTAAAAAGACACAAAAAACTCGAGCATGTACATTCTAAATAAATTTTCATTTTTCTTTCTTGGTTGTTGTCTTTGGTTGTTGTCTTTGTCTTCTGACAACTGACAACTGGCTTCTCTTCCACTATCACTCTGACAGCTGGCACTGTATGACCTGTCAATCATGGCTGTATGACGTGTCAATCATGCAAGAAGATGTGATTGGCTATGCTGCCATGAGGGCGGGCTCTTCTCATCTCGTCCGAAACGCTTCTTAAAGGGACGAGCTGCACAGCGCAGCGGGAGAGTCGCCTTTTCTTTTTCTTCTGATTCTGACTTGTATTTGTTTTTTTATTGTGTAAATTTCGCGCAAAAGCACTGTGTACTGAGCCTGAACAGTTATGGATAATTGAAGTCATGCGAGCAACATTTGAAATTCGAAATGTGATCTTACACAAAAAAAGTTAATCAATCTATGGGTGCAGGTTATGCCAACGATTTGTTTACACAAAACTCAAAACCCGCTGGCTATATGAGCGTGCGGATTATCTGTGTTTGCAGGTTATATATGGGAAAATATATGTTAATATATGTTATATGGGTTATCTCGATAAACGGTTATCTCAATGCTTTTTTGCAACCCCCGAGGCTGTCGACATAACCTAACTCCACTGTAATAATAAATGTTTCTTGATGTTATGATTACGAGCTCCACGTTTCCACCCTCTGGCCACTGGAGGGAGCTCTCACATATATACTGACACACACACACACTACATTTCCCATAATGCCGTTCAGTGGACTGATTACTGCACCAGCTGGACACCATTATATGAACTATAAAACACTTGCATGCATGCACACACACCGTGAAGTCTTGATTTGCTACAGCTATCATTCAGAGCGTTATTGTCCTGTCCTGTCCTGTCCTGTCGCCTGTTATCGTTTCTGCCTGTTTTCGTGTTATTGAGTCTGATCTGCCTGCCCCGACCCGTGCCTGGATTATCGCTTGTGTATGTTATCTTCCTATCTTGACTTCTCCGTCTGGACTATCATTTCTGTATGCTTTCTGCCTGACCATTACGACCATTCTTAATAAAGACATGCATTTGGATCTCTGCCTGTGAGTCCCATCCGTTACACTTGAGCACCAAACGAGCACATTAGAATAATTTCTGAAGGATCATGTGACCCTGAAGACTAAAGAATTGTCTGATGTAAATTCAGCTTTTTATCACAGAAATAAATTACATTTCAAAACACATTCAAATAAAAACTGTTTTATAATAATAATTACATAATTTTAAAATGTAATAATATTTTACAATGTTACTGTTTATGATCAAATAAATGCAGCCATGGTGACCATAAGAGAGTTGAATGGAAGTATATTTTGTTTTGTGTAAAACATTTTAAAGATTATTTACAATTAACAGTATCTCCTCTTTATGTCTTTGTAAATAGCATGTAAAGGTACAAGGCTTGACCCTATTGCTTGCTTTATTTAACAAATAATATACACATTATACACAATATACACATTGTCACCTGTAAGCTGATGGATCCTCTATGTCCTGTGCTGCTTTCTCCATTTCCAGCCCAACCTGTTTTCATAACAGAGTGAGATGGTAAAGTTGAAACACAGTACACACTTACACACCCACAAATATAGTACACATATACTAACCCGTGGAGAGGGCACATGGGCTTGTTTGAGCTGCATGGCTTTCTGGAGCTCCTCCTCTGGCAAACAACTGAAGGAAAAGATGTTGCCATCTTTTCCTGCAGTCAGGACAAACATGTCATCAAAGCTGAAGCTGATGTGGCACACATGGCCATACTGGTTGTCATGAACGCTGAGGGCCCAGTATGCCTGAATGGAGCTGAGGTGATGCTCTGAGGCCTGTACAGGGTATGCCCGAATACTGCCATCCTCCATGCCACATAACAATAACTGCCTGCTGGAACTAAGACAGGAAGAGTAAGAAGTAAAGAATGGAAAATATAATTTTTCTGATTAATTGCTGAATAAAAATACTGACTCGAAATTGAAATAGAATCAAATAAGAAAACGAATAAGGATTTCTCAGGTTCTAGGCTATTAGAGACACACATAGACACACCAAGTGTAGAGAGAGAAAAACCATACTTGAAAGTGATGGTGAGAATGGGGTTATGCTCTGTGTCATGCATGGGTAAGAAGGAGAAAGGCTCATCTCTTCTCTCTAATGGATCTTCGCTCTGCTGTTCAGAGAACTTACAGTGGTACAGATAACCCGAGTCATAGCCACCCTGAAAGAGAGATTTTTTTTTGGGGGGGGGGGGGGGGGGGGGGGGGGGATATTTTAGTGACATACACACATTTGTTAGTAATCTTACTTCTTCGGAATTTTGGGATATGGAGGGGTTTTTTTAAAACCTGCAATGTTTTGAGAACTGACGATGTGATAATGCTCTGTGTGATTGCGTCGTGAATCACATGTGAAATCAGTCCAATTGTATGACAGTCAGTGGGTGCCATCATAATCAGGAAGCTATAAAGCGCACTCAGACCAAACAATGTCAGCTTCTGATAGGCTGAAGCAAGTCGATCACAGGCATGCCGGAAGTATATAAGTATGGAAGTATGGTAAGAAGATGCTATAGGGAACGATAATACCCATGGCACTGTACTGACCAGTGCCTGTTTTGTGTGAAATCAGGGGTTAGGGTTAGGGAAATCTATACATTGCCTCAGCAACTAGAGATCCAAGCTACTCGATTCTTTATTGCAAAAAATAAACAGAGTGGGACAATTTTTCACAGAGTGCTTGCTGAAGGCACAGAAGCTGACTGACCCTATTGCTTGCTTTATTTGGTCTGGGTGAGCTTTATAGCTTCCTGGTCATGACAGCACCCACGTACCACTGGACTGATTTCACACATGCTTCACGACGCAATCTCACAGAGCATTCCCACAGCGTCACAATTCTTGATGTAGCGTGAGTTCCCTTGAAAGGGAACAGTAATATTGTGAAATTATAACAATTTAAAACTTTCAATTTTAATATATTTTAAAATGCAATCTTAATTTTCAGTGTCACATGATCCTTCAGAAATCAATTGCTGTTTTGCTTTTTACTGCATTACTTATTGTATCATTGAGCTACTTAATATTTCTGTGGAAACTATATATTTTACAGGATTCTTTGATAAATAGAAATACAGTGGAACCCGGTTATGTTGACAGCCTTGGGGGTTGCAAAAAAAGCGTAGAGATAACCGAGGATCAAGATAACCAAAAGCCAATATGGCGATTCGTTTGATGAAGCGATCGGCATGCTATAAAAATTTACATATACTGTATATGTTTGCTAACAACAAAAGACATATGTGCACCAACTAACAGCAGAGATTGTATCGGCTACTTTGTTTATGTTGGGAATATAGCTTTAAGATGGCGTATGTAGTTGTGTGCGCGCTGTTCTGGTGTGAGCGTACGCGGACAGGGAGGAGAGTGCTTTTGAGTGAGGAGGGAAATGGCCGCTCTACCGCTGACCGTTATATAGCATAATATACTGTTTCTATTTTCCTTCTTTTATTTGTGATGTTTGTGTGTTTGTGATTAGTGTTTTCTTTTTCCTGGTTTGTACTTACACTCTTAAGTTAACCGAGGTCGAGATAAGTGGGTTCCACAGTATTTTGTAACATTTAAGATGTCTTTACTTTGATAAATTTAACACATCTTTAATGAATGAAACAATTATTTTTTATTATTTTTACCATAGAAAGCCAGAATGACCCTGGTGTTGAGTAAAAGCCACAGTGTAGAGGACTGGGTCGAGATGGAATGTAAAGAGGAGGCAATGGAACTTCTTCTTCATCTTCTTCTTCCTCTTTCTCCAGTAGTTCCTCCTCTTTGACCTCTGGCTTCTGCTCCAACTGTTTTTTCAAGCATTCCTTCCTCTTTTCCTTCTCCTCTTTTTTAGCCTGCCTGAGTGCTATCTCTGCATCTCTCTGCAAACACACATGCAGATTTTAATAATTCTGTTAGCAATATTACTGTGAATATTAAGAATTATATCAATCCCAATAATATCCCAATTTAATATATCAATCCCAATCAATAGAATTAAAAATTTTAAATAATTTATTTTAAAATAATACATTTAAATATAGTAAATCAAAAAAAGCTAAATACAACATAATAAAACAGCAATACAAAAACATATAGAGAAATTGAGAGAGAAAGGCCAATGCAGAGTAAGTGAGTAACCTTAATTCGGGACTTGATGCTGCTAAAACAGAAATGTTTTGTGAAAAGTCCTGAAAGCTGGAAGGTGTTTCCACCGGTCTGAACTCCAGGATCGGGACATTGAACCTCCACCACATGACCATTTAGACAGAAGATCAGCAGAGTGTTTGTTACCTTTAAACCCATACACAAACCTTCAGGGTGCTTCAATAAACCATATATGATAAAATTACAACAAGAGCCTCAGTGAATTGCACAGTAAACTATTATCATCACTCACATGTGACTCTGGTGACCACTCCATGCCATGTACAGGCCCTGGGACAGTAACAAACCCAATTGGCTCATATCTTTCTCCCACCATAAAAAAGAAAACCGTGCTGTCTACACTCTAAAGAGAGAGAAAGCAGAATATCATATTAACACAGCAGAATATTCTGACACAAATAATGCTCACTCACCAAATCCTTACCCCAGTAGCCATGATCTTTCTATTTCTCTCATAAGCAATGGCGGTGACAGGTGCATTGTGGGGCTTAAGAGCTTGTCTAAGGTGGAGTTCGGCATCTCCAGAGTGTGTACGTCCTGCAACCGTGTGCAGATTCTGAGGGTTATACAGCTCTAAAAGACGTACAACACCATCATCAAAACCGACAACCAGCAGACCCCCGGTACTGTTCAGCTGCAGAGACAGTGACACTCTCCATCAACATTCATTATACAGATATATTTATACTCTACTGATTGTCAGCCAATATTAGAGACTTTTAAATTGATCAGTTTTGTTATATATTGGATATTTATTTGTGAAGGCCCTATTTTTACAATTAAGTTACCTTTTCTATCATCAAACACTCACTTAAAGTTCATCTTTAAAAACACAAATAATTTATTACATTGTTAAAATGTTATCTTTAGCAAATCTTAAAATGAATATTCACTTTAATGTTGTGTTTCCTAAATTAATTTCTACAATTTCAGTGATATATTAGTAGTATTTATATACTATTATAGCATTTATTAATATTTTGGTTAATACTGTATTTATTTTAAATTATTAATAAATAATTCATTATTTTAAATAATTTTCAGTTGGGGACACTTAATATTCAACAATATCATTGATTTGACTGCACTGACTCTATTGAATAAGAACTGAACTGAGCTGGACGATGACAGCACTGTTATAGATTAAATTAATTAATTTAATTATTGATGATCTTTACAATTTCTATACATCCCCCGCAATGAGTATCTGTCATCAATATGTTCAGTTAGTTTCATTTTCATGGACTTTTAGTTTGTTTGTCTTCAGTCACCTGTTTCCTTTGTCCCAGTTTCCCACCATTTAGCCAAAGTGTGATAGTTTCCAAATATGTTTCTAAGAGGTTCATTCTAAGAGAGGACATTACCATGTCTGAGGCCCAGATGAGAGTTGTTCCTCCTTGTTTGAAGCGACTTATCGCGAGTTGTTTCTTTGAAAGAAAGTCAAAAACCCTGACAGAGGCTGGGCAAAAATGTATTTGTCAGTGTTCTGTTTACAGAAGTGCATTATAGGCCTCTGTATGAGGGTATATGTTTGGTCAATGCTAAATTTTTTCTTACAGTCCAAGGCTGTAGTAGCCATAAGGTGGCTACTTTCAGAAACATCCATGCCCTGAATGGCACCAGCATGAAATGAGAAGAGACATTTTGGATCTTGGGTCTGCAAAACAAAAGGCCAGAAAAAATGCTTATTGGACCCACTATGAAAAAAAATATTAAGCTCCTGTTTAACATGACTCACAATGTTGGAGAATGAGAGATCCAGTTTCCAAATACTTCCTTTAGAGTCCTTTAAAAACATCAAACACACACACATAAAACAAATATTCATACTAGGTCTTGGATGGTTAAACTTGTCATAAAAAATACGCAAGCAAATTCCACATCTAAAAGAAAAATAATTGATACCTGAGCGAACCACATGGAGGTTTCTGGGATGGAGCTCTTGACCATACAGTACAAGCTGACATTACGGCCTACTGTTATCTCATTCATAGGTTCAGCCTCAAACAGGCCACTGTCATCAACTGCGTCTGCCGTGTCTATGGTCTCCAAATTCCAGCTCTGAGGAAAAAAGATGGATAAAATGCTTTAAAAGCTTACAAAACGAAAACATGCTCTCCATGCAATAAATTTGTTTCAAATATACACATTTTAGCAACAGCATAAGCAACCTGGACTTACTCTCACTACACCATCAGATCCTATAGTCATTAATTCTCCCTCATCCAAATTAAACTGGTAAATGGTTCCGCTATGACATGTGCGTCTACCTTTACGGCATATTTCCACCTTTATCAGACCCCCCTCCCAAAGGAGCATATTCCCCCACTCTGATCCTGACACAACCTAAGAAACAGAGAGAGAGTTAAGAATTATTTCATTTAAAAAGTGTGTCAGTTTTTTGTGTATGAACATGCAAAATGTAAGAATGTGCTGAAAAAACCTTTCCATCAGGAAGCTCCACATGTCCTTCTATATCCGTTACTGTTGTTTTTCCAAAACTTCCAAGCAACCCTTGCAACTTTAAACCAGTGAATGTATTAGCCATTTTCCAGAATCTAAAAACATTAAACCCAAACTCAGTTCAAAAGTTTAGGGTCAGTAAGATTTTATAATATTTTTGTAAAAGTCTTTTTTGATCACCAAGACTTCATATATTGGATCAGAAATACACTTAAAACAGTAATATTGTGAAATATTATTACATTTTTGTTCATCCTGTACTGGCAAATCTGAATTTTGTAACAATGTAAAAGGCCCAAACCCCAAACCTCTGAAAGATAGTGTATAAATATTCCTTCTTAACATATAAAAAGCATCTTTGAAAGAGCGGATAAATTATAGTAACACAAACCTAATGTGCCCAGAGCCAGATGTAGTAAGCTGTCCGGCACAGTCAGGCGAAAAGGTGACCCGGTAGACATCCTGAGCAAATGCTTTATTGCACAGCATCACTTGTTCTTGCCTCCAGTCCCACAGTGTAAGCATGTAGTCTGGTGTACCACCCACACTGGCCAGTAAAGAGCCATCACGATTAAAATCCACATAGCTATATGTGTTTCCTGTGCCACCTTCACATTAAACACAAACAGACAAAAATGATGCATGTATGATTCTGTCTCAAATCACATCTCAAACAGCGTATACTTTTGTAAAATATTTGACCTGCAACTGATATCCTACCTCTGAGGATCCTATAGGGTCGCAGGGATGGGTACTCATATATGATGATATTAGGCTGATGGCCTTTTTCTGCCACTGCAAAATATTGCTTACTTGGATGAGTCTTTGAAGAGAGAAAAATTAAATATTAGATCTTCAGGTCCACAAAAATCTGTATATAACCCCATAATTACTGCTTTTTTCGCCGCATAAGACGCACTTTTTCTTCCCCAAAACTGGGGCTGAAAAGTTGGTGCGTCCTATCCGACGAATATAAAGAATCCGCGGAGCGCGGCCATGGCCGTAGCCGTGGTGATGACGAGTGGGTGGCAATGGTGGACTTTACAGTGACGAATGTGGCGAGGGGGGCGTGGTTCAGCGAGGTCTGCAGCGGGAGAGAGTCGGGAGACGAGCGGTGCGTAAGAGAGAAGTGAAACGAAACTAAGACTGAAACTAAACCGTGAGAAAGAGGTGTGACTCACAGAGAGTGAAGCGTGAGCACCGAACGCGCATGTTTTGGTTGTTATTTTGTTTTTGTTCAAGTCTGAGGAAATAAAAGAGCCCGTGATTCTCAGCACGCTGACCCTGCCTCCTCCTTTTCCTGTGACAAAAGAACATTACCACACTGCTGCCGAAACCCAGGAGAAAGAGGGAGAAAGAAGGAGGCAGGGTCAGCGTGCTGAGAATCACGGACTCTTTTATTTCATCAGACTTCAACAAAAACAAAACTCTCAGAAAGCCTGTCCTAGGAACTAATATTTTGTTGTTGTTGCTGGTGTCCCGTTATTAGTAACACACACCGGTGTTCGATGACTGTTCATCTTTGTTCATGTTGCTGACTATGTTCCATGCCATGTGTGCGTTCATGCACTACCTACCACGCGCACGCACACCCTTATAATATTACAGCTGCATACCTGCATATACTGGATATAAATAAATGCCTCATCACCAAGAATCACTTCTCCATTCCTGATTCTCTGACCAGAATCTAATCCATATTTTATAATATACATCGCTGAACCACGCCCCCCTCGCCACAGTCATCTATCCCCCACTTCCCGATTTACACACAAAGTGAATAACCAAAAAGAAAAGGAACAGTAAATAATAATACACTTAACAACCATAAGACATAAGCAACAAACTATTAGACACACCATACACAAGGTTTAAACACAATGAAGTCAAACACAACAACTTTTAGTAATGGATGGAACAGAAGACAATGTCTTATTTGACACCAGTGAGGAAGAAAGTGATGACAATGACTGCATGGATCTGTCCTTCCTCATTTCTGATAGCAGCAAAGAAGAGGAATTATTGGGGTTCGAATAAAAACATTACAGCCGTATTTTTACTTTCACTTTTTGTTACTGTTTACTGACTTTACTGACAGTTAATGAGAGTAAAGATAGTTCTTAATATGTTATATGGTTGGCATAAAATTGTTCTTAAACTGCTGTTAACTTTATACAGTTGATATAAAATATTTTGCTACAGTATTTGGTTCAGAATCTTTTTTTCTAGATTTTCCTCCTTTAAAATTGGGTGCGCCTTATGTTCCGGAGCGTCTTATATGGCGAAAAATATGGTATGCATAATAATCTATGTGCATACTACACAGTAAAAAAATTAATAATGAATATAAATGCTAATATGTCTAAGCCTATTTAAAGTAAGTGCTATGACGTTTCTCATGTTGCTCATACACTCCTGTGTCAAGGCCACTCTTTGTTTTTGGCATTTTAACTTGTCCTTTTCCTTTCATTTCCATTTCCATATAGTCATCTAAATAACAGAATTTATGTACCATGATTGCACCAATACCACCCCCACTGCTAGAGCGGATATAACGCTGCTGTTTGGTGTGCATATCCAATAGGATGAGCAGATTTCCAGCTATGAAGGCCAGCGTATGCTCATCCAATAGCTGTAGGTTTCCTCTCCGCCCACAGTCATAGCCAAACGAATGTCTGGGCTCAGTTTAAGAAGCAAATTAAATGAACAGATAACTAACTTATATGTGGTCAAAAGTAGTAAATAATTAAGATTTTGAATATTTTATATATATAACAAAACTCTTACATTGACCAAGGTTGCATTTGTTCCTTTTCATGGGAACTCGAGCTGCGTCAAAAGCGCTAGGGGAAATACCTTGACGTCAGTCACGTGAAGATGTGTACAACCAATGAGAGAAATACGTGTGTGAATGCGAGTCGCGGGTCAGTGACGTCATGAACAGAGCATAAAAGCGTACCGGAACCCGGAAGTGACAGCTTTGAGTGTCTTCAGCGTTCGTGTGTCTGAGAGATTGTGCTTGCGAGTTTACAACCACCATCTAGTTTAAAAAGTTAGGGCTGGATTGTATGTGTTTGTTTGTATGGTGACTGAGCAGACGTTTATTCTGTGTGTTTTTCCTTGTTCCCGTTTCATTACGGGTAAGGATACACACAGCTATGTATGCTACCCTTGCCGGGGCTCAGCCCCACGGTTATGGAGGGATGCCGAAGGTGGACAAGGCTCTTGCGGGATACCTCGTGCCCCAGTCGGCATTTTCTCTTAAAGCCCCAGCGCATTCGTGTCCTCAATTATATCGACAACTGGCTAGTACTAGCCCAGTCGTCGCAGTTAGCTGCACGTCATCGAGATGTCGTGCTCGCTCACATGAAACAGCTGTGGTTAAGGTTAGAGTGGTCAGAGAACCACTTTCTTGGGAGTCATTTGGGACTCATAGGCAATGTTTGCTCGGCTCTCCCCCGGGCGCATTCATTCCATTCGTTTCTGCCGTCAAGAGTATCAAACTAGGCCAGCTACTCACTGTCAAACACTTCCAGAGGGTGTTGGGGCTCATGGCAGCAGCGTCCAGCGTCATTCCGTTCGGCCTACTGTAATGAGGCCCCTACAGGTAGACCTGTTTGCCTCTGTTGAGAATTCTCATTGCCCTATGTGGTTCTCCCTAACGCATCCAGCGCCCCTGGGGCAGGATGCCATGGTGCATGCGTGGCCGAGGCTACGCCTGTACGCTTTTCCCCTGATTGTTCTGCTCCCTGGAGTTCTGGCCAAGGTTCGTCGGGACGGGGTCCGTCTCATGCTGGTGGCCCCCTTTTGGCCCAGCAGGATTTGGTTTTCTGACCTGATATCTCTCCTAGACGGAGTACCCTGGGTGAACTTTACGCCTTGAAGTGGAGACTCTTCACCTCCTGGTGTAGCGAAAGGCAGGTGAACCCAGTTACCTGTCAAGTTGGCAAAGTGCTGGAGTTCCTGCAGGAAAAATTTGCGGCAAGGTTGTCCCCCTCTACCTTATAGGTTTATGTGGCTGCCATAGCGGCTTGCCACGTACCTTTCAGCGGGGTGTCCTTGGGCAGGGACCCCCTAGTCTCTCGTTTCCTTCGTGGCACTCTAAGCTGAGACCTGTGGCACAGACCAGGGTTCCTGCCTGGGACTTGTCTGTGGTACTCCAAGGCTTGTCCCAGGCACCCTTTGAACCAATAGAGGAGCTTCCTATTAAGTTCCTCTCTCTAAAGACCCTTCTTTTGCTGGCTATCACCTTGCTTAAGAGGGTCGGGGATCTTCAAGCCCTCTCGGTGGCTCCTACCTGCTTCGAGTTCGCGCCCGGGATGGCGAAAGCTTTTCTCCACCCGAGGCCAAGCTATGTCCTAAAAGTTCCCACTAATGTGACTCGGTCTATCATGCTGCAGGCCTTCTGTCCTCCCCCCTTCGACGATCATGAGCAGGAGCGCAAGAACAAGGTCTGTCCAGTGCGAGCATTGGACGCTTACGTCTTCAGGACTGCCACCTGGCGTAAGTCGAACCAACTAAGTTCGTTTGCTTTGGGGCCCCTAAGGGGGCTCCAGCTTCCAAGCTAGTCTTAGCTAGTCCAAGCTAGTCTCCAGTCTTCCAAGCTACTTCCATCTGTCTGGCTTATGAGTCAGCTGAGGGTCCGGGCCCACTCTACTAGGAGCATGGCGGCCTCCAAGTCGTTTCTCTCAGGAGTTTCCTTGGCTGATGTCTGTGCTGGCTGGTCCTCGCTGGCTGGTCCTCCTGAGCTGGCTGGTCCTCGCCGCACACATTCATGAGGTTTTATCAACTGGATCTCGATTCCGCTCTGGGAACGAGGGTGCTCTCTCAGTGAGCTGGGACACACCCGCAGGCCGGCGTCATTGAGGAGACTTTGGTATAGCGTTCCCCTAGCGCAGGGGTGGCCAACCTGTTCAGCATGATGAGCCACAAAATAAAGCTCATGACTGCGGACAGCCGCATAAAAGACTGTTGAATTCGCATTTGTTGATGGGGTTTTGACATTAGAAAGGTCTCGCACATATATCACACATTTTATATGTTTATAAATAAAAGTTTTATACATTTTACATATGACACCCGCGAGCTATATGAGCATACAGAGAGAATGCGTCTGTGAATTATATATGCGGGAAAAAACGGTATATCATCTCATTGACGGTGACCGGAAGTATAAAAAGTAAGCAACGGTTTGGTAATGTAGTGATCGGTTGGAAAACGTCTCCGGTTACTATCGTAACCTCTGTTATTTTATCATATTCCGTTTAGAGAAGTATGAAGGAAATGCTATTTATGATATTTATACCGTCTGGCAGCCAGATCTGCATCGCGCTACGATTGGCCAGTTGTCAACTGCTGTTATCCATAAGGTTTCAGAAATGACGTGAAGGGGAGGAGTTCGCAAATGCATTTCATTAAACATCTCGTTCCCACTCTCGAAAGGGAACGTGCTTCTGCGCGCCTCTATTTGAATTCGATAAAAACATCATGTCCACGTGAGCGGCGGCTGATCTTGGCAGGATACATGTAAATTTATGGTATTTTTTCCGTAGACAAAAGGTCTCCGCGGGCCGGATGAGAGCCGCAAAAGAGCAGTCAAAGAGCCGCATGCGGCTCGCGAGCCGCGGGTTGGCCACCCCTGCCCTAGCGCTTCTGACGCAGCTCGAGTTCCCATGAAAGGGAACGTCTCGGGTTATGTATGTAACCCTGGTTCCCTGAGGGGGAACGAGACGCTGCGTCAAAAGCGCTAGGGGAACGCTATAGACACTCTTCAGACACTCTTTTGCTGTCACTTCCAGGTTCCGGTGCGCTTTTATGCGCTGTTCATGACGTCACTGACCCGCGACTCGCGTTCACATGTGTATTTCTCTCATTGGTTGTACACATCTTCACGTGACTGATGTCAAGGTATTTCCCCTAGCGCTTTTGACGCAGCGTCTAGGGTTGCATACGTAACCCGAGACGTTTGATCATTTATTCTTGTGATGCAAAGATGAATTTTCAGCAGCCATTTCTCCAGTTTTTTGTGTCACATGATCCTTCAGAAATTATTATCAATTATTATTGATACTCAATAATTGTCAATGGTTCTTATAATTATTTTCAATATTTTTGTGAAACCATGATATCAGTACAATCAGCAAATCAGTACAATTACTTCTGGAGGATCATGTGACACTGAAGACTGCTGCATAATGGCTGCTGAAAATTCAGCTTTGCCATGACAGAAATAAATTACATTTTGAAATGTATTCAAATATATATATGTATTTTATCAAATAATGCAGCGTTTGTGAGAAGAAACCTTTTTCATACACATTAAAATATATTACTTCAAAAGTATATAGTATAGTACTATAATACAGTATATATTTTATTTAGTGTTAGCAGCTGTGGATACGAGAGGTGCAGTAGGTTCTGTGGGATGTTGGAGTCTGCTGTGATGAAGGGTCTGGAGCACAGGTCCTCATAGCTGTAATACAGGTCACATGGGATTAACTTCTTGTGCTCTTCCTCTGGGTTTCTATCAGACTCTTCAACTCCCACAACATCTGGCAACTCTGAAATTAAAATGCCATCAAAACAGGGAGAATCATGTAAATTATGTGTTTGTTTTTTTCACACCAATGAGAAAGTATGCAAAACTAATGTGCTAATATGTCAGCATTAACTTTTGATAACTTAAATATTTCTTTACACGACAATAAATAAGTGTTTGTTAGGCAAACAGATGTCAGGTTTGTTTGCTGATGATGATAACAAAGTTAAAGAGTTGTTGTTATTTATCATAAAATTTACCTAAGAATTGTGTTAAACGAGAAACGAACACAACGTATTTCCCAAATAAATGTTTTGTGACAAAATGACGCATCGAAAGTGTTATTTCACCTTGCAACGTAACTTCATCTCTTGGCTTCTCGGAAGCGTCCATCTTTGTCTAACGACGTTGCTTAGCAACTGTACACTTCACGTAATGCTCAGTAGGAATTGTAGTCCACAGACACTTTTCACATTTCTTGGTTTCTCAGAGGTCGTCATAGTTGGGTAAAATTATATGTCGGTGAATGAGAGACTACATTAAAAAAAAAATAATAATTGTGCGTTTCCATCTTCTCAAATAGCAAAAGAGAAACTCCACAATAGTGTTTTCAAAACTTTAAAAATATTAAAATTTTATTTTAAAAATAATAAATAAAATAAAAAATAGAGAGAGAGAAAGTGACAACGGAAGTTAGAAGAAAGATTTTACGTTCACTCCCATAGCCGTTGTATTAGAAACACCCTCACAGCAGCGTTATAACTACTTTTTTGTAATTTGATGTAAATGTAATACAATACAAAAAAATAGTGTAATAAATGTATATACAGTTTTAAAATAAGAAATAACATATAAAACATATAAAACACTTTGCAGGATTCACGATGTTGATTTTGGTATATATAATAGTCTGCTCTTAATATTCCCCTTATGTTGCAACGCCGAAGTAAGCTTTTCTATGAATGTGCGGGCACTTAAAGGTCAAATATTGTGCGCTACAAACCAGTGTGTTTACGATTAGGATAATAATATAAAATAATATGACAACGGGCAGTATTGTACAGCTAAAACAAATGGAAACTGAATCCTCGCTCTTACGTAGCATATTTTGCAGAGCAGCCACTAGATGGCAGTACAACAAAGTGGTGAGTGATCATCAGCTCTACTCCACTGAAAGACATAATAGTTGCTACGGCAGACCGATATAATGACGGGTCAGGTCTGTTGACATAAGATTGGTTGAAAAGGATTGAAAGCATAAACAACGTTTGAACTACAATGACATTTCTTTTAGAGAAAGACAAAAAGCTGGCATACAAGCACACTCTTTTCAAATGTGATCAAACTCACCTGTTCATACAAAAACTGTGCATCTCTCAGCCATGAAACTTACAAGCCTGAACACAGAAACTTCTGCTCACACGCACATAAACAATGTCCCCATTTCTCAGCCATAAACAATCCACCCACACACACCTCTCACACACTATTAGGACAAAACATGAACCGGCCTTCACATGCACACATTATTATTATTATTATTATTATTATTATTATTATTACGTATTATCATTGTCATTATCATTATTATTATTATCATTTGTCCCTGTCATTTCTTGTAAAGCAGAATGGCAGGAAGTCAGTATCAAATAACATGTCCAGTATATGTGAACATATGTATGTTGTTTTTATTGACACGGAGAAGTGATACTTAAAGATAAGAAACAGCACATATGTGAAATGTTGCAAACACACATAATCAAAAGAATTATGTGTGGAAAATTGACAGTTTCTTGATTTCATCATAAATTCACCATTAAATAAGTCCCGTTCAACATTTTTTTCTTGTTTGAGAAGCCTTTTCACTCAAATATACAGTAATAACTCGGTTTACGAGTTTAATTCGTTCCAAGAGCGAGCTCGTAAACCAAAATGCTCGTACACCAAAACAATTTCCCCCATAAGAACGCACTAAAAATCAATTAATTTGTTCCACATGACCATAAATGCCCATTTAAAAAAAAAAAAATTTAGTGTTACCCTATTAATTAGTTCAAATTATAACCATTAAGATCTCATATAAATACGAATTAATAATTGACAAGTAAACAATAAAAATACTTGACAACTTACT
Source organism: Rhodeus uyekii (assembly GCA_037043235.1). Classification (NCBI taxonomy): domain Eukaryota; kingdom Metazoa; phylum Chordata; class Actinopteri; order Cypriniformes; family Acheilognathidae; genus Rhodeus; species Rhodeus uyekii. The sequence goes on from JAWRVZ010000070.1 coordinate 303,418, forward strand.
TTAAAGCACTGTAGCTTAGCCATGATGGAGAGGAGAGGAGGGGGGAGTTTACTGTCAGCTAGGGAAAACACAAAACCCAGATTCAAGTGCAAATTAGTGAATTTATCATAATAGTTCAGAAAACAAACCATGTCCTGTGGAGCAAGGCTGAAGTAATAATCCAGAGTGAATGTCATGGAGCGCGAGCAAACGGCAGGGACAGCGCGCGGGCGCGCGAGCAAATGGCAAGGGACAGCGCATGCGCGAGCAAACGGGTGGGACAGCAGGTGACATGAGAATCAGGTGCGCGAGATGATGGCTGCTGCAGTGATCAGTGACCACCCCCCCCCCACACACACACACACACACACACACACACACACACATGCACACACACACACACACACAGACATTCAGGCAGAACTAGGAGACAATGAATTCATGAACCCTGACAGTTACTGCTTAGAGGTAATGTACGTGTATATTTCACTACGTGAACAATAGCGATCACAATTAATTAATGTTTATAACAGGAGGTAAAACCTCTGTAAATCACTTATCAATCACTGTGGTGAATGATGCAGCCAAAACAAACGATGCTGAGAGAATGAATGAGTTAAGGGGTGATAAAGGGGTTGGAACCACGTGACTGTTATGAGAGGCTGTGTTTAGGATATTTGTAGTAAAAATGCGCACGACCTGCTGAGCGTTAGGACTTTTTCCACACAAAACATGCACGTGGGTGAGGGAAAATGTTTCTCGTTCACCGATACAATGCTCGTACACCGATTCGACCCTCCATGCTCGTACACCGATTTGCTTGTATACCAAGTCGCTCGTAAACCAAGGTATCACAGTATGTCAACTTTTAGGATACTTTCTAAAGGTTTTGTCCACACAAAACGAAAATTCTCTCACAATTTACTTGTTTACTCTTGTTATTCGAAACATTTATGACTTCTTCAATGAAATATAAAACGAGATGTTATTTAGAATGGTCAAGATACTGTGATGGTTTTGTGTAAGGAACAGACTGAAAATATTATTTGATGACCAATAGGCTATACACAGTAAGCACAAAAAAAAAACATTATTTAAAATGAAATACCCTATCTTTTTTGCTAATTCAAGTCACCTTTATTTATATAGCGCTGTATACAATACAGTTTCTGTACAGTGATAAATAGGAAAATAATGATACAATGATTCAGAATTCAACTCTGCTTTAAAGCAGCTCTAAAATTACAATATTCAGTTGAAATAAGCTTGGTGTTAAACCAAACACAATCTTTTAATTTGAAATATATTTTTTGTCATGACTCTGATTCTATCAGCATATCTAAAGAACATATTTTAAACTTTTTAATTTGTTTTATCCATAAACAAAAATGTATTTGTTCACTTATACCTTTTCACATTTTCTGATCAAGGTAGATTCACTGCTCAGGTCTTTTTAACTAGCAATATTGAAAGATGCTATTCGGAAATCCATTGCCGCTTGAATATATATTATTTTATTTTTCCTATTTATACCTATATCCTTTTCTTTTTCTTATTTTTCATATACTTCTTTGTCTTATTTTTCATATGTTATTTTCCTTTCTGATTTGGATGATTTGTAAAGAGTGATTTATAATCAAGTTAGTGATTTTTATTTAGTTAAAAACTTTCTTTACTTTTCTGTAGTTTTCCATTGAGTAAGGATGAATATTGTCAGCACTTCTCAACAGATAGAACATGTTATCAGAATGTTTTGGTTGAGAGTTGAAGCCTGAGCCGAGTTCAGCCTTGGAGAAGCTGTATATGTGTGTGTGTGTTAATATGGTCTGTATTGGTGAGGTGATTAGCTGGCACCATAAAACGTGTTGTTCTCGACAAGCCACGTCACGAACCCGTCAACCATGTGATCAACGAAGATATGCTTCAGACTGTCTGCGCTTGTGTGGAAAATTACTAGTTTTGTTTTTCTTGCTTTCTTTCTTTCTTAGCCAATCAGAATCATTTAAACGTCATCATTGACGTAGTTAGCACCCTCTGTTAGAGTATAATTGCTGTAACAATGTTATTGTAATTGGGGCGGCCTACGAACTCCTTGTGAGACCTGAAGCTGGCTTCTGCTGATGAAACTGCAAAAACTTCACTAAAATTTCTTCTATTGATTGCACTTCTGACTCCTGGGGCATATTCTTCGTACGTCGCTTACTACATCCAAGATCAGTTGACACATCCGGGATGAGATAATCGCGCTAACTATGAGCTGGATGATTCGGTTCTTTAAACGCACCTGTTGTTGACGATTAGTATAGCTGGATTGAGTTATCTGAGATCATTGCGCGTTCATGTGCTGGCTTAAAAGGGGATATGTATCGATAGTAGAAACACTGATCAGCAACATTTTGATTGGTCAGTGAGCATGCTGAAAGAGCGCGCACAGTATTTCTCTGCGCGCACGTCGCTGAATTTCAGTGTTTAATTAAAACACAAGGAAACACATTAAAGCTGCAAAAGCCAGGAGAGAGGACTGGCAAAAAGTTAATTAAATTAAATTTGTGAGAAGCCTAGTGATCGTGTGTGTAATTATATTGACTCATATTAATTGTACTGTATTTCATAATCATCTTTTATATTAGAGCCACCACAGGACCCACTAGAACTTGGGAACAATTAAAAGTAAAATGCAAAAATATTCTGCAAAATAGTATCTTTACTACTTGCGCTGTGCTGCAAAAAAAAGAGTCAATTAATGAAATAGAATTGCAAAAACTAATAAAGCAAAAAGTCAGACTTGAGATTGAATTGCTTCAAGAGGAACTTCAAAGTTAATAAAATACACGAATAAACACACTGTACTATTGAGGACCTTGCATGATTTATTTATTTCATTCCACAGGCAAGAGATGATCAGCTGGATTTTTTTTAAATAAATAAAATAAACTGTAAACTAACTGTGTGCAAAGTTCCCTTTTTTCAAAAATGACTGCTTGAGTGCTGGTAACTTTGCGAATGGCACGACAGACAGCACTTTCACAATGTTCTCTGCATCTCCAACAGTGTAAATGAACGTGCCGCTCGCAAAGTAGCGCAAGGCAATACACACAGTTTGAGCTGTAGTTAACGCCCGACTACGAGTAATTGTATCTAAATTAACTAGATACATTATACCCTCACGTGAAAAACGAAATATAATATTATATATATATATATATATATATATATATATATATATATATATATATTATAATTATATTAAATATATTATATTGCACCTTCAGCAACAGGTTTCTCTCGTAAAAACGGACAGGACATCATAGGCGGAGTTTCACTTTTGTGCTTGGGGGGGCACCAGACCACGAGCTCAGTTTTTTTATATCATATTTATATATAATTAATTTTACATATAAAATACATTTACAATGAACAATGACTTTATACCAGTGCTTCTCAATTATTTTCTGTCACGCCCCCCTAGGAAGAGGTAAACATTTCGCGGCAAAAACTTTCGCCTTATTGTTTCCATGGTAACGCGTCATGCTTGTCACCTGACATACCGCAGTCACAAAAAGCGCTGTATAATAGATTCAAAATAGTCACCAACTTGTTGGCACCGAAAAGAAATCGTATGTGGTTGAAAACACTGAGTTGTTGTGATAAATGACAAGCTCTGAGCCCGTCTTTTTTTTTGGCTCAGTGCCAGATATTGCGTGAAAACACGTGTGAATTTAGTGGTTGATCACGTGACCCCAGGGTAGTGCACCCCACTATTTGAGAACCACTGCTTTATACAAAGAATAGCGAATAGAACAGACTCTTTGTAGTTGCTGTTTTGTTTTGCATCGGCAGTGATAGGGTTAACACGGGGAGTTCAGAAGTGCGGCAAAAAGTGTGTTAGACGGGTGCGCTTGTTACAGTGTGTTGTTCTTCGTTCCGATTAAAGTTCATAAACAGATCCTCCCTTGACCTGTCATAGAACTACTTCAGACATTACAATATCTTACCTAATGCAGAAGAAGAAGAATCTCTCTTTTTCCGAGATGCGTAGATGTCCACTGTCTTCTCTTCTGATAGATTTGACACTTTTAGTAGTGGATTTATTAAAAAAACGACGAATGTACATTTTGTTTATTCAGCGCGTAAAACAGAACGAGAAGAGCGTCCACCCACGTACCGCGATACTTTGAGATTCGCAAATCGCGGGAGAATGTAATAAAGCTACAGTAATAAAAAATTAAATACAGTAATAAAAAAATTAATTAGCCACATCTTACTCATTCTATACACAGAACTAATAAGATAAAACAAATAAAACGAGAAAATATGAATTCTGTAATAACAAAAAAACATATTCAAAGCACAAGGCAGGCATTAATTGGCTCTGGTCTGGGGGGGCAGTGCCCCCCCCAGCGCCCCCCAAACTCCGCCTATGCAGGACATGTTGCGACAAACTTCCCATTTCACCTCCCCTTGCGTGAACTAATCCTGCTAACTTGAAGTAAGCCTGCTCCGAGCAGGTTCACTTCAGCGGACCTGTTACTATGACTGCAAGTCCCGGATGAGCGTCGAAGAACCGAACAATCCAAGATCATGCGAAATCATCAACAATCTAATCCAGCTAAGTGAGTTAGCGAGGTACGAAGAATATGCCCCTGGTCTTCATTCAACATATCTGGTCCTCGGGTCTTAACTGTAAATCCCCTACAATATAAAAATATGATAAGTTTCTGAAACTAAATGAAACAAATTCATTTCAAACTACTAAGTTCAACCAGCTTTCTTTCATTGTTTGTGTTTATTAGGGTTTGTAACGCTAATCCATTATTTCCACCATGACAGGCCCCAGCTTGATGAAAACCTGGACTTTCCCACTGTTCTGCTTTACTACGAGATTTTTCTTTTGGGTCAAATAGTATAATAATAGAGATCAAATAATAGAGAATTGGGTCAAATAGTATAATAATAGAGAAACAGTTAGAAGAAAATATTGTTGAGTAAGTGAAGTAAAGTGAGTATATGAATGCATTTGAGTTTTTAAGGCCAGAAGAACCCAAGTTCAAATGAAAAATATAGGCAGTGAAATAGCCAAGCGCTCTGTTTTGTATAAGTACATTTGCATTAAGTACATTTCTTGGAATAAATTATTAAGTTATTTTTAGTTAACTAGCCTTTTTACCCAATACATGGTAAAGTATGTGTGGATGTTAGTGACAGCACGAGAATGGTTACTCATAATTACTCATTCTTTTATACAAAGAGATCATTCTCTCCCCTCAACTCCTGCATGACCTCACTGTTATCATCAGGTGAGTCACATCTTAGGTTTATGTTTGTGTAGAGTAAATTCATACTCTACACATAATTTACTATAGCATGTTGTATATGCTCATTTTTGAGTGTAAGGAAAACATGCTGTTCTCATGCATGTACTGTATCTTTACATGCAAATGAGCTGCTGCTTGCCACCCCTCTCCAGAAGAGGGCAGAGCCATTACAGCTCAGGCCGAAAACTAAAACATGATTATCATCTCTATCGTGTCATGCTTGTGTGACATTTGCAGTTATTCATTATCACGAAAGTTTAATATGTGCATGCTTTTTAAAGCTATATCAGTCTAAACTTCTGATAAATGGTTTTCTTAACGTTCACATCCAAAGCACATAACGTTTTTTTATCAGACGGCACCTCCCGTTAGTAATAAACAAATTTAAAAAAGGGAATGTTGCTGGCAGTATCTGTGTGTTTAAAAGATCCCCAGCTAGTTTTAAAAGAACAAGGCATCCCACATCATACTAGAAAACAAAAAAACTACTATGACGAGCGAACAGCATTTTAGATTGTGTGTTTCTCTCTCCCCTTGCTACAATCACGAGCAGGGATGCACACAGTCTTTGTGTTGTTGGCAGCAGAGCATTTTTTAAACAAATACTCTCCTGGGATCTGGAAACACATATTGGTTACTTACAACCCAGTAGAGACACCAGTGCTGTAGATAACCAGCTCCTCAGAGCTGGATGTGGTTAGCATAGAGGCTGGAGACAAAGACTTGTCAATCTCAAGTCACGACTCAAGTATGTCAAGGCCTCCTTCTTTTGTTCCTCACACTTTTTGTTGCACTTTTTCTTGTTTTCAGGTCAATAAAATTAAAAATAAAATGATGGAGTCGCTCCAACAAAATTACCTCACGCCACTATCTTTACTGCCAAAAACTTTTTTGTTCCCTAAGTAAGAAACTGCGAGCCAGCTGCAGCCTTATAGCCCTACGCTGTGCCACTCAAAACTACACTCAAAACGTTTCTACCAGTTATATTACCAATACTTCACTAGTCTAAAGAAGGATGTAAGGTTGATCCTGGTCCGGAGCAGAGCACGCACGATCAACGCTCGAGGACGCTGGCTGTACTCACTCTGCTCTCGCTTGGCAGTCTCCGAGGAGGCTGCCCCGTCTCTCGTGAGAAATTTCACCCTTCAACTATAACAAATTCAGTTCGAAATGTATTTCCATCCTTCAATAACATAATCAGTCACTGCACAGTTGAGACTGCTGTGCCTCATGGTAACAGTTTCCAATGTTATTCATTCAGTTGTCTGTATATTTGGTCCCTTCAGGAGGGGTTCAAAACCAGGGGGTGTTTCCCTGAGGGCAACTCACCTCTCACAATCGAGCTCAAGGTGCTGTATGTACGCGGCTTGGTTATGTGTAGGAATCCTGGTTTTTCTCACAGGACAGTTCTGTTGGGACATGGTTTACACCTCAGCATATGGTGACCATATTTCTCCTGTGCCTTGTGCGGACCTCTGTGCCATCCCTGGTATCCAGAGGGAGCCAGAGCGCAAAGGTCTGAGGCAGGGTTTCCCAGCTTCCACCCATGCTTTGTTTGTGGGGAGGTCACCCCCTCCAAGGAGGGTTATATAGCACTCACTCCAGGCTCTCCCTGCTGGAAAGGGTCCTGGAGTGGATGTTCAATAAATACCAGAGGCCAGCCTCAAGCGGTTGGTTCCCCTAGTAGTTTCTGGTGGCACCTCCCAGATATGTCTCTGTGGGTCCTACCACACTCTCATTCAAGATTCAATGGGTTCCGACCCTCAGTGGTGAGCCCTGAGCAGGCTCTAGTTATGGAACAAGAAGTGAACTCACTGCTGGGGAAAGGGGTCATAGAGTATATACCCTCTCAGCTAAAGTTTCTGGGTTTTCAGCCAGTACTTCATAGTTCCAAAGAAGTATGAAGAGTCTCACTCCTCCATTCGGTCTAGCTCTGTCACCCCGCACCTTCACGAAAATGCATGGACACGGTTCTCTTCCAGCTGTGCTTCCAGTATATCCGTGATTTGAACCTTATCAACAATTTGTTGATCCTTGCTCAGTCACGGCAGTTGGCAGTTCGACATTGAGATGTTGTTCTCGCTTATTTGAAAGAACTGGGACTGAGACAAAGAGTGTGTTTTATCCTCTTCTGAGGACTACCTTCTTAGGCATTGTGTGGGATTCTGTGTTCCGTTTTCCACCGTTCTCATCGACATCATATATACGTCAAAACTATAAAGCTAGACCAGTCACTCACTAAGCAGTCGAGACTGCTGAGCCTCATGGCAACAGCTTCCAGTGTTAATCTGGTTGTCTGTACAAGTGGCCCCTTCAGTAGTGGCTCAGAACCAGAGGGTTTTTCTGTGAGGGGCAATGCCTTCCACACTATCAAGGTTACGAGGCAATCCCTACATGAATAGGTAATCCGTATTAGGTATGTGAAAGAACATCTAGTTTCTGTCCCAAGGGCCCTTCTGGGAGCACCCTGTCACTGTGTAATGCTCTCGACAGATGCCTCCTATAAGGTCTGTGGAGTGGACATCATCTCTCCTAACACATAAATCTGCTAGAGATGATAGCAGTCCGTTTGGTTCTTCAAGCGTTTCTCCCAGACCTCAGGGGACATCATGAAGTTGTCGAGACAGACAACATATTGATGATCTCAAGTTGGCATGATAGATTCTCCTCTGGTTCCAAAGGAAACTGTTTTCTCTTCAAGCAATTCATATTCCGGGGACACAGAATTTGGGAGCAGACATAAGATAAGATAAGGTAAGATAAACCTGGGGAAATTTCTCACAATTCCCACAATGGGGAATCCTGTCAAGGCAGGGAGCGAGGCCCGGGCAATGAAGTGGATTTGGGAAAAGTTTGCACAAGTGGATCTGTTTGTGTTGTTAGAAACAACTCACTGTCCACTCTGGTTTTCCCGCACTTATCCAACTCCTCTAGGACTGGACACTATGGTTCAGACATGGCCAAGGCCAATCTGTATGCTTTTCTCCGGATCACTCTGCTCCCAGGAGATCTGGAGAGAGTTCGCCGGAACAAGGTCCATCTCACATTGATTGCCTTACGTTGGCCAGACAGCAACTGACAGATTTTGAGCAAGTGGTTAGTTGAGGCTATCTCACTTGTCCACGAGTCAGTCGGACAACCTTCCTCCATGGTGGTCTGTGCCCACTCTACTAGGAGCGTGGCTGCCTCTAAGGCAGATAAGATAAGATCTCAACTCTGCTCCGGGAACACGGGTTCGCAGTAGTGAGCTAGGTTTCACTCTGTAGGCCCTCATCACTCATTCCCATAGACGGGGGGCGAGTTCCCTTGTAACTGAATGTCTCACGTTACGTATGCAACCCTGGTTCCCTGAAGCGGGAATGAGACGCTGTGTCTTCTGCCTGCCAGGCACCTTGCTTCAGACAGTGTCTAACCTGCCGCTTCTGGCTTCCAGCACACCTTTATCTTCCTGGTTCATAATGTCATCATCCCACAAAGTGCATTCACATGATCAATTTGATTGTGCTTCATGACACAATCATACTAAAGCGTTCCCATAGCGTTCCCAGCGGCTTGTTCCCTCTTCAGGGAACTAGGGTTACATACGTAACCTCAGAAGATTTCTTAATGCGCTAAAACTGTCAAATTAATACAAGGTTATGCAAAAAAATAAACAACAATAAAAAATAAAAAAAACACATTACACAAAGTTCACTTAAACACAGTAGGTTATGTTCGTGTCCGTGAACGTAAACAGCAGTGAAAAGAAATCGCTTGTAGAGCATAGCAGCTTTCATTGGCCAAGAACTGCGAAGAGGACGCTTGACTGACAAGTAAAGAAACCAATCACAGTTTGCTTTGTTCCATGCCATGTTTAGGGGTGCGAAAAATTTAACATTGATGTCCCTACAAAAACATACCAGTGTGCAAAACCCTTCAACATATTTTAAACAATCTATGCCACGAACTTCACATACTTCACATCCAGTGTTTAGTTGATCCTGATAAGCGCACATTGTCAAAGACAGTTTTTATTTCTATTAGGGTGTTTGGCATCATGGTAACATCCTTTTTCTCCCGGACATCCTGTAGAATTCAACCAATCAGATGACAACTTTTAAAATTCTTTTTTCACCTAATTGTGGAAATATATATCAGACATTCGGGCAGTGGCCAGTTTGTGACCCATGAGGCTAAGACAAGTGAATATCCGATCTGTGTATTAAAGTGAAAGCCGCGTAATATACAGTACCCACTACTCAAACAAAAGAAAAACAGAAAATCACTTACTGCTCTTGATTGGATAACATTAGTAGCTTTAATAAGAATATGTTTATTGAATGCTGCTGTTAAATGCTTTGGTGAGGAAATAAATTTGGAAATAAACTATGTACAGCTCATTCAGGGTGAGGTCTATGCTAATACGGTAGAGTCTACGGTAGGGGCCTTTCTGAGAAACAGCACGTTCTGATATACTGATTATGATTTATGAGAATTTAAAAAAGGCGTGGGTGAATTTTTGCCATTATTAGGTGGCTGTGTACACACTGCTGAAACATGTTTATGTTCAAACACCATGTAAAAGTGGGTCCCCCCAATAGGTCCCCTTTCATCTGATTTAGTCATAATATGAACTTATTATGTCATATTTTACTATGATTTTTATCTCATAATTGTGAAATAGATGTGACACAAAAAGTCAAAATTATGTCATAATATGTTATAATACCAATTTATGTCATCATTTTGACTTTCTGATCTCATAATTATGACTTACTATGTCATAATTTCGACATGTCAGAATTTTAACTTTTTGTTAATAAATGTGATTTACCAAAGCATGATATTTTTTCTTATTTGAGATATCTTTTATTTGCATATTTTTTGATAGCAAAAGTAAATTCATTCCACATGCTGAGATCCCGAACAGCATTCATGAGGCTGTCAAAAAATAATTTCAATAGGACAAGCAGTCTGAAAACATTTATATGAAAATCCAAGTTACCAACTGAGCAATTTAAATGGCTGGTTTTAAGCAAAGTTTGAAATATCTTTCAATAAATGACTAGTTGTTTTGCAGATAGAACTAAGCTCTCACTTAACAGTCCAGTCCAAATCATCTATAGCATATCTCTGTGAATAAATATGCAAATTATGTTATTGTGCAGTGAGTTTAATTTCCTTTTTGTCAAAAGTAATCGTTCTTACAGCTCCGCCCCCTGCTGTGAAACTTAATTAGTATTTGTACTGCCTGTGCCAACACTGTCACTCAAATTGCACACACAATTATTTATGAAAAAGACTTTAGTAGAAGTAGAGTGTGACTGTATATATATGTGTGTGTGTGTGTGTGTGTGTGTGTGTGTGTGTGTGTGTGTGTGTGTGTGTGTGTGTGTGTGTGTGTGTGTGTGTGTGTGTGTGTGTGTGTGTGTGTGTGTGTGTGTGTGTGTGTGTGTGTGTGTGTGTGTGTGTGTGTGTGTGTGTGTGTGTGTGTTGGGAAAGAGAGGCTAGCCTGTGAAAAATTCATTCCCCTGTCTGCTTACTCTAACTAGCCTGCACAGCAGGAATCACACTTTGAAATGTATCTTATTTGAAAAAAACAAAAAAACAATTGTACATGCAAACATGCAATTGTCACAATGCGACAATCCGTTGACAGTGTGCATTTGGACTATTTTAAGCGTTAATTCAGTACTCCCAATAGTACTGTCTGTCTGTCAGTGCAAACGTCATGAAGCATCTGTGTATATTCTCAAATGAAGGTTGGGGCATAGATGAGGGCAAAGCAAGCGTCTAAGTATATATGTGCATGTTTTGTGAGTTAGTCTGGTTAGCGTAGAGCATTGATGATGTGCTCTGCGGGGGGTAAGCAGCCTCATAAATCTCTGGATTTTTGCTCTTTCATGGAGGGTCTGCAACAGGAATGATAATGAAACATAAGAGACGGTGTCCCTGTCTATCATGCCGACACATGCGCACACACATACTCAAATATCTAGTTTAGACATCTCTTCGAGCAGCCAGTAGAAATTGTGTTGTGGAAGTGCAGGGCAAGGTTGCAAATGCGAAAGCTTTTCCAATGAAGTTGCAATGTGCAAATATTGCTGTGTGCAATAAGCATTTCAATTTAGAGATCATCTTGTCTTCATATGGCTTGATCATGTTCTGTTGGGTGTCTTGCAGAGTTTATTTTAATTGCACAAATAAATACTTATTGAAATATCAGGTTGCTGATGTTTGAATGGATAGTTAAACTCTGTTGTCATCTTACTGATTTGCTTCTGTAGAACAAAAAAAGCATTTATTTTAAAGAATTTTAAGCTGTTTTGGTCCATATAATGACTAGAACATTGGACCATATGTACATAAAAAATAATTATCCATACTTTTGTAGAAAGCGATTATTTGGCGTTCAATAATCAGAACGATCACTATACAGTAAACTGATCTCCATATAGATATTTTAAGACACAATCCATATATAAAACCACAGTGGGTTTATGAACCAGACAAATAATCTTTGAAGCTAAAAACCCTTTGTGTTTATTAAAAGCATATAGAAGGGGTCACCAATGGTCACCAATACTGCCTGCTGCAGTATATGCATTTAAAGGCCTTAGTAAGCAATATGATTTATATATATATATATATATATATATATATATATTGCTTACTAAGGCCTTTAAATGCATATATATATATTTGTAACTCATTTCAAGCTGTATTGCTATATGAGCTCATTGGAGCCTTCTGTATAGTTTTGCAAATGGCCAATAAATGAGAGCGACCTCTGTGTTTCTAGCAATTCTATTTTTGGAAAACAGCCTGTTACAGAAAACCATATGGAAAAACAGCAAGCCACGGAGCTATGTGCTGCAGTCCCTTTGCCTCCTTTTGAGTGCCATTAGTAAATATGTATCAGTATTCTAGGCAAGGAAATGCACAAATAGGAAACTTTTTTCCATAAAAAATTAATAACACGAAACTAGCCAATCAGCTTTATATCAATCAATCAATCAATCAATCAATCAATCAATAAAACAGAAATCAGAAATGAAAACAGAAATGAACTGATTCATTGTGTTCCTTGAATGCAATGTAAGTCGCTTTGGATAAAAGGCATCTGCCAAATGCATAAATGTACATTTTAAATAGAATGAAGAATATTATATAGTTATTTTTTGTAATTTTGCGTACAGTAAGTTTGATTCTACTAATTCAATAATCTATAAACAACAAAAGATTTAGCTTCAGCAATTTTAACAATGTTTTAGTAACATTGCAATGAATATTGTTACAGGCTATCGTTGAGGACAAAACATTGATAAAAATACAAAGCAAACAAGAAAGACAAAAAAATAAAGACTCAGTGACAAAAAAGGAAAACAAAAAGGAAGCTGGAGGTGGACAAAGGCAGCAGCGTCTGACTGCAGAGAGAAAGAAAACAAGAGAGAATCTTTTGTGAGGAGAGGGTGCGGAGCTTCGCAGAGGTGAGCCAAAGTGACAGCCGAATGAGAGAGTGTCAGTCTGAGTCTGTGTGTGCAGGGTAAACCCTTTAGTCCTGTGACCCCGCTCTGTACAGGGACCACAGCATTTCCCTAATCTACCCGCACTAAACCGACCGACCAGCAACTCGCAAACCCCATCCAAGGCAGTTTTTAGGCACAGGGTCATTAACATGATATTAGGTTCCAGACATAGACTAGAGAGTGTGTTCATGTTGGTTTAGCCAATGTGTAAACTGCACTGGTCCTTTCAATGCCCTCTCAGTCTGAATGTGACAGTGTGACTGCACGTGGCAGGGAGATACTTTGCTAATATACTGTGTGTAAAAGTAGTGATGAAACAATACTTAGCATAGATCAATAAATGTGTTTTAGTAGCAACACACATTTACTGTTACAATGATGCAAATTAATATGCAGTACCTGTAAATGTCAATTAAACTTAACAATAAAATACATCAAATATTTGTTTATAAAATTAATTTAGATTTTTTTTAGTATTATATACCATATTACTGTTTTGTCACCTCAAAATTTAATTTAGTTAAATTATAAAGTATTGTGATGTAAAATATTGTGTATTTAGTGTATATAGTGTATCAAATGTAATGCGTCTTTATCTTTTAGGATTGCTCAAGTGGAATAACATGGCTTTCTCCCATATAAGTCCTTAATATTTCTAAGGTATTCTGATATTAGTTTTCTTTTTGCACAATGTATCATTCTCTGTGCTAAGTGAGTCTGTGTCTGGCTTTCCCAGCTCCAGGCCCATGCTGTGCACAGTCGGGGGGCCTGAAGCTCCAGCAGCCACTTATTTAGGCAAAGAAAAGCAAAATCTTTAGTGTTCCTGTCTCTCTTTCTTATTACAAAGCCACAGAGGACTGAACATGGACTTGGTCGCCTTTATTAATTTTCTTTAATTTTCTTTTCACATAATTTCCAAATGTCAATCCTGGATCAGGAGATTCCAGTTGGAGTTGACCGACCTGCAAAAATTCCAACCATTTGACAACAAGCTGGGAATTATATATACTTCTGAGCAGAAGGAAAAGGTCTGAGGTATGTAAAATTTAGGTTTAGTATTCGGCCATACCTTGTTCTATGTAATACAACACTATTCTAACAAGACACTGAGTTGCTAATGCTCCAGTATTCCTCTTCACACTCACTATAGAAGCATAATGATGGCTAGAGAAACGGGTTATGATTTAATGAGAGGTTTGAGGAGATAAGTCATAATTCGATCGAAATGGTACCTGAGGAAGAATCATACAGCTTTTAGGAGCTGATCAATATTTGGCTCACCTCTCCAGGTGAGCAAAATAAGAGCAGCTTTTTAGTGCAATATCATAAGCATATGCTCGTATTTTCAGACCCTGCTCTGTGCTGGCCTGATTTCAAATTCTTGCCATAGTGGAGAGTCTGGGATGTTTAGTTTGGTGGGAAGCCAATGCTGAAAATGCAATAATAGTTATTGTGGGCCTAGCAGCAACTACATTTACAACCTACTCAGAATGCAGGCTAATTGCCTCTCATTTCTCTAGTCCAAATTGGGATTAAAAAACAGTTCTGAAAAATGGCAGACTTTTCTCAGGTGGATGGACTCTATAAACTGGAAACATGAAAAATACTGCTTGTTACCGCCTGTCATCCACCTGTGTGTAATATACTCAAAGTGTACATGTAAGTCATATCTGTATCTTTGTGATATTAGATTTAACACGAGCAAGGGCATGAAATTGGCTGTTTCGTTGCACATTGCAGTATATCAGCTTAGGCTGATTACAAGGCTTTAGTCGATGAGGTGAGAAGTGCAAACTGTTATTAGATGAAAGACAACTTATAATCCCTTATATCCATCCAGAAGGAACATAAGAACACTGGTATTAGGCAGATTCACATGAAACACAGGCCTAAAACAGAGCTCTGTGGGTATTAAACAGTAAATTCTTGCATATCCCTTTCAGAACAATATGACTTTATTTTGCATTGCACTGATTATTAATTTATCAAATCAAAATGTATTGGTCTGTGGCAGAAAATGACTTAGAACATGTTTAAGATACATTTATCCAGTTTTAATACAATATTTTCATTCATTTGATGCTGTTTACATACTAAATAGAACATTTAAAGCAATCAATATAAATTAATCTTCATAATTTTTTAATTTCCATCACACCCATTGCCTATACTCCCATATGAGATTTCTGTGCTCTGTCATTAGAAATGTAAAAAGCTGTTTGAAAAGACTGAATTATAAATTCAGGATAAATTTGCATTATATTTTTAATGTTTGAAATAACAATTTTTCATATTTTTTATGGCTAATTGTATTATTGCCTGTTTAAAACTGTGCATTGTTGTTTTGCTAAGACCTAGTTGCTTTAATATATATACATCGATCGCTTCATGATGTTTCACTCCCAATATAGCTTTATCTCACACTTGAAATTCTCCATTTCTGTCTGAAAATGAGTACATGTCTGGAATAATTTCACTATATTTACTCTATACACTATATTTAAACTATATAAGTTTGTGCACTGAAATTTTCTTTATACTTTCTTCCTTTATTTTTATTTTTTACCTAATGCTCAAACTCCCAAACTCACAGCCGGATTTAATAATAAAAATATATCAAATTACAGTACATTGCTAGATATGTAAAGAGGCAGCATTATACTGGAGTCTACATACTGTAATTTTACATTTAGAAATATCACAACCTTGATCTCTGCAATTTTCTGATTTGAAAGCACAGTGTACTTCACCTACAGCTCTGAATCATGCATTTGTTTTTCAAAAGAATTTTGTTGCGAATCAGAAACGGTTACTTTATATTCAGGTGATTTGCTACCCAATCACAGATGTGGAAGTGGGACTGAAACTGCGCTGGCTTGTAAGAGATGCAAGTTGAAATATAATTACTAATATATAACATTTTGTACCACAGGTTATGCAATCCTTTTGAAACATACAATTGAAAAATTAAGCAAAAATTAAGGACAGCTCTAACTGAATAACACCAGTCCAAACAACATGTTTATTATAAAACTAGAGTCCTGCTGTACAGGGCAAACCATCCATCCAAATTGATCCTCATAGCATTGCTATTGCCCTGTACATCAGAACAATCGGTTTGTCCATATATAAACTCTGGCAGCAAATTGGAATTTATGTCTCCTTTGATATAAAATGAGGCTTCCATCTGAAAGGTTGTTGTGTCCAAGGGCATCTTGAAGTGATAGGCTGTTTGTGATGTTCTTGTAGGGTTTAATACAATCTGAAAACGTATAGACATAAATTTTCACATATTTTCCACCCCTAGATGAAGGTCATCATTCCAGCAGCGGCTAAGTATGCTCGTGTGTACGTGAAAAAGAGACGTGTATATTGTTATATTATTTTTTAGAGTCATGTCTTCTTGTCAAGGTTGTGCTGACAGAATACAAGCGTGTGAATGAGGAGTGTTACGATGAATGTCTGATCTCTAAAATAAGCCTTCTCATATTAATGGTAAATCTGTATGTATTTTAACTTGTGTGTGTGTGTGTGTGTGTGTGTGTGTGTGTGTGTGTGTGTGTGTGTGTGTGTGTGTGTGTGTGTGTGTGTGTGTGTGTGTGTGTGTGTGTGTGTGTGTGTGTTTGTGTGTGTGTGTGTGTGTGTAAGTGTGTGTGTGTTGCATATTGTGCAGCTCAGCTCAAGAATATATTGTATTTTCACATTTTATTGGCCTTAACCATAAAAAGATTTTTTTTTAAATTCATCTATCCTTTATTAGAGTCTATAAATAATGCAATGTGCAGTATCTGTCACAGGATGATGTCCTATTTCTTGACACATAGTCACATATACAGGTGTTGAGAAAACCAACAGTGACGGTGTGAATGATTCTGATCAGAGGGAGAAAATGTGGAAATCTAACATTAGCTTCACTTGTCTTGGCTTATCACTCTCTCAGACAGAAGTACGTATGCACATTTTAGATCTAATTCTGGATTTGATTATAGGTGGGTATGAGGAGGAAGATGTGAAATGGAAGAAATTAGGCTCTAAAAATATATTGCCATGGTTTCAGTGTTGTTGGATACGCATAGTTTTCACAATGCACAGTCACCCTCTTACTCATTAAAACAAAGACTATTCCATGAAATGAATTTACTTTTAGTGCCATTGGTATGCTTTTAATTACCAACATAACTGTTTATGGCTTACTGCTGGGAAATTTAAAACAGGCAAATATGTCAAAACCTAACAACACTGACAGTGATAAAAAGATATTTCATAAAGCCACAGTGTGTGACGCTACAGTTTACGGTAAATTGCATAATGCCAACACACCTAATTATGAGCTATTTCTAAGATGTTTGCTACACAGTGTGTCAGATATATTGACCCATATCTGGTTTCTCTGAAAATCTGTGGTTTCTGTTGTTCAAACTTGTATCTAGTTCCATTCTTCTTAGCACTTTACTATGAATTCTACCATAATTGGGCTTTAGTGATCTTTTGAAAATTAAAAAGAATTTAATACTTTAATTGGTGACCAGCATCAAGTTTTTTTAAGAAGATGCAAAAGTATCACAGAATGTACCCATGCAACACATGCCTTATATTTCAAGTGTTTTGGTGGTGTACGATAGGGTCTGGTGAAAAACAAACTGAAATGTAATGTATTTAATTTAATTCTTGACCTTTCTTGACCGTTGGTCTTTTCTGCACTTTTCCACACTGCTGCATGATGTGAGACTATTAGCTCCTCAGTTCCATCAATCTTGTCCAGAAAAAGCACATAAGTTGTGAGAAATCAAGATGAACAAAAACACATGAAATACAATGCCTAGAAATATCACCAGACCGGATCTCCGTTTTTATGATGACAGTCAAACTGACTGTCGACAGATGTGAAATACATGTATGTTGTGGCCTTAAGGCTGAGGTCAAGAGTTTTGTTAAATAATACAAACTTCAGTTTGTTTTTCACCAAACCCTATAGTATACCCCCAAATCATTTTGAAAATATGGCACGTCACATGGTATTATTCTGTTCATTTCTGCGTGTCTTTTCAAAAGCTTGATGCTGGTTGCTATTGACTGCCATTATATGGACATTGCTTTGAAAATTCTCCTTTTGTGGTCCACATAAGAAAGAAAAGCATACAATATTAGAACAACAACAGGGTGATTAATCAATATAGTTGAATATTGTGTGGTGTGTGTTTTCTTACAGCAGCAAAAAATGGCCCCAATCAGTCAATTCCCATTAAAGACATAGTTTTGCATTTCATTTAGCTGTTTTCAAATGTTGTTTTTATGTAAACATCCACTAGATGGACATTTTATCAATTGCTTCACTTTCTTGGAGCACTGCTCTGAAAACATTTCGATATTCTTGCGTCTTATGTTTTTAAATGCAGGAATGCTCTTTGTGTGAACAAGCCCCTGAGAAGCCTAATATTATGAATCCAGGGAAGACTGCACATTTGTTTGTAGGCAAAATATAGATAAAGAATGAGAGATAAACACAATGGAAAGAGACTACTGAATAGAAATAATGTAGATAGGCTCCAGGCTTCTTATCCAAACATAATCCTGCATCTTTTTCTGGCCAAGCATCCCGCTGTTCATTTGAAGAGCTGCGATGCCAACTGAGCCCCCTCTCACAGTATCAAAACTCCAGGTTTGGGTGATTTTCTGAAAAGCACTTTGTATATATATACAATTATATATATTATATATAAATATAAAGCCCCCTTTTACACAAAAAAAAGAAAAAAACTTTTTTTTCATTTTGTGCAAGTCCTCGTACTCTTTTCATGCTGGCCACCAAACCATGCCTAATGGCTCCTGGGGAGAAGAGGCCCAGATTGCGGCGTCTTTTTCCCACAAAAAGAGCTTAGAAAACTAGGCTTAAAATTTCAGGGTGCCACCCCCCGCCAACCCACCCCTCCTGGAGCACACATATGCCCCTTCTATCCCAGGAGAAACAAGAGATGTACTCAGAAATGGATGCGAACAGTGAAAGCAAGCAATCTCAGTCACTCTTAGATTCTCTCTCTCTCTTTCTCTCTCTCTTTTTTTAGGCCATAGTCTCTAAAGCAGGGGTCGCCAACCTTTTTGAAACTGAGGGCTACTTCTTGGAGACCGATTAATGCAAAGGGCTACCAGTTTGATACACACTTCCGAAATATCAAATTTGCTGAATTTACCTTTAATTATATGTCATTATTAATAATTAATGATATTCATCTAGTGAAGACACTGATCATGTTAATGATTTCTCACAATAATTATACAAGGTAGGAAACCTATCAATATGCAACACTTTATTTCTCTAAATCTCTGCAAGTATTTACATTTTCAAATGATCACTTCTACAAGATTTTTACCAGCCACTAACAATTTTTAACAAATCATGCACTACGTTGCACCATGTCTGTCCTGTATTCCAGTGTTTTTCAACCTTTTTTGAGCCACGGTACATATTTTCATTGAATAAAATCACAAGGCACACCACCAACCGAAGATGTTAAAAAATAACGCGAGTGTTCATGAAATGGTATGGTTTTTATTCAGAAAAAATATTTTCTCCAGTCTTTGGTGAAAGGTGATTTGTCTTTTTCTTTTTTACTATTTCGCCAGCTTTAGAGAACATTCTCTCGCATGGAACAGATGCAGGAGTACACAAAAACAGTTTAGAAAGCTGATATAAATGAGGATATATTGCTTTGAATATACAACACTGAAATAAACTCAATCCACTCTCCTCAACAATAACGCAAATGCAAACACCATCTACTACAACCCACGGTTTGGTTTCACTTTTATAAGAAATACAGCCGCCAGGTTTCAAACCCGTCAACACTGATCGGGCTGTCAGAGCAGTCAGGTGTTCACTGCCGGAGTGAAGCAGTGTGTTTGCTTCAAACGTCATTTTCACGTGACTAGTGACGTAATGATACAAGCTCCGAAGCAGTGGTTCATTGCAAAGCCCGTTCGAGTTTGAAGCAAGCTTCGGAGCGTCGGTGTCAGACGTAACATCACAACAGACGCGCACCATTGACGCTTGCAGTCGCTCAAAATGTTTTTTTTTTTTTTTTAATTAGGTGAAATTGAATAATTTTCCGCGGCACACCTGACGATCTCTCACGGCACACTAGAGCTATTTTTAGAACAGGCCCGCGGGCGACTCATGTGGTCCTTGGGGGCGACCTGGTGCCCGCGGGCACCATGTTGGCGACCCCTGCTCTAAAGTCAGTCAAAATAGAAACTTTCTTTCTTTAATATACTACAAGTGAATATCTAGGTTAATGTGCAAATCTGACTCACCAGAAGTGGAAGACATTGCGTGTTACTATGGGTAAGATTTTGCTTGAGTACTTTTGACTGTGCTAATGCTTTGCTATTGTAGGTTTGGAGTAGAAAACTTGTGGTAAACTAGTTGGATTTGAATGATGATAACAGATCCTGTGCATGTGATTTGATGGAATGAAATTTATTTAAAAAGACTGAATATAAAGAGAGCAATCTGATTCATTATTTTGAGTATTTATGCATTTTCATTGTTTTTGAATGAATATATTCAGATGGGTCAGGTTTTGCCTGCCTCATGGATCAGATAGAGCCAGTGGTAGAAAAACTTGAAATTGCTTACGTTGGGGTAATTTTGCCATTCAATGTTTCATGAGAAAAACTGGCTGGGATTGTGGTCTTTTTGGTGTTGTAGCTTGACTGGTAGTTATAAATATAAAAAAGCTGTTGTTGAGCTGCATTTATAAATTGTGAATAATGAAATTGAAAAAATATTTTTAATTTACCTTTAAAAAAAACAATCATCCTCAAACTTAATCCTTAACTAAGTAAAACAATCATCTTGTAATATTTACCTAACAAGCAATATGTTTTTCTTCTGCTAACTTTTTTGTTATACTTTATCTTTAATTGTTTAGCATTACATTTTACTGGGATGTTTGCTTAAAAAAATTGCATGTGGCACAGCCCTATCTGGAAAATGTTTTACCATGGTTTTAATTAAAATATTGACAATGCAATAAGTTTAATGTGAGCATGTGGTTAAAGAGTTAAAAAGGACATAAATGAATTTAGAATGTCTGCAAACTGAGTATAAGGAAAGGATTAGACCATTGAAGAGGTTGAACAATAGTAAAGCAGTATATAAATTATATCAGTATAGGAATGCATTTAATTGAATCCATCAGGAATTTTGGGAGAATATATGCCAAAAAAGGAGCGAAAATACAAGAGATTTTTAATCCATGCTACATTTATTTGTTCGTTACAATACCCTGTTATGTTAACAAGTGTGAGATAATATTACATAAATAGTGTTTGAACCAAATGCATATGACAGTTTTGAGGCGGCTGATTCCTTACATCTGTTCGGCTGTTTACACACACACACACTCACAGACACACACACACACACACACACACACACAGGCGAGAAGATGAGATCTGATTGATTTTCTGCTGGGTTTAAGGTGTGCTCTGGTTTTTAAGAAGATCCCTCCAAAATGGAAAAAGACAAATACATTTCTGTGAAAGCAGAGTAAGATATGGAGTCTATATTAAAATGACTCAAGAAGCCTTCCTTCTTTTTTTGGTATTTAAATTTGGTATTTACATTTACAATGTGAATGTGATATAAGGAGAAAGTAACATGGCATCAGTATGGATCATTTCTATCAGTTTTTATTGTATACCATCTGTAATCGATCTGTCCTGGCTAATCTTCAATTCAAGGGCCTCAGTATCACTGATTTCCTCAGGATACACGGTGTCGATGTGGATGTGTGTCATTTCTGTGAAATAAAAAAAGAATGTGATGAGAATGACGATAACAAAAATATCAGCCTTTGATAACGGTACTTTGCTTTTGTTCAGTATTTCTCTACTAAACCACATCATAATATTTTAAATAGATATGTCTGACAAATGCATAAATATTTCTTTTTTAATTCTTTAATTTAACATACACCAATAATAAATGTTTTACATTTGATTGTCACCTCATTAATTATAGAAAATAAATGTTTGCTACAACTATCACTTTTTTACCTAAAAATTAAAAGGAATCTTGGGTTATTATCATGCCATTTACGGTAATGGCATTTATTTGGTTTAGATTTAGATAGATTTTTCATAGATTTTGTTCAGATCTGTATTATCTTTTAAAAATGTATTATTCCCCTAAATATTGTAAGACAAAAATCAATATTTTTAAGGTACCGTTTTAAGTCTGCCTGAAAGTGGGATGAAGACAGACATGGCCGACAGATTCTGCAGACCTTGGTAAATGTGGCAAACTTGTACTTGGAAATTGTGTGTTTTAGGAAAATAAGGAACAGGAGGATATTATTAAACTATGGCTGTTTGAGCTTTGGTTAACAACCTCACACCTGGTAATCTCAGCATGAATTCAAAGTGAGGTGTGTCTCTTGCCAAAAGACAAAACAGCTAAATAAAAGACAAATGAGATTTCTTTATTCGTTATAAAAAAATGTTGAATAATGTAAAATTGTAAAACAGCATGTGTGTGCATACGTGTGTGTGTGTGTGTGTGTGTGTGTGTGTGTGTGTGTGTGTGTGTGTGTGTGTGTGTGTGTGTGTGTGTGTGTGTGTGTGTGTGTGTGTGTGTGTGTGTGTGTGTGTGTGTGTGTGTGTGTGTGTGTGTGTGTGTGTGTTCGGTCACCTTAAATAAAAACATTTAATAAAAAAGTATTACTTTTTTTAAATCATAATAATTTTTATTTATTTAAGGTGAACAAGCCCATAATATAAGAGATCCTATCTCTTTTGGTGTGGGTCAAGGAGGTTGGCCTGATGAAAGGCATAAAGCACTTAAATTTGTTAAGGACACTCCCACCATTCAGATGCATTTAGTGTGGCCACTGGCCAGAATATGCACACACAATAACCATGGAGGGTGATACGGAAACACACACAAGCACTGACAAACACCCATTTAGAAAGTCAAAAAGGCTTTAATTAATGATGAAATTTTCTAGATGTTTCATTACACCATAATATTGTGCTAACACAAATTAAATGTGCATCTGTGATTTGGCATGAACATGTATGCAGAGTAATCTGGTAAACTGCATCATTCCTAAATCATGTTATGAAAATAGTGGTTGGTGCTTTTTTAAGTTTGCATCAGACAATTAAAATGATGAAAAGCTTTTTACTTATTTTTGTTTTTGCTGTTAAATGTTTGTTCTCGATTTCACCTATAGATTATTATTGTTTAAATTAAGAAAGATTGATGCTCACTGGTCCAAAGTGCCTAATCAATAATTGCTAATTTTTCCTTTTTTAACCTCTGTACACTGACTGTTGAATGTACTGACTCGAAAGAAGAACATACACACACACACAGCCCTAACATCTGCAGAATACATAGTGAAAAAAACCTGCAGCCCTCATCACCACTCTCAGTGATTAGACAGATGCTGTTTAAGTCTATGTGTCTCAATTATGATCTGATTTAATACATTTGTTTATGTCTCATCTGGAGTCTCCTGTTGTATGTCTTCCCTCTATTGTAAACCAGTTTCCCTCTATTGTAAACCAGTCAGATGATTCAAATCATCTGACATATTTTGTAAATTTTAAATCATGATACATGAATTTCCATACTTGAATTCTATTTTTCATCTTTGATCATTACAATAAAAAATGTATAAAAAAATATTTACAGTATTTGTTCTTGCTTTATTTATTTTTTGTCTTTATTTGTGCGTGTAGTGCAATTTTCCAGGTTGGATATGAAGTGTAATTAATGTGTTTGTGAAAAGTATATCATATTGTCTTGATTGTTCTTAAAGGAAAAAGAGAGATTTTGCAGAAGTAAAAGTATTATTGTTGTTTTCTTTTTTAGAACTGACTTTTTTCTTGTTAAATTACATTTTGTAATGTATACATGTGTGCATACATATACAGTGACAACCTCGAAGGTCCACTGCATGAGCAAAACTTGGGTCCTGTGATGTATCACATTATAAAAGATAAACATATACACAAAAAGTTACAAGCTGTTTAATTCTAATACAAAATGGAAAGAAAAAAAAGTGTGAGTTAAGTTAACCGGCCCGCAGCAGAACCATTTGCTGCATCCCGAATACAAATGCTACCTTTTGTATAGCTGCTGCCGACATCCCATTCAAAATACCCACATTCCAACCTAATGGACGCACCTCACCCTTTCCTGTAGATGCTATATTACTCCGCGCATGCCACATTCCGATGTCGACTTAAAAGCATCCATATCTAAGAAAAGGTAATCTGAATATAATATAGTAATTATTTATTATCACCGGTCAACATATACATATAATACTAACCCTTATTTTTATACTGGACGAGTCACTTTTGCGCCCTAGTTTTTCACGTGCGGTAGGATACGTGAACTGCATTCCTCGTATAAGAGCTGCGTCTTGAGCGACGCCATTTTAAGGTCTAGATTTACATCAGCGCGGAAGGTTTGCGGCATCGCTAACGCAGGAGAACAGCTACCCGTCCGGGAATTTCACCGGCTGGCTTGGCGGTTTCATTCCTATTAGAATATCAACGCATTGGTCAGCCTTCGCCGGCCAAACAAAGATATTCGTCGTTTTAATTTCAGGTAAGCTGTTTAAATATGGATTGATTCAACTCTAAGTAGTTTGATTGGAGAAGCGGGAGGATCTTCCCAGGGTTTTCCATGCGAGACTTGGGGTTGGCTCTATACCTTTAGCTGTCTGGGCATTTAAGTCGCTTGATTTGTATTTTTACTTTTTGTTTTTCTACTGATATTAGCAGTAAGTTGCAGGTTTATGCACGACACCATTGACTTTTGTGTTTGTTTACGGTAGCTTCGCAAACACTAGGTTAGCTAACGTTAGCTTTCATTCAGTTAAATGGCTCGGGCAGCGAGCTAAAAGAGAACCAGCAGCTCTCAATCGATAAACTACAATGATTCATAAACGCACATGATTTCAGCGATTGTACGTGTTTTTCTACACGCATACCCTGTTTTCCCCCCTATTTAACCATTGAAAGAGAGGAAACTAAAATCACAGTGCTACTGTCGTACACAGCGGGGGATTTTTTTACTTGTGTTTTTGTCTTTTGCGAACATTTCGAATTATAGTAAAACCTGAGCCAATCGTCTGTTTTAATCTGTGAAAAATATACTTTTTAGGTGACCTTAATGAGTATTCTCTTAAAAAAAAGCACTACGTGAAACTTAAAATCTGAGTTTGCTGGTTATTTTATTCAAACGCAGACTGTTTGTTGAGTTTAGTTATGAACGTTTAAAACTGCTGTCTTGACAACTCCTCCAGCGACGCGTAAGTATGTGACTATCCTTGACGGGCATGAGGGGAAAAAGTGCATTTTGGCTACAAGTATCGTGGTTTTGTTTCCACCAATGTGAACTTATAGTTAAGTCACATTCCGATAAGTATCTAAGCTTGAGAAGGGGAAACTGAATCGAAACATTTCAGGGTGTATCGCTCTTTCTCAAAACAAAGGGCCCGATGGACGAATTCCTGTGTGCTTTTAGGAGGGGCTCGGGTTTCTCGGCTCCCAGAGCACGGAACAGCTGTTTCACACACTTTAGTTAGACGTACCCACCTTGAGAGGCACGGCGGAGCTGACCTTAGATCAGCCATCTAGAGCACGTCTCCGCTGGAGGAAGTGGGCGGGGCTACAGACAGTCGGCGCTGTGGAAACTGAAGAGGTCGAAACTTTTCCGCGATTGCGCGTGTGTGGTCGCGGTGTCTAGCGGCGAGCATGTCTCAGGCTTCGTACCTGTGCGGGAAATTCCCGCAGTAGTTTTAAAAACAACATCCTCGGTTTGCCATGATACGCAGAAAATGGTTTAATGGAAGAATCTTAAAATGGTCTTTGAACGTAATTCGACTAACTGACTTAATGTATCCCATAATATGCCAAAGATGGTCTTTATTTGACTCCTGTTTGCTTTGTGTATTTTTAAGCTCTTTTAACCGAAAATAAGAATCATCACTTCTCGCCTTCATGTTGCTAACGTGTATGATGTTGACAAAATTAGGTTGTTCCCTTTCATTTTATTGGAAATGTATGTAGTGCGTTAAAGTCAGGTTCATTTTGTTTGGCTGTCAATTTTTTATTTTATTTTTCTTCAGGTGAGATTCTGAAAGGGATTCCAACAATATTATATTTGTGGTTTGAACTTGCTTTCACAATTGTTAGAACTTTATTTTAGTCCTTGGAGTGAATGAACCTTGACGCTTTTTTGCCTAAAATCCCTTATACTCAGTCATTTTAAATGAAAAGCGTTTGTTTGCACTGACCTGCTGCATCAACATTTCTGCAGTTTAACAGGATGCATTGAATAAGCTTTAAACGAGCCCATTAAGACTGCTAATCAGGCAGCCTTCCTTTAATTTGAAGGTTCAGTTTCCAAATCCGTCCCATAACAACGTAGTGATTCTTCTGTGTGTCCGCCTCCTGTACGCCTGTGTGGAATGCTGATTTGGTGCTGCAAAAAAACCCTGCAAGTTTGTGTGTTTGACTTTGTGTTTATTGTCTGGTAAATTATTTCCAGGTTAGCCTCACCACTCTCGAGACTGCATTTTGCGTAAACTATTACAGCTGTCTTCGTTTGGTCTCAAGTCAAACCACATGCACCTTTAAGCCTAATTTATTAACATTGGCACAGCTTCAGAGCGCCGTATTTACCGCTAGCTGGGTCTTTTAGTGCAGGCCTGTATTTGTAGTGTATCTTGTCTTTCAGACGTACACTCAGACAGGAGGGGAGTGTCCAGTGCTGACTCCAGGATGTTATCATAAGGTCTCTTATAAATGAGAACCGGCTCTTAACCAAGTTGCACTCTCTCTGCACCCATGACCATGGGGTCATGCAACGTCCTCAAATATGAAATTTTTGCGTTATATTTAAGTATGCATTTGGCAGACGCTTCCTTTCAAAGCGATTTGGAAATAGTGACATTCTAATCAGTTCTCACTTTCCCTGGGAATTGAACCTGTGACCTTTGGCTAAAGGAAAGCTATCGTGTTTAGGGATGGGCAATTGTCAGTTTTTCATTAGAGTACTGATCAGTCTCAAACAAGTATTTGGGGGCTGGGGATGTGCTGATCTTTTTCCTTTGTATTGGTCTTTGCTCCGACACTGCCTTTTTTTTCTGTTGTCTGTCAGAGTGGTCTAATACAACAGTCATAGAAACATTAAAGCACCATACGTTTTTGCATGCTAAATTCAAAGTCTTCTGAAGCCATTTGATGGTTTGAGTCATTAAATTTTTATATTTAGTCATTAAAGGCCACAAAACTTGCCCTTGGAGCATTTAGGACCTGTCCAATTCAGAACTTGTATACAGAAGCAAGAGAACGGTCACTATATAATAGGAGGCTAAAAATGTCCGTCAGCTATGCAGCCAAGCAAAAAGCTAATGTAAGTAACCTAGCGTATGAGATCACAACACTGACTGAACTGAATTCTCTTGTGTATCTCCAATTCAAGATTTTTAAAAGAAAATGCTTTAACCTATTGCGTAAATATTCTATGTATCAATACCCTTGTGCTTAGAATGTTTTAATGGGTTTCGCACGGTTACTCTGCTTCAATTGAACCATTCTGCATAAGCTCTTTGCTGCTCTTTATTGGTACCTTTTTTTATATTGTTTTGTGCAATGAAAGATTATTACTCAATCTTGTTCTATCGATCATGTTACCTCATCAAAAGGCTTCATTGTATATTTTAAGTGTCTTAATTTTGTAATATAGATTTTATAAATGGAATAGTATACGATCTGATAAATGGGTTCATGTATAATAGTGTAATGTGTAACTTCATACTAGATTTAGTGGTAACATGTATTCACTTTAATTGTTTCCCACTAATTTAGATTTTTAGAATTTGTGCTCATTCTCTAGAATGGATTTTGCCGCTGAATTATCCACTAACCTAGTTTGTTAAAGATTTTGTGAATGATAGTTTCAGAATTTGTTTGTCCATCTCTATATGCGTCTAATTACAGGTAGTCATTTTATCCCCTGAATCTAGTGATAAGTCTGAACGTCAAAATCCATATTAAACATTAAGACAAGACTGGTTATGCAACTAGTTTTTAAAAGTTGTCCACGATTCAGTTTGTATAAATTCATCGTTGAATCAAAGTAGCTAATAATTTTTTTACACTGTCTTCCACTGATCTCCTGCGTCATGATTCTGACACTGAGCACCAAATCAGAGCCTTGATGACGTTTGTTTTCGGTCAGATTAACCATATTCATTATTGCTGAATGTGTACTTTATTTGGAAATGAGGCTGTCAATTTCTTGCCTTGTGGCAATACACTTGCGTTTAACCCCGATATTGTGACGCATGTATCTTTTGAGGCCTGCAAGATGTGAGAGCTGATGTTCTTTACTGCAGCAGGAAGCCAGATTGTCAGTTTCCGTTTCCAAGGCTTGTCCACTTCCTAGATGTATAGATAAAATATTAACATGTTTTTACAGAAGAATTGAATCTGCTCTATACGTGAAGATTTTTTTTCAGATACTTATTTTTTTGAGCAGAGTAGGGATCTTGGACTAATTTCATTGATTTAATTGATCCTTGGCGCTGAAGGCCTGTGCAGGAAGGAAGACTTGCCCTGAAGCAGACATGAGCAGTTTCCTGTCGAAATAAAATGCGACTGCTCTGGATTAAGGCCAGGGTCAAGGAACTTTTCACATTCTGAATGCTTGACTGATTTCAATTCGTTGACATCTTTTCAAGCTAAATGTCCTACACCGTGAACTGACATCCCTGGCCTTAGGCTCTGTGCAAGGCTAAGGTTTATGGAGTTCATTACAACAGTTATTTAACTTTGTTGTCTGTAGCAAATGCATAGTCTGTTTATAAGTCGTGTTTGTACACTACCATTTAGATATTTCTATTGGGGGGGGGGATAATTTCTTGACACTTTTTATTTTAAAAAGTCTTAAAGTAATTGTGCTTCATATTAAGCACGGATACATTAAGTAACCCTAAATGAATCTATATAATTGCAGAAGATCTCACTTTTTCCATTCAAATATTAAGCAGCACAGTTTAATATTGATGATAAATGTTTCTTGTGCAGCAAATATTTGAACAATTTCTCTAGGGCCAAGTGAAACTGAGCTTGGGTAATGGCTTCCAAAAAAATTCAAAATTGAATGGATATTTTAAATTGCAATACTGTTTCTTTGTTTAAACTATTTGATGTGGTTGACTTTATTTTTTTCAGAGCCATTTAATTCTCAAATTAAAGACTTTTCTACATTAGATGGAAGCTTCACTCTGTAATCCAGTATTTTTAGTTTTTTAAATGTTAGTCTACGAAACTAGAGCTGCAGCCAACAATTGAGTAATTTTATGATTTTTTTCAGTTTACCGTATTTTCTGAAATCAGCTGTGCGTCTAATAAACTGGTGCGCCTTATGTGTGACTGTAGGACCATTTCCCGCTGACGGACGTAACGCGTACAGTACGTACGGTGGCAGCGATTAAACCAGAGAACATTACGTAACGTACACTATGCTTGCCTCCAGGTTTACTACTGCTGTTGAGAGGGAAACGGGTGTTGTAACGGAATCCGACTTTCTGTTGCGTGCATTCATTAATGTGTACTTTCTGGACCATGTTCTCTTATCGATCAATATTTTTCACACAGCAAAAACCCTGAACTTGCATGGAAGTTTTTATTACTCTCCTCATTGTACTTGTGCATGAATTCTATTAAATTTAAATTTTCACATGAGTGGGTGTTTGCATGTTCTGGTGGTTTGCTGTGGAAAAAGAACTAAGCATGTTTGCTTATCGATCAAGGAAGAATTAATGAATGCACGTGAGTGGGAGTCAGATTTGTCTGGGCAGTCAGTTTTCGGTACAGCACCTGCATGTTTGATGGTGAAATTGCCCTGCTGGATGGATTGATTAAAACATAATGTGAGTGTATTGTTAAATGGTAGAATAAAGTTGGAACTAAACTCACTGTTTTGCTCCTGTTACTTTTATTTTAGACCGTACGTTTTAGCACACAATTTTTAGGTCATCCTGCACCATTAATACCATAAATTCTACCTAACGTTGTAAACAGTCCAACATTTCGGAACCCTGAAAGGCAACATGTAGTTTAAAGGGGCCAAGTCCCGTTATATTCTAATGCTGGATGTGCAAATTGTTTTTATTAAAGGGATCTTTCACACCGCTTTCCCTTTTCCTGAGAAATGGCAGACTAAAGGCCCAGTCACACAGCGAAAACGCATGAATCACGCACGAATTACGCACAGATTTTCGTTTCTGCACTGAGTGTGCGTCATATGCGTAATTCGTCGGTGGAAAGAACGAGGACCTTCAGTGATTGTAAGTGGATGTGCGTCGAAGGTGGTTTGTGCGTGATTTTGAGTTTTGAACGGTTCAAAAATGTTACGACGCACAAATGTGCGTCGGTGTGCGTTATTCATGAGTCGGCGTGCGTAGTTTATGCGTGACATGCGCGGGACACGCGTCGGCCGTCAGTGCTTATGCGTTGGAACTGGTTCGAAAGTGCGCACGTCCATGTCCGTCCACTGACGCCCCACCTTCATATCACGCTTGAACCGTGCACGTATCACGCTTGAACCGTGCACGTATCACGTTCATTCCACTGACAATGTGGATTCTGAAAGTGCTTGTACGTGGAACGTTCGTGAAGCGTGCGTGTTTGGACGAACTCCGTCAGTGATTCATGCGTCAGGCTTGCGTTGAATGTTCTTGGAATACTTTGGTCAATTTCTCGATGCACAAGCACGCACAAACCCAATCTGTGCGTGATTCGTGCGTTTTCGGCTGTGTGACTGGGCCTTAACTCTGTAACCTTTTTTTTTTTTTTTTTTAAACATCGATTGGCAAGTTAACCGTGAGTTGCGATAAGTGAACTCCACTAGTGTATGTCATTTCATTTTGAAGCATTTTTTAACTTTATTTACCAAATGATAATGTTCATCATGTAAGATGTATACACTGTAGGCCTAATTACAAAGTTTACTATAATGTTAACTGCAGTTGGGAGAATGATTTACTTGAACCAATAGTAAACAAAACTGCGCTTCACATGCACTATACAGCAGGGGTGGGCAACTTTTTGACTCATGGGCCACAATGGTTTCTAAAATGACAGGGGCCGGGCCAGAATAAAGACCGTTTGTGTGAACTAATATAAATTAAATGTAGAAACCATTACATGAAAAGATTTTTTCTTTAACAGGCACCAAAACATCAATGTGCCTGTTTCATTGTAAAAATTGTTTTCCAAATGTGTTAAAACAGTAGATAAACTCCCATTCAGTTTCAGTGGGAACAGTGTTGATTTTCTTTTTTTGAGTGGATCAAAGTCTTAGTTTTGTTGTGGCAATTCTCAAGACAGATCCGAACTCCTCCCCTTCACATAATTTCCTGAAACCTCTAGGGCAGTGGTCACCAACCCGTCGATCGCGATCGACTGGTCGTCCTTTATCACCATCTCGGAAGCTCCCGAAAATAAGAACGTTTCAGTTGCCAAATTAGCGAATCTGTCACGCATCGCGCTCTGCAAGCTCCGATAGGACGACCGCTCCGCGCGCGCACCCCCCCAAAGTCGATCTTGCCTCTCATTTAGGCAGAGGAGGGTGATCTTCAGTTTCAAAAAGTTGGTGACCACTGCTCTAGGGTGACGCCAGTTGACAACTGGCCAATTGTCGTGCGATGCCAGAGCTGCAGAAAAAAGTAGCATAAGCACAATTGCGTCAGCTGTGCAGTATTCAGTCATGATTCTGGTCAACCAGTGGATAATGCAAAGTCTCGTTCCCGTCTCGAGTGGGAACTAGGCTTTGCGTTTAAATGCATTTGGGAACGGTGTTCAATCCTGCCGTAAGACTCGGATCAGCCTGAAAACACAGGGAACCATACACCAATCACAGCGGAGAGGCACAGCCCAACCAATGGCGCCGCCGCCAGGTGTGTTCACTACTGTTAAACCAATTGCAGATAAACCAATGAAATCAGTAGGTGAAGCCTATCAATTTGCATGTAAGAGAGCCTGAAAAATAGGTGTTGGTTGGTTAACTTGGATCTGGGACAGGCATTGTTGATCATGACACTGAATGTCTGTTGCTTGTTGCTATATGCTTGTTGAGCCAAACAACGTCAGCATCTCCTGTGCGGAGTCTGTAAATCAGTAGTCAATCTAAGCCGTAGCTGCAGTTCTTGTGTAGACTGTTTGCTAGCATAGTTTTCATGTTGAGGAGCCATTCACTTGCTATAGTATCTTTTTCTATTGTGATCTACAATAAAAACAATCTTAGGTGTTGTTTTTCAGATTGAGTCACTTAAATTAATGTGGTGAATAATTTGTAATTTTTTTTTTCCGGAGTATCCAGTTATTCATGGATTGGTTTGCAACCTGTAGTCAAATTAGCCACCCTAATAGGAGAACAAGTAAATCTGATTTCATTATATTGAGATCCTAATAAACCGCAGTGTTGGTTTCATGTCCTCAGGCTGTTTAATTGCATCACTTGTGTTCGTTTATTCTGTATTCTCATCAGCTTTAGATGAATGAAGCTGACTAACCCCTTCAGCATGTCTTTACTGGCATTGCCAAGATGACTCACCGTCCCTTCTCCTGCTCTTGCGTGACACCCTACAGTCTAAATGAGGGGAGTTTCCCCACCCCTTTACTCTACCTTTAGGGTCTGTAATATAGATTGAGGAGTCTTTCTTGTGTCTAAGAGGAATGGCCAAATGTTACTTCTAGATTTGTCAACTGTAGCATCTTGACCTTTATATGCTTCTCTATGTAGTTTTGATGTGACTTTATTTTTGTGTACAGGTTTGGAAGTCGCTCAGGCTGAGATTGATGACGATGGCTACCCAATGTGAGTTATTTTTAAAAGTTATCTAGTTGTAATTTTGCAAGTTTTTTCATGAATGTAGGCTTTTGTGATATGGCAAAGTAGCAGGCCTTGAAAAATGCAAATCGCATTCTTTAACTTCCAGTTCAGGTGAGATGTAAGACTTTAAATGTAGTTGGTAGATTAACTTTAATGTAGTGGGGTATTGCTGAGAACCAGTCAAAATTGTCTGAAACTACATTAATTTGTGTCTTTTTTTTTTATTTATTGGTCTCTTGTAGCTGACCTTATGGAACTTGATATGGCCATGGAGCAAGATCGTAAAGCTGCTGTGAGTCACTGGCAGCAGCAGTCCTACCTGGATTCAGGCATTCACTCTGGGGCTACCACCACAGCACCATCTCTCTCAGGCAAAGGCAACCCTGAAGAAGAAGATCTGGATAACCAGGTGCTTTATGAGTGGGAACAGGGCTTCAACCAGCCCTTCACACCTGAGCAGGTGGCAGGTATGTAGCTGTATTTATCTCACTTTTGCCTCTATTCAACTAAAAATAAAAATCTAAGTCCTTCTGCCAGTCTTGCCCATTTCCTGCCTGCTTCCTCTTTGGCTAAGTCACAAACTTCCTCTCTTAGATCTGGATGGGCAGTATGCCATGACCCGTGCACAGCGCGTCCGTGCTGCCATGTTTCCTGAGACTCTTGATGAGGGCATGCAGATTGCTTCTACCCAGTTTGACTCTGCCCACCCTACCAATGTACAGCGGCTGGCTGAGCCTTCCCAAATGCTCAAACATGCTGTTGTCAATCTCATTAACTACCAGGATGACGCTGAGCTGGCCACCAGAGCCATTCCTGAGCTCACCAAACTTCTCAATGATGAGGATCAGGTAAGGAATGTTCCAATACTTAATGTTTGTTTCCTAATGTGTTAAGCCATCAAAGTCTCAACTTCCTTTGACTAGACACTTTTGCTCCTGTGAATGTTTATTTACAGCTGAAGCTAAAAATAGAAAAACTTTTAGCAAGGGCTTTCATTTAGATTATTTTTAGCTATATTGTCATTGCTTCAAATTTTTTACAGTACTCTGAATTACCTAAGTTTTGCCTCAAGCTTTTCTATGTTGTCAGTTTCACAAAATAAGTTTCTTTGTTTGCAAATATGAGGTTGGTAGAGTGAGGCACTAGTTTGAAGTGACCTTTGAAAAATTTCTGCATTTTAAAAGAAAATTAGTCACTTCAATCCGCTTTCTCTGGTTGATCAGTGTCTGCAGTTGTTCTACTAAACCTCACTGTTAAATGACAAGTTACCAAATTCAAGCAGTTTCAAATTTACTCATCTTGATTTACCCTAAAACTTTCACTCATGCTTTCCAGGTTGTGGTGAACAAGGCCGCAGTGATGGTTCACCAGCTGTCCAAGAAAGAGGCTTCTCGCCACGCCATTATGCGCTCCCCCCAGATGGTGTCGGCCATTGTGAGGACTATGCAGAACACCAATGATGTGGAGACTGCCCGTTGTACTGCTGGAACTTTACACAACCTGTCCCACCACAGAGAGGGCCTTCTCGCCATCTTTAAGTCAGGAGGAATCCCTGCACTTGTCAAAATGCTGGGGTAAGTTCACCAAAACAAAGGCAGGTTTCTGAAAGCCTTGAGTAGAGCTGGATGGAAACTGACTCTGAAGAGCGTAAACAAAGATGCTAAGTCTTGAAATGTTTATGTCCTGGTTCTCAACCAAACTGTTACATGATTGTTTCCAGGTCCCCTGTGGACAGTGTGCTGTTCTATGCCATCACAACCTTGCACAACCTCCTCCTACATCAAGAAGGTGCTAAAATGGCTGTCCGCCTAGCTGGAGGACTTCAGAAGATGGTGGCCCTGCTAAACAAAACCAATGTCAAATTCCTTGCAATCACCACAGACTGTTTACAGATCCTGGCCTATGGTAACCAGGAGAGCAAGGCAAGTACTGCACTGTTCTTGTTAAATGGGAATAAAGAGAGACCTGTTTAAAATATTCATGCTCCTATATCAACTCTTCCTGCCACAGTTGATCATCCTGGCCAGTGGAGGACCTCAGGCTCTGGTTAACATCATGAGAACATACACGTATGAGAAACTGCTCTGGACCACAAGTCGCGTGCTCAAAGTGTTGTCTGTCTGCTCGAGCAACAAACCTGCCATTGTTGAGGCTGGTACGTATTTGCCTACTTGTGCCATGTAAAGTGTGCATTCATTTGTGACGTCGTTGTCTTTGCATTTTTCAGGTGGTATGCAGGCTCTTGGCCTTCACTTGACAGATCCCAGCCAGCGTCTGGTTCAAAACTGCCTCTGGACCCTCAGAAACTTGTCAGATGCTGCCACCAAGCAGGTAAATGCTTGAACCAAAACATTAGCCTAGTTTCTGGTGGAACTGCTGGCGTTTTATTTTAAACTTCCAATTTTTCTCATGGGTTTTAGGAAGGAATGGAAGGACTTCTTGGGACTTTAGTTCAGCTTCTTGCTTCTGATGACATCAATGTGGTCACCTGTGCTGCTGGCATACTATCCAACCTCACATGTAACAACTACAAGAACAAGATGATGGTTTGCCAGGTTGGTGGAATCGAGGCCCTAGTCCGCACTGTTCTAAGGGCTGGTGACCGAGAGGACATAACTGAGCCTGCAGTATGTGCACTACGGCATCTTACCTCTAGACACCAAGATGCTGAGATGGCCCAGAATGCAGTGCGTCTGCATTATGGCTTGCCTGTAGTGGTCAAACTGCTGCACCCACCCTCACATTGGCCATTAATTAAGGTGAGTTTTTTTTTTTTAATGGCATCTTGTTTTTCTGTTATGATTTCTCATCCTAACACATCTCTCCATATTCTTGTAGGCCACAGTCGGTCTAATCCGTAATCTAGCGCTGTGCCCGGCCAATCATGCGCCACTCCGGGAACAGGGTGCAATTCCTCGATTGGTCCAGCTTCTGGTGAGGGCACACCAGGACACCCAGAGACGCACTTCAATGGGTGGCACACAGCAACAGTTTGTGGTGAGTTAACCATTTTTGTAATGGTTGGAAGGCATTTGAAAACTGATGTTATGCTAATAGTCAAATTTATAATATTCAGGAGGGAGTTCGTATGGAGGAGATTGTGGAAGGCTGCACTGGAGCGCTTCACATCCTGGCCAGAGATGTGCACAACAGAATTGTCATCAGGGGGCTCAACACCATTCCCTTATTTGTACAAGTATGACTTGCTCATTGCCTAAATTTTCGCACAATTACCACCTAATTGCTTCCCTAAAATCATCATGAAAAATGGCTACCTTGAATCTTGTAATCTTTTTTTTTTTGTTCTGTAGTTGCTTTATTCCCCCATTGAGAATATCCAGCGGGTAGCAGCAGGAGTGTTGTGTGAGCTGGCTCAGGATAAGGAGGCGGCAGAGGCCATAGAAGCAGAAGGAGCCACGGCTCCTCTTACAGAGCTGTTACACTCCAGAAATGAGGGAGTGGGTGAGTGACTAACCCCATTGACTGTCAAACCATACATTACAGAAAACAAGAGATTTTTATATCCATAAGCACATCTTTCAATTAGTTTATGTATTGTGCTACCAGCTAAAGGGTGGAATGGCTCTTAACACAAAAGCTTTGTTTTGAGTTCATGTATTTTTCTCTATAGCCACATATGCTGCTGCAGTGCTATTCCGCATGTCGGAGGATAAGCCTCAGGACTACAAGAAGCGTCTTTCTGTGGAACTTACCAGCTCTCTTTTCAGAACCGAGCCTATGTCCTGGAATGAGGTACTTTCATCTGCACACTTGTGGAGAAATGGTCTTTCACAATGAATTTGTTTATGGATTTTATTTTTGTTTTAGACTGGTGACTTGGGTCTTGATATTGGTGCTCAGGGAGAGCCTCTTGGATACAGACCAGATGGTAAGACTTTTTCCACTGCACTTTATTTAAAATATGTATTTGAATGTTTGTTTACACACCACCTGGTGTTCTCGGATCCTTTTTAGACCCCAGCTATCGTTCTTTCCACTCTGGCTACGGTCAGGATGGTCTCGGTATGGATGGCATGCTGGAGCATGAGATGGGAGGCCACCATCCTGGAGCAGATTACCCAGTAGAGGGACTGCCTGACTTGGGTCATGCTCAAGACCTGATGGATGGCCTGCCCCCTACAGACTCCAATCAGCTGGCATGGTTTGACACGGACCTCTAAACAATCATGGGTCTAAAAGTAATGAAGGTAAGACTCATTTCTAACTCACTACTTTTACTTAATACATTGTATTAATGTACTTCTGTCTCTCCACAGCTGTATGTTGTATGAATCTGCATTGTGATTTTTGACGAGTCGTGGAAGGTTTGCCAGAGGGTGGGCTAGTGTTTCAGAAAGTGCCTGACACAACACTTGTCGCAGACGAAAGGGAGCTGTCTAATGGGATGTGATGGAAGACGGTCTCCTTAATTGACCCTTTTTTTGTCTTTGGAAAAATGCAAGTACAGAAGGACTGTGATATGGATGCTGAAGAATGCACATGAAAAGGATATTTTAAGATGGAACTATTTTATCTCTTTTCTTTTTTTTTAATCAATTTCTTTATGGTACTGACCCTAGCTTTATTTTTAAACCTGGCCTTTTTTCTGCCTTTTTTATTATTATTTTTAATTGTATTCTAGTGTTAAGTTGTAGTGGACTTGCCTCATTGGTTTCTGGATCTTTATCACATGCTAGTGAACAACACTAATCTCGGTTCCTATGTAATCTGACTGAAAGTGTAACAATGTGTAGCTTTTATATGATCAATTAAAATGGTGGTAATTGGGAGTTAAAAAAATGCATTCTTAAATGCTTAATGTTAAGCAAAGAGAAGCTGTTTTCAATGTCACTATTGTTCCAAAAAGGGTGTGGGTGCAGCAAGGGTGGGAGGGGGTGGTTGTAGATGGGGGTTTATGAGGTACACAGAGACAAATCTTTTCTATACTATCTGGAGGTAGTCTATTGAAGCAACGTCATTGATGGCCCCTGTGGCTTTTTTGGGGGGGAACATGGCTGATGACATGGCTAATCAATAAAAGACTTTTATTCCACTTGTGTTTGTGATTTACATAAATGTAGAAGGCACTTATTTTGAATTCTCAACCTGACTATGTCACATTTTACTGCATAAATGTTAATTTTAATGCAGCTTCCACACTCAATTACTAAAACTTTCCTGATTATCTTGGTGTTTAGCTAGTGTACTTTAATGCAAGAACATTTTAGTGGCCCTATGTACAGAGATTGGCACAAATACAGTGCACTTAATGACAAATATTTAAGTGCAAAATATTGCTATGAGAAATTTCTAAGTATTGAGAAAATACAAACACCATCTACAAGCATTTTGAAGTGAATCACTGGTGTTCCACAATCGCAAGAAGTGCTTTTCCCTCAAGCAACTTCTAAAACATCCTCTCTAACTTACAATGTTTCAATGTAACCGATCCTATTTTTTTCCCACAGTTTATAATGGTGGCAAATTCAGACCGAATGTTGTGTGCATTGGAGAGGAGGATTTATATAAAATTGGCTGTTCACCAAAGAGGCATTTGTGACTTTTTTTTAATTACTTTGCACATCACTAGACGGTGCA
Source organism: Rhodeus uyekii (assembly GCA_037043235.1). NCBI lineage: Eukaryota > Metazoa > Chordata > Actinopteri > Cypriniformes > Acheilognathidae > Rhodeus > Rhodeus uyekii. Next base: position 341,742 of record JAWRVZ010000070.1, read on the forward strand.
TATCACTTTTTACAACATATGCTTTCAGTGATAAATGTGTTCATGACTTCAAGGCAAAATTATTGTAATGTTCTTCTTGGTTGTTGCCCTGCACACAATGAACAAACTCCAGCAGCTAGAGTTCCTACTAGAAGCAGGAAGTATGACCATATTAGCCTGGTTCTGTCAAAACTTCATTGGGTCTCTGTTAAAGGTCCTCAGATGAAGGACATGCACAGACTATCACAATGCAGCCCTGAAGTGTCAGCAGTAACTGACTGCTAGACTGTCCCCTGTGAAGGCCTCATAAATAGCCATTTACACACTTCCTCAACAAAACCCGTCTCCATACTGGCTTGATGATTTCGATCTTCAACCAGACGGAACTGGTTTAAATATTTTGAATGTCCTGATCTCAATCTGACTTTTGACCTGAAATGCTGTCTATTTCATAATCATACGTTGTTTGTTGACCAGAGGAGAACTGGTTCCCTGACTGAGCCTGGTTTCTCCCAAGATTTTGTCTTCATTCTGACACCTGATGGAGTTTAGGTTCCTTACCTTGGGTTTTCGCTTGCTTGCTTGCTTAGTTGGGGACACTTAATATTTATTAATATTATTGATTGGCTTGCTCTTCTAGAGCTGATGTAGACAAAAACTTTGCATTATCTTCCTGTTATCTCTGTACAGCTGCTTTGAAACGATTTGTATTGTAAAAAGCACTATATAAATAAAGGTGACTTGACTCTTTAGCTAGCATGTCAATTCACAGTTTCTAGCTATTTGCGCTAATCTTCAAAATGACATTCAGTGAATATCTTATAGTATATTTAACTAGATGATTTACCTTAAAGCATTAGACTGAGCACAAAAGTACCTCTTTGCTTGCTTTTGACCTTGTTCACAATCAGTGTGCTGGAATGATCCAACAGGATGTGTGACGTGATTTTCTTGCATCAAGACTGGCAAGCAGTCTTGAAGTTCAGTTGCTTAAGATACAGAGAATGCCATTCTTTATGCCTTGATTGATCGATGAATCATCCTATTATATCTTATATTATATTGAGATTTTTGTCTTCTCTTGTACTTTCTTATGACAAACATTTGATTCTTGGTGATTTTAATATACATTTATGTTGTGTTCTCATCCTTTAGCTAATGTGTTTCTGTAAGTTATATCTGAATTTGAGAAAATCAGGTTCGCTACCGAAGGTAAGTATCTATATAGTACAGGTAATAGACCACATTTAGAAACTGTAACAATTTATGTGAAAATTGGAGTCAATGTCACTAAATAAAAATACAACAACAATGAAAAACAACAACTAAAGACATCTCAATCAGTAACAAATTCCTAATCCATGGAACTTGCTAGGCAAATCATACTCAATCTAAATGAAGATAATATGTCAGTACTTTTCCTTCACTCATATGACACATGAATATGCCATGTACATTTAACATTTAAGTGCTTGATTGGAATATCACATTAAACTTCACAACCCTTCTTGTAACAAGTTATACACATAAATCACAAAAAAAAAAAAATATTTCAGGATAACAGTAAATAAAAGTAACATCCCGTTTCAATGAAATTAACCCAATATTATTTGGAAACTCACCAAATCCTGGGGTTAAATATGCATTTACCATCCACATCAGATTTTACAGGCCTCAGAATCGTCAACCATCCACATCAAAAGCAATAATCATTGCGCTAAAATGACCCAATATAGTTACATAAATGGATTACAATAAGACATATTATTAGACTATATTAGAGAATTATTCAAATATTTGCCTCAGATTCTGATTTTGTTTCTCGCAAGGGCCTTTTCCGCATCTTGTCTTGATGACGTCACTCGCAGTTTGCCACAATCAAAACGTCACACTTCACATGTTTAGACATTTTAATTATTTTTTCTTATTATTTTAAATTACATAACGACCTAAATTAAACACTTTGTTGCATCGTTTCAGCATTTTAGTTGGAATTGTAATTATTGCAAATTATATAGTTTTTATTATTATGAAGTTAAACACAGCATTTCATACTTAATACTTAATATCAAGTCCTGCAAACGTCCAATGCGGTCAGTTAACTCTGTTACATCTAAACAGTTCAAAGATGCTTTTATTAGAGGTGCTATTCTATTTTCCATAGCTGTCTGTGCAATTCTGGTCCAGTCCTCATCAGTAAGGCCTTTTTTGCACCACCAGCTTCTATTGAACAGCGAATATCTGTGAATTCTTTTGCTCATGCAAAAAAATTGGGAGTGATTTATGATGACAGGTTGATGTTAACTGTGCAAAGATCTTGTTTGAAATTACAAGGAGATTGTGCCTTTTTGGTTGTTTCTCCAGGTCCGTGGAATGATTTGCCGGTAGGCTTCTGATGCTGTTACTGACATATCTTTTTTCTCTTTGTGTGTTTTCTTGTCTGCTTGACTCAAATTTTAGTTTCTCTGGCAACATCATCAACGCCAAAATGTATCTGCTGCTGGTACAAGTCTTTGCTCTGTAAGTCATTTATTGTTATTGTTTTGTGCTTTGAGACATGATGTAATACATGGCGTCTCTTGTAATACTTTGCAGAATATGCTCTAACTGTGCGCATTCATGTGTTTTAAAGAGACATGGCTTTGGAGAGCACTCTAAAGGAAGGATGGGATCAACTGCTTTCAAAGCTAACTTGCTATTCCTAGCCTCTCCAAAATTGCCTACCTTACCTTTTACTGGTTTTAGGTCATCTATGTTGACTGTGCAGTGAAATCTATAAACTTCTGCTGCCTGTCATTCTTTTCCACTCCTCTGGGGGACACTTAACTTTATGTCTCTGTGAAATCAAAGTTGACGATTCATTATCAATAAATCAGCCTTAAGAGAAAGCCTTGTTTTCTCTTGGTAGAGAAAATTTCTTCATTCTCTTATTTGAATGTAGGGATGAGGGCAGGCGATGAAATCTATACTTGTGCACACATATGGGTGCGTTAGCTACCCCCTTTTTCTAAATCAGATCCATATGAGCCCCTGATCAGAGAGTATGTTTATCTTAGCGGAAGTCAAGAGATTGGTTGATTCAGTTGGGTTTAACTCAAACTGGCAGCAGTTCTGATATGATGCATGATTCTATTAATCATGTTTGACATGCTTTGCAATTGATTTGTTGAAGTCACATGTCTGTTGTGCCCTAATTTTTATATTTTAGGTTTTATTTAATGCTCCACATAGTTGTTGTTTTTACAAATCTATGTTTATACAATATTGTTTATTGTACCATTAAATTGGCTGTTTAGCACCAGGATTTTAAGCTTGCACTCTGGAAGTTTTATGAACGTTTCCATTTTCTGCCTCCTCTTTTTTTTTTTTTGTCAGGAGAGGAATTTCACTGAGGCCTTGCCAAACGGCGGCTGCAGTTTGAAGTGTTGCCAGAGCGCTTTGTGCTGAGCAGCCCTCACCGCCTCCACAAAAACACACTCATCCCCCTCTTCAGATAGAAAAAGAGAGGGGGATGGTTTTGCCCAGTTTGGACAGGGGGCAGGGCAACATGTTCATACAATGGACTTATATGTGAGCTTGGAAAATACACATCCCAAAATCTTTTTCTTTAACTTCAGGCACTTATGTTCCAGGAGTTGACTTTTTACCAGGGATTTCAACTTTTTTCTTTTTGTTATCTGATTTCATATTTATCAAATTAAAATGTCTGAAATTTTTTTATTACATGTTCATTATTTATTTCTCAAATACTTTTAATGATTTTGTTATTTTACTACTCAAGTTCAATCCCAACATCAAAATCCATCATGGAAATATTGATGATTGGTTCATACCACATCCAACATTTTTGCCTCTGTACTAAGTTAAAGTTGAAAATGTACTTATATATTAACAGATCTTGAGATGAAATATGAGAAGTTTTTTAAACTTATAAACATTTTCTAATTTATTTTATTAAACAGGTTTAATGTTTATGAAAGAATTCTCCATACTGCATTAATTTGATCAAAAATACAGAAAAACAGAAATATTGTGACTTATTGTGAATTAAAATGTTTTATATATTTTAATGTATTTGGTGTTGGTAAAGCTTAATTGTTCAGTGAAAATCATTCTAATATGCCTCTTAACATCAAACATTTCTAATTATTCTCAATGTTGAGAATAGTTGTGTGACATAATATTTTTTCAGGATTCTTTGATGAACATAAATATCAAAAGAACAGCATGTATTTGAAATAGATTTTTTAGATAATATTATAAATGTCTTGAGCATCAATGTCTTGTGATCAATTGTAATTTCTAAACAAGCTGTGTATTTTAAGCATATAGCCTAAAATGCCATAGCTAAAATTAGCCTAGAGCCTAGAGCTTTTTTTATTTGCTTTAGACAATGTTATCAAATATAAGGCCTATATAATGATATTGTGGTAGAAATAAAGAAATTGATGAAGAAAATGTTGTTTGAGAAAATTACACTAAATGACACTACATGTAAGTGTGTTTTGAGTGAGATTAAGTACAAAGGAAAAAACTGGCCACAGTTGAAGAAAAAAATCATTGATGATAACACAGAAATGCATTCAAAGTTAAATATACAATTGTAACACGCTTTCTTAAAGGTCACGTCATCAGTTCCCCAGAAAGAGAAGGTGAGACAGAATACGGCAGATTTTAGCTGCCCTGGAGAGAGAGACATACAACCCAAGAACTCTCTGACCTTCCCTCCCACATATTCTCTTACCTCGAGGCAACACACCTGTGAGGACGTCTGTGTGTTTGAAAGAAACAGTCCATGAGATCAAAGCTCATAGACGGATCGTGATCTAGTGTCTGTCAGTTCCCGCACTGTGAAGATGGGAAGTGTCAAAGTAGAGAATAGTTTACTGCAGTTCATATTTCCTTCTCTGGAGCTATATGAGGTGTGGGAGGAACGTTCGATAGTGCAATAGTCATTATAACAGCACAAACATGAACTGTAAAGGCCTGATCACACCAAGGGCGATAAGTAAAATGATAAAGATAATGTTAAAGATAAAGATGTAGTTTTAAAAAGTCCACACCACAATTATAACCATAAGTGCACAGAGGAACGATATCTTTGGAATCACTTTCAGAACAATTTTTACAGCTATATTCCAGGATATATTCCAGTTATATTCCCATATTCCACTCGACTTTAATAAACTTGAGCATTTAAATTGATAGACGACATAGCTGCAGCACCCACTTATAAAAGAACAGAACTATGTAATTTCAGTGTGAATGCTAATGTAGTTATCGTTATAGTTATCTTTATATGTTTGTCTTGAGTTAGGTCCTGTCAATATCTGCCTGCAATGATGCGACCTCCACTGCAGAAGTCTACGAAAAGTCAAAGTGGCATTATGTCAATGGAAGTGGAAGAGACAGAGTGACCCAGACATTTAGGACAAAGCATTAGTGTTTTCCATAATTAGACCACGTCACTGAATTGCTCAGAGGTTCTGAGTTAAAAAGCAGCAATTTTTCGGTTATGTCTGATTCAAAATGAACCTGTGTCGCAAAAAAAAAGGAATCCTTGAAAATTGGAACTATACGACTATACGACCAACTATATGCAAACAACATACATTTAAAGTATGTGTAGCTATAATTTCTTAGACCATAATAAAGTAAAGTGGCAAGTGTAATTTCTTTGAATTAAAAAACTTACCAAAAGACATTATTATTAGATGACTGAAATATTTGGACCTTTATACTTGTACCAAAGATTACTGTGATTTTTTTAATTATATATATATATATATATATATATATATATATATATATATATATATATATATATAAAAGGCTAATCAGGTTCTAAGCTACTGAAACAGCTTCTCAACATGCATACACTGCTCTATGCTATTGTAGCAGAAATAATGTGAGTAGTGAGTAGTGTGTTCGCACTGAAAATTCCAACAATAAGTGCAGTTCAAAGACCTGAATGATGTATTTATGTGACTGGAAGAGAAGAAGTGTGGAATGTTGGACACTTTGTGCACTTAAGGGCAAACATACACCTGACAGTAGAACAAAAGAATGTAGTTTAAGTGCATAGTGTATGGTATGTCATTTGGGACACAACTAGACATCATTATAACATAGTTCAAACAACATGATTTTGTAGGAATTGTAATCAGGCAGTAAAAAACCCATTAAACCAATTACTTTTATTTGAGAACCAATGGACTCGCTTGGTGTCCAAATGGATACTTGATTTTGAAGGAGGACCCATTTGTACTCGTCCATTACTACTGCGATGTGTACTTAGGATATTTTAGGATATTTTGTTTTGTTTCTCTTTTTTCCTGTGTTCCAGCTTGTCCTTGGTTGTCATGATTGTTCATTGTTTGAGTCATTTCTCACACCTGTCTCTCATTAGCTCATTAGTTAATGTGAATATAATGCCCTCTGTTTAATATCCTAATTTCTCTGGTGTTGTTTGTGTTCATAGATGCTGTTACGCTTGTGCACAGTCTTGCTCTTGTGTTGGATTATCATTATGCTGAAATATTGTCCTTTGTTTTTGTTTCATAAAGTTCATGCTACATTTTAAGCACATCTCACCTTCATCATCATATGTTCATAATAATCCCATTCTGTAATTTTCCAATTAAATGTTTTATTCATTAAATGGCTTCCTGGTCATTTTTGTCTGAAGCCTATTAAACTAATTTAAACACCATCAAAAAGTATTTTCTAACAATCATAAAGGTGGCTGCCTTTGACGCAACAGTCCCAGCACTGGCTGATTCACCATTCATTTGCAGTTTAAGTATTTGCTTGCAATGTTTAAAAGGTTGGGAAGCCCCATAAACACACACACACACACACACACACACAGCGATAGACATGCGTATTCAGCCTATCTGACAAGAGCAAGGGGTCTGTTGCCTGGCAACCAGGGGGTTTATAGCAGGAGAGGCACTTATGGCCACTCTCACACTCAAGCACATCCGTGCACATGTGTGCAGGTGTCGGCTGGTTGAGCAGAGAGGCTGGGTGACGTACACACAATTGAAACAGGAAGATGAAAGCCTGCTTTTTACTCAGATAAAAGAGATGAACTGAGAGATAAACCCAGTTTTCTGCTAATGTGCAAGCGGTTTAGTTAAGAGTGAGAAGAGAGAAGCTTCATTATATGTGCAAAGAGAGCTAGAGAGATCATATGAGGCAGTATACGATGTTGTTAACTAATGATGTCACCGCTCCGGTACCAACCAACATCTCTGTAATATCTCAACTGTTTCTCTAGACAGCAATGAGATTAAATATAAACCTGAAAGCAAATGAAGACTTGTGCTTCTACAATTTGAGGGAAAAAAAAGTCTTTAGCTATCGCAAATGTACATTGACTCAAACTATGTTTACATTAGTCAATATACATTGGTCTGTGATTAAAAAAAAATTTTTTTAGAGATTGTGATTAATGTGGATTCAAACTTAAACATTTCTGGTATTATTAATAGGATCAAATTATCTGGTTTAAGGTAAAAGCAGGTGCAACCATTTGCAATTTGAATGTGCAAGGCTGCTGGTGTCATTCGCTTCCAGTTATTTTAGTTGTACAAAGGCAGTCTGTTATGCTGCTTTATATTGCAAACTGGTTTCAATTATCATATTTTAATTCATTATCACAATCATAAAAATACAGTTTTTTCACTTTATCCTTCTCGTACAGCTGCTAATAAATTGCACATGCAAAGAAAATAGCTGCAATAATTGCAAAATACAGCTTTATATTTTATTGTTTTTCTTTTATTTGTGTCCATTTCATTTTCTATTCATTATTTTAGGATACATAAGCACTCAATTAAATCTGAGCTATAAAGGAACAACTGTTGTTTTTCTTTCAGAAACAAGTAAAGCATATTTATTAATAGTAATTATAATATGATAAGTATATGTATAGTTTTGATCAAAAATAGATTGAAGTCACTGGAAAAATCTTAACTCAATTTCAGCTGATCCTCTCTCTTTCTTTCTCCTGTTGTCTCTTAATCTCTCCGAGCTTTGGGCTGTAATTATCTGTTAAGTGGACTCTTTGTTGTACTGAAGTTAAGGAAAAGAAAATGGGGCAAGTTGCAGTTAGACAGCTGAAGGGGTTATCAGAAAAGTGAGACTAGAATTTTACCTGTCTTTGGTGCACAGTATCACAAAGAGGATTTTCCAAGATAAAGAAAGGACCAGTTTAATGCACCTTAGATCATGTATTTCACAGCTATCTCATATATAAAAACTTAATCAAGTATGCAAATATGCAGATTGCTTAATATGTAAATTATATTCAGATTCTGGATGGATTTTCGCCTCCAGTGCCATTTACACACATTGAACAGTGTGTGTGTGTGTGTATATAAATGTATCTTTTTTTGTTTTTGTTTTTTTAAACAGCTTATAAATCATAATCATGCTTTTGAAAAAGTAAAAAAGCAGACTGTCACTTTTCTGTGATGGGGAGATTTGGGGGTGGGGGGGGCGGAGTGGTTTAGGGTTAGGATATATAATATATAGTTTGTAGTATAAAAATAATTGTGTCTATAGAATGTCCCCATTATACATGAAAATCCAACATGTATGTGTGCATTGATCCTCTCAGACATACTGTATGACCTTCCCAAACCTCACGCTGACACCAGTGGCAGTGTCAATCATGCTTTGCTAGGAGTGATTCTCAGTCTTAGTGCCAGAGGCAGGTTTAACGTAACCCCCCCCCCCCCCCCACCAATCCATGACAGTGCACAGGGAAATCAAACACAGTGACCTATGATCTTCTGACCCAATGACCTCCCAGACTCCCCTATCTGCTCTAATAAGCAGCTCTGTTATGTGTGTGTGTGTGTGTGTGTGTGTGTGAGAGAGAGAGAGAGAGAGCAAAGACAATGCGTGTTTCTCACAACAGAAATCATTGTGATTGACAATCCCTCAGTCTCCAGTGAAATCTCTATTACTAATGAAAGTTCAACTTACAATCCTACACATGAAGCATTTCATGTCTGCCTTGCCTTGAGCGTGTTTGACGTATAAATCAAACAAAAATCCTACTGCATATAAAGTCAATTTTCTTAAGGTGTTCTGAGTATTTTAGCACAATGCCATGCATTTGCTAGGGTTTTTGGTGGTTGCTATAGCATTACATACTGGCTCAAGCTAAAAGAGCCCATCCCAAATCAGATTGCCAGTGCGATTTTGCTTTAACACAACAGTTCAATTAACAATAATTTAATATTTTACATTTTATATAAAATATTGTCAGTATTTGTGCTCTGCCAATTAAAATAATTTCAAATGAAGAATCAAACCTTGGATGCTTTCAAGCAACGGAAGTTAAATTTAGTTAAAAACGGAAATTTGTTTATTTCCTGAATGGTCATTGTTTTTAACAAATCGTTTGATTGAATGATTGAATGGAAATGAATGAATTAGGGTGTCATTTAAGAGCAGGGCCATTCTTGTTATGTTCCTGAATGAATCAGTGTTTTTGAAAGAATCGGTTGAGTGAAAGAATAATTGATTAACTCATAATACACACAATCTCATGTTACTAGCATAACACTGTAACCTGCAAAGTCACTGATTAATCCCCAAGGCAACTTTGCATTTCTCAGACTGAGACATACTGAGTAGGTAATTACAAAAATGACTGTAAAAGCAACATCAGCTGAATTTTCAGTCTTTCTAGATAGATTTTGTTAATCCTTACCCTTCTCTTCTTTCTATTTTTCTTTCCTGATGTATTGCATCATTGGTGGATGTTTTATTTTATTTTTTTATCAAAATTTTGATTATCTCATTGAATATGAGATTTTAGCAGGTAAAATCATCACAGACTTTGCTCACCCTGGAAACACCCTGTTTGAACTGTTACCGTCAGGACGGCGACTCCGATCACTGGCCACTAGAACATCTCGGCACAGGAACAGTTTCTTTCCACAGGCTATTTCACTCTTGAACAGTTGAATTAATAAGAGATTAAATGCTGGGCAGAGCGCAGGGAAAGAAAAACAATGCAGACGGATGTTATGGCTGACATTCTGTCCTTACCTATTCCCTCTCCCTCTCCATACAAAAAATCCCAGCATGTGACCACATGTACTGTGTATGTTATGTATTGTTATTGTTATTTGCTATGTAAACTCATGTTGTGTTGTAAATGTGCACTGGAAGCTTCAACACCAAGACAAATTCCTTGTGTGTGCAAGCACACTTGGCAATAAAGCTCTTTCTGATTCTGATTCTGATATGGCCTAGGGCAGGGGTACCCAATACGTTGATCGCGATCTACCAGTCAATCACAAAGGTAATGTGGGTAGATTGGATGGAATTCACAAAGTAGACTACAGACATATCCTCACATGACATTTGTTACTTGATTGACATACAATCGGTGTATTGTGTGTACATTCATCGGTCGCCGCCCATGTGCATGCACACAACGGTGCCAAGTGCAGCAAAACTCTAGTAAGCGAGCGAGATAGCCTCCAATTTATTTATTTTAAACTTAAGAAAGGAACAAGGAACATTTTCGGACTGTTCATAAAAACTATGACACTGACTTTCCTCTGAAAAGGGAACTGAGAAGAAGAAGGGTGAAGGAAAAAAATCTTTGAGATGTATTGTGCTGTATATCCATTAAAAAAATATGTTTTGTATTTTCATTGTAGATAGATCGTTTTGATTTTTCATTTTATAAGTAGCACAGAAGCCAAAAAAGTGTGGGCACCACTTGCCCAGGGCTATGACGTTTGACAACTTTAAAATCCCAAAGGACAGGAAAAGTAGACTAATTAATGACTTTTTTTTGTGGACCAGCTGCATTTATGTATCTGTTGTGCTCGAAGAGAGAGTCCATCACTTAATTGGGAACAGAAATGCTGCACTTCACTGTTTGAAAGTGAGGTGATTCATTTGACTGACAGCTCCTCGAATGAATTGGACAGGGGGGCTCGGCCCAGGGGATTGGAGATCTTTTTGATGGTTGGATTCAGCCACACCCCTTCTTGATGACCAGACACTCCCCCGGCTCCCAGAAGACTTTACATGGGGCTCAAGAAAGACACAGTTCACTGCCTCTTCTCCTATTCCTGCTCCTTTTCTTTCTTTCTGTCTTATCCATCTCTCCCAAGGGGAAAACGGTTGGTTAGGCTCTCAATTGAGCAAGTTGTTTTAAACAAATGCAGCCATTTACTAATTGAAAGGAAGATGCAACTAACACTAAAAAACAGGCTTTAATAAATATATTATTTATTTAAAGTGTGCACCCATGTGAAAGTTTTTTTTTTTTTTATCTTCGATGAAAACATATGCACCTTAATACGATTTTGTGCACTAACCAAGTTAAAATAATGTTCATCATGAAGAAATAACGTAATTTGTAGTATGGGTCTGTGGCTCTTGTTTGTGGCTCGAGAGAGTGTTTAGACTGTAATGGGTTTTTGTAAATGAATATGACACTAATATATATAATTCTTTGCTGTGAACAAGGGTCTCTTTGAAGTAAACAGAGTCTGGCCTGTGTCTCAGTGAGCATAAAGGCCCAGCAGTGATGTTGAGAATGAGCAAAGATACACCTACACCCACACACTCATAAACATTGATCTTTCAATACATATTTATGCTTGACCACTAGTGACACCAAATAGGCAGATAATGAGGGCCACTGGGATCTCTGGTACCCCAAGAGACTCTAATCTCTCTCTCTCTCTCTCTCTCTCAGTGAGCGTGAGACTGTCGTGCGAGGTAAGAGTGGTCTATGTTTGAAAATTTTCTCTTTCTTATTTTTGTTTTTGTTTAATTGATTATAGTCTCTAGTTTTTCTTTTCTTTGTAGGTTTAAGTTAGTAAAGTAGGGAGGTGTGTACGGTGGTTGGCGGGGCGTCTGCTCCGTGTGTTGGGAGCATGGCTTCCCCAGGCAGCGGGAGCTTTAACTCTCTATCGAGGCGTCATGGTGTTAAAATAGACTCAGCCACTGGTGTGGAGGGATGCAGTTTAGCAGTGGGAGAAGTGATCGGTTGCAAGAACATTGTGTCAGTTGTTGTATTTGTAAAAGTTGTTGGTTTAGCAAATCAGCTAGTCCAAAACGGCATAGTGATTAATGGTGTTTTTACACAAGTGCTTCCCTTGTATACACCTTCAAAAAAAGTGACTTTCAAACTTTCCACCTTTTATCCCAAACGAAGTACTAACGAAGTACTAACCGATACTAACGGTAAAACAGTTTCACCAATAAGATGACTCCGATTGGTACAAAGTCTCCTCTTTTGAAACATGTCGTGTCTTTTAGCGTTATGTTTAAATGATCCTGCAGGATAACCTTGATGAGCTGGATTTGTCCCTGAATTTCCGGCATGATGAATTTAACTACTACTACATTTTAACTGCTACTACAAATAACATGAAGTGCTTAACTGTGGTGAAGTGGGGCATTTGATCCGTGCGTGTCCTGGTAGACTGGACAAGTCTAATGAGAGAGCCAAGGTTGTGATGGAAGTGGTATAAACACTAAAGAGAATCAGCAGGTCGCTGTGAGTTGGCTGGACCGAGCGGAGTGCAGTCGGTGGCTCAGACTGAGTTGTTGGATGAAGGGATGGTGGTTGTTAGACCAAGCAGAGTGCAGACAACACCTGAAAATGGAGGAAAGACAGTGCAGGTAAAGGATAAAGTGATGGTGGTTGCTGAGCCGAGCTCTGTACAGACAACTGCTGAGACCAGAGGGAAGACAGTGGAGGTAGAAGATGAAGGGACGGTGGTGGCTGGATCAAGCAGAATTGCAGGCAGCAGCTGAGAATGGAGGAAAGTCAGTGCAGGTGGAAAATAAAGGGATGTTGGTTGTTGCGATTGGAAAGAACGAAGAGGACAATGGAGACAGTGTAGTGGACGCTGCAGATAAAGTTGTTAATTTTGATGAAGTGATGAGGACTGAACTAGACGATTGTGTTTTTAAAACCCCACTGAAATGAAGACTAGATCAGAGTCCTTCAGATGAGGAACCAAAAAGAGGCTTCAGTTGTGATCTAAGCCAGATGGACACAGAAAGCGAAAGCGATCTCTTAGAATGGAGTGTAGCGTGCAGTTTGCCGCTAAGTGGCTTCTCGACTAGGAACTATTGTTCTGATGAGATCAAAACCTTTCTGAAAACAACTAAGAATGTCAGAAGAGTTTGTATTGAGGAATATTTTCCAGGTGTGATACAGTTCATTGAAAAAGTCAGAATGTACAGAAGTGAAGGTTGCTTTAGTAATCAAGAAGTGTATCGTTTAAAGAAAATATTTGCCCAATTCGAGTTTAATGCTAATGAAAAATGAAAGGTTTATTTATGTGGGTCTCTTTTTAAGTCTTATTTGTTTTTTTCTTTCTTCATTTATGGGGGAAATATGCATTGCTTCTCCAAATGTGAATGGGGCAAGAGAAGGAAAAAAGCAGATTCAAACGTTTTGATGTTTTATTTGCTCAAGAGACTCACAGTGGTGCTATAAATTCGAGTGATTGGGCAGGAGAGTTTGATGCCTTGTTGATTTTAAGTCATTTGAGTTCCACGAGTGAAAGAGTTGCTATTTTATTTTCCAAGGGTTTTATTCCGTGTTCATATGATGTAGAGGGGGTTGTTAAAGGTAAACTTTTAAAAGTCAGAGCCGAGTTTGAGAACTGTTTTTTTGTTTTTATTTCTGTGTATGCTCCAACTAGAGCTATTGAAAGACTGTGTTTTTTAAATGCTTTGAATGACATTTTAGCAAATTGTGACACAGAGGATGTTTTCATTTTGGGAGGGGATTTTAATTGCACTGAACATGTAATAGACAGGAATCACATAGAGCCCCATATGCCGTCACGCAAGATACTAGTAGAGTTGCTCAAAATAAATGAGATTATTTTTGTCTGGAGAAACTTTAATCTAACTCACAGGCAGTAAACTTGTGCACATGTTCAAGATAATCTGCTATCTCTCGCCAGGCTGGATAGATTTTATGGACACAGACACCAACTTAATCTTTTTAGGGGATGTGCCATTGTCCCAGTAGGGTTTTCTGACCATATTCTTGTGAAGTGTAATATGACAGTGGGTTCTATTAAACCAAAAAGTGTGTATTGGCACTTCTTTCCAATCAGTACAGCAGTGGTGGGACTTTGCAAAGATACAATTTAGACAGCTGTGTCAACTTTATACCGTGAACGCCACAAGAGAAAGAAAAGGTGCAATTGAAATGCTAGAAAAGGAACTAAAATAAATGAAAGAACTTGCTTACTGATACAACTGAAGATCTGAATATTATGAAGAGTTTTAAAGAGAAAACACTGTTTTTAAATGATTTGTTGGATACAGTCACACAAGGAGCTCTAGTAAGGTCAAGATTTCATAGCATGTATTCGTCCTTTAAGTTCTTTTTAATTTAGAGAAAAAGAATGGACAAAAAAGACAGATACACAGTTTACGTTCTGAGACTGGAGTTCTGTTGACTGACCCTTCTGAAATCAGAAAGAGTGCAATTTGTTTCTATGGAAACATGTAAGAGTGAGTTAACAATTGAGGACATGAATGCAAGTGGTTTCTTTGAAAATCTGCCTCAAGTCTCTGAAGATGCTCATGTAAAACTGAGTAAAACTCTCACTTTAGAGAACTAGAAAAAGTCCTTCAAAGTATGGAAGGTGGCAAGGTACCGGGAATCAATGGGTTACCGGTCGAATTTTATAAAACATTCTGGACAGAGGTGGGCCCTGATTTATTACTGGTGCTAAATTACAGTTTTGTTAATGGACAGCTACCCTTGCTTAGCGTTGCTGCCAAAGAAAGGTGATCTAAATGAGATCAAAAACTGGAGACCTGACTACAAGCTGACTACAAGCTACTTTTACAATTTCTGTTGTAACACTACCAAGACTGCAATCGATTTTAGTCGACTTTTTTTGGGACAAAATGCATTGGGTACTGAAATCTGTTCTGTATCTGCCCAAAGACGAAGGAGGACATGGTCTGGTGCACATACAGAGCAAAACAGCAGCCTTCAGGCTCCAGTTTGTTCAAAGACAGGAAGTGTGCAGTGTGTGCTATTCTGTGTGATTTCAGAGGTCTGGACTTTGAGAGGACCTTATTTTGGATGAACCCCAAAAAGATGGATTGGGCTAAGCTGCCCATATTTTACAGGAACTTGTATAAAGTCTGGTCTCTGGCTTTAAAAGTCTGGCTGTCAAACTGACTGACACAGTTGCTAGACGTTTGCAAATAAAAGGTTAAACTGCTGGAAGAGTACGCTGAAGGGTCAATTACTTTAAACTGTAATGACCCTTTTCCTGAGGTTTTTCTGTTGACAGACTTTGAAGAGTCTGAAAGGGTTTATTTACAAGCTAATACAATACAGTTCGGTTATGTCGATGGCCTCGGGGGTTGCAAAAAGGCGTTGAGATAACCGTTTAGCGAGATAACCAACACCCAATATGGCGATTTGTTTGATGAAGTGATCGGCATGCTATAAAAATTTAAATACACTGTTTGCTAACAGCAAAAGGCATATGTGCACCAACTAACAGCAGAGATTGTACCTCTTTTTGTTTTGAGATTGCTACTTTATATACCTTTAAGGAATATACCTTTAAGACGGCGTATGTAGTTCTGTGCGCGCGGGGAGGAGAGTGTTTTTGAGTGAGGAGAGAGATGGCAGCTTTATAGCATAATCTACTGTTTCTATTTTCCTTCTTTTATTTGTGATGTTTGTCAGAGTGTTTTCTTTTTCCTGGTTTGTACTTGTGCTCTTTACATGTTTGAGGAGAGTGTGAAACCCCTCTATAAACCTCGTCATCTGGGCAGTCGTCAACCACTCTGACAGCCAGTGCAAGATTTATCAGTATACAATAAAAACCACCTTCAATTCTCAATACAAACCTTTAATCATATTCTTCAACATAGCAAACACAATTTCGCTCACAGCATAAACAGTCACAAAAACACATTCGCTCAGAACAGTCATTTCGCTCTGACACAGTTCTGAATAGTACAGTATTGCACACACGGATACTATGGTTCCTTTAAAGTATAATGCTTTGAGTTTTGTCTTTAACAGTCTGCTTGAAACAAATGCTTCTAAGCTTCTATTAGCAACGACGTATTGGTTAACCGTGAGTCAAGAACTCCACTGTACTTTGACGTTATTGGGTCCTAATCCAGTGTCTGGAAAAATCCTGTACAAAAGTTGTGTCAAAATTTTAACATAAAAGAGTTGATATCCCTTGGCGCACTGTCCTCCATTTAGGGCAGAATTATAAACCAGAATAGAGAGCATTATATAAGTCACCTCTGCCAAAAAAGTGGGAGACTTACAATAGCGAATTCTTCATGGCGCTATTGCAGTCAATGCACTTGTTTCAGTTTTAAATCCTGTAAAAACTGATGGATGTCCTTTTTGTTTTTAGAAAGAAAATGTGTTCCATGCTTTTTTGTATTGTGAAAAAGCTCATACCTTTGTTTCAGGTTTTAAAGAGTTTGTTTGATTGTTTCGATGAGACCTTTATACTGAAAAGTTTGTTTGTGGTTTTATATACTCTCAGAGACGTAAAATTTGTTGTCAGTTGGTGAATTTCCTTTTAGGTCAAGAAAAGAAAGCAATTTATGACACTAGAAAAGTAAAGACTGAACGGAATTCAAGCAGTAACTTGCAAACTGTGTTTTTCAATCAAGTGAAAGCTAGAATTTTAGTTAATTTTCGGTATTATGAGGCAATGGGGGATTTTCTGTCTGTCACATTTCAGAAAGGGAGGACTCAAGGACGCACGAAAAGGAACGTTTATTAGGTTACAAATAAAACAAACATAAACCAAAACCACCCACAAGAGGGAAAACATAACTAGAAAACCGAACATAAAGCATGACACAGGGTACAGGGTACAGGGTACAGGGTACAGGGTACAGGGTACAGGCCAGACGAGAGAACAACCATGAAAGACAATGATGCGACGCCGGACAGCAAACACTGAGGGATATATATAGGGTACATGAGGGAAGGTAGTGATGAGAGACAGCTGGGAATGATTACGGAAAACAAGGAGGCGGGGCAGACGCTAACGAGACACAAACATACAAGAGAGAGAGAGAGTGGTGCCATGGTTCCCTATAGGCAGTCACGTTCGACGTTACGTCAGACTGACGTCATGGGGTCTCTCTTGGGAGCCCAATCACCTCCCAATATAACTAAACGCGCCAATGAACAGTGGCTAGTGAGATTTGCATCCCGAGTCCCGCCCCACCCGGCTTCCGGGTATAAATAGGACCGGCATCGCTCACTTCATTCATACTTTTGCTTCGGAGCCGAGTGGTTGTAATCAGCCGCTCCTTTCTGATCACCTTCAAAGAGCTTGTTCTTTTCCGGCTGGAAATACGGTGCATCAGCGGTGACGTGCAACGTGCGTTGCAGCGCAACGTGTTCCCCCCTGTGTGCCTCGGTTGGAAGAGCAGTTTCCTCTAAAAGAGCAAAATGCAGACTATCTTTTTCAAGATGTCTTTTCGTCCGTGTGTTTCTGGATGAGGTCGTTTCCTGACCTCATCTGACGGCCATGAGCGCTGTTTCTCATGTCTGGGCAGACAGCACGCTGAGAGAGCGATTGTGGATGGTTCATGCTCTCATTGCGGGGGCATGGCCATGTCGGTGTTGCGGTCGCGGCTCGCCCTCTTTGATACAGAGGTTCGAGCGCCCTCTGTTGTTACCCATATCCCCTCTGCTTCTCGTAGTAGAGCTGAGGGGTTGGTTAGCACTCTGGGAGACCTGAGGGTTACAATCGGAGCTACCTCGCCAGGCCAGCCCCCACGAACCTCCCACTCCTCTTGCACACAGTGTGCCGTCGAGTTGCCTGACGAGCCGCCAGGTCCCCACGTGAGGTGCCTCGGGTCTCGTTTGGCATTCCGGATGAGGATCGGATGTCGATCGCTGCATCGGAGAGTGGGCTGTCATCCTCGAGTGAGGAAGCCGAGCAGCGCCCCTCGGGCGTCGCTGCTCGTGTGGAATCAGATCGGGAGATGATGGCCATGCTTTCCCGGGCTGCCGCGGGGATCGCGGCAAGCGTTCGCGGCTGGACGATTGACGCAGCTGGACTTTCTCGACGCCCCCATCTCCCAGACTGGCCTTTTCGGCGACAGCAGTTCTCGGCAGTTCTCGATGGTGCAGAAGCAGACTGAGGCAATAAGCCACATCTTGCCCCGGCGGGATTCTGCCATACCGCCGCGGGCTGTCCCTCAGCCTGCTCGTCGCCGAGGGCGTCCCCATGCGGCTGCAAAGGGTCCGGCCGGACCGGAGGCCTCCTGCAGGAAGGCGACGCAGCCCATCCAGACCGCTAAATCCTCCAAGAAAAAATCTAAGCGACCCTGAGATGGGCAACCCAGAGGTGGTAGGAGCTGCTCGTTTCCAGCAGCTGGTGGCCCCTGCAGGGCCAGTGGTACCCACATTTTCAATAAAAGAGCAGTTTCCTCCATCTCTGGGTCATACTCGGTCCAAGCTGACAGTGGGCGGCACGCTGCTTCCCCCCTCTCAGCCGACCTCTCCTTCACCACGGACAGGGAGCGGGCAGTCTCAGGACGTGCCGCCTCCCTCCCTTCCAGGCCCCTCACGGGGGCTTTGGAGCCAGGTAAGTGCACCACACTCACCGCCACAACTCCGGGACGGTTGGGCCTCAGAGCTCCTTGCTGCCCCCCCGCGGGTTCATCGGTCGTCCCCTTGGTGCCTCTCGAACGTTGTTTGGGGGCCTGGTTAGCGCTTCCCACTCCGTCTTGTTGGCTTATTCGGCTATGCGATTCAGTTCGCCAGGCGACCCCCCAGGTTCAGCGGTGTTCTGACTACCTCAGTGGCAGCCAAGGACGCCCCTGTACTTCGGGAGGAGATCACTGTCCTCCTGGCGAAGGGCACGATCGAGCCTGTCCCTCCAGCCGAGATGGAGTCGGAGTTTTACAGCCCCTACTTCATCGTTCCCAAGAAAGGCGGGGGGTTACGGCCTATCCTGGACCTGCGTGTCTTGAATCGGACCCTACACAGGCTTCCGTTCAAAATGTTAACACAGAAAGGGATCCTCCCGTGCGTCCGCTCCCAGGACTGGTTTGCAGCAATCGCCCTGAAGGACGCGTACTTTCATGTCTCGATACTCCCTCGTCACAGACCGTTCCTTCGCTTTGCGTTCGGGGGTCGAGCATACCAGTACAAGGTCCTCCCTTTGGTTTGTCCCTGTCTCCCCGCGTCTTCACCAAGGTCGCGGAGGCTGCCCTTTCCCCCCTTAGGGAGGTGGGAGTCCGCATCATGAATTAGCTCGACGACTGGCTCATTTTGGCACAGTCGTGGGATCGGGTGTGCGAGCACAGGGACTTGATGCTCAGACACCTCAACCATTTGGGGCTTCGGGTCAACTGGGAGAAGAGCAAGCTCTCCCCTGCGCAGAGCATCTCTTTTCTCAGGTTGGAGTTGGACTCGGTCTCCATGTCAGCACGTCTCACCAACGAACGTCCACAGTCAGTGTTGAACTGCCTGAGAGTAGTCAGGCGGAAAACAGTGGTCCCACTGAAACAGTTTCAGAGGCTCCTGGGGCATATGTCATCCGCAGCCACCATAACGCCGCTCGGGTTAATGCATATGAGACCACTTCAACACTGGTTAAGGGACCGAGTCCCAAGGTGGGCTTGGCACCAGGGCACATTCCGTGTGGTAATCACACCGGCTTGCTCCTGGACAGGACCCCGGCGGCAGTGGCATATCAACTGCTTCGAGTTGCTAGCGGTACACCTTGCATTGTGCCGGTTCCGACCGTTGCTGCAGGGCAAGCATGTACTGGACGCAACTTGCCTACGGGCATACGCAAAAACATACGGACCTCCTCCTCTGGAGTCAGCATCGGCTCAGGTTGCTGCGTGCCGTTTACATTCCGGGGCGAGCTCAATCGTGCAGCCGACACGCTCTCACGACAGCTCACGTTCCCGGGAGAATGGAGACTCCACCCCCAGGTGGTCCAGCTGATCTGGAGTCGATTCGGGGAAGCGCAGGTAGACCTGTTTGCTTCCCGGGAATCCTCCCACTGCCAGTTATTTTTTTCCATGACCGACGGGACCCTCGGCACGGATGCACTGGCACACAGCTGGCCCCGGGGCCTACGCAAATATGCGTTTCCCCCAGTGAGCCTTCTCGCACAGACCCTGTGCAAGGTCAGGGAGGACAAGGAGCCGGTCTTGCTAGTTGCGCCGTCCTGGTTTCCAGAACTCTCACTCCTCGCGACAGCCCCTCCGTGGCGCATTCCCTTGAGGAAGGACCTGCTTTCTCAGGGACAGGGCACCATTTGGCACCCGCGTCCAGATCTTTGGAACCTACACGTGTGGTCCCTGGACGGGATGCGGAAGACTTAAGTGGCCTACCACCGGCGGTGGTAGACACTATCACTTTGGCTAGAGCCCCCTCTACGAGGCTGGCGTATGCCTTGAAGTGGAGTCTATTCTCTGAGTGGTGTTCTTCCCGGCAGGAAGACCCCCGGACTTGCCCGATTAGCTCTGTGCTTTCCTTCCTTCAAGGTGGGTTGGAGCGGCGGCTGTCCCCCTCTACCTTGAAGGTATACATCGCTGCCATTGCAGCTCATGTTCCCGTCAATGGCAGGTATCTTGGAAAGCACGACCTGATCATCAGGTTCCTGAGAGGGGCCAGGAGGTTCAACCCTCCCAGGCCACCTCTCTTTCCCTCCTGGGACCTCTCTGTTGACCTCTCAGGCCTACAGAGAGCTCCCTTCGAGCCCCTCGAGTCAGTGGAGCTCAAGATCTTGTCTTTCAAGACAGTGCTCCTGACTGCACTCGCTTTCCTTTAAAAGTTTTCGGTCAGTGAAACGTGCCTTGAATTTGGGCCGGTCTTGTCTCACGTTGTCCTGAGGCCCCGGCTTGGATATGTTCCCCATGTTCCCACCACTCCCTTTCGGGATCAGGTGGTGAACCTACAAGCACTGCCCCGGGAGGCAGACCCAGCCCTCGCGTTGCTGTGTCCCGTCCGTGCACTACATGTTTATGTGGACCGCACGCAGAGCTTTAGAAGCTCCGAGCAGCTCTTTGTCTGTTTTTGGGGGACAGCAGAAGGGAAAGGCTGTCTCCAAACAGAGGTTGGCCCACTGGATAGTGGATGCCATCGCCCTGGCATATCAGGCTCAGGGCGAGCCATGCCCCCTGGGGGTGAGGGCGCACTCCACACGGGGTGTTGCTTCCTCCTGGGCGTTGGCACGTGGTACCTCTCTGACAGACATCTGTAAAGCTGCGGGTTGGGCGACACCTAATACATTTGCGAGATTCTACAATCTCAGGGTGGAGCCAGTTTCTTCCTGTGTGCTGGGAACAAACAGGTAACCGGCTCGGTGTCCTGCTTGCAGCGCCATGCCCCTTAATAAGGGGTACGAGCGCTTATCTACTCCTCAGGTGAGTTCCCCGTCTGGCAAACCCTGATTCGAGTTCCTCCTGCATCCTTCAGTGGCGGACGCGGCGGAGGCGTCTGACGCCAGGCCCAGTACTCGTGTGCATGCCCCAGTGGTCAGCCCTTGTACTGGACTAGATGCCCATATGACAAGATTCCCTCTTGGTAATCCCATATGTGTACGCTCCATGGTACGGTTTCCCTCTTGGTAAACCCGTGTCTTCCCTTGGCAGTTCT
This sequence comes from Rhodeus uyekii, assembly GCA_037043235.1. Classification (NCBI taxonomy): domain Eukaryota; kingdom Metazoa; phylum Chordata; class Actinopteri; order Cypriniformes; family Acheilognathidae; genus Rhodeus; species Rhodeus uyekii. Next base: position 363,382 of record JAWRVZ010000070.1, read on the forward strand.
GCTCTGCCAGTCTCTTTGGTATGCGTTCCTCCCTGGGGTAGGACCTACCATGGGGACTTTACATATGTAGTACTGCCCCTCGGGTCAGTCCATATGTGTCCCACAGCACATTACCTCCCCATTGGGCAGGGTGTGGTCTCCGTAGCGTCTGTACGCTCCCACAGCGTAGATAACTAAGCGGGTCGAGCTGATCTGCAGAATTGAGATCCGAAGCTCTCTTCCCTGTGAAGCTCACGTAGGAACAGCAGCTTAGACCTTCCTCACGTTGGCCTTCCCCTCCATCCTGACGGGCGTGGAGGCCTAAGTCGGCTTATGCGGGGCGCTGGGTAGGTTACAGTTGTCATTGGCACGCCACTACTTGCCAACATCTGCATCTCCGATTCTCGTAACACGGCTTAGTGCCTGTGGCGCTTTCCATAGGGACCCCATGACGTCAGTCTGACGTAACATCGAACGTGACTGACTGATAGAGAACGTCTAGGTTACTTTTGTAATCCCCGTTCCCTGAAGGAGGGAACGGAGATGTTACGTCCCCTGGGCATAGGCCTGAGCCACCGCAAAATATGAATGAAGTGAGCGATGCCGGTCCTATTTATACCCGGAAGCCGGGTGGAAGCCCGGTGAGTCCAATGTTCATTGCCGCGTTTAGTTATATTGGGAGGTGAATGGGCTCCCAAGTGAGACCCCATGACATCAGTCCGACGTAACGTCTCCGTTCCCTCCTTCAGGGAACGGGGGTTACAATAGTAACCTAGACGTTCCGTCCACTAGAACACTAAAAACACTGGAAACAGAGACTGAAGCTGACAGAGCCGTGACACTGTCTTTTGAACTGATGTGGTGTTATAAAGGCGCTCTGTGTGAAATTAACAATTTCAGAGTTTGCACATATTTTAAGATAATTGTCTTTTTTAATTGTTTAGTGGTTGTTTGTTGTTTGTTTTTTACTTTTGTATTTTATATGAATTAAAAATGTATATCTTGTTTCTTGTTTTTTTTAGGTTGAATTTTATTGTATTAGTTTAGGATAACTAGTACAGGTGTGTTGAAAAAATCTCTCTCTCTCTCAATCTCTGTATCGCCCTCTCTCTCTCTCTCTCTCTCTCTCTCTCTCGCTCGTATCTTACATGTCTCTGAATATCAATAACATTGAGTCATAATATTGATTTTCTAGGCATTAAATGTTTATTTATAACTCACACTTCAGTCACATTTAAATAATGTAATAACTATTCGCACCTATTTTTAAAAAGTGAATGCACACTTCATTATTTAAGTAGGGAGTAGCTTATTTATTTATTTTCCTTTTTTTAAAGTCACTCTTAAGTTACTTGACTTGCATGAAGTTGCATGAATTATTCATATATTTTTAAGAGTGGATTCATACATTCATTGTGGATTAAATATTATATATATAATATTTAATCCATTCTCTGTCATGTCTCTGCTGTCCAATCAATATTTTGACTTTATAACTCAATACAATATAATTGTAGCAATTATATAGTATTGAACATAGCAATACAATATAATTGCTATGTTTAGTAAACTTAGTTTAAAGAGATTTTATAATAAAATGGTTGAATCAAATTCTAGCTGAATCAAATCTACCCTTCATGAAAGGCTGGACTGTACAAGTATAAAATGATTTTGTATCCGCAGGAGTTTGTTTGTCACTGCATCATCACTCCTTACATCCTTCTCAATGATAAACAGAAATTACAGCATCTAAACAGTGGTATGACTGTTGAAAAGCAAACTCAGTCGCACATTTACCTACAAACACACAATTCCCAAACCACACCAACAACTTTGACACAGATTGAATATGGATTAAGCCTATTTGCATATGAATTGTGTTATCAAATATCTCTTCCAGGGAGTAATGAGACCTATGTTCTTTGTATTTTTTCTCTGTCTCGTCGGCTCATATGTTCCCATAACCCCAATTATTATACTTTGTTTTTAACTGCATTTTACTTCACTCTTAGATTCAAATGTTTTGAGCCTATACAAACACTAAAGCTTGACATATGTTGATTAAGTAATGTTATTATATCAGAAGTGTTTGCATATGGAAGTACATTTTATATATAGATACGTTAATTAGATACGTTCCGTCGCGTGCGTGAGTGACGGTCGCGGCTCGGTGACGTCACGAACCAGGTCATAAAAGAGTGCCGGAACCCGGAAGCGGCAGCTTAGAGTTGTCTGAAGCAAGCCCGGAAGGCACGAGGAGCTGAGGCCAAAGACGCAGCGTCTCGTTCCCTCTCAGGGAACTATGGTTACATACGTAACCTGAGACGTTCCCTTTCAAGGGAACTCGCGCTGCGTCTTTCGATCGCTTTGGGGAACGATATACCAACGCCACCTCAGTGACGAAGGCCGACGAGTGTCTCGTAGCTCACTACGAGAGGACCCGTGTTCCCGGAGCGGAGTTGAGGTCGAGCTGGTAAAACCTCAGAAAGGTATGCGGGGAAGACCAACCCGCTGCATCACAAACATCAGATAAAGACACGCCTGATATAAGGGCCTTAGAGGCAGCCATACTCCTAGTAGAGTGGGCACGAACCCTCAGAGGCGAGGGGAATCCGGCCGACTCGTAAGCCAGGGTGACAGCCTCAACTATCCACCTGCTTAGAGTAGGTTTGGATGCAGGGGCCCCCTTGGGGGTCCCAAAGCAAACAAACAACTCGTCTGACTTACGCCAAGGGGCAGACCTGTGGACGTAAGTGTCCAGTGCTCGCACTGGACAGACCTTGTTTTTAAATTCCTGGTCCTGGTCACCGAAGGGGGGAGGGCAAAAGGCCTGCAGCACGATAGCCCTGGCCGCATGAGTGGGCACTTTGGGCACATAGCCTGGCCTGGGATGGAGGAAGGCTTTTACCATCCCAGGCGCAAACTCAAGGCAGGAGGGAGCTACAGAGAGCACCTGTAGATCCCCAACTCTCTTTAGCGATGTTATAGCTAATAAGAACAAAGTTTTCAAAGTGAGGAATTTTAGATGAACCTCATCCAAAGGCTCAAAGGGTGCCTGGGACAACCCCTGGAGTTCCAGGGATAAGTCCCAGGTAGGAACCTTGGGCTGTACTGCAGGCCTCAGCCTAATAGTACCATGGAGGAAGCGAATGACGAGGGGGTCCCTGCCAATAGACTTGCCACCCAGAGGAACGTGGTAATATACTGCCTAAGGCAGCCACGTAAACCTTCAGGGTGGAAGGGGACAGCCCTGAGGCGAATCTATCCTGCAGGAACTCCAGCACTTTGCCAATGTGACAGGTAACTGGGTTCACCTGCTTCTCGCTACACCAAGAAGTGAAAAGTCTCCACTTCAGGGCGTATAGCTTCCTCGTGGAGGGAGCTCTGGAGTGGAGTATGGTCTCAACAACCTCGGTTGAGAGACCTGAATCTATGAGCTGGGCCCCCTCAGAGGCCAAGCCCACAGTTTCCAAAGTTCTGGGCAGGGGTGAAGAATCGAGCCCGCTGCCTGAGACAGGAGGTCCACTCGAACTGGGATCTCCCAGGGGACTCCGTCCAAAAGTGACACAAGATCCGCAAACCACACTCTGCCCGGCCAACGTGGAGCAACCAGTGTGAGACGGACCTTGTCCCGGCGAACTCTCTCCAGAACTCCCGGGAGCAGAGCAATCGGGGGAAAAGCGTACAGACATAGCCTCGGCCATGTCTGCACCATGGCATCCAGCCCGAGTGGGGCTGGATGCAGAAGTGAATACCACAGAGGGCAGTGAGTTGTTTCCTCGGATGCGAACAGGTCTACTTGTGCTCGGCCGAACCTTAACCAAATCTGCTCCACCACCTCGGGGTGGAGCCTCCATTCCCCGGGTCTCGGTCCCTGCCTTGACAGAAAGTCTGCTCCCACATTCTGGGTCCCAGGGATGTGAACTGCCCGTAGATGGAGCAGTTTCCCTTGGGACCAAAGGAGGATCTGCCGCGCCAGTTTGTAAAGTGGTCGCGAACGAAGACCCCCCTGATGATTTATATAGGAGACCACTGTGGTGCTGTCGGTCTGAACAACCACATGATGGCCTCTGAGGTCTGGGAGGAACGCTTGAAGCGCTCTCCAAACAGCCATCATCTCCAGCAGGTTTATGTGCCAGGACAACTGGTGTTTGTGCCACAGACCTTGGGCAGAGCGATCCCTCAGGACCGCTCCCCAACCCGTGAGGGAAGCATCCGTCGATAGCATGATGCGTCGACAAGGAGCTCCCAACACAGGTCCTTGAGACAGAAACCAGGGTTTCTTCCACATATCCAAGGCACGTAGGCATCGCCGCGTGACCTTGATAGTGCGGAAAGGGTTGCCCCTCGGGGAAAACCCTCTGGTTCTGAGCCACCACTGTAGTGGCCTCATGTGTAGCAGCCCGAACGGGATGACGCTGGAAGCTGCTGCCATGAGGCCCAGCAGTCGCTGAAAGTGTTTTACAGTGATGGACTGGCCTATTTTGACTTTCTTCATGGTTGACAGGACCGAATCGATGCGGGCGGGGGATAGCCGCGCCGTCATTGAAACAGAGTCCCATATAACGCCTAGGAAGGTGGTTCTCTGAAGAGGAGAAAGCACACTCTTCTTCGCGTTCAACCTCAGCCCCAGCACTCTCATGTGTGCGAGAACAACATCTCGATGCTGAACTGCTAACTGTGGCGACTGGGCCAGAATCAGCCAGTCGTCGATGTAATTTAATACTCTTATGCCTTGGAGGCGCAACGGGGTTAGCGCTGCGTCCATGCATTTCGTGAAAGTGCGGGGTGACAAAGCCAGGCCGAATGGAAGTACTTGATATTGGTACGCCTTCCCCCCAAAGGCGAACCTGAGGTACTTCCTGTGCTGTGGAAGGATGGAAATATGGAAGTATGCGTCCTTCAGATCGATAGTGACGAACCAGTCCTCGGACCTGATCTGAGTCACTATTTGTTTCAATGTCAGCATCTTGAACTTCAGCTTCATGACCGAGCGATTCAGAAGGCGCAAATCCAGGATGGGCCGCAATCCTCCATCCTTCTTTGGAACGAGGAAGTAACGGCTGTAAAAGCCTGACTCTCTGTTTGAGAGGGGTACATGTTCTATGGCCCCTTTGAAGTGAATGCTCTAGGACCCTCCTTGGAGGGGGCGATCTCCTCAGTGCAGCCGGTGTAACGGGCGGCAACTGAGGAGGGACGCCTCCAAGAGGCCTGACGCATCTGGCGTCAGGGCCTCTTTGAGGTAGCCTTCTTGGCGAGGATGACGGTCCTCAGATCCGTCCTCCTGCCAGAAGGCTGAGGCTGGGAGCGCCTGCCCGACCCCCCGGTTTTCTGGGGAGGTTGGTGGGTTGAGACACTCTGCCTTTGAGCGGCCCTCTGGGCGTATGAGGAGGCCTGGGGTTGTGGCTGGCTCACAGCCCCAGGTTGAGGGCGACGAGGCAAGAGTACGTTGAACGCCACCTGTTGCTTTGCCGCCTCCTGGAACTTCTCGACGACCGTTTTTACTGAATCACCGAAAAGCCCAGAAGGCGACAGAGGGGCGTCCAACATAAAGTTTTTCTCCTTGTCCTTCAAAGTCGTCAAATTTAACCATAGGTGCCTCTCCGTGGCCACACAGGCTGCCATGGTACGGCCAATAGATGCAGCCGTTTCCCTGGTGGCCCGGAGAGAGAGGTCTGTGGCTTTGCGTAATTCTGCCACAGCCTGCGGACCAATGCCTCCGCCCTCGTCGAGGTTCGCCAGCAATTCTGCCTGGTAAGCCTGAAGCAGGGCGGTGGTGTGGAGACACGCCGCTGCCTGGCTAGCCGCAGAATATGCTCTGCCCACATGAGCTGATGTAACTCGCATAGGTTTAGTGGGCAGCGCCGGGACTTTAAGCGACGACACCGATTGCGGAGAAAGGTGGCTCGCAAGCGCCTCCTCCACTTTCGGTATCGCGCCATAACCATAATTACGCACACCAACCAGAGTGGCATACATATTATTCTGAGGGGTAAACACTCTGGAGGTGGCTGGCCTATTCCAGGATCTAGACACCTCAGTATGAAGATCCGGGAAAAAGGCAGGTCCCGGCGGGCGGGAGGGACCCGCGCTGGCAGAAATTGTTTGTCTAATTTACTTTTTCGAGGACGAACAACAGTACTTTCTGCTGGCCACTCGATGTTTAAAGTGGCCACAGCGCGAGTCACTACCTCGAGCAATTCCTCATACGCTGGAGAGGGGGTTGGCGAATCCTCGCTCTCCATGTCGACACTGCCAATGTCCAACTCCTCAGAGCTAGACAATTGTAGTGCCGGTGCTTCAGCTTGGTCGGAAGTAACCGCCCTCGAGCGTGCTTCCGAAACCTCGCATGAAACACTGGATCCGCCGGGTAAGGGCTGAGATAGGGGAGTGCCCGTCTCAATCCCCGCCGACAAATCCATTTGCGAGCCCCATGACCTAGATCGCCGCAGAGCCTCAGCTGCTGCGGGACCCGAGCCCTGGGGAACGCGAGCCTGGTCGGTCTCAGTGTCAAACACCGCCAGGCGGGAGCGGAGCACCCGCAGCGGTAGTTGGCTGCAGTGATCGCAGTCAGCGCTCACGAGCGCTGACCTAGCATGCTCCGCTCCCAGACAGACTACACATAACAAGTGTGTGTCTCCCCCCGAGAGATAGCGAGGGCAAGGAGACGCACACTGTTTGAAAGCCTGATCCGCCATAATATATAATAGTATATAATATATATATATAATATATAATATATAAGAGGTCCCTGATTTTTAAACTAGATAGGGATTCCACTCTCAAAATAGCCAGCTCAATACACACACACACACTCTCTGACACTGTGCTTGCGAAGACAAAAAAAGCTGCCGCTTCCGGGTTCGGCGCTCTTTTATGACCTGGTTCGTGACGTCACCGAGCCGCGACCGTCACTCACGCACGCGAAGGAAGTTTACATATTGTGCTTCGCGAGGCAACGCGCGAGCATTCCCCAAAGCGATCGAAAGACGCAGCGCGAGTTCCCTTGAAAGGGAACTTCGTTTATATTTGCTAGATTTTTAATCAGAATAAACTTACCAGTTCGTGTTCCCATCAATTTTAATTTAAAAAATATATATTTTCATGAGAGCAGAAAAAACCCCAGTTTATAGCACCATGGCGCAGCAGCTTCCACAGCAGCAAAAATACAGTTCTATTTTAGTTTTTTATGCCCTTCCCTTGCTAACTTCTCTCTGTCTCACTCACTTTCATGTATGTCACAGTGTCCTGGCGGAACCCTTGCAATGTGTTTAAATGGAACACACTAAGCCAATGATCACTTGCAATCCGTAATGGAGCTGATTTATAATTTATCTTTTTTTCCTTATGAATTTGTTTTACACTCGATTATATAGGCCTGTAAGAAAAATATTGAAATATTACACAAACGAAAATGATAATGTACTATAACAGTCAGCAAACTGCAGTAAGGTAGTTTTATAAGGATAAAAGTCTCCAAAATAACTCCAATATCATACACTACAGTTGTGTGGGGTGGGGTAAATGAAGTGTTATTGAAGTGATGAAGTGAAGTGATTGTGACGTCATGCATTGACGTCACAATCATGTTGCATTGTGATCTTAAGTGTATATATCACTCCCTCTATCAAAATCTAGGGGTCAAGGGTCTGTCCAAATAAACTTCCCTCCCCCACTTGACAAAGTTAAACACACTTCAAATTAGCAGAGGGGATTCCTCCAAGAGTAAGCGGTTACGGACGTTTGTGAGTGTGTGGTTGCATCTGAAATCACATACTTCTGTCCTATATAGTAGGCGAGAAAGATTATGTGACAAAAAAACTATGACCAAATTCACAGTGCTCATAAAAGAGTAGGCAAAAAGTATTCGTATAACTTACTACTTCCGGTGAGATTTTGAAGTGTGCATACGATGGACACTTTACTATCCCGTGAGGTCATGGGAGAGGATTTGTGAATGGCAGTGACATAATGCAACTGATACTGTAGTCACGTGATAAGGGCAACAGAGTAAATGTAGTACTAAATGTAGCAATGTGTTTAAATGGAACGCACTTACCCCTTTATCACTTGAAATATGCTGTGGTGCATATTTGTTATTCATTTTAAATATAATTATATCTTATTAAGTAAATTAAGCATGATCTGCTGTGATGTCACAATCATTGTGCATTGTGGTCTATGGATCTGATGAGTAGACTCGCTCCCCCTCAAAATCGAGGGGTCGATGGTCTGTACAAATAAACTTCTCTCGCCCACTTAACCAAGTTGAACTCAAAATGGCTGCAAGAGGAAGTGCTTAGGGAAGTTAAACACAGCCCAGACTACATTCATACTACACACATTCACACAAAACATTCTTTATTAGCAGTTGTGAAGAAATTACTTATTCAAAAGTACTCAAGTACTTACTGAAGAATATGCGATTTTGGGAGCAGCCTATGTCTAAAAGTGGAGTTAAATGCAACCAAGTTGCTCAAATTGCGTTTCAGTTAGATTCTGTTATGTCGTTTTCTATTTGGAAATTTTACTCAGTTTCCATTTGTTTCTGTTTCCATGCTCTGTTTAGTTTAGGTTTCTTTGGTTACTGATTATGTCCTTATTTCTTCCTATGGTTGCTTAAGATTATCACCTGAGTTTCTTTATATTTGCCATACGGTATATACTCCTGTTCAGTTCCTTTCCTTGTCGGTGCTTGTATATGCTGATTTGGTTGTTCATCTAAAATTATTAATTGGCTTAATTTCATTGTGAAAAGTGAGTTTTTTTTTTGTGACCACTAAATTTTTTGTGACCACTTAAGTATTCATTATTGAGCTTGCTAACATCAAGAATGACCTTAATAGATTAATTAGTTAAACAACAATAATCAATCCAATCAAATCAACAAAAAATCTTTCATTCTGCCTTCAGCTTTGAATGCAACACTCTGTTCTGATGTATTTATTCTTTCATCCAGGGCCATCTGTACCATATGGAGAGTGTGTTTAGACATGTTTGTGTTTAGACTCTCTGTCTCTATTTTATGTCACGTAGAAAGACAAATTTTCTGACTCTCAGATTTACTCAGACACTAAATCATTTTCTTTAAATCCTTTTTTATCTTTGTTGTCTGAGCACAGGTGGGAGAAGGGCCTGTAAGGACATGACTCTCTGTTTTATGTGGGTAACCTCACACAGGCACAGACGCACGCTGCACACAGCACATTACTTTTAGTTGTTCTAACTATTCCTTTGGTGTTCTTTAGATGTATAGATCTGTTCATGCTCTTTAGAGTGACAAATATCTATACAGTCCTTGATAACATCCTCCATGCACCCACTTGCTTTGTATAAATGGGTTTAATCTGTGAATGTTTTGGTACAGTATAGCCTCAAAACCCAAAAGACGGCTTCAAAAGATTATTCTCCTAACTCCTATTTCTCTTCCTGTCTTCCACACTCATTCCCTTTCCGGCGTCTATCTGCTGAACTGTTTTCCCCCCTATTAAATGAGCATTGAGCACCAGCAGAACCATCTTCCACATCCTTAAAGAAAAAAAAAGATTAAAATTCATAACTTTCTCTATGCAAATTTGTGGCAGCCACTTATCAATCCAATTTCAGCCAATTAGACTTCTTCTCATTAATCTGCCTTCAAGGCAGTGAGAAGCGCGCAAAAAGGAATATTAAATTTGATACAACAAATGTCACATGCACAAAGTATTTGAGTGTGTGCCAGAATAATATGGGTTATGAATCTGAATGTTAAAGGATTAATCATTTGTATGTGACAGTAGAGAAGTGATATTTACTGAAAGTTTTGTCAATCATCAAAACTGTAGATATGCACAGAGAATATGTAGATATGCACAGTTTCAACAGAGCTGTAAAGATTGTGCATAGAACCATGTGCATTTATTTAGTCCACATTTTACAGTAAAATAAGAATGGGTTGTTTGGTTGAGGGAGTTTATCAGTGACTAAAAACATAAAAGGATTTAATTTTGAAAGATTTGCATTTCTTTAATTGTTTTGAGACTGGCCTTGAAATTTTTAACATTTTTACAAAAACTTTTCAATTAGATCAAAAACATAAAAGTCAGGAAAGCCACAGTATATTATTATTATTATTATTATTATTATTATTATTATTATTATTATTATTATTATTATTATTATTATAGTTTATGACAGACCATTGTTAAAAGGTTTGGGATCAGTAAGACATTTTTTTTTCTTTTCGTTTTTTAAATATCATTCTAATATGCTGGTTTGATGCACAAGAAACACTGCATATTATTATTAGTAGTACAATCAATGTTAAAAACAGTTCAGCAGCTTTATATTTTTGTAAAAGCCTTGAACCTTTTTTGCACTAAAGTATATTTCTTTAATACTATAAATGTCTTTACTGTCACTATTGATCAATTAAATGCATCAATGCTGAAGAAAAAAATCTTACTCAGCTTTTGAGACGCTCAGCTTTTGAGAGGTAGTGTATTAAACTATATTTTGTCTTTTACAATATTGTTTTAGATCTCAAACTCTCTAAAATCATCTCTTTTTTATGTATGACTGTGTCTATTTCTATTGGCTCGCATTTTCATTTTGCAGCAGAGCTGTGTCTAGAGGTTTCATTTGAATGTGGCTCCATCTAGTGGAAACCATTTTATAATGGAACACTTTTGCTTGGCATTCATCAATTATGACATCAACAAAAAAAATCGAATGGGATCGGCAAATGAAAACTCAGTGCCCATTTCTCTCTCTTTTCTATTTTTAATGGATAATTTCATCAAAATATTGACTCTGGCATTTCCTTCAAGAACTGGAATATCCAACCTGGTCAGGTGTATCTCTGGACGTGTGGAACTGTGGTTGTTAAAGATGGGGTGGTCGGTGGGAGGAGTCTTTTTTACTGCAACCTCAGTTTGCAAATAAATATTTTTTGATGGTTTTCAGAGGAGCTGCTATATATGAAAAGTATGGACTCGCCATCCTCTGTCCCTGGTCTCTGGCATTAAATAAACAGACTACAAATTCATCGAATTGGATGCGACTTTGGCTTGTATCCACCTGTACGCAGAAGAAGAAAAACAAACTTTTTTTTGGAGTGGAACAGAACGATTTTCGCATTCATGGCGGAGAATTCAAACTCTCAACCTGTAGTAACCACCGCGAGCAGTCCTTATCTGGAATGCGGGAATTCAAGCACAGGGACCCCGTGGTACGACAAAGATTCCATGCTTAGCGTGCCTGAGTACCTCATCCTTGTTGAAGTTGTGAGTAAACTTCACTTTGGCTTTATTAAAACTCGACCAGAATGCGCAATTGCTGAATAAATACAACAGGCTTGTCGTAATCTTTGTTAGCAGCGAGCAAACTTTTCTACTGTTATTCTTATCTTTTGCTTTTTCGCTAGAATCTCCGAGAGCAGAATAGAGCTTTGTTAAGAGCCACGACGTGCTCTGGACTGCGTGGTTGCTAAGCAACCGAATGTAGGCTATTCTCATCTCCAAAACGAAGTTATGCAGCATAAGCGTCATTCAAAGTCGTTCGTGATTTAAGAAATTGCAATATCGTCACCTTCCTAAAATAATTGCCTAAGTCATTTTTCCAGGTTTCTCAGAAAACACAAAAAAATGAACCAATAATTGAATAACACAATTGATAAGCCATTATACTACAGGGGTAGAATTGTATGATCTGTTCAACTGAGGATATGGAGGATTTACCAGAGGTGGCCAGCATCATGAGAAGATGACTTAAGCAAAAAAATAATTTTTGTCAAAAAATGACTTAGGCAATTATTTTAGGAAGGTGACAATATGATAAATTTATTTTCACGGTCAAATTCGTTCACCACCAATCAGGTTGATTGTGTGTTGATTTTTGATGATCACATTTATAACTCATTAAAAGGCAAAAAAAATTGCACTCTTAACACGCCTGCCTTTGTTTTCAGGAGGATATAGTAATGACTGGAGGGCTTCTAGCCTTCACTGTCTGCTTGCAAATTAAGGCTATGCAATATGCTTTGTTTTTACATATATGGACACCTTTGTATGTAGGCTAAAGGTTTGGCTTGCATACGCATAGCCTATGCCTTGCGAGCTGCAAAATCTATGAAGATATTTTGTGATTTGTGTAAGTGATCCTTAATTAAATGCTCAACCTACAGCTTGTTTCATTGTTCTTAACTCATTTGTTTGTGTGTGTGCGTGTGTGTGTTATTGTGGTCAATGTGAATGTTCCTCTTTCTGTCTCAGTGCAGGTGAGATAAGGAAGTGTTGCAGAGGAAGTGAGACTGATAAAGCTGTGTATTTAAATTGAATGTGCTAATGGCTGGTTTAATTCAACAACCCAATAACCCAGTTTTGAAAAAGTAGAGGACTCTACTAGTTTAAATTTAATATTGGTTTGCCACAGCTCATCAAAACATAGGCTATAAATAAAAACTCCCTATTTTTCTTAGCATTTTTACATCGGTTTTGTTGATCCTTTTGTGTCGCCGAACCCTAGTATCTCGAGCACAAAAGAGGGACAAATTCGCCACTTAACATGGGTCATCTCGATTCCGTGACTAAAGATCGTACCTAGTTCACTGCGTATGCGCAGAGTTCGCGTTGCACGCGCTAGCATGACCATTTTTTGGTCTTTCCGGTCCTTCCGGCCGCTTTACATTTGCCCAGTCAGATTGTGATTTTACAGCGGTAGGTCGCTTTAGTTTGTGTGGTCATGTCATAACCACATAATGTCAGTGTTTTCTGGATAAGGGAGGACCCAATTGCAGATATGAGTGTTTATTTACAGAACAGTAACAGGTGAAACAGCAGTGAACGTGAAAACAGTTAGGCAGGGCACACAACAGGAGAGCTGGCTGGTCAGGTCTTAAGACTGGTGATGCTCAGGGATGCGATGACGTAGCACCAGACTAGCTGCCAGGCCATGAGTGTCAACAGCCAGGGTGAAACAGGAGGCAGGAACAAACAATAGACAACACTAGAGCAAATAAATTGGCAAAACTATGACTAGAGAAAAGAAACTAATTCAAAGACAGAAGAAAAACCAAAAAAAAGCTAGTTTTCAGCTAACACTTTAACACTAGCAACACGCAAGGCATTCACACAAAATGAACCAGCAAAGACATGAGTAAAACAAGCACAATATAAAAGGAGCATAGCACATGAGGGACAGGTGAACATACTCAAGCAAACAAGACTAGGCAATGACTAAACAAGGGGGCGTAGGAACTGGAACTGAGGTGGGACAAGAGGACCACATGACAAACATGAACAAAGACAGAGCCATGTGCTCAAGCACAAGACAAACAAGCACACATTGAACAAAGACAAGACAGACAAGACTGTCAGGGCAGGTTATGTTATGTTATGTTATGTTATCCTGACACATAACTACAGTATGTTGTATAATTGATGATTTCATGTTATATAATTATGACCTAGAGCACTTTTGTGATATACACAATGTTTTGTTGATTTTTTTTGTTTGTTGATGGGACGAATGCTGGTGGGTGTTCAAGAGTGATTACGAAATTACACAACACAGATTACACTCCTACAGTACAGAGGCGCAGGAGTTCCCAGATTACATTGACATCGACAAAGACGTTGTTACTGATAGAAGCTTAGAAGCATTTGTTTTCAAGCATACCGTTAAAGGCAAAACGCAACAAAGCATTTTAGACTTTAAAGAAACCATAGTATCCGCGTGTGCAATACTTTTCAGAACTGTATCAGTGCGAAATTACTGTGTTATGAGCGAATGTGTTTATGTGACTGTTTATGCTGTGAGCAAAATTGTGTTTGCAATGTTGGAGAATATGATTAAAGGTTTGTATCGAGAATCGAAGGTGGTTTTTATTGTATACTGGTAAATCTCTGCTGTTAGTTGGTGCACATATGCCTTTTGTTGTTAGCAAACATATACAGTATATGTACATTTTTATGGCATCAAACAAATCGCCATAACTGGCTTTTGATTATCTCGATCCTCGGTTATCTCGATGCTTTTTTGCAACCCCCTAGGCCGTCGACATAACCGGATTCCACTGTATGTTATATATTTATTTTAATAAAATTTATTTTAAGCAACAGGTATTCTTCTATTCTTCAGATTTTGGGCCTGCTGGTATGGGCACTGATTGCAAGCACGGAGTATTTCCAATTTTCCCCATTTGGATGGGTGATGTTTGTGACTGTCTTCTATTGGCTTCTCACCCTCTTCCTCTTCATCGTCAACCTTGCCAATGGAAAAATCCGACAGATTCCTTGGACTACAGTGGTGGGTTCACTTCTATACAGTTCTTCTCTACAAAGCTATGATCAAATTAAAAAGGATGCAATCAAATAGTTGGATTATTTATTTGGATATAAATAATATATTTGGGTTTAGAAGTAAGTCTAAACTATAATTTCAATGACTTCCAAAAACAACATGGCATAATGGTTTTGAAGGAATATTGTTGTACTTATTGTCTTAAATAATTGTAGTTCTGTCCCTGCTCTCTTAGGTTCTCATTTTTAACTGCACTGCGGCTTTATTGTATACTTCGGCTGCTATTGTTGAGGCAGTGTTGGTCAAACGTGGGGTCAGAGGTCATCATGATTTTAATTGCTGGGCAGCATCAACGGTAATAATAATTTTGATGTAGTTAGATCATTGTGTACAAGGCTGTAACCAACATAACTTTGAGGGGAATATATATCAGTGGTAGACTGGTTTTCAGTAGCTTTAAAATCTTAAATGATTACTTGGTCTCCTCAGCACGTAATATGTGGTTACATTCTTGATTATGTAAAATACACATTTTTAATTTACTCTGCATACATTTATCACAATTTGTAATGCTTGCCTCTCTTTTTGTCTCTGTTCTAGTTTTTTGCATTCCTAGTGTCTCTGAGTTACGCTGGTAGTGCGTTCTTCAGTTACAAATCCTGGCACAGAGGAGATGAATAAAGTGTGATGGGTAGATTGTGGTTTTTCCTTTCATTATTCAGGAATGGACTAAACTTGAAAAATATTTTATATTGATGATTTTCTTTTTTTAATTAAATATGAAGAAATGAACCCTTTGCTCTGTATGTATTTGTAAAATCCAAAAATACACATATTTGTCTAATGTTTTGATATTCTTCTCCTAATTTATATGGATATTACTTATTTTAACTATAATTATTTTAACTTTATTGAATGGAGTATAATCATAAGGCTTATTGAATTGTTGTGAATAAATAGACATTTAATGTTTCACCTACATGAATGTTGATTATTATTTGCATGATCTAAAAAGATGTTTAGACTAAACAGATTTTTTTATGAGAGCCTCAAGAAATGTGAGCGCAACTCAGTTCTCACAAAACATTTTCCTTTTGCATCCTTGTCAAACCAAACTGTTGTATTACATTTGTTCTTTGAAATAGGATCTAAGTAATTTGCTTAACGTTTACATTTTGCATGAGCACAATGTCAAATGTCAAACAAAGGCAATGCTGGCACACAATTTAAGTTAGCTACTCACATTTGGCAAAGCAGGAAATAAAGTTCACAAAAGTGCATCCATACAAACCACCACACACAAAATCAGAGATGTGCTTGTCAAATATGTTTTAACTATTACAGGGATGTGATGAGTAATGATGTGATTACGTACTGAATAGTGTTTCATACTCTCAGACATTAAGAGCATGTATGACTTATGCAGTAAAATTGAGCAACACGAGATAATAGCGTCAGACGCCGTTTCCTGGCATGTACACGCTCTCGCCTTTTGTCTTTTGAAGTGTATATAGTGACATATCAACCACCGAACAATGATGGAGGTTTTATTTCTGGACTACTTGCTATCAAAACAAGGAATTCTGAAGATAGCTCAGCTCGTAAGTGTTTTAAATGGACTCTTATGACAGTATAACAATGAACGTGCTTTTCCGCGTTTCATTTCTGTGAATGATAAAATCCGTTTAAATACTAAAATCAATTTAATCGTGACTGTGAATATTTATAGTTCGAGAGGAAACAGTATTTTATGTGTGTGCAGATATTTCTTCTGGTGGCGTTCATTTGCGTTCGCTCGACTTGGTACAACAGCTTTTACGCCTTCGGTTTCTATGAAGGGGTCACGCTGGGTTACTCCGTCATAATTGTCCTTTACCTGTTCCTGAATGTCTTTGGGCTTCCGAAAAGGGCATCATTTATGAACTGGCTCATAACTGTGAGTATTGTGCTTCATATAATATGTGCTACTCTATTTCTAATCACTATACCTTAGGTAAAGTTCACATTTTCCACCTAATAGTAATTTATCTGTATTTGGGTAGTTCACACATAAACTATATTAAATTATATTAAATCTAGGATAGGCTTGTGTCAGTTTTAGATAACAAACATTCCAACAAACAAGCAAATATATTTTTTGGAACAAGGTAACTAGTTACCAGCTTAAACTGTATTTTCCAAGCAGGGATATCAAGATTTTTGCTAATCATGTATGTGTGTGTGTGTGTATATACATATATGTGTGTGTTTGTATATAAAGGGGAAAGTAACCTTTTTGTCTTAACCTGTTAATTTTAAATGGTAATATGGTGTGGCAATATAGTGTTACAGATATTTTGTGTAGTCTGTCAGTTAATGTAAGATCATAAAACTTTGATGTGTAATAATTATACTTGATAATTATCAAAAAGTGCAGTTTGAAATAATTTATATGGATTATAGTATGTCAAACTATGTTATACTTTTCAACTTTCCATTGTTCTTCCCACATTTTCATGTCAACTGCTACCCACATTATATGATATGTATATATACTGTATATGATTATGGATGAAGAATGTCTTTCCATTTGTTGTTCAAGGAGTTTGTGCTCGATATACTGGGATTCATCTTCATCTCCACCGGGTCCATTGTAGCTGCTTTGAAGTCTTATGATGTCCCTATTCTGGTTGCCGCCTCAGTAAGGGCTTCATCAGTTTTAATATAGCCCGCTGAGTTTTATTACATTCAATCAATTAAACTTGTGTTGAAAGAAAAGTCATTATTTTGTAGACAAAAAAGAAAAAAAAGTTGTCTGGAATTTTGCTGGTTTGGTCTTCCCATTTTGCAGCATTTCTTTTCCATTACTGCTCACCTCCCTGCACTATATTTGCAATTCTGTCAGAATGATAATATTGTAAGCTTTTCTGGTCTTTGTTTTTCAGGTATGTGGTCTTCTGGCTTCATATCTCTTAGCTGGTAGTGTGATACTGTTGTTTGTTGCTGCTCGCAACTCACAACCTGCAGGTAAGTTAAGAGCTGTGTGTAGTTTCTTTTCCTTCTGCATATCAGTAAATTAAGATAAACTGAACATAGCTGGATCTGCAATGTGTTTGTGTACCCATTGATCTGAACTCTTTATCTAAAATAATGTATTTTTATTCCAGATTCTCCAGTATAAAAACATGTGTCCTGATATTTATAGCTCTAAACACACAACAGCATGGATGGGGAATTGATAAAGGGTATGGTTGTTTCAGTACATTTACATGGAATATAAAAGACTATCAAAATATCGATTATTGCATTTTTATTGATTTTTTATATAGATTTTGTTTTATTGTAACCACAATTTTATACTGTGTTACCATAAATCATTAAAAAAATTATTATAATACCCTGAAATCTAAATAATGGCCTTTATTTTGATCAAAATAATGTTATAATAGTCTCGACACTTTAGTTAATTACTTGTTTACCAATTTATTATTTTCTTGAGCACTTTTGTTAATTTTTATTGGTTAGGTGGCCACATCTAGTTTGTCATTAATGCTTTTTGAAGGAAAAAGGTTAATACAAAAAAAAACAAGCAACCAATATAAATTGTAAATATGTTGAGTTAATTTCAACATTTAGTAAGCTGTTCCAAGTAAGAACTTTTTTTTTGCTGAGACCACAGACTTCCTGTGTCGTAACGCAGTTTCCTTGCTCTCTCCACCCACAGAAAGAATAAAGACAGCAACCATTCCCAATAAATACAACTTTAATAGAATGATTACAGACCTGATCCAGAGAAACATCACTACATCTTGTGAAATTACAGGACCATAATAGCGTATGTTTATTCCCCCCCGCCCCGCCTTTCGTCTCATAAGAAGTTCAATTGATGACTGTACATGCAGGTGAGGGTGATCAGAGATCTCACCTGCCTTGCCACCTCTGCCTCTCCCCCTCGCACTACTAATCTCTAGCCATTAAAGTCTCTAAACAGACAAATCAGGCTGAATTTACTAATTTTGCTAAACTCCTGCACACACACACACGCACACTCAGACACACACACACATCAATGTAAAGACAGTAACACTGATCTTGTTTGCATGATCTTTAGTGCATTAATTAATAAACAGCGCTGTAACTGGCTGTTGTTGAGAGATGAAAACAAAAACACCCAATTTTCAAGCTCTTACGAACATAGAAAATAAACAATTTTTACACCGGACATAGTTGTCAGTCTCATCAATATCTTGTTCAGCAGTTACACAGACTTCATAAACCATGTCTAAGCAGCTAAAAACTCTCGCTCCCCAATGAAGTGTACTACTTTGCTACAATCAGCATTGTAAGAGATTATTTTCAGTGTCATTGCCTTATATTGTGTAATAGAGCAATATTTAGATACTTTTATCATATGCAACAGATCATTGATGATGAATCTGACTTGGTGACTCCGTTGACAGTCTCTCAGCAGCAAATAAGGGGTCATGAATATTTTAAAGCATTGAAATCAGGTCAGTTTGTTTGATTTGGTCCTGTGATCAATACAATTAAGAATAGGGCAGGTATTAAGAATGCTAAAGATGACCATTTAATAAAAACACCAACTCAAGGTGACCATATCTAATGAATAATTTTATCAAATTCCTCACTGACTGAAATGTGCTGCTTCCCTTTATTTGTAATCTTTTTGTTCAGATGAGGTAAGGAGTTTAGAGGAGTAAAAATGTGCGTTTTTTTTTTATCAGAAGCTGACTAACTTTTACTCTTGGCAAACAGGGTCCTTCATATAAGATAATTCACTACCAAAAGTCAAAGAACAGTCTAAATTGCATACAGAGACAAGTTCACAAACCCCCTTCACTTTCTAATTCAGACTTGTTTCTACATCCCCATTTCCTCTCTAAGCCTCTCTTGTAGTGTCCAACACTGAACTAATGTCCTTCTTTTTATTAGAATCCTGCCTTTGTGGTTATTTATGGACCTGACCGCTGTACATGTGTGCGTGTGTGGAGACAGACATAGCAATTTGCTTGACATGCAGCTTCAAGTCACTGGCCTTACAAAGTAATAAACAGGAATAAATCCCCCTTCTGAACAAGATCAAGAGAAAGAGTGAGGGAGAGGAAGGGAGGAGAGGTGGCAGAAGGGAGGCAGGTTCACGGGGGGCAGAAAGAGCAGTGTAAAGTGGGAGGGGCTTGCCAAGGAATAAACCCGCCTCTTGTTCAAGACTCGTCGTTTTCAGCAGGGGGTGTGGTGGCGTTAGGGGCTGAGTCCAGGTCAGATTTATTGGAGATCCGGTCCAGCTCAGCCTGGACATCTGTCAACCCCAGCTTGGAGCCTAAGAATGAATCAGAAAAAATTGGATAGAATTAGTACGAGTATGTTGACCACATTTCAGATCACGTTGTTTGGAAACAGCATTAATCAAAGATTTAAAAGGATAATCTGGGTCCAATACAAGATAAGCCCAAAATGCAGCAATTGTGGCATAATGTTAATTACAACAAAAATTTCTTAAAAATAGAATAATAATAATATTGAGGTTAAGGTAATCTTATAAATAAACAAGGCCAATTCTTGGAGGCCAATTCTACTACACATCGGCCCCATTCACTTCCATTGTAAGTGCCTTGGTTTGAAGAGGGGACATGTTGAAATACATTTTTGTGGTAATAAATATTATGCCACATGTGCTGCCGATTGAGATTAACTTGTATTGGATCCAGAATAATTCTAAATCAGCAACAAGAGATGGCAATACACTTAAAGCCTTAGCGTGTCAGAGTTTGTGAGTCTGTGAGTGAACGATTTACCACAAGAGCAAGTTATTGCATCCCAATTGATCAATGTTAAGCAGAAAGATCAGAAACAAGAATTAAGAAGATTTTTGGAGCTTGAAAGAGAAAAAAAGAAAATACATAAAGATGGAATGAATGGATGTGAAAGATGGTTAATGAACCTTCACACAGACTCACACACGCATTCAGCCTGAAAAGGGGGGGGCGAGGGTAAATAATTGATAAATAAATCGAAGGAACATTCAGCCAACGCAATAATATTAAGCATGCCGTGAAATACTGTACAAATTATTCAAAATTTAGCTGCGAATGAGTACCATGTGTACTTATGTGTACTAGGGCTTTAAAAGGTACGATTCACAATGCTAAGACTATGTTGATTTAGAAAGTATAACTGAAGCTTTGTATGTGAGCACTGAATTTGTTTCACACTGTTCCACAAGGTGGTAAAACTGACCCAGGTCGCTTATTCAAGTAGAAAACAAACCTAAAGAGATGGACCACCAACAAAATAGTGGAGAACGCAACAGCAGACGCTCGCAAAGACAAGCGATTGTTTGATTGGGTTATGAGAAAATTTTGTTTAAAAAGAATATTAATTTAATTTAAAAGTATACAAAAACAGTTTTAGCATTCATAACTCTGAAACGGGACACCAGAAGAGAAAGTAATCATTTAATTTCTTAATAAAATAAATGTATCAATTGCGACAGTAAGTACAGTACATTTACAACATTACAAAAGATTTAGATTTCAAAGAAATGCCTTTAACTAAGGGATCCTGAAAAACATCTTCATGGTCTCCACAAAAATATTAAGCAGCACGGCTGTTTTCAACATTAAGAATGGTTTCTTTAGCAGCAAATCAGCATATTAGAATGATTTCTGAAGGATCATGTGACACTGAAGACTGACAATTCAGCTTTGGTTTCACAATATCACTATCTTTTTTTATCAAATAAAAGCAGTATTAGTGAGCATAAGCAACTTCTTTTAAAAACATTTTAAAAGATCTTGAACAGCAAACTATTTAACAGTAGCATTATTGCATATCATTTCAATTATATACACTTAGTGTAGTAGTAGTAGCAGATAATGCTAAATAGTCTCCAGATAAGGACTTTGTAAGCCGTACCTAGAAAATCAAGCCAAATTTAAAGATAACATATGGAATTAATGAAGCTTCATGCAGTGATTATTAGGCAGCCTTAAATTGTTCGTCTCCCGTCGAGTTTCAAATTGCACAATGTTAATAACAAAAGATAAGACGAGGGGTCAGAAACAAAAAGGACAGGTGACGTTTAACACATGCACAAGTTAAACATGCACAAGTGTGTCAATTTGACATAAGAAATTCATAGTGGTTATAAAAAGCGAGATGCAAAACTGGTTAAAGTAAAAGGATGCAAGTGAGGGAAAGTCGCCTAACACACACCTTAGCGTGGCCAACATCCCCTGGCTAACACACATGATGAAAGACAGTTTGAAGGGGTTAAATATCATGACCGATGAACAATGTACACGAATATTGTTACTCACTCATTCATACATATGTACGAAAGAAAAAGAAAAAAGGTCAAAACTATTACAAATAGACTCAGGGTAAAGAATAAATAAATTTCAGGGAAGAGGATGATGATTAGGAGAGGTCAGTGCCACCAAAGAGGTACTTTACCTTTAATACACTCCCATAAAATAAAGCTGCATTATGGGCTCAAAAAGAAACGAAGATGCAAAAGCATAATAAGGACACAATGGTGTGCCATAAACCACTGTGTTAGCCGTGTTAGTTTTAAAGCTGAATGCTAAATCATATCACAAATGCGGTATATACCTGTTAATAATTCAGAACAAACTATTTTTGAATTTCTTGTTCAAGTTTAACTTCAAAGTGATAGTTAATAATATATAAATAATAAAAAAAGATAGATAAATCATTAAAAAAAATTCAATCCTGTATGACGATTTCTTTGGAACACAAAATAAGATATTTTTGAAGTGTTTCAACTTGTCAATATAATGAAATTCAATGGACTCCAAAACAACAATGAACCCACTTTTATAGTATGGGGGGGGGAAACATTTTAAAGCATCTTCTTTTGTGCTCCACAGAAGAAAGCCTGACAGAGATTTGGACAACAAAGGAATACAAATTGTCATCGCTTACTCACCCTCATAAGGAGGTGGCATGTATGGTAATGTAATACGTTACATTTTGGAATAGATTACTGCGTAGTAATCTTAATAATCTGATGCACTGTGAACAATGAGGGTGACATTTCAGCTTGAATCATTAACTGGGATTTTAGCTGCACATGCAGAGGAGATTTTAAATCGAATATATTTTACCATCGCTGATGTCAAAGATCTGGGATGGGAGGACAAAGGCACAGGAGAGGAGGGTGATGAAGACAATATAATGACAAACAAACAAAAAGGGAGAACAGGGGACAAACTTCAGTGTTGTTCACTTCAATGTGCACGACATGAAAAGACAAGATTTGAAGTGTTTTGAAGAAAATAAATCTCAAAGACTTGCTCCACCATTTGCAACATCAAGATTTTATCATCATCCGTGTTAACATAACTCTTTCTGAGGGCTGCGTTTCATACAAGGTATTTTTTTAGGGAGATATTTGTCATTTTTAAGCCATGTATTGCAATCTTAAAAGGTTAAGACGACACTCCAAGGAAACAGCATGTTTTCGTAGGTTGACAGTCACACTACTGCTTTTATGAAATTGATGTTGAAAATGGCAGACAGTCTCAAAAACAGGCCAGAGTACAATTTGTATCATCTATTATATTGAAATTCATCATACTAAGTAGTTGTAAAGGTCATTTTACATGGTATGCGATTAGATTGTCACCACTGAGGCGCTGTTGAATGTCTCAATGCCTGCACAACGATGCCCGCTACTGCTTCAGCTGAATGCTAGCATCCTTGAATTAGATGATTTCTGTATATACCATATTCTGTGTTACATGTAAGTGAAAGTTAATAAGAAAAACAAGATTAACAAAATAAAACATTTTATTCTCCATACAATATATTATTTATGTTCCAATATTCATGACCAAATTTAGTCTTATGGTACGGTCACATTTACTGTTGTTCTGTGAAATCCAGGAATTTCCATAAAAATATAGTGTAGTTTGGAATTTCGCAAGGGCTCGAAAGGCTCCCTTGCGCATATTTCACAACAGGTTCACCCTAAAATTTCATTTGATATGTAATACACATGCTACTGTTCAAAAGTTTGGGGTCAGAAAGATTTTTTTTTTTATTAACAAGCTAGTTCCGTGTCAACTCAACCAAAGGACCCAAGGCTTAGAAATGTTCTAGATAAATCAGAGATAAATAATGTTGCATTATATGCCAATAATGACATATTGAAAAAGCACACAATTGGCATACACAATTCAAAGAGTTCAATTCCCAACTATATCGGGATTTCAATGCATCTTCATGAATGTATTAAGTTGTACACATTTGAAAATCAAAAGTGGGCCACTCTGCAGATAGATGTTAATTTTGTCTTTTAAAGAGGTTTGAAATTAGAAATGGGCTTTGTTTCCCTTCATCAAAAAAATTGCATAGAACCATCCCTGTCCGAGTACTGTAAATATTATTTTCCAAAGTTTGTGTGCTGAGCCAGAAAGATATCTTAACATCCTTTTAGGTTTTGCTTCATAATAAATTTCTCTTTTGGAAACTTCACTTTTAAGGCCATATGATTCAATCCCAGAGATATGGAGATCCCAATGTTACAATGTTTAAATTGTTACATTTTATCCAATATTCAATGATTGAAAGAAAATGTGGGTCACTTAGCATAAAGCTAAAACTTACTGTATTTAAGGAAGTATCTCTGAAAAAGAAATAATCGAAAGTTGAAATATATCCTGTTCCCCCTCTATCAAAACAACTGCATAGAACATGCCTATCTTAGAGCCATAAATGTATTTTGCTTGCCTTTAACCATAGTAGTATTAAATATATCTTAATATGATACAGTTTCTGGTTCTTAAGAAATGTTTCTTTTGGAAACTTAATTTAAGGCTATATGGTTCAATCTCAATGCAGCTCCATGTCCAAATAGTTGAAATATACCCATTTTCAATGGTTGAAAACCAAATATGATTTGCATTTATTCAGTTATGACTGTTCAAAACACAATATATGCAAATACGCAACACAGGGTTACCACATGTATAGTGTGACGTCATTATGAATAACCAGAATTAATTGTTAACTAGTTAAACTATGAGCAGCGTGAAACATAAAATAAGATAACCCAGGATTCCATTCACCCAGGGTTTAGAATTATCAAGTGCAAGAGCCCTTAAATGTTTCAAAGTTTGAGGTACTATCAGTGATTCCTGCAAAAATGGCTGATAGCAGAGGATACTACTCAATTTATTACTATGCTTCACGTTATAACATTAGGAAATTAAAATACTTAATCTAAGTGAGGCAAATCTTGGTTTATTGATGTGAATACAATGTGTGGAAAGAGCAAACACACTTTCCTAGGAGGCGTGAAAATAAAACATGACAAATTTAGTTACAATACTGTGTATTTGAATTGTACTAGATTCAGAAGACGTTTAAAGGAACAAAACTCTTTCTTCCAACTATCTCAAACAGATTCAAATACAGCATTTTATGAACAGACTGCTGAGAGCAAGTTAATGTGCACTAATTTTTATGCACTCAGACAGGCACGTTCTATACAACTTGTTGATGAATGTAACAAGCGTCATTTCATGTTTGAACATTATTCATTCTTCAGACATTCCTCTTTAAATACAATAAGTATCAGCTGTCAGTGATTCAAATTTAGTTTTTGACCAATCCAACAATTTATGCTTTGAGCCATACTAAGATCCCAATATCTCTGGAATTAAACCATATAAGGCCTACAAAATGAAGATTGCAAAAGAAAAGTCGGTTAAGAATCAGAATATATAGGGTATATAATATATACAGATATGTAAACTTTTTTAAAAACTGAAACTATTGGCATACAATGCAACAAACATTGCTAAAGTCAACAGATTTAATATTTAATATCTGACATGCCAATCTGTGTAAAAATAAAAGAATGATGCGGCCATCTTTCTAAAATAATTTTCCCCAGAAGAATTTGCCTCCAAATTTACCCTCTATAAAATAGTGGATTACTCAAATATTAATCTATGACATTCAATATTTTGGCTTTCATCAGGAAAAAACTATGAATAAGGAACTGTCTGAAACTTGATTGATTTGGTAGTGTAAATCCTCTCTGAATGGTCATTAGCCATGTTTCCATCATCCTATTTTAATGCAAAGTTTGGGATATTGCATTAAAAAAAAAACGCGTGATGGAAATTCTAACCCACCCCCACTAATGCGCTTAAGTAAATCGGATCTTTAAAAAAAATCTGATAAGAAATGCGGATAAACTGAGATGGAAACACATTTACCAAATAAATCCCTCAATACTCAAAAAAAAAGAAAAACTGGCATTGAGGATGCGGTTAGATAACTGGACTAACTAGTTGATCAATTTCATTGCACAACATCTTAAATGTTGTATTGCATAATCTGAAATGCCTGAGCAAAAGTCTGCCATCAAACTGATTTGTAATAACAACCTCCCAGAACTCTCTCAAATGATTGCATTCACAATTATCAGGCATCCTAAGTCAAGATAACATGACAGCATTTATGTCGTTTCGTCTGCGCGCTCTGAGGAGTAAGTCATTTATGATGTAGGACAAAAGAGCCACAGTGGCTTCCCCAATTGCAACAAATTCCATTTTACTACAAATAGTTTGTGCCAATTTCCCAGGAAGTGAAAATCTTGCTCTTGAACATATGGAATAGAAACTATGCTTTATTGTTTTAAGCGATACTCCAATTTTATGCTTAAGTTACATTCACAACTTCGAATGGAAGCATAGCTAATCAGGTCACAAAACCTAAAACTGTTTAATCCAGCATGGAAGTGCAACTAGGAGTAATGCACAACAACACTTGCAGTTTCGTACCATGTAAAACAGGTTTTATACAGAATTTTCTGTTGTTGATATGCAAATTCAAGCCCTTCAAGTCAAAACACTTCGAATACACATATATATGAATGTGTGAGTGATGGTGTCAAGGAGGATCCCTCACCTGACTTGCGGACTGTTCCTGGTGTGTTGCTCCCTCCTCCTGTAGGTTGGCCACCTGGGCCAGGCGAGCCTGCTTTCTTAGTCAACAGACTATTGAAGAAGTTAGCCAGCACGCCCTCACTGGTCTGACCTCCTGCAATGAGAAATTATAATAATTAGCACAACCATTCAAGCTGATACTCAACCTAACTAGCCTAAATTAGTTTCAGAACAGAATATGACTATTTTAAATGGTCCTTTTTGTCCATGATGGTCTTGTTGACTAAAAGCAGCATTGCACCTAACACTCTAATACAACTAACACTCTCAATTGATAAGACAGTAGAGTTTTACTAGACTGTTAGGGTTAGAATAAGTTGACATATACTTGCAAAGTGACTTCTAGATTGTAGAATGCCTGTTGGGGACCATCGCAATAAGGAGTTAGCAAATATTAAGCAGACAGTCTACTAATACTCTAATGAGTTAGTTGACATGTAGCGTTACCCAAAGCAGTAATATTTACCAGACCCTACACTGGAATTAAAAGTAAAGTAGGTGAAGTCAAAATGACAGGCTAAGAGAAATTCAGCAAGGAAACGAGCTTTAATTCCAACAAGCTTTCCTAATCCTCTGCAAACGTAGCAGCAATGTTCCTATGATCTAAACCCTTAAGTCCTCCTTATCTGCATACAGTAAGAGATCCTGGAACACATTCTCTGGAGACACTGAAAGTATATTCATGATCACACCCTAAACGCTAACATTTTTCCCATAAAGCTAAATAAATAAGCTTTGCCACAAAAAGAGGATGGGATCTCATTTTGAAGGTCAAATGTACATTCTTCCTAAGATGAGACGGTGGTAAAAAAACAGGAAACCAGATCCAGTGAATGCCCAGGAAGTAGAAAGGTGTGATTCCAAAAGCTGTTGCATCCAAGTTGGAAAGATGCAGCCGAGGGGAGAAAACAGAGAGCAGGATACAGAAGGAAAGAGAGAGAAAGGTGGAGAGAAGACGGAGGCATGCATCCTAAATACAGCGCTGTTATACACACCTTTCATGTTGGGATCAATCTTCTTGGTACCTGATTGCATGGGCATGACGTTTGCCACATTGGCCGCCGCCGAACGGTTGGTCGTCCTTGGTGAGCCAGTGGGAGCTCTGTTTGTTGGGTCCTATTACACACACATACAGAAATGTTTTAGGATTAAAAAGAAGCAATACAAGCATTGTGCAGTAATTAGTATTGATATTTACTTAAATCACTTTGGATAAAAGTGTCTGATAAATTAATCCTCATAAATGTCATACAGCAGAATAAGGGCTTCACCCAAAACATGATTCAACAAAGAGTAACACTCTGGGCTGAAATCTAAATAAAGCATATGTAAAACTCACCACTGGTCTTCCTGCAGTGGCTGGAGGCTGTTTAGATAACAGAGACTGAGAGCAAAGACAAAAAAGTAATAATTCAGAGTTCATTTCTTTCCTGTTTGGTAATGATTTCTTTCATGGATTCATGGAACAAAACTTAAATCGTGAGTTGTAGACTCACTGAATCTCACTTTATCCCATATTTAGAGTTAGACAAAAAAAAAGAACCCTTTGGGTAATGTTTGTGTGTGTGAGAGTGAGAGATGATGGCAGGCCAAGTAATAATAAAAAAAAAAAAAACATTCCAATTGCGGATTGCAAGGTGGTAAGGGATAAATCATTGGTGTGTCGATTTTAATAAAAACACTGAACTCTCATTTAACGGTAAAACAAAAAAGCACCTTTTCAAAAGGAGTTTTTCAGGGAAAACCAATCAAAGAAAAAACAAATGCCTTGTGGCAGCGTTTTACGTAAACAGTTAACCTAGAAAAAATTTGTGTTGAGTTAGGGTATATGATTTGTAATGAGCTGTGAAGCACTGTATATGAAATAAATAACTAAAACCCATTTCCAACCTATGCTTGGGCTGAATGCATTTAATTTCTTATGTGTGTGTTTGTGTGTTGTGGTCAGGAAGTCACAGTGACATTTCAATTTAACTTTAAAGAAGTAAAGCTTGTGTTTAGGCCATTAAGGCAATGCAATTTTGCCAAATATTTTTTTTACATCAATTGAATTTTCATTTAAAAGCTCAGGATATAATGTTACCATATCATGCGTAACACTGAGAATTTGAAAAATTGTAATGTTACGATTGGGTGCAGAAATCTAAATTAGACAAAATAATTAGTTGCTGTTTATATATACAGTAAT
The DNA here is from genome assembly GCA_037043235.1 of Rhodeus uyekii. NCBI lineage: Eukaryota > Metazoa > Chordata > Actinopteri > Cypriniformes > Acheilognathidae > Rhodeus > Rhodeus uyekii. Next base: position 391,810 of record JAWRVZ010000070.1, read on the forward strand.
ACCTCGGTTTACGAGCGACTTGGTATACGAGCAAATCGGTGTACGAGCAAGGAGGGTCGAATCGGTGTACGAGCATTGTATCGGTGTACGAGAAAAAAATTCCCTCACCCATGCGCAGTTCTGTGTGGAAAAAGTCCTAACGCTCAGCATCCTTGTGCGCCTTTTTACATGAAATATCCTAATGACAGCCTCTCATTACACAGTCAGGAGGTTCCAACCCCTTTTATAACCCCTTAACTCATTCATTGGCTCTATCATTCACCACAGTGATATTTTTATAAATGATTTACAGAAGTTTTTACCTCATATTCTAAACATTAATTAATTGTGATCACTATTGTTCACGTAGTGAAATATACACGGTTTTAGCCAAATAATAAACAAAGTAATAGGGTTAGACAAATCATATTTTTATACAAACAACATATAAGCCTCTCCTACAAATGAGCACTGTTTTCATGTTCGTCGGACCTGCCGTTTCTCTGCAGTATCGGCAAAAGCACAAGGAGTAAAATGTGACTTCTTACCCCGTGAGCGGGGCTCCTTTTAACAGACAGCGGGTTAGTTGTAACACCATGTTATCCAAGTTCATTCACGTATTTTTATTTGTTTAAAAAAGTTGCGTCTTGATGATCATAAGCATAACTTTTTTCCTTTATTTTTTACATTTGTTGTGTTTTGAACAATGTAATGACATGAAAAACGTTTTAATAGGTTAATACAATGCAAAATATATGATTATTGATGCAACTTGTTCAATGCGGCTTAGTGTTACAACTAACCCCGCGCTGTCTTGTTTACTTCAGGACCGGATAGCAGCCACTATGTGTTTTTCACGTCTTTCAAAATGGTACCATCTTTTAGCCAAGAAGATGGTAATCATAACAATATAAGATTAGACTAACAATCTTTCACACATTCTTTGAAAATCGAAAAACAACTACTATAACAAAAAATATTTACATGCTGCCAAAAGAGTTTTTCCTGTGGTTCTCATCCAAAAAAAAAAAAAAAAAAAAAAAAAAAAAAAAAATCGCTGTTACTATTTACCCCGCGTTACTTTGTGCCCCGCGCTCCCCTAGTTCTCTCGCGGCTCTCGCGAATTCGTTCGTTCGCGGCTCCCGCGAATCCGTTCTCTCGCGGCTCCCGCGAATTCGTTCTTTTCGTTCTCTCCCATGTTCCAGACTTTAACTCTGGATTATCACTCTTTGTTTTCTGCACTACTATATTACTATTATTGCTTTCATCCTTGCTTTCCCCGCTCCCCTCTCCTCCCTCCTCTCTCTCCTCCAAGCAGGCTGCTCAAACCTGACTTGCATTACAGTAAATTGTCAAGTATTTCTAGAGTTTAATTGTCAATTATTAATTAGTATTTATATAAGATCTTAATGGTTACAATTTTAACTGCAATTAATAGGGTAAAACCAAAAAAATATTTAAAAATGGGCATTTGTGGTCATGTGGAACGAATTAATTGATTTTTAGTGCATTCTTATGGGGACATTTGTTTTGGTGTACGAGCATTTTGGTTTACGAGCTCGCTCTTGGAACGAATTAAACTCGTAAACCGAGGTATTACTGTATATATAAATAAGATTAATGTTTTATTAAATGGATCAAGTGGCAAGAAAGTCATGTATTGATAGGAGGGATTTCTATTGTTATATGTATTTGTTTATTTATTTTTTTACACTGTCTATTCATCTTTGTATACATTCAGCTCTGCCATCACAGGAATAAATGATGTATATTTTAAAATACAAAACCTATTTTAAAATTGAAATAATACTTCAAAATATTACTATTAAAATTGTAGAAAATTACCGACCCCAAACTTTTGAATTGTAACATGTATAACATGTATACAATTGCAACACCCCACCCAGGCACTCTGGGGGGAATTTTTTTTTTTTTTTTGATAATGATGTAAAATATTTAAATATTAATTACCTGCAACTTCAGTAGAAAAACTTGGTCATCCTCAGCTTGAACTTCCTTCTCATGTACAAACTGGAAAGACATTTCAGAAATGTTCAAATGGTCAGTCACAAAGAAAGAGAGAATCTACAGCTAATTGCACATACAATGGCAAACCTCTAATCAGGAGCGAGCCTTTACCTTTCTAACTGGAGGTTTCACTATTACATCTTCAAAGTTGTCATCTGCTTTTACTGTCTGGAAATTTTCATGCAAAATGGCAATCTTTTTTTCATTGTCCCATCCTGACGGACTGAAAGTGAAAGACAATATTAATACATTTACCATTTAGATAAATATTTGAATTACCCATTTTACACCAATAATCTGATACGGAAAAAAATATTTAGCCGTTAATTACATTGTTTTCTACATAAAGATTATAAATAATCCGCAAATGATTTTGATTACATGTGCAGACTTTAGTAGTATGTTCCATTACATCCAAACACTCACATAAACACAGAGTCTTTCTCCACCACCTGAGCTGGGATGTTGAAGGGAAAACCGTATAACCTGTGAACGAGGTATTTATATAACAAATCTAGATTTTTGTTCTCCTTCATGGATGTGTAGAGTAGTGCTGCCCCATCTGAAAGGTCACTTGTGAAGGAGAAAAACAAGATGAGGTTACATTTAAGCAGAAATACTTTGACTCTCCCTACTTGTAAAGATTTTTGGAAAGCAGCCCTTTTGGAAGGGCAGCAGATAATTTTACCACCCTCTACTGTTAAACAAGACATTAAACGGCATGATATTGTGATATATATCCGAGGGAAATGACTTCTGGAATGAGAAAATTGTAGGGTGGAATTGGATTTAGTCCTTCAGGAATTGACTGGATTGTAGGAAGTTGGGCATCACTAACTAAATTGGCAGATCTAAATGTCAGTTTGCGGATGGATGGATGGATATGTGTATATATATATAGCTTTTGTTTAAAGATTGCGAACAAACAAAATGGGTTTGGATAGGAGCCTAAATGTGAACGCACAAAAATGCCTTTGTGGAGAGTACTCACGTAAACACAATTGGTTATGTTGCAAGTAAACGTATACAGTTGAGTAAGTTTTGATAATTCTGAAATTTCACTGATATTTAAAATCATATCAAGACTGATCATATCGATTACAAGGGCATATTAATTTTTTTTTAAATAATGATGTGCACGGATAAATAATTGTTATATTCTGTAAAAAAAAAAATATATATATATATTTGTCAATATTCATGGCAAATTTGAGATGTAGCGCATGTACCTGTGCAGCCCCTGTTGTATTATTACACTACTGACCAGGGCAGCTCAACTATGGCAAAAATCATAACAGTTTAGGTCAAAATTGAAATCCCGATTATTTTACATGATCGATGGTGGGCGATATGATCAGTTTTATTTCACAATGAGTTATTTTAAATATCAGTGAAATTTCACAACTATCAAAACTTCAGCAAAAATGAACACTAGGTTAACGTAAGAAAAAGCTCCTCAAAATATTTACATAAGACAAGTAAACAGTCAGCAATACAACAAGAACAAAGAAACTACAGTGGAGTTCGGTTATGTCGACGGCCTCGGGGGTTGCAAAAAAGCGACGAGATAACCAACACCCAATATGACGATTTATTTGATGAAGCGATTGCATGCTATAAAAATGTACACTGTATATGTTTGCTAACAACAAAAGGCATGAGCACCAACTAACAGCAGAGATTTACCAGTATACAATAAAAATCACCTTTGATTCTCGATACAAACCTTTAATTATATTCTCCAACATTGCAAACACAATTTTGTGAGGCCATCACGCTGTACTAGATTGCATACTTTCTTGCGTTCTGACTGTCTAATGTGCTTTCTCAACAAACCTGAATCTTCAATCCGCAGCGGCGCTGAGCAGACCACGTGTCAGAAACAGGGATGTGTTTGTGTGTGTGCGCGTTGTGTGGCTGTACTAGATTGCATATTTTTTTGCGTTCTGTCTGTCTAACAAGTATGCCCGCGTATTATCACCAATGAACGGCTTTAACCAGCCTTGGAATTCAGGGTTTGACTCCCACTCCTTCCTGTATTTTTGGGTGTACAGTTTTGACTTAGACATGATAAACAACCCAGCTAGTTAGCTTTTGTCACAGACAGGTGCACACACACACAGTGGACGAGAGTACGTGACTGAGGCTGTGTGAGTCAAACAAATGCAGCGATTTATGCAGCGATTTAATTATTTTTTTAGACAAAGAACATTTGACATCCTGTACTGCCATTGTGTAATCAGCCAGCGGCGGCTTGCCGGACATGCTCGATTTATTTGCACTTGGAGGAGTGAAGATCTGCTCTGCCTGCATCTGGGCGGATCTGCTGCGTGCAACGTAAACTCAGCGCATGCACAGTGAACTCTCAGTCACAAGATAAACATGTGAAGTGGCGTATATCTCCCTCGTTTTTGCTCAAGATACTAGGATTCAGCAACATAACAGAATCAACATAAGCCGCAAGAAAATAATAAGGCAAATAGGAAGTTTGGCTATTCCACTTCAAAAACATTGACATAATAGTGTTGGCGAGTTAACCGTGACTCGAGATAAGTGAACTCCACTGTAATTACAAACCAACTGGACAAATTAATACAACAGAACAAAAATACAAATTAAAGTGTGTTTAAAGTTTTTCAGGAAGATGTACTAACACTTTTCAGGTAATAGCCTATAAATAAATAAAAACTTTAATAATTTAGTTAATTTAGTCAAGATTACTGAGTGATTTTCCTTCGTCATTTGTTGTTTGATTAATATGAATGATCGACTGCAGTAGGTACATTAGGCTGCTGTCACTTTTACACCTGGATCTAATATACAGACACATGTTTTCTTTCTCCACAGTGTACGTTTACGTGCAACATAACCCATTGGGTTTACGGGAATACTCTCCACAAAGGTATTTTGACATTTTTGTGCGTTCACATTTAGGCTCATTTCCAAACCCCTTTTGCTTATTCGCATTTGGCAGAAAAATATGTATCTTTTTTTCTTTTAATAACACGGTTTAATATCAAACACGTTCCGCAGTTTAGCAACGGTCGACTGCATTTTACAACACACTTATCTGGCTGATTTGGATGCAAGTTTGGGGTTGTCGGGATGCATCTTGTTTTCATAATCATTGGAAGTTAAAAATCAAAATTGAAAATCAATTTCGATTAACTGAACATACTGACATTTAAAAATAAACCTGAACATGGAAATAACCTGGCCACAAGATGACTAAGATGTGAGGGGTGAAATATAATTGTCATTACATCTTTGGTTTAGATGTGCTGATGTGTAAGGATACACTGCAAGCAGAAACGTCGAATGTGAGACTGGATGAAGTCTAAGTGCTCGTCTTTATAATCGTGCTCCTTCTCCAAAGTGCTGATCGCATCACACTACAGAGAGAGAGAGAATTATGAAAGGGAGACTCAATTAATATAGCATTGAAAGTAAAAGCAAAACCATCTTGGTAAACTATGGAGAGAAATGGCAAGATTTTCATACTCATCGAAATATAAGGGGTCCAATAGTCAGAGAGTACATTAACAAAATCAGAGGAAATAAACTAAAGGCTTTAAGATTCTGGAAATATAGATAATTCTGCATCATTTCTAGTTTACAAAAAACAATATAAATTGCTATTTACAACAGGTCAGATGTTAATTTTTTACTCAAACTGTTATGCTAATAATATAAATACAATACTGTTCAGTTTGGGGTTAGTTTTGTTTATATATATATATATATATAGAAAAGATGCATTTAATTAACCAGAAGTGATATTAAAGAAATATAAGTATAAGATTGTTAGAAATGCTGTTCTATTGACATTTCTATTCATCGAATAATGTTGTAAAGATAATAATGTTCCTTGAGCCAAAAAAAAAAAAATCAACAAATTAGAACGATTAATGAGTAATGATGCCAAAAATTCTGCTTTACCATCAAGGAATAATTTACAGTTTAAAATATATATTTAAATATAAAACATTTTAAATTACAATAATATTTCACAATATTAATGTTTTTACAGTACTTTAATGAAATAAATGCAACCTTGGTTAGCATAAGAGACTTCTTTCAAAGCCATTTAAAAAGACCTTACCACTGCCAAACTTTTGAATGGTAGTGTATAAATGCATCCATTGTTGTAGCTGCTCCTTTAAATACAATTTAATTACATGTCAGCTGTACCTTAGTGCAGACCACCACTATAGGCAGGCCCAGGTTGTGTGTAAGTGTGTTGTCTCCCAGCGGCAGCAGGACGCTCTCTTCCTCTGACTCGGGATTCCTTCTCTGGGGAACAGCATCCAGGTCACTTCCTGGTTCCACATACTCCTGGAACTGCTTTGTCACTGCATGCACACACAGTCACATTCTTACTAAAGGTTACTTACTAACTGGAAACTCATTCATGCAAGTATAAGAAATGTCAGCACCGCCTGCAGCGATCTTATAGGACTATCACAGATCAAAATGCATTACCACACTAGATCATTCCTACAGGGTATTTGGCATGCTAAACGCACACACAAAGACGCTACTCACATCTGTGCTCCAGCTCTCTCATGGTTTCAGGGGGAACTCGGAGCTTGTCCACAAAATCCCTCACCACACTGCCCCATTTCTGTAGCGAATCGATGGCCAGCCAGGGCCGGGACAGATCCACTACAAACAGAACCAGCGAGTCCTCTAGGTTTTCTGTCGATACGGCAAACTTCTGCAGGCCTTTGTGATACAGGTCCCCATCCAGAACCCACGCATTACACCGTGAATGATCTGCCAAATAGAGTTTCATTTATTATATGCCTCTATACTAACAGCTTACAGACAATGCCTTGGATAATTATGATAATTAACTATATTTTTAAAACAGTAACTGTGTTTATATTTCAGATTGACTTAAAACACACATAACGGTGCATCAAAATGAATAAATTACACTTAAAACTTTGAGATCACAGTGTTCAATTGTGGAATTTACCATTGCTTACAACCAACACCATCGCATTTCAGTAAAGAAAATGACTAATTGCTAACTAAATAACTACAATATTTGCTACAAAATACTAGAGCAAATAAACAACCAGCTTTCTTTAATTTAGTATCATTTAATGTTATTCATCTAAAGATGGCCTACATATTGCCAATATCAAACTGTAGATAACTATCTAATCCTTACCATCAATATCATCATCGTGAACATTGAAATACAGGTACTCTAAGCCTCTGCCCTTCATGTACTCTTCTATACCTTGTAGTTTGGCCACCAGAGTGGTCTTACCAGACCCCACCTCACCTGTAAATCAAGTCAGATTAATACAATGACAATAATATTATCATTTAGGATGTTAACATTAACATCTTAGAAAAACATACAAGCATGCTGAATTTCACTCACCTGTTGTTATAATAACATGCAGAGAAATGCAAATAAATAAACAGGTTAATTGAAAAATTGTACTGAAAATTTGCTGCAGTGCTTTTAATTTTTTTTTTTTAATTATTCATTTTGTAGGTTCTGCAACCATTTAAAGCCGAAAAGCTACACATAGCTCTGGATTGCCAAATAATGATTTAATAACCATAATAACCTTAAGTAAATAAAAAAATAAAAACATACAACAAGAGTCTAAACTTAACCAGATATTGAGGATAAATACCACTGAAAGTGAAAAATCTGTAACCAATAATGATTTCCTGTTTTTCTTTTTCTTATTTGTACTAGATTTCTTAAATAAATGTCTCATTATATTTAGATGGAGAATTTATGGAATAAATGTGAATTCAGATATTTGTCAAAGACAACAAAGTGTAATTTTATTTAGTGAGAACACTGAAATTACAGCTCCGAACGATTATTAAAACATTATAACTAATATTATCTTAATATGGCAAGAAAATAAAAGCCCAGAGCATAGTTAGAACAGTCCAGAAAAATTATAATAAATTATACATAAGATTTATGACAGTATCGCGTCTGACGCCCTATGAATAAAGCAAACATGAGCCATTCATTGGCTGGCTGTCTCGAAAACTACTGAGCTGCCTACCTAGACAGCATGTCTACGATGCTTGTCTAGGTAGGCTGCAGTGCACGATGGGGTTTGAGAGACAGCCCGTAAATGAGAGTGCGGATTATCTCCATTCACCAAACTCGACAGTCTGTAACGTGTAAATCGTTAGAACGGGATAAATGTCCGTTTACCTAAATTCACGCGACAGACACTACTGTCTTTTGTGCGCGCGGTGTCTGACGGCGATGACTGGAGACAATGACGTGTGCGCTCATTAACAATAACAGCACGCTTACAATAACATCAGTGCACACAACAGAGCGAGCGATCGGCGCCGTCAAACCCTTGCGCTCAGTCAGCATTGAATGCTTTTTAATAATAATGAATCATAGGATGCAGGGCAATAAGATGCACAACAGACATGAAACAGCATTTATGTGTGACAGAGGGACAAAAAACACCCACCCATAACCACCACATTCTTTCCTGACGGCAATTTTGACCGAGAGCGCGTCGACACCTCGCTCAATATCGATGACCTGAACGTAAAGGAACACAGAGTGGCGTTAGATTTTAAATCACGTTGCTTTACAGAATATGCATCCCTGCGATCACTGATTCAGGCTGGCCTGTGTGTACCTGCCCGGCTGGGGCAATTTGCAAGTTAGCCGCTAACAACTGTCACATGCGGCTCTGGGCCACCTAAAACCGCATTCTGCACATAGATGCGAGACTGAAAGGTGGATAATAGAACGGGCTAGGCCTACCATAAATTCTGTCCGTCATCCTCTTCAGGGTTTTGGCTTTCAGATATGCTGTTATTTACATTTGTGCTACCCGTTAGGAGTGTATTTCTGCCCGTCGTCGCCATCTTCGCAGGCTTGAGTGACACCCCTGAATGAGCCCCGGATGTATCGCGCAGAGCCGAGCTTTGCTTTTCTGCTGGGCGTGGACCACTGCGAGCCGCAATCACAGACCCAAAGCCCAGCTTAACAGAATCAAATCTTTAAAAAAGGAATACAGAAAGGTTCTTTATTAGTATCTATGACTACGTGAAGAACATCGATGGATCATTTCCATAGAACAAAACGTTTTTTATAGCCCAATGGAAAATAGGATCTTTACATTAAGAAAAAAATGGGTCAATTAAAGTATTTTACCCTTGAAGGTTCTTTAGCCTCTCAGCTCATTTAATTTACAACAAAAATGAATTACATCAAAAACAAAATACATCAAAAACGGCAGTACACATAGTTTCAGACAAATAATTAAAACACAAACAATCCAACAAATTAAAAATAGGTCAAAGTTCAAGAAAAGCATTTACAAGACTCTTTAAAACCAGAATACAGAATATATTTAAAAGTGCTCAAAGATAGCAAAGACAGTTTTCAAATTTAATTTCAAAAAGAGAAAGCATGCTTTCCAAATTCAGTGAATACCCTTGGGACTTTTAAACAAAGATGCAACTGCATTCTGGTACCATAACCATTAATATAAAAAGTTTAAACGTTTGTAATGTAAAATGGTAATTTACCAAGAAGTGCCTTTGCAATAAATATATACATATGTAAATTTCTCCTATGATACAAAGAGGACCATGATCAAGATTCATACAGGATACAATGATGCGTACGAAATTCTGCACCACATATAAAACGTAATGCTGCATGATAGATAGAGTCCAATTTCCTTAGTAAAGAGGAGGCTGCATGCATGTAAACAAGATCACCATGATCAATTATTGTTAAAAAAGTACTTTCAACCAGCTTCTTTCAGGCCTCACAAGGAAAACTATTTTTAAAACGATAGAAAAACCCTACTTTTTATCTAAGCTTCCTCAGCAAATTATCAATGTGAACATTAGATGCTAATTTTTCATCTAGCCACACATATTTGTAAGAACATGCTCTTTCAATTTCTGTACCACATTTCCTAAACAGAATCCTCAATGGCCTAAACCAATTTGACAAAAACAATTTCAGGAAGCTAGAAGCCATTTGCAAAACTCTAAACATTTTCTCATTCATTAAAACACAGGTCACACTGTAATGCACTTGTGCTGCAAAACACTAAACACGGGCAGGCAAAGTTAAACACAACTAAAACACATTTCTATTGATGTGATCAAACAAACTGTACAAAATAAGCCAGTTCGGAGTCTACAGGTGGCACAGGTGCACTGAATGTTTATACCAATAATAGATTGAAACACTCTGAAAAGGAGAGGAGGAAGGGTACAAGCAGGAGGTGGTGGACAAGGGGGAAGAGCATGTGGACAAGAAAGGTGTGGGCAGTGTTTTCAAGGTTGAATCCCGCACACTAGAGGATTTTCCCTTTTGCCTGGCAAAAGACGACATTGACTGTGATGTAAACAAAGTTCTCAGGCCTCAGCACAAAAATGTGAAACAGCAGAATGAGGACTTTGACTTTGCAGTACTGTAACATGCTTTCACATTTTTAAACATTTTACATACTATAACATTTTTTACAGTATGCAAGTGCTGTGTATATAGACAGTCAGTAATATTTAGTGCAATATCATACTTGGAGTGCATCCATTTCTACTTTGTAAAATAATTGCAAAATAATTTCTGTAACTGTATGCTTTGGATTCTCTGTCCTTAATTTTTTTGATGTAGTGTCTAATGTATGAATATAGATAATGTGTTTAGCTGTGTGTATGATCTGAAAGCATAATTTGATTTTGAGATCAGATCAAATAGTTTTGAGGCAATTGTTTGATTTTACCAGAAGAGTCAGATCACAATTGAGCTTGAAGTTGGGTAAGTGCTCATTCTGTTTTGTTGTATCTGTCTGCATTAGTTGAGTTTTCCCCATTGTTCTCATATTAGTCACCTGTGTCTTGTAATCACCACATGATTCGTGTCAGCTGTGTTTTGTCTCCCTGATCAGTTTGCTCTGTTTTAAAGCCCTGTGTTTAGTCTTGTCTAGCCATCTGTTCATGTTGCATGTTCTTGGTTGTTTTGAAGCGCTTGCACCAGAGTGGTTTTATTGGTTAAGCTTGTTTTAATAAACGAACACTGCACCTAGATTCTGTTTGAATCTATTTGATAGTGATGGCGAAATGAAGCTTTGTGAAGCACCGAGGCTTTCCCCTCAACTGTATCGTAAAAAGGTTCATTACTCGAAGCTTTTCAACACGGCGCACACTAACGACATCTTGTGGTCAAAGTTTGAAGAGCAGCTTGTGCCAGAGGACCCATTCATTTTTTTTGGACTGTTTCGTGTAACGATTCACTTTGAGAAATCCATAAAAGCAAAATGCTAAACATAAAAATGTTTTTTTTTTGTCATTTGTTAATTTGATAGGCTACTTACAACATGTGAACAAATTAGCCTATTAATGAATTAATGAAACAAAATAATAAATGGGACAAATTAATGTGTATAGAAACTATTTGTATGAATCTGCTTTGATCAACACATGCAGCCTTATTTCCATACACTTTAGCCTTAGTCCTAAACCTATGAATTCATAGGCAAGGCTCATGTAGGCATATACAATCAAAATAAAATAAAAGAACTGTGGAATGGTGAAGTGCTTGTGAACTGGGGAGTTTTTATTTTGTGGGAAATTGAAGAAATTAAAGATTTTTATTAAGTAACAGAACTTGTTCAACAGTGCGGGGGCTAAGTCTATTTCTTTTTTCTATTTACTATTTCCCCTGCCTTTGAATATATTCTCTCACATGGGACTGAGGAGGCAGGAGTGCATAAAAATTCCAGGGCAAGATGATGATGTGGAAAGACAAATTATTAGTAAAGTACATAAAAGTATTTGTGTAAATATTTATTCATATTACTATTAGCCTAATTCTTATAATTATTTATTATTTTACAATATAATTCTTGATATTAATAATAACAACAACAACAACAATGAGCTTACTTTATTTGTTACAACCTGAAAATGCTGCCAGACTTCCTAGCGGCCTCTTTTCTTGGCTGGTGCCATGCTCAAAATTCAAAAGAGCTTATCCTCTGTTTCGAGTCAGTTCACTACCGTTTTACCGAAGTGCATGACACTCAAAACCTGCGCAAGGGGTTCGCGCTACATTTGAACCAGATTGCGAAGCAGTCACGTCACTGATCACGTGGTTATGGCCAAACGAATCACGCTCCGATACAGTGCTTCACTGTGAGATGTTTCGTTCCCTTTCGAGGGCGGGAACGAGACGGTGCATGGAAAAGATGCATTTGGGAGGACCTCCCCTTCACGTAAATTTCTGAAACCTTATAGGATAACGCCAGTTGACAACTGGCCAATTGTCGCGCGATGCGCTCTGGCTGTCAGACAGTATAAATAGCATAAGCGCGGCACTTGCGTCAGATTATTTCCTTCACACGGACTTATGAACAGTTATGGAATCAACAGGAACTAAATGTAAGGTAAGTTGCGCGGGTCCCATTGACCCGCCGGATACTCACGCGTGCTGCGTCGTCTGTCTGGGTCTGGCCCACGCCGAGGATGCCCTGCTGGAGTCCTCCTGCGCGCACTGCGGGGATCTGCCGGGGCGCGCGCTGAGATCCAGGAGGGACATAGCGCGCAGTATCGCGGGGAAGGGGTCCGCTGCCGCCGTCGAGCCGCTGGCGGTCCCCCCCACACACTCGCGGGGTGACGGTGACGACGCAGCATGCCGTCCTCTGCCGTCCCCCCAATCACCAGTTCTCTTCGCGGACTTCCTCCCGGTCGAGGATGACAGAGACGTGGACTCGGTATCCCTCGCTGCATCAGACAGGGACTGGGCGGCGTCGGAGTGCCTCGACACAGAGGGCCCTCTAGACCTCCGGCAGGAGCTAGTCAGGGTCCTCGAGAGGGCAGTTAGAGAGCTGGACCTGGACTGGAGTGCTCCACAGGAGCCCGCGAGAAGTAAGCTGGACTCCTGGTTCCTCCAGTCCAGCCGCCAGCAAGCTGGAGCTAGGAGGGGATCCCCCCTTTTTTCCGTGCAATTGCTGGACGCCGGCAGCATGGACGCGGAGGATGTGAGGGACCTGAGAGCGACAACGTCGCTCTCATGGCAACCAAGCGGTCCGCGCAAGCCATCGGCCGCTCTATGGGTTTTTTTAGTGGTGCTCCTGAGGCACCTGTGGCTAACTCTGGCGGACCCGAGGGACTCAGACCGGAAAATGCTCCTCAACGCACCAATTGCAGCCGCCGGCCTTTTTGATGGCGCAGTCGAGTCGGTTATGGAAAAATTTTCCGAGGCGCAAAAGCGCGCGAAAGCGATGAGCCACGTGATGCCGAGGCGCGCGTACCAGCAGCCCTCAAGGGCGCGGTCGGCGTCGGCGCCGCGCCTCCCCCACAGACCGGTGACACAGCAATCGGCGGCTGCAGTTCCGGCGGCTTCTCGCCCGGAACCGGATGTCCGACGCAAGCAATGGGCGGGACCCGGGAAGAGGCGTCACGCGCCCAGGGGGGGCCCCCGTCGTGACGGCGCACAGCCTCCCGCAGGCAAGCCATCTTCCTGACGGTCCCGTCAAGAGGAAGAGAGAGCTCGCGGGTGGGCCGCCCCCAAAACACCATGTTGTGCGTTATGTCCCCTCTGTTCGTATGGGCGACGATTGCAATGTGTGTGTGTTAAACCCGGTTTGTGTGGATGCAATAATAAAAACAAATGCTTGTTCACAAAAAGAGTTGTTTCTTCCTCATTCTGTCAGTGTTGTGTCGCTTGCCCTGCCCCAGAGCGGCGCGGAGCCACAGTATGCACTTGCTCCCTCAATAGTAGCCGACATTTCCCCGCCGCTCCCGACACTCGTCGAGCAGCGTGCAGCCTACCCTCCGCTTCATCATTTCCTGGAAGCTTGGAGGGCCATTCCAGGCATCTCAGGTTGGTTGCTGGGAATAATTCAGCACGGTTATTCTCTTCAGTTCAGACGCAGACCGCCCCGTTTCACTGGTGTGGTCCCGTCTCTGGCGCTCCCTCAAAGCGCACCTGTTCTGAGACAGGAAGTTCACAGTCTGCTCGCGAAAGGAGCGATAGAGCGCGTCCCTCCGAGCGAGCTAGAGAGCGGATTCTACAGCCGCTATTTCGTGGTGCCCAAGAAAGATGGGGGGCTCCGTCCGATTCTGGATCTGAGACCCATCAACCGCGCGCTCCACAAACGCGCGTTCAAGATGGCAACGCTGAGGCAGATACTGGCACAGGTATGTCCCGGGGACTGGCTAGCGTCCGTAGATCTGAAAGATGCGTATTTTCATATTCAGATTGCGCCACGCCACAGGCGTTTCCTGAGATTCGCGTTCGAGGGCTCAGCATACCAGTATGCCGTGCTCCCGTTCGGGCTGGCATTGGGTGTGCTGTGGTATAGCGGACACTGCGTATACCTTTCACGCGAGAGACCCGGGTTCGAAACCCACTCTGTTGCACTTTTAACACCGCGCACGTTCTCAAAATGTGTGGATGCAGCACTTTCCCCCCTCAGAGCGAGCGGAGTGCGCATTCTAAACTATCTGGACGATTGGCTGATTCTAGCTCATACAAGGGAGGTGCTAATCAGACATACAGACATGCTGCTTCATCATCTGGAGTCACTGGGCCTGCGAGTGAACATGCAGAAGAGCATGCTCACCCCGAGTCAGTATATGACATATCTAGGTGTGTGCTTCGACTCAGTGGCGATGCGAGCCCGCCTCCCCCCGGAACGCATAGAGACCATCTCTTCGGCTCTGCGTGGCTTCAGACAGGACCGGTCTGTTCCCCTGAGGGATTTTCAGAGGCTACTCGGTCTTATGGCGTCAGCATCTTCAGTGTGCCACCTTGGTCTGCTGCGAATGCGTCCACTGCAGTTGTGGCTGAAGACCCGTGGAGAGCGTGGACAGCGGGGCGCATGCGCATCACGATCTCCCGCAGCTGCATCAGCGCTCTGGAACCATGGTCCAATCAGGACATGTTCAGCCAGGGGGTTCCCCTTGGGCTGGTGACGACACGCACCGTAGTGACGACAGACGCGTCGAGCTCAGGTTGGGGTGCAACATGCGAGGGCGTTCCGACTTCCGGTCTATGGTCGGAGTCACAGAGCGAGTGGCATATCAACCGCCTGGAGCTGAAAGCGGTATGTTTGGCCCTAAGGGCTTTCCTGCCGCAAATAGAACAGCAGCATGTGTTGATTCGCACCGACAACATGTCCGTGGTTTCATACATAAATCGCCAAGGCGGCGTGCGCTCCAGGGCCCTGTTCGAGCTGGCAACGAGCCTCCTGCTGTGGGCAGATCAACATCTCCTCTCCATCAGAGCTTCGCACATCCCGGGTGTACTAAACCGCGGAGCGGACATGCTTTCGAGGAACGGGATTCCTCACGGAGAGTGGAGGCTTCACTGAAAGGTGGTGCAAATGATCTGGGATCGCTTCTGGAGGGCAGAAGTGGATCTGTTTGCGACGAGCGAGAACGCGCACTGCCCGCTGTTTTTCTCCCTGTCGCACGCCCCTCTAGCGGGGGACGCTCTGACATCGCGTTGGCCGAGAGCCAGGTTGTACGCGTTTCCTCCGGTAAAAATTCTGCCTTTAGTCCTATGCAAAATAAGGGAGGAAAGAGCATCGGTGATCCTAGTCGCCCCGAACTGGCCGAATCAGCCTTGGTTCCCGGACCTACGAGAGTTGCTGGCAGCCCCCCCGTGGCGGATTCCCGTCAGCAAGAATCTACTGTCTCAAGCGAGCGGCGAGATATGGCATCCCAGCCCCGAGCTGTGGAGCCTGCACGCGTGGCCGCTTCAGGGGCCTTAGAAGAGCTCGCACTACCTTCTAGTGTGCTGGAGACTCTCGCGGAGTCTCGTGCACCTTCCACGAGACGCCTTTATTCCCTGAAATGGGGAGTGTTCGTGAAATGGTGCAACGAGCACAATATCGACCCGGTGAGCTGTCCCGTGTCAGATGTGTTACAGTTTTTACAGCTCCGGCTGGATGACGGGAGTGTTCCGTCTACTCTAAAGGTCTATGTGGCCGCTGTCGCCTCGTTTCGTTCACCGGACGACGGGCAATCGATCGGGAGGCATCCACTAATGGTCAGATTTCTCAGAGGTGCGAGGAGATTACACCCCCCACGCCCCCCATCGGTTCCGCCGTGGGATTTGGCGTTGGTTCTGAGAGCTCTCTCTCTGCCGCCGTTCGAGCCCTTGGAATCGGTCGCGATTAAGGAGCTTTCACAGAAGACGGCGCTGCTTCTCGCACTGGCATCGGCTAAGCGCATTGGGGACTTGCATGCGTTCTCAGTGAGTGACGATTGTATTCGTTTCGGGCCCGGAGACTGCAGTGTTACTCTCCGGCCGAGACCTGGCTTCGTGCCAAAATCGCTCTCTACTCCATTTAAAGCGCAAGTAGTTTCTCTGCTCGCCTTGTCTTCAGAGCCGTCAACCTCACAGGACATCGGCGCTCAGAGGGCTATCTGCCCCGTCAGGGCTTTGCGTATTTACTTGGACCGATCCGCCACATTCCGACAGTCGGACCAGCTCTTTGTGTGCTATGGTGGCGCTACTAGAGGAAATGCTGTCTCTAAACAGAGGCTTTCTCACTGGATAGTGGACGCTATTGCTTTGGCTTATGCGAATCAGGGACAGGAATGCCCTCTCAACATCAGAGCTCACTCGACGAGAGCTATTGCCTCATCGTGGGCCTGGTCTAGAGGTACGTCAATACAGGATATCTGTTTTGCTGCTGGCTGGTCTTCTCAGAACACCTTCGCCAGGTTTTATAAACTGGATGTTCCATCTTTGGCGTCTCAAGTGCTTTCGGTGAGTAATTGAATCAATTATTCCTGGGATATTGCTACTTTTCTCAAAATACAGTTGTTACCGCTGTGCTGTTGACGCTGGGGATTTCTGTACAGTAGTTTGTGCTTATGTGCTCACGGTCACCGCTTTGCCGTTGACGCTATGCGCTCACACTAGTTGTGCTTTAATGCTTTCTGAATAGTCACGTCTGCCCTGTAATAACGCAGCCCGCTATTTCTCATGCTGCTGATATGCAAATTTTGACAAGCTTTAGCTAAGATTTCATTGGCTTAGCTGCACCTATCAGTAGTGAGCACACGTGGCGACGTTGCCATTGGACGAGCTGTGTTTGGTGTATGTTTCCCTGTATCAGACTGGTCTAAGTCTCAATCACGGCGGGATTGAACACCGTTCCCAAATGCATCTTTTCCATGCACCGTCTCGTTCCCGCCCTCGAAAGGGAACGTCTCCGGTTGCTATCGTAACCTCCGTTCCCTGAGAGAGGCGGGAACGAGACGGTGCAACGTCCGCCGTGTTCGTCGCTTGACCAGCTGTGCCGTGTTCAGTCATGATTCTGACGCAAGTGCCGCGCTTATGCTATTTATACTGTCTGACAGCCAGAGCGCATCGCGCGACAATTGGCCAGTTGTCAACTGGCGTTATCCTATAAGGTTTCAGAAATTTACGTGAAGGGGAGGTCCTCCCAAATGCATCTTTTCCATGCACCGTCTCGTTCCCGCCTCTCTCAGGGAACGGAGGTTACGATAGCAACCGGAGACGTTTTTTGCTTCGAAGCTTCGAAGCCTCGGTGTCAAACGTCACATCACTACTATTTGAATCTTGTGATAGATGTTAACTGGATGTACTTTGAAGATTTGGATTTAAGGTTTTGAGAAAGTGGGTAAAGATTTTGAGAAATGTATATGAGCAATTCAGAAAAACTAACTGACATGAACTCACAATTAACAATATGTTCTTTGGTTTAATTCTATTAATACAAATCTCCATGTTGTTTCACAGTGCATTAACTAATGCTACGACCTTTTGATCTTAAGAATGTATTAGTAAATGTTGAAATTACTTTTTTTGTAACTTAAAAAAATGCTTTAGTAGTATTGTTCACTGTTAGTTAATGTTAACTAATATTAACAAAAGAGACCCTATTGTAAAGTGTTACCAAGAAATCGATGAGTGTGGCCCACTGTAAGCCTCAATTGCCTAAAACAAAGCTCAGGATATTAGAAAGGAGAATAAAATATGAATTAAAATAGAAACAGATAAGATTTAAAAATAAGAAAGGCATTGAAGAGAACATAATTATAAGCCTCTCAATTAGTTCATTTCACCTAATCGATGGCTGATGATGGGAAGAATTGAATCAACAGTCTCAGGAAAGAAAGGAAAAGACAGAGTGCCGAGTGTGACTACCATACGCACCTTGATTCAGAATCACACAGAATATGTGAATAGAATGGCATTAACGTCATCTTACCCTGGGCTTTATCTGAGCCCTTTCACACCGGATCCCTTATCTTTTATTCAAATATACTTTAAAAAGGAAAATAGACTGATTGATGTGTTGGCAATTGTTTTGAAAGAAATTAATCATGTATACTCAAGATTATGATGCTTGTTATATCAGCAGCCCAACAAAATCTCACACCAATTGTAATTTACTGAACTAACCGCCAGAGTGCAGGGTTTCACTGTGTTCGCAACCTGCACTTCCTCTCCAGCTCTCATGGTGCAGGATTAAACCAGTGAAGTTAAATCGAGTGTGCGCGCCTGCCCTGCTCTAATGTTGAGAGAGGAGACTGCGTGTCTGACTATCCATCCGTCACCTTTAACGCTCAACCCGATGGAGCTGCTTTTATCACCGTAGGCAATCTGGACATGGAATCCGATGGAAAATGAGTCCAGTGCGCAAACTGCACTCAGACCGATCTTAATATTGAGGAACTTTTTCTGACATCGCTTGGAATTTGTTCTTATACTTAAACCGTGGGTAAGTTTTATCCTTTTAATTGCAAAACATCAAAACGCGCAAAATTTGGTGATGTTTTACGCATAGATAACCTATTTTACCTCACAGTTTAATGCATAGATGAACAAATTTACTTCATTTTATTTCTACAGAAGAAATATTTAAAAAATAAAAATAAAGTGCAGTTCAGACTTGTCCTGTTCGAATCCTACCACTAATGCATATAGTAAATGTAATCTAATATTCTTTATAAATGGAAGTCGATTACAAGATCCTAGGTGCAAAGTCTAATAGGCCTATTTGATATTTTGATTTTGTGTATATGGTCATTAATAACAATATATACATTTACTATATGAACATATATAAACTTCATATAAGAAAGAATGTACACTGAAAGAAGGAAAAGGAAGTGATAGCATACTTAGTTTGGAATGATATTTTGGTCACACTTTCACTAACTATTAACTATGATATTTGATTTCATAAAGTACATATTACTTCTTATTAATAGTTAGTAATTTAGTTGTTAAGTTTGGGTATTGGGTAGAAATAGGATTAGAATGTAGAATAATGCCTTCCAGAATAGGGCATTAATATGTGCATTACAAGTACAAATAAACAGCCAATATCCTAGTAATGTGCGTGATAATGAGCAACTAAACCCTAAACTGAAGTGTTACCAATATTTTAGCATTAAAAAGACAATGAGGGAATCAGTTTTTTTATTGCATTAAAAAATAAAAATAAAAATGCCTGGCAAATCAAAATTTGGTGTAACCAAGGTGCAGAAAAAAATTAAAGAAAAAAACTAAAATAAATATATATATATATATATATATATATATATATATATATATATATATATATATATATATATATATATATTTACTCTCTCTCTCTCTCTCTCTCTCTCTCTCTCTCTCTCTCTATATATATATATATATATATATATACTAAATTTACTATAAATTTACCTTAGATTTAGTATAACATGATACAATATAATGTAATTTAATTTAATAAAATAAATAGATTTTATGACATTTACGCATGGTTATGTCAGATGACAAAATGGCTTGACACTGGTGCACATGAGTCTGTTCAGCACCACGGCCCACAGCGCGTGATTATTCATCACATTTCAGGAAACTCCATGCTTGCCAGGATTATTTCAATAAATGCAATGCAAAATAGGCTACACAGGAGCACAACACCTGCACTGGTGCTATCCACACGCAGTCACATCATTGAAGCCGGTCAGGTGCATTAAAATACTGCATCAAAATGGGACATGCTTAGCACTGCTTACTGTAACAGCTGCAAGAGGTTGCTAGCAATAGTTTTGTCCATCTTGCAGAGCTAGAGGTCTCGGGAGGGTTCCAGCAGCCCGTAACGGAACGTCGGCCTCTTTTATCTAAAAATAACAATAATGATAACAAAAATGTGGCACTCAAAGGAAGCAGAGGGCATGAATAATTGAGTAACATACAGAGATACACGTTCTCTGTGGTATGGTCTCAGAGTATTGGGGTCAGCTCCTCGCTCTGTGTTCCAGGGAATCTCTCCCATGGGGACGACTCTGAGCTCATTCCGCACGATGCCTGACTGAAAAGCAATTTCATTATAAAGCAACATTGTTGGAGTCCCTGTCTTAACAATTCACCCGTTTTCTGTTTTAATCAACACACTTGAACTTGTCCATTCAAAAGTGTGACATGATTAATTCAAATTATTTCAAGGACTGCGATCCTCTAGAGACTAGAGTGTAAAAATGTTTTGGCAGCTAACCTATAAAAAACATTCTTCATCTTAATAGCTGGATTTATTTGAGTTCAAAACTTTTATTTAACATGATTGAATATGACATGAGGTTGCACCAATGAAAGTGTTTTTAAGGGTCAGGTCAGTTAGAAATATTTTTTTAAGGTGATTGTAAGTTGAATGAACAAAAAGTGGGGTGGTTTTGGTCGATTCAAAATGGTGCACTGAAGAGCTCTTTCTTGCTGTTTTTTTTTGTGTGGTTCCATTACCATAATAAATGTAAATAAAAGTGTAATAATACTATTAAAATGTATTTGTATACTATTAATGTAATTTAGTTTATAAATTGTTTCTGCAATTTAACTGTAGAAAATACTTATAATGAACTAATTCTAATATAAAAAGTTACAATTTTGTCAATTGTTTTTGGTCGAAAAGTGTGTCACCTTTTGTAATCTCATTGTTGCTGGTTCATTTTGATCAAGGTACCAGGCCAGTCTCTGCTAAAAACCATGAAAACCAGCTACCACTAGAAGGATGACACATACTGTAGGCTAAAATGTATACTATTATGTTTTTGAGAATTTTTAAAAATGTTTTTGAAAGACGAGATGTTATGCTCAACAAGACTGCATTTATTTGGTCAAAAATATGATTTACTCCAGCCATTACTCCAGTCACGAGTGTCACATGATCTTTCAGAAATTATTTTAACATATGCTGATTTGTTGCTCATGCGAAAAAAAGAAGAAGAAGAAAAAAATAATTATATATATATTGATAATATATATATATATTATCAATGTTAAAAAAAGTTAATGTTAATATTTGTATGAAAACTGTGAGGTATTTTTCTGGATTATTTGCTGAAAAGAAAGTTCAAAAGTTTAACATTTATTTAAATATTGTCTTTACTTCTACTTTACTACTTTACTATCACACAGTTTAATGCATCCTTGCTGAATTAAAAGTATGATTTTTATTTTTTTTTAATCCTAATGACCACAGACTTTCAAAGTCTAGCTGTGCTATATCACATGAGGGAATCTATAATTGAATGATGATAATTTAATGATCATAATCTTTCAAAACAGTTTTAAAAAGTATCCCACTATATCAGATGTTTTAAGGAAAAGTAAAAAACTAAAGCAGACCCTCACAAATAATGAAATGCAATTTTGCATCAGATTGTTTTATTTGATGCAATCAGTAAAAATAAAAACAACAACAAAAAACACTACTCATAGAAATGTTTTAGCTGAACATTATATATTTTTTCACAGCTTGAAAACAGGAACGCAATATGAGTAACATCTATGAGTCTGCTGCCACCACGCTGGGCCTCTTCAACAGCCCATGTCTGACAAAAGTGGAGCTCCGTGTGGCCTGTAAAGGAATATCTGACAGGGACGCTCTGTCCAAGCCTGACCCCTGCGTCGTCCTCAAGATGCAGTCCCACGGACAGTGGTTTGAGGTGCGTTGCTGTTTCAAGTTGTGTATTCTCTAGCACAAACAGAATGATGTTTTTCATGAAGAAACATCTCATTTTCACCAACACAAAAACAATCTAGAGTGTGACTTTCATATGTGTGTTTGAAAACCTTTTTTTAACAGTTTACAATGACTTTTTGTACATACCGTACATTATTTCATACAACTGTTTGTGTGTCAGGCAATCACACACTCCCTTTCCTCACTTTGAAAGTGAATATTTCAGAAATCTTCTAGTATAAAAATTGCATACTTCAGTAACAGTCCTTTCACAAACACTAATATGGATTGAACAGAAACTACTTGTATATAGTGCATGAGAACTAGCTCTTTATGGAACCATGTGCATTTATTTTTGTATGGCTGTTAAA
Source organism: Rhodeus uyekii (assembly GCA_037043235.1). Lineage (NCBI taxonomy): Eukaryota > Metazoa > Chordata > Actinopteri > Cypriniformes > Acheilognathidae > Rhodeus > Rhodeus uyekii. The sequence continues at coordinate 414,170 of JAWRVZ010000070.1, forward strand.
AGCTGAGCTGAGTCTGTAGTCTATGCTGTGATGTGAAAGCAATATAAAGCAGTACCGTTGGATCGCAAAAAACTGTCACACTGTCTTGTGCCTCGCTAATAAAACCGAGGAGGAGGTTGTGTAATTCTGCAGTTACTCTAGTGATTTGAAAGGTTTCAGTTGCAGCATAAAACAGGTGTTTCTGGCACATGGGGCTTTGCTTGGCACAGTTAAGGGTATAATCCATAATTAATAAGGCTGTGCCATTTGAACTCCAGCTGTGAGCATTGAAGTTAAAAACAAAGTGAGGTATTTGAAACTGTATAGGTGGGACTAAGGCATAGTACTCTAACCTGTAATCTGTCAAGAAAATGTTTCACTTTGAAGATAGTTTGTGTTTTTTAATGATTATTTAATTATTTATTTAATTATAAATGATTAATTATTCATTTAGGACCCTTACGGTTATTTGCATTGTGACTTTACTTTTTTGGGATAATTGAGCACATTCTCCACTGCATTCATTTCCACCACTGTGAAGCATTTTTATATTCTCATTACAATAGTGTGACAAAAAATATGAATATATATATATATATTATTTAAAGAGATAGTACTCGCAAAATTCTGTCATCATTACTCACCCTCATGTCAATCTAAACATGCAAATGGTTCATTCTTCTGTAGAACAAAAGAAGATATTTTGAGGATGTCTTTGTGTATTTTTGGTCCATAAATTAAAGTCAGTAGTAACCAAAACTGTTTAGTTAGAAACATTATTCACAATATCTTCTTTTGTGTTTCGTAGAAGAAATAATGTCCTCAGGTTTGGAATGACATGAAGGAGAGTAAATTATGACTAAATTATGAAGGAGAAAGTGTTTTCATTTTTGAACTGTTTTTTGAAATTGAACAGTCTTTGAACGGATTTTCATCTATCGCACGGGGTTCCGGTCCACATTAACCGCAATAAACGAGGGATCACTATATATATATATATATATATATCTTAAAATTGATAAATGCATATATCACAGAAAGTGGGTGTCACATAACTACTTGGAGATGCAAAGGCTGAGGATCCTGAACTGCTGAAATGTAGTAGTTTATTAAGGGGTAATTTAAAAACATAATCCATAAGGGCATAAGGTCTTAACACAGGCAAACAATCAGCAGATGACAGGGCAATGATTCAGGCAAACAGAGCAAATCCGGAAAACAGGGTTGAAAGCATGGAACTAGTGATGCTACAAATGACACTGAAGCTTCAAAAAAGTGCAATGCGACTATGCAGCGCACTTTCCCAAGAAGCTCCGTATTGTTAGTGCGTATTGTTTTCTCAGAAATATGTGATCAACGAAAACCAAAGCCTCACTTTGTTTTCAACTACATGAATGCTTCACTTTGCATGTTGGAACGTTTGAATCCAGACCTCTACATGTTTAAGAAAGGTCATGTTCATTTATATCACAGATACGCACACATGAATTTAACATACATTTTACCATATATAGAAATATAAGAACATACAATCCAAATATAAGGAAATAAGAGCACTATTTACTTCCCTCAAGCAACTCTTTTGTTCTTATTGTTATTACATTGGATTTTTTGTCACACTTTATTATGTGAATTCTATAATTAAAAAACTGAACACATTTAAAGTTGTCAGAATTTGATTTGTGCTTATGGATAAACATCAGAGGTTTAACTGGGTTTATAACAGCTATAAAATGTGACCTGCCACAAGATGAAACATCTGATGATTTGAATTTTTCCCTAAAACAATAAAAGAAAAGCATCAAAGATTTAAGAGGCTTCAATTCTCCATCTCTAGATGGAACAGATAAACAAAGGAGCACTCAGAAATGCAGTAATAACACATACTAGACTTAGTAATGAATGACTGAATAAACCAGGCTTATATAGGCAGAGATAACGAGGTTAATGATATATGAGTCTTGGTATATGAGTCTTAATATAGTCTATGTTGGAATGACAATGAACAAGAGAGATGTATATCAGTGGATATCCATGGCACTAGTTGGTGATTGTCTCAGTGGAAGACGTACCAAAAAACAAAAAACAAACAAAAATTAACTTAAATGTATTAAATGTTCTTTTATTAACATAGTTAATCTTCATAGGCGCAAATATATAAACGAAGTATAGTACAATAGAAACAGTCCCCACAGGCCTTCAGTGTTAATCTTGCATCATTTAATACATGTAATATTTCTAGGCTTTTCTAAAAAAACAAAACATTTAATTTGGAAGTTAATTTAATCAATTTCACTTAATTTGGATAGTAGTCTACACATTAGCATAACCACTGAGACTGAACCGTGAATATATCTTTCTAAAATAACCATTTTCTATCTTAATGGCAAAGCTGAATTTTTAGCATAATTACTCTAGTCTCTAGTGTCTAATATTATCATTCAGAAGTAATTCTAATAAACTGATTTATTGCTGCAGAAGAAACATTTCTTATTACATGTCATCAATATTGAAAAAAATGTAATTGCTTTACACAATTTATGAAACTGTGGCTTAATTTCCCAAAACTCTACACACAAAACCACAAAGCATGCACAGAAGATGCAAAACGCCACTCATTTCTTGCAAAAGAGATACTTTGCGTATAAAGTATGTATGCACCACTGATGAACTTTACAGCTATTGAATGGAAATGAATCAACACTGAAATGACTTGAGCTGTGTAATGACAATATTGCTTGTTAGAGCTGATTTACAATAGAATTTGTTACTATTGTAAATCTGTTTTGAGATGGTCTGTATTGTGTAATGTGTTATAGACTTGATAGTTGCACATTCACTATATATTTACAAAATAAATAGAAATGCAAGGGTGAAAAATGTATTTGTTTCTCAAAACTGTCACACTTTGTCCTGTCTTTCTGTGTCAATGTCACACTTTGTCCTGTCTTTCTGTGTCTTTGTCACTTCCCTGTCACTGAGGTCATGGGGTCACTTCCTGTTGTCACTCCCTGTCTATCGTGATATCACTTCCTGTTCACTTCCGGGGCTTTCTAGAATCTTCCACACCATTCTAGTTTCAATTACCTCGTCAGTGTCTCCAGGTGTTTCCCATGTCTGTCTCCATTTATACCCTCTTGTGTGTCCTGGTCTTTGTCAGTTGTTGATCCTGTTAATGTGACTTTGTTCCGTGTTCCTGCCTTAGTAAGTCTTGTGTGTGGATGCAATCTTTGTGTTTCTCATAGTTTCCTCCAAGTGTTCCTAGTTTCCGGGTTTTGCACTATCACGTGCCGTTTAAGTTCTCTTTAGTGTTTTGGTTTTGCGAGTTTAATAAAGTGAGTTTCTGTTTGAAACCTGTTACTCCTCGTCCTTTCCGCATCGCACACGTTCCTGCTCTCCAAGTGTAACAAAAACGTGATTTCAAAGTGATTAAATTATGTATATTTACACTTAACAAAAATACAGAAAGGTAAAGATGATTTATTTATATCTGAAAAAAAGTGCTCAGTGATCTAAGTGATTCTAAGTGATCAGCTTATGTATAAGTGTTTTCACATATGATTGTTGTGTGTAGGTAATGGGTAAATTAACGTGGCATCTAAATGGCAGTGTTTTCTAAATAAAACATGAGAGCTGTTAGTTTTGAGTGAAGTGTCTAATGTAGAAAACTGTGTTTAGCATTTTGCAAAAAGTTTGTTTTACAAATGTAAACTGAATGTTAACCATATAATGTGCTTGCAGTTTTGCAGACTTAGTCTGAAGATTAGGTATATGAGTGAATGGTTTTGTCTCAAGTACCACTTTTAGTGTTTAATAATTTTTTTTAAAGTGTAATATTTTTTGTGTAAAGGAAGATTTTATTTTCAGGTATTTTAGATAAATAGAATGCAGAGAACAATTTTTTTTAACAATATAAATCTCTACTGTGTCCTTTCTGAATAGTATTAGTATACAGTATTACTGTCTTTTAAAAAAATGTATTGACCCCCAAAACATTTTTTATATAGTGCTGTGTATATAATTCACAAAGAGGATCTTTGACTTGGATGACAGACCAGCAGAGATGAAGGCAACTTGGAACTGGCCTGAACCAAAGGAGATGAAGACGACTTGGAACTGGCCTGAACCAAAGGAGATGAAGATGACTTGGAACTGTGCTTATCCAGCAGTGAAGAAGAAGACTTGGAACTGGATGGGACCATTAATGAAGTTTACACCAGGAAATACTGTATCATTCATCTCATCAAAAAATGTTTCCTCAGCTACTCAGCTTATATCATGTACCTCAGCAATGGGAGTGTGGGCGGGGCTCCAATCCACTCGGACAATATTTGCTTATGACTAATATACCCTCAACAACAGCCGCTGGTGACGACTCATACACCTGGTCAGAATCTGCATTGGGCTTGGGTTCCGTGACGAAATCTGGAAAATCGTTCTGACTCTTGCTTTGTGGTGGGCTCAGGCTCTGAGTCTGCAGTGGGCTCTGGGATATACTCTATCCTAGGCATGGCTGAAGGCTGGCTGGGCTCTGAGTCTGAAGTGGGACTGGTGTTGTCCTCATCCACAATACAAACAGTATACAGGGAGCCACACTATACCAGTACCCATTCCACATATCAGAAAACTCCTTCGAGGAACTTCCATGGGCAGTTGAATGCTCATTGAGACCAGTGTTGTAATAAGTGTAACCAATGTGTAATAAGTGTAATATGCATTGCGAGTGGTTGTTATAGTGGATCAGGCTCGCCAGATCAAGACATTTTTTCTCATGTGGTTCTTGAGGGAACAAGGTGAACCGAAGGTGTATCCATAGTTTTAAATCCTTTTACTGTTATAATCCAATCTGTGATCTTGGATTCTGTCAGGGCTTAAATACACAGAGAAGATCAATAACGGAACAGGTGAGAACTAATTAGAAACAATGGCAACAAATGAATGAAAGAAAACACTAAACTAACCATGACTTATAAATGAATTAAATTAAAAAATTAAACAATTAAATTTGATTGATGAGTGTGATATTTGAACAGTAGTGTATTTTTGATTGGGCTTAGTCAATTTCACTTCATTATTGATGGCACATACATGGGATTAAGTACAATACTATTTTAAGCAGTTTGCTAAAGTCATAATGCCACCTGTCGTTATAGCCTGTAACAAATTCAGACTTTTTTTGTACTGTTGATTTTATATGTGACTGAATCAATTCAAAAATATGAACTGGATTAGTCAAAATCCTTTTCATCATCCAAACAATCAGCCTGTAGGACTTCATTGATCCCAGAGGGGAATATTTTTGTGAAGAGCTCTGAACTAAATTCCTGAATTGTATTAAAACAAAACACCAAAGCTGGATTGTGACCTTTGCCATATTCTGATTGGTTCCAGGTGGATCGGACAGAGGTTATTCGCAGCAGCATCAGTCCAGTTTTCTCCAAAGTCTTCACAGTGGACTACTATTTTGAGGAAGTGCAGCGCCTCCGTTTTGAGCTCCATGACATCAGTAGCAACCATAATGGACTTAAAGAGGCTGACTTTCTGGGCGCCATGGAGTGTACGCTCGGACAGGTGAATGCACGAAGGAGTGGCAGAGTGCACACTTAACTGAAGCACAGTAGGGAAGATGAAAGCTTGTGAATGGAATGAGTGTGTGGGATAGAAGATGAATACATGAGAGGGGTTGTGTGGATTCAAAAGGGTAGCAGAGAGCTCACGAGAGCATGAAGGTGCCTGGTAGGCAGATGAACTATTACATCAAACTCTTTTAATCTGTAATAAAACAAGATTACATCCAGCAGTATATAAAGAAACATAAGAGGGAAAAGAGAACTTGAGGAAATGAGAGTTCATGTGAGGCCAAGAAACTGAAGGATTTAAATAGTAATGACAGATACTTTCTCTCTGTTAAAGTGATATGCAAGATATTGTAAAACAGTTTTCACAGCTAGTTCTAACCAGTTACATTTGACAGGTAGCGTATATTATATACAGTGGAATACGATTATGTCGACCACCTCGGGGGTTGCAAAAAAGCACAGAGATAACCGTTGATCGAGGTAACCAACAGCCAATATGGCAATTTATTTGATGAAGCAATCGGCATGCTATAAAAATGTACATATACTGTATATGTTTGCTAACAACAAAAGGCATATGTGCAGCAACTAACAGCAGAGATTTACCAGTACTGTATACAATAAAAATCACCTTCGATTCTCGATACAAACCTTTAATCATATTCTCCAACATTACAAACACAATGATCGCTCACAGCATAAACACAGTCACAACACATGTGTAAACACATTCGCTCATAACGTATTCAAGAGGTCATTACGCTGTACTAGATTGCATATTTTCTTGCATTCTGCCTGTCTAATGTGCTTTCTCAACAAATTCGGCTTCGTCCCATCTTTTAATAACCGTGTTCTTCAATCTGAGCAGAGCTCACGTCTGAACTGAAGCAGAGTTTGTGTGTGTGTGTTAATCAAAGCCTCATACTCATTGGTCAGTAACCGCTCGTTACTGACCAATGTCAAAATATGTGAGAAAAACAATCAAATCAGAGAAGGCGGGCTTTATGTGCACACAGCTGTGAGTGTTTTGGGATGGTACGGCAGCACTTGCTGCTCGTTGAGAAGCGTAAGAATGATATGTGCTTTCACTTCAGAGAGTCTCCAAAAGTCTCCAATAACTCCAGATAAAGTTGTTAGATTTGTTGCTAGTCGCTTTTTTGGAAATGTGGTCTTTATACTCACTAAATATAGCGACAAAGGCGCTAAATTGGCAACACTGTCAGTGAGTTCTTCTGCGGCTGCGCGACACCACTGGAGATTCACGTGCGATCTACGTGCAGCGCGAACTCAGCACATGTGCAGTGAACTAGGTACGATCTTAGTCACAAGTTAACCATGTGAAGTGGCGAATATGTCCCTCTTTTGTGCTCGAGATACTAGGATTTGGCGACATTAAAGAATCAACGTAACCGATGAGAAAATGCTTTGACAAATAGGGAGTTTGGCGGTTCCACTTCAAAAACGTCGACATAATAGGATTGGCGAGTTAACCATGAGTCGAGATAAGTGAACTTCACTGTAGTTTGAAATTTCTTTGTGAGTTGAACAACCATTTTAGAAGAATTTTGTTTCCAATAGTTATTGCACATTCTTATTGAATCTGAACTAACTAGGGAACCGTCCACACTGAGACGCGTATCACTGTATACGCATACATTTGTTTATCAGATTGGCGTTTCGTCCACACAGATCCGCCGTTTTGGGAGACTGAATCCGCTCTCTTTTGAGGCCGGGTCCTAAAGTGGATAGATCTGAATTTGACACCCTTGCGGTCTCGTTTGGACAGCCAATCCGTATATTTTTTGGTGAACCGATGATGTCATCACATCACGTGTCGGCTGCGTCACACGTAACAGCAACAGTCTTGCCAGATTGGACTGAAGATTTCCAGCCCAACTACAGCTTAAAACCCGCCCATTTAAAAAAATACCAGCCCAAAGTGCGTACTCTTATAAATAATGAAAAATGTTGCGCGATTTTATGCGTCAAAAACCATCCCAAATTTTATCAACCAGCCCAATGCATTTTTTCCCAGTCGGACGTGACCAAAAGGAGCCCAATTGGACAGGAACCCGCCCAATCTGGCAACACTGAACAGCAACAACAATGCACATGCTCAAAGTCTTCTTTTCTGTGTATAGTGTATATCTGTGGCAGAATTACAGCGCCCCATACGGGCCTGGCATATGTACTACACCGTTTTCAGTCGGTTTTTGTGGTTTTGTGTGGACGCTGATATTTCTTGCACCAACGCCGTGTTTATGTTCGGATAGGGAATGCACCGGCTTCGTGTGGACGTGGCCTAGGCTACTAGATGCTCACATTACTAATTAATGTTACTAGCTAAAGTACATGAATAAATAGTCGTGTAGTGTATTTTAGTTATATTGTATCATATATATCTATAATCTTTTTTTTAACACCTTTAGTTTGCATTAAAATTTTAAAACTATTTTTGACTATGACAAATCATTAAAAGGTTCCATCATGAACAAAAAAAAAAAGATTAAATCAACAGAAATTTAAAAAAAAAGTTTTTTGTTTAATACTTTTTCTTCTGTACAATATCCGTTAAGTTTCAGACATGAATGCAGTTGGGTTAATTACAGTCTGGTTTTCTGTATGAGTGTATCTCCTTGGCTTGAGTATGAGTATAACCCTTGGCTCATGTCCTCTCCTTTTCTTTCATAGATAGTATCACAGAGAAAATTGTCCAAAGCATTACTGAAGCAGGGAAACACAACTGGCAAATCATCTATTACAGTAAGCATAAACATTTCTAGTTATTTCATACTGTAAATTTGTGCTCTTTCATCATAAGCTGAGCTATGACTTTTTTTGAAATCACAGGTTACAGCTGAAGAGCTTTCTGGGAATGATGACTATGTTGAGCTTGCCTTCAGTGCAAAGAAACTGGATGACAAGGTGTGACATCTCTGTAATTGTTCAACAGGCTATTCATAACAATATTGAGTCAAACATCTAATAATGTTGCTCTACGTACTGTTCTTTTGTTTTAGTACTATGGTTTACGAACGGTTAAAATTCAAATAGAGCAATGCATCATCTACTAATTTATTAAAATATACTGCTCTTTTTAATGTGCTATTACAAAATGATGACATGTTTCGGTCTAAATACAGTGGACCATTCAAAAAGCAAGAAAGGATGTGCATACAAATTTAAACTAAATGGGAGAAAGTCAGGAGGCCATTTATTACATAATAAATGCCTCTGGAATTGATGTATGAATCAATCAAAAATTCATTAAAGCTCATGTGTCATTTACCAAATGAAATTGCAAGAATAATGAAATGTGCTTGTAGAACACTTATTTAATATTTGTAGATGTTACATTAACCTTAAAAATAAGAACGAGTTTGATTGTTTGTTTAGGACTTTTTCAGCAAGTCGGATCCATTTCTGGAAATCTTCAGAGTGAATGATGATGGCACAGCATCACTAGTGCACAGAACAGAAGTGAGATTGATAGATAGACACACATGCATCTGGAAACATGCATATAAAAAAAGAAATATAATGTACATATATTAACTGTTCTTGGTATTTTTCTGTTCACAGACTATTATGAATAATCTCAGTCCTGTCTGGAAATCATTCAAAGTTTCTTTAAACACACTCTGCAGTGGAGACCATGAGCGGGAGTTAAAGGTAGGTCAGCCATTTCGATCTGATCCTCTAGTAATTTGTGCGTTAATATCCATACTGTTATTATAACTAGACATTCTGTTTGAGATATTTGTGACATAAAACAGTGAATCATCTCATCGAAACGTATACTATGGCAATGTGAACACACTCTATACAAGGCTTTTATGTTTGCTTGTTTGTTTATTTGTTCTTTATTCTGGTCTCAGCGTGACAATTTGGTCACATTACATTAGAATCAGCTTGGCAGATTTATGTAATGGCAGTCCTATCCATTCTGCCTCACCATTGCGGCTGACATCTTTCATAGTGAGCTAATTACTGAGTGGGTAAATGGAGCCTGGCTGTTTGGATGGTCTTGACAGTTGGCTGAGAGGAGCAGACATGGTGGAACCACTGACAGAAATTGATGTTAATGCCCTTTAGTTTATTCAAGCCCATATAGTCCTCCTGTGTTTGAATAATTCCTGTCCCTGGGTCCAGTTGTAAAAAGTACACTTCAGGGGTCTCATTTATAAAGCGTGCGTACCCACAAAACGGGGCTGGAAACGTACGTAAGCCAGTTCCCACGCAAAGTTTGTGATCTATAAAAACAAACTAGGAAAATTTGCACACCTTTAAGCAAACTTTGAGCCGTATGTACGCACATTCTGGAGACAAAGGGAATTGGCGACACAGATGGTGAGGTCATGAAATGAAGTTAGATTGTAGAAAATAAATGTGAGAAGAACGATTATAAAAATTAATGACATTTAATTTTCACTCCATTTCATACGTTATATCCACATTATCATGAAGATTAAATCCAACAATGTTATTTGTGCTGATTGTTTTAGGCTATATACATCTAGTAAAATCCAGATGTAATTCAAAATGTATGTAAAAAAAAAAAAATTATTTTCAGCGCTGCCTTACAGTCACAATGTCCACAACGGGAGTGCAGGAGGTGATGCGCTACATGATATAGAATAGCATGAAATACTAATTAGGAAATATTTTCCTTAATGTACATCATAAAATGTCAAAGTCAAAAGTTCAAAGTCTACAGTTACGAAACACAATCGCTACTCATCATCGGTCTTACGGTGTTCATTACAAAACCGTTAAGAAGCATGTGTTCACTATAACATTTTTGTCTTAAAATTTCACCCACAAATAAATGATGTGATTTTGTCGAGCTGTTAACGATCAGTCTATTTGCTAGAAACATATAAATCCTCCGGTAACCTGGGTATGTAATGCTTCACGATTGCACTGCTGGCACTGTTGGAGGATTACACCAATGGCAGAATAAGGAGAGAACGAGTTTTCAAGGAATATTTTGCCACTCGCACTGCTTCTTTTTATTAGTGACCCCACTCCAAATAACACAATAATCAAATAACACAGTTTTCCGAGCCTCCACCTCCCCTACAAGTGTTTCAGTCTCAGTGTCTGAGAAATTACGTTCTCACCTGTCGCCATTATTTAAAGTTTCAGAAATACACCCTTTCGCTTTCTTGAATTAATTAAGGTAATTGGCGGGTCGCATGCAAGTTTTCCAGGTATATACGGGATTCCATCCTCATTTACATGCCGAGGTGATACATGAGGTGGTTTGCATTGACTATTTATGGCTAAAAATGGGCGTGTACAGGGCGGGATATGAGGCTGCTTCACGTACACACATCTGCGGGTGATCTGTGATTTATAAAGGGAACATTGTTTATAGATGTGCGTATGAACGGTTTTATAAATTGGAATATTTTTGCTGTATGCCATTTTTGGCTTTTGGATGCATGTAAACTTTTAGTAGGGATCCTATGCACAGTTTTATAAATGAGACCCCAGGGCTCTATGGAGACCAAAAAGATCTGTTAAACACTAGAAACGACAGATTTTGGGCAAGAAAGTAAGATTAGACTCAAAATCAGCTGTGGTTCATCGGCTGCGTTAAATGACCTCATGCATCAAAGCACACAACATTACAATAATAATAAACGTAAACAACTTACAGAGCTCGGACTTATAACACTTGCATGCTGCAGATTAATTTCAGCAATGATGGTTTTGACATACTACCCATCTAGGGTTGGGGAGTCAGTAACCAAATGAAAATAACTCAGATTATAAAATATAGGTTTAAACAGGTAGCTTCAGGGAAGGGCAAGGCCAAAATAAACAAAACTTAAATAATTAACCTATAAGTCTCCTTAACTTGCCTAGAACAAAAATAATCCAGAAAAGTAAATTACAGTAATACCTCGGTTTACGAGTTTAATTCGTTCCAAGAGCGAGCTCGTAAACCAAAATGCTCGTACACCAAAACAAATTTCCCCATAAGAATGCACTAAAAATCAATTAATTCATTCCACATGACCACAAATGCCCATTTTTAAATATTTTTTTGGTTTTACCCTATTAATTGCAGTTAAAATTGTAACCATTAAGATCTTATATAAATACTAATTAATAATTGACAATTAAACTCTAGAAATACTTGACAATTTACTGTAATGCAAGTCAGGTTTGAGCAGCCTGCTTGGAGGAGAGAGAGGAGGGAGGAGAGGGGAGCGGGGAAAGCAAGGATGAAAGCAAATGAGTGAATTTATTATAATAGTGCAGAAAACAAAGAGTGATAATCCAGAGTTAAAGTCGTGGAACATGGGAGCCGCGAAAGAACGAATTCGCGGAAGCCGCGAACGAACGAATTCGCGGGAGCCTCGAACGAACGAATTCGCGGGAGCCTCGAACGAACGAATTTGCGGAAGCCGCGAACGAACGAATTCGCGGGAGCCGCAAGAGAACGAATTTGCGGGAGCCACGAGAGAACTAGGGGAGCGCGGGGCACAAAGTAACGCGGGGTAAATAGTAACAGCGATTTTTTTTTTAGATAGTTGCAGGGGCATAAATGTGACGTGCTAAAGGGCTTTTCATCAGACTGTTTGCACACGTCTTCTGGCCATTTTTCGAGAAATTTATTAGAAGTTTGCATGAGAACCACAGGAAAAACTCTTTTGGCAGCATGTAAATATTTTTTGTTATAGTAGTTGTTTTTCGATTTTCAAAGAATGTGTGAAAGATTGTTAGTCTAATCTTATATTGTTATGATTACCATCTTCTTGGCTAAAAGATGGTACCATTTTGAAAGACGTGAAAAACACATAGTGGCTGCTATCCGGTCTTGAAGTAAACAAGACAGCGCGGGGTTAGTTGTAACACTAAGCGGCATTGAACAAGTTGCATCAATAATCATATATTTTGCATTGTATTAACCTATTAAAACGTTTTTTCATGTCATTACATTGTTCAAAACACAACAAATGTAAAAAATAAAGGAAAAAAGTTATGCTTATGATCATCAAGACGCAACTTTTTTAAACAAATAAAAATACGTGAATGAACTTGCATTGGATAACATGGTGTTACAACTAACCCGCTGTCTGTTAAAACGAGCCCCGCTCACAGGATAAGAAGTCACATTTTACTCCTTGCGCTTTTGCCGATACTGCAGAGAAACGGCAGGTCCGATGAACATGAAAACAGTGCTCATTTGTAGGAGAGGCTTATATGTTGTTTGTATAAAAATATGATTTGTCTAACCCTATTACTTTGTTTATTATTTGGCTAAAACCGTGTATATTTCACTACGTGAACAATAGTGATCACAATTAATTAATGTTTAGAATATGAGGTAAAAACTTCTGTAAATCACTTATAAAAATATCACTGTGGTGAATGATAGAGCCAATGAATGAGTTAAGGGGTTATAAAGGGGTTGGAACCTCCTGACTGTGTTATGAGAGGCTGTCATTAGGATATTTCATGTAAAAATGCGCACAAGGATGCTGAGCGTTAGGACTTTTTCCACACAGAACTGCGCATGGGTGAGGGAATTTTTTTCTCGTACACCGATACAATGCTCGTACACCGATTCGACCCTCCTTGCTCGTACACCGATTTGCTCGTATACCAAGTCGCTCGTAAACCGAGGTATTACTGTACATTAAACTTCCGTCTCTCCTCAGCTAATCAAACAGGAGAAAAGGAATACAATACCCTTCCCCTACATTCAACTATATCAAAAGTAGTAAGTGTACTAAATAAAATATTTAGGAGAAGTGGTAAAGATAACAAAACATGTGACAACTTCCGTTCTCCTTCACTAACAGAACACACACAAATATCCTGAGCTCACATGCTCAGAAACAAAACATTCACCCTGGCCAAAAGTCTCTCTCTCTCTCTGCAGAACCACCACTTCTTAAATCTCAGAAAAATAGAAAACAATAGTTAACAATATATAAAAAAAAAAAAACACCAGTCCTGCGCTATATCACACATTTCATATGTTTATACATAACTTTATACATTTTACATATCACACCCGCGAGCTATATGAGGATGCAAAATGCATGCATCTGCGGATTATATATGCGGGAAAAAACGATATATCATCTCATTGACGGTGAAGTAGAAAACTATCTTTACTCTCATTAACAGTCAGTAAAGTCAGTAAACAGTGAAAGTAACAAAAATAAGGCTGTAATGTTTTTATTTGAAATCCAATAATTTCTGTGTAAACCGGGAAGTGGGGTGTTGTACCGAAATCTGACTCCCCTGACAAATCTCACTAACATCCAGATTTTTCTGCAGCAGAAAAATACACCTGTGAAAATCTCACTCCCCTCACTAACTCTGGTTTAAAAGCTCACTGACTCACCATATGAAGAGACAATAAGATAAATATGGTGAGTTATTTTTTTTGCTGTGAAAATCTGACTCCCCCTGGTAAACCCATACTATAATTATTACAACCAAATGCTTTTGAGCAAAGAATGTCCATACCATAATGCAGTGGTTCTCAAATAGTGGGGCGCGCATGCCAGGGGGGCGCGCGTGACCGTGGGGAACATGCTTTTTTTGTCAGGGAGTAGGTTTTCTTGCACTGAACAAGAGCAGCAGATATGAAGTTCAGATAACAAACCCTTCACCCGTTGATATGTACGATCACACCGGTGTTCATGTGTCACGTGATCAATCGCTAAATTCACACGTGTTTTCACGCGCTATCTGGCACTGATCCAAAAAAGACGCGCTCAGAGAACTTGATCATTATAAAGGTTTTTAAGCGACAAACATTCACTTCCACATATCTGAGAATCTGAATATCAGGTAGTTGATGACAGAGCCAACAAGTTGGTGACTATTTTGAATAAAAAAGAAAAAACTAAATAAATGTGAAACACCTATCAAACAGCGCTTTTTGTGACTGCGGTCTGTCACGTGACAAGCATGACGCGTTGCCATGGAAACAATAAAGCGAAAGTTCCAAAATAGGGGGAGGGGGGCGCGCGAAATGTTTACTTCTTCCTAGGGGGGGCGCGACAGAAAATAATTGAGAAGCACTGCCATAATGAGATAATAAAATAAATATGGTAAGTCTGTGAGCTTTTAAACCACGCCTCTTTCTCTCGGTTTCGTTTCACTCTAAGTTTCCTTTCACTTCTCTCTTACGCACGGCTCGTCTCGTCTCCCGACTCTCTCCCGCTGCAGACCTCGCTGAACCTCGCTGTAAAGTCTGCCATTGCCCCCCACTCGTCATCACCACGGCTACGGCCGCGCTCCGCGGATTCTTTATATTCGTCAGATAGGACGCACCAACGCACCAAGAAAAAGTGCGTCTTATGCGGCAAAAAATACGGTATGCAGCGAATAAGGTTTTGTAATGTAGTGATCGGTTGGAAAACGTCTCCGGTTACTATCGTAATTTTCCATATTCCGTTTAATTCTGACTCAATTGAATTGAACGTCAATTATTCTGATGCAATATTCTGACGCGGTTATGCTATTTATACCATTTGTCTGCCAGATCGGCACTGCGCTACGATTGGCCAGTTGTCAACTGGCGTTATCCTATAAGGTTTCAGAAATAACGTGAAGGGGAGGAGTTCCCAAATGCATTTCATTGCAACATCTCATTCCCATTCTAGAAAGTGAACGCGCTTCTGGATACACGTAAATTTATGTATTATTTCCGTTGACAAAAAGGTCTTCGCGGGCCGGACGAGAGGGCTTGCGGCCCGCGGGCCGTAGTTTGGGGACCTCTGATGTTCCACAGACTGAAGAGCCGCAAAAAAGCAGTCAAAGAGCCGCGGGTTGGCCACCCCTGCTCTAGAGCGTAGCACTTCGGCCTCCTCTCACTATGCTGCAGCTAGACAAGCACTAGTATAGGCCTCCCCTCAGTTATCCTCTTTTAGAGCCCTTGCTCCTAGGAGCCCCAAGTTTACTCACTTGAGAGAGCTAATGAGCTACGAAGTAGCGAGGGCCTATATGCTCCTTGGGGTTCCGTAGAGGTAGTAGCCCAGTGGTTCTGCAGACATCCCGAGGGACGTCTTTGTGCCACTATAGTTCTCCCTTATGCACCCAGTGCTTCTTTTGGCCTGGTTACCACAGCAGCAGATGTACTCTGTGGAGATCCCAATTCGTCAGTTCACTTCTGACGTAATGTTTCAATAACAAAACTATTGACGTAACAATAGTCACCTAAACGTTTCATTGTAATGAACTATATTTTTTTAAAGCGTGAGTCTCAAATTTCAGTCTTGGGAGTTATCAAAAGTAAATAAGTCCCTCTTATCTTTTTCTCTCTCTGTCACACACACTTATTCAGACCACAGCTCTGCAGGTGTAAGATACTCATTTGTATGCCAGTGCAGAAGTGGGGATAGGAGAGCTGTATTGTAATAATCTGGCTTTAAAACAGTTCTCTGTATTCTCATAACAGAGTTTTAGATGAGATTTAGCCATTTTAGATTCTGCAGAAAAGCTGTTTGGAATTTAAAGCATACTGTGCAGGTGGCATTTTAGAGAAAATAAAGAAAGAGACAAGAAAAAGACAAAGAGAGCAAAATTAAGAGCTGATGTCTCAGTATGTTTATTTGAGAGCTGAATCCCTTGATCAGCTTCACGTTGGCACTTTACTTTCCTGCACTCTCAGCTTTACTTGAAAATAACCACCACTTACAGCAAATTAACTTAAATGCTGTAATTTCTTGGAAACAAGCCACTTTGAATTAAGCCTTTGATAATTATATCAAGTGGCTGAATGAGCAGTTGTGCAACATGTTTATTTAAAGCTGGTTAAAATAAATGTACAATCTAGTACTCAAACATTGTTGATTTAGGTCCAAAAAGTTGTAGGTGATGTTGGACAGTCAAGGACATCTATTCAGACGGATGGGAAAACAGTTATTTTAGGGGACATGTGCCTGAATAAACATGAACTGGTTTGTTTAATATTCATGACTTCTTTACACTCAACGCACCGCAGACAGTAATGTCTCTGCAGTGAAAACACATTTTGAATTCAGATTCACTGAGTCACAGAGCCACTGCAGTTACGTTTTATTCACTTTATCAGACTTATCAATATATTTATAAGACAGGGCAGTTAAATCATCATGTTGTGTTGAAAGCTTACAATCACACAGCTTTTTTTTTTTTTTTTTGTTTGTTTGTTTGTATTTTTGCTGTTGTGAACCCAATCTGTTTAAACCTTGAAACAATTGCATAAACCCAGATTATATAAATTATGTCATAAAATTCTTCTGGAATGAAAGATCAGAGTTATGGAAAGTATATTTGTGTGATGACTTGCGGTAAGTGGGTTATGTTTTATTTCTCGATGTGATATTGTTTTGTGGCCGATTTTGACACAGTCCTTTATCTTTTAAGTACTTTATTAAATCTTCGAAAAATATTGATGTTACGGGCCAAAGGCTACAAAAAATGTGCAATAATTAAAATCGGGTCTTTATGGGTTTTCCTTACAGTATGCTCTATAATATTACTGTATTATGTTGTTATAGCTGTGAGCGATAAAAAAAATAGTTCACTTTCAGGGAACTCGAGCTGCGTCAAAGTGCTAGGGGAAATAGCCTTGCTTCGGTCACGTGAAGATCTGTGCAACCAATGAGAGACGAACGCGTGTGAATGCGTCACTGCCGGCACGTGCCGGTGACGTCATGAGGAAGAGCATAAAAGCGCGTCTGAAACCCGGACGCGTCAGCTCTGAATGTCTTCAGCGTGCTGTGTCTGTGTGAGAGTGATTTTTGAGTTTGAGATAGCTAAAAATCAGCAGAATGAGTGTGGAAAATGTGGCGAATGAACAGAGGTTCACACCGTGTGTTTTTCCTTGCCCTCGTTTTATAACAGGCAAGGATACACATGTTATGTGTGTAATCTGTTTGGGAGTGGAGCATGCACGGTCAGCACTTGAGAATGCCGGCTGTAAAGACTGCGAGAGGTTTTCGTTGCATGATCTCCGCTCCCGCCTGGCGGTCTGTAACGAGGCCGCCCAGGCTAGTGTTCCCCGCGGTTCGGGACCTGCAGCAGCCGAGGCTTTGTCGTCGAAACTTTGTCGTCGTCGACAAGTTTCAGGAGGCTGCACGGCAGCAGGCGGCGTTCAGTAAAGTTCTTCCCCGCCGCCCTCCACGTGAGACCGCCGGTCAAGCACGGCCTCAAAGCTCCTCATATAGGGCCGCTCAAAAACAGAGTGTCGCGAGCCGTCTCCCTCCGGTTGTCCCCGGGAGGGCGGGCCGACAAGTTCAAGCCGCTGGTAGTAAAGGCGATTTGAGGGTTGTCCTGAACGCCAAGAAGGCTAAGACTAAGCGGCCCTGACGCCAAGCCGCAACAAGGTGGTGTATCCCTGGAGCAGCTCCACAGTCAGCCCGCCATGGGAAAACCGCCCCCTCCAAGGAGGGTCCTAGAGCAATCCATCCGGGTTTCCGGAATCAGCCCCGGCTCAGTGGTGGATATGTTCTTAGCACCAGAGGCCAGCCCAGGGAGGCTGGTTCCCCTAGTAGAATTCCGGGACGCGTGGTTACGGCTAGCCGGTATCTCTCAGTGGGTCCTGCGCACGGTGACCTTAGGGTACGCCATTCAGTTCGGGGTTTCACCACCTCAATTTTCGGGGGTCCTACAGTCAGTGGTAGGCCCTCAGCAGGCTCTGGTCATGGAGCAAGAAGTAGACACTTTGGGGGAAAGGCGTACCAGTATCGGGTGCTTCCTTTCGGCCTAGCGCTCTCACCCCGCACTTTCACAAAAGTCGTGGACGCTGCGCTAGCTCCGCTGCGGTTACGGGGCATCCGTGTTTTAAATTATATCGACGACTGGCTTATTCTGGCACAGTCACCGCAGTTAGAGGAGCAACATCGAGATGTAGTGCTCGCACATATGAAGGAGCTGGGGTTGAGGCTGAACGCCAAGAAGAGTGTTCTTTCTCCTGCTCAGAGAACCACTTTCTTGGGAGTCATCTGGGACTCTGTCGCGATGTTGGCTCGGCTTTCCCCCGAGCGCATCCAAGTTATTTGTTCAGCCGTCAAGAGCATCAAGTTAGGCCAGCCACTCACGGTGAAACACTTTCAGAGGGTGTTAGGGCTCATGGCAGCGGCATCCAGTATCATCCCACTGGGCCTTCTGCACATGAGACCCCTGCAGTGGTGGCTAAAGACCAAGGGGTTTTCCCCGAAGGGGAATCCGCTACGCACTATCAAGGTCACGGGGCGATGCCTACGCACCCTGAGTATGTGGAAGAACTCTTGGTTCCTGTCTCAAGGCCCAATGCTCGGGGCTCTGGCTCGGAGAGTCTCTCTCTCGACAGATGCCTCCCTCTCGGGCTGGGGGGCGGTCATGAAGGACCGCTCCTCACAAGGTCTATGGAACAGTCGGCACCAGACCTGGCACATAAACATGTTAGAGTTACTGGCGATCCGCAGAGCACTCTGTGCGTTCCTACCGGACCTTCGCGACCACCATGTCACTGTTTTCACCGACAGTATGACTGCGGTTGCATATATCAACCACCAAGGGGGTCTACGCTGGCGACCACTATACAAGATGGCGCGACAGATCCTCCTCTGGGCCCAGGGAAGTTGCTCTCTCTCAGGGGGGCCTACATCCCGGGGGTCCAGAATGTGGGAGCAGACGCCCTATCGAGACAGGGGGCAGGACCAGGGGAATGGCCACTCCACCCCGATGTGGTGGAGCAGATTTGGGAAAGATACAGCAAGGCACAGGTCGACCTGTTTGCCTCGGTAGAGAACACCCACTGCCCTCTGTGGTTCTCACTAACACATCCAGCGCCTCTGGGGCGGGATGCCATGGCGTGGCCGAGGTTACGCCTGTACGCCTTTCCCCCGATCGCTCTGCTCCCGGGAGTTCTGGCCAAGATTCGCCGGGACAAGGTCCATCTCACGCTAGTGGCCCCCCACTGGCCGTCCAGAATTTGGTTCGCGGACCTTGTGTCCCTCCTAGACGGAGTCCCTTGGGAGATTCCAGTCAGGAGGGACCTTCTGTCCCAGGCGGAGGGTTGCATTCATCACCCGCAACCAGAGCTAATGAAGCTGTGGGTCTCACAGCTCATAGAATCCGGTCTCTCAGCCGAGGTTGTTGAGACCATCCTTCAGTCCAGAGCTCCCTCCACGAGGAAACTCTACGCTTTGAAGTGGAAACTTTTCACGGCCTGGTGTAGTGAAAGGCAGGTGAACCCAGTAACCTGTCAAGTCGGCAAAGTACTGGAGTTCCTGAAGAAAGATTTGTGGCAGGGTTGTCCCCCTCCACCTTGAAGGTTTATGTGGCTGCCATAGCGGCTTGCCACGTACCTCTGGGTGGGGTATCCTTGGGCAGGGACCCCCTAGTCACTCGTTTCCTCCGTGGCACATTAAGGCTGAGACCTGCGGCACAGACCCGGGTGCCGGCTTGGGACTTGTCTGTGGTACTCCAAGGCCTGTCCCAGGCACCCTTCGAACCTCTAGAGGAAATCTCTATTAAGTGCCTCTCTCTTAAGACCCTTCTTTTGCTGGCAATCACCTCGCTTAAGAGGGTCGGGGATCTTCAGGCCCTCTCTGTGGCCCCTTCATGTCTTGAGTTTGCGCCCGGGATGGCAAAGGCATTTCTCCACCCGAGGCCAGGCTATATCCCCAAGGTTCCCACTAATGTGGCTCGGTCTATCACGCTGCAGGCCTTCTGCCCTCCCCCATTTGATGATCACGAGCAGGAGCACAAGAACAAGGTCTGTCCAGTGCGAGCACTGGACGCTTACGTTTCCAAGACTGCCACTTGGCGTAAGTCGGACCAACTGTTCGTTTGCTTTGGGGCCCCTGGACACACCCGGAGGCCGGCGTCACTGAGGTGGCGTTGGTATTGCGTTCCCCTAGCGCTTTGACGCAGCTCGAGTTCCCTGAAAGGGAACGTCTCGGGTTACGAATGTAACCCTGGTTCCCTGAGGGGAACGAGACGCTACGTCTTTGCCTCAGCTCCTTGCGCCTCCGTGCCCGCTTCAGACATTCATGCTGACGCGTCCGGGTTTCAGACGTGCTTTTATGCTCTTCCTCATGACATCACTGGCACGTGCCGGCAGTGACGCATTCACACGCGTTCGTCTCTCATTGGTTGCACAGATCTTCACGTGACCGAAGCAAGGCTATTTCCCCTAGCGCTTTGACGCAGCGTCTCGTTCCCCTCAGGGAACCAGGGTTACATTCGTAACCCGAGACGTTTTACTTACACATTTGTAATCATTTAATAATTTACTCGAAAAACAAAAATATTTCATTTTAGTTTAATTTATTTTAGTCTATAGCCCAGGGTAAACGAAACACATCATCATCTATCTTTTGGGGATGTTTACAAAGTTTACATTGAGAACTGGTGCTGGTATGAGTTTTTCATGTTGATTTATTGCTGCTTCTCGCTTCTTCAGCTGAAAAGTCAACCACACCATCTCTGTATTAATATTTTAAATGGCCTTCAAATTTTGATTACCACCCGCTCATATCCCAGCATCAATGATTCATTAACATCAATGCTACAGTATGCTGTCTTCCTAGCCCTCCTACCACACACCAACGCTCACAATGACACAGTGTACAGGCGCTGGTATATATATACACAAACTAACAACATGACAAAGGATATTAAAATTCAAGAAGTGTTATGATAACAATATGACCTGCTGCAGTTTGTCTGTACATTTGTGTGACTTTCACAAAACTTTTTTAGAGCTTGAAACTTTAGACTCCTCAGTTGTTCCATATTCAGGACAGAATAGATAAAAGATCTAAATGAACTGTGACATTTCAGTCTCACTATAGCAAAAACAAAAAACAAAGCTGATGCTATTATCTCAGTATTTGGTGTTTAGACACACTGTTTACATTGTGTGCATTTGTGTTTTTAATTTCTGAGACACCTCTATTGTTGCTCTTTGAAGCAACTCTAGAATTAAAAGAAATGCTTGCAAATGAATGCATAAGAGAAGAATTGTAGAGGTTAAAAGTTGAAATTCTCATAATTTTTGAGAATTTGTTTAGCTGTTCTTTTATTCCTTCATAATCCTAATAACATTACTCATAATCCTAATAAAAATCTTCAACTACAACTTCACTTCAACTCTAGTGCATGTGATAACCTTCTATATTGACCTAATATCTATTTTCAGTATTTTCCCAATAAAATGATCTAGAATAAAAATATAGGATAGTAAAACTTAATCATTAGTAGTTATTTTATTAAAACATTTTTTTTCGTATCCCATAGTCAAGGTATTTTTTCTCCTTGTGTTAATCGCAAAACATTTTGCTATAAACAACAAAAAACCTTGCGTAGTAAAAACAAACGTAATTCAGCATTTACATTTTCAATATCGTAGTTGCATCATTAGAAGAATATTGCATAGGTTTGTGTGTGTGTACTTGTTTAAGCTATATTGTGAGGACCAAATGTCCCCACAAGGACAGTAAAACCTGAGATGAGGAAGATGTCCCCATGATAAATATGTATTAATAAACATACTAAATTATGCTTATTTGAAAATAAAATGTACAGAATATACAGCTTGTACAGGATAAAAATCATTACGTTAATAGAAGTCCCAACAAAGATAACAAAATAAAACGTGCGTGAGTGTGAGTGAGACATTGTGATACAGAGTAAGACAACTAATTCATCTCTGTCATAAACATGATGAATATTGTCAATTCTTTTACACTATTTTTCTTGTTATAGTGTACAGTATGGGACTGGGATTCTAATGGCAAGCACGACTTCATAGGAGAATTTCAAACCACATTCAAGGAGATGAAGTCAGCCATGGATGGGAAGCAGGTATAATAAACATACGCACACACAGTCACAAAACAGACCCTACTTCCAAAATGTGCTGATCAACGCAATACTTCAATACTTCAATACTCTACAAATGTTTTCCATCTACATACAACATGACTGTGGCGAGAAGGGCGGGGTTGAGGGAAGTGAGAGCGTAACGAGAGCTGGTGGCATGATAAATAATGAGCGCCACTGCACCACTCACGTCCATTGACCCCGCCCTCTTCGCCACAATGACATTTGAACTGTTTCATATAATTATTTAGAATTATACCTGTTTATAGGAGCATCCCTATTGCATTAGCAGGGAATTATTACTAAGATTCTAGACACTTGGGGAAAAAACTGAAAGGGCAAGAACATTCAAAAAAAAAAATAAAGCACTGAATATATGCTGAAGTTCATGGAACTGAGTAAGAGCCATAGCATGCATTCTTTATAAACCCAGCTTATGCATATGTGCAAAGAAGAAAGCCTTCATTAATAAAAACTCATATCACGTCATCTTAACTGGAGCTTGCCCATGGGCATGTGAACAGCTGTGGTAATTCAAAGAACCAGACAATATTCTGTGGCATGATGAGGCTAAAATTTAACTTTGAGCAATCTAGTAACTGCATGTCCACATGCTACATCTCTGAACACTTAAGCCAGGCTCAGACAACAGTAAATCTTGTTTTTAAATCTCACAATCAAAACTTATTGTGAAATCTGGTTGCTGTCATGGTCTGGTCATGTTGTTGTCACTGTCGCGTCATGTTTCACTTCTGGGTCCCCCCTGTGTCTCTCCCTATGCCTTTCCCGCACCTGTCATCAGTATGTCAGGTGTTAGTCATTTTCTTGTGTATTTATTCCCGCTCATGTTCCATTGTCTTTGTCGGTCGTTGTACGTGATTGTAGCGTTTCATGTGTGTGGATGTCGCCCTTTATTCCCTCCGAGTTTTTGCACAACGAAGTGCCGTTTTGGTTTTGGTTTTGAATAAAGTGGTTTTGAATCTCCCTGAGTCCTCGTCCTGTCTCCGCATCGCACACCAGCACCTTACACTGACAGTTGCATTACGCACATAAGGACAGTCTACACATAATTCTTCTTTCCAATCTCAAGCAAGCTGTTACACTGAGATTGCGGTGTGCGGTGCGGTAATTTACTTATTCTTTATAGCAAGTAAAAACAGCCATGGTATTTCCATGTTTCGACCAACCGAACTTGTATTGCTGCTTGTTGTTTTGCGGTCACCATTTCAAACGTTCTGTTACTTTAGTATTCTTGAAGACTTGTCTCTCGTTGGCTATTGTAGAAGTACTGACATAATCATAGTTGTAATCACTCCGATTTTAAATCCTAAATATCAAACATGTTTGATATTGTTGGGGCGCCCCTGATGTCCACAAGCAGATCAGTAGGTTTAAGATTTAATACTTAATAATATTACCAGATAATCTGGGCCAAACATTGGAGCTGACAATTTTTTGCAATTTATTGCTCTTTATTGAAACCCCTGTAGTCTGAGCCTGGCTTTAGCAACACTTTGGCAACCACTCCAAATACCCTCTGAACCACTCTGACCTTAACAACCACATAGCAAAACTCTTATAACCAACTCTTGTTAGCAACTGTATAGCAACCACTCAGAACACCTTAGCAACACATTTTACATTTTATGCACTTGGCAGATGTTTTTATCCAAAGTGACTTACATTGCATTCAAGGAACACATTGAATCAGGTCTTGCTTTCCCTGGGGATCAAACCCATGATCTTGGTGTTGTAACCATCAATGTTCTACAGATTTGAGCTACAGGAAAGAACAGACCAGCAACTGCATAGCAACAGGCTAAGTAACAACCATAAAGCAACATTCTAGCAACCAACCACTTTGAACATCTTAAAAACATCCTAGCAGCCACTCAGGGGTGCGTTTCCCGTACTATGTAACTCGCTGATTGAAAAATATTATGCTGTATCATTGTAGAACCTAACCAACTACAACGGTTTCTCAAAACCATAGTAACATTTTTGAACCAGTGGCGTAGCCATAATTTATATATTTTTTTCAAATGAAGGGACAAGTTTTGACGCACCTTCAGTAGTTTTTCTTTATTTTATTTGTTTTTGAAAACATCCAAACTATGAAAGAACACTTACAAAAATATGGAGTAAACAATAAAAGTGTTAAACATCCCAGAATATTTTTTATATTCTTGATTATCCAAAGTAGCTAGATTTAGCTTTGATGGCAGCTTTGCACACTCATGGCATTCTCTCATCGGATTCACAAGGTAGGCTCCTGGAATGGTTTTCAGTTCACATGTATGTCTTGTCAAGAGTTACTACAACTACTGTACAAATCCATTTTATGGCAAGAAACACTCCGTTAAGTAGAGAGAAAATACAGCCCATCGTTGCATTAAGAAATGAAGGTCAATTGATATAAAAAATCACATGTATTTTGAATGCATCCCCAAATGAAGTCACGAAAACCATCAAACACTATGATGAAACTGGCTCTCATGAGGACCATCCCTGGAAAGGAAGACCAATAACTATATCTGATGCAAAGTTTATTAGAATTATCAGCCTCAGAAACTGCCGATTTACTGCACAGCGGATTACAGGCCACACAAGTGTTTAAGTGGCAGACATCTTTCAATATCCACTGTTCAGAGAGACTGCATGAGTCAGACTGTCATGGTTGAACACCGGCAAAGAAACCATTACTTCTGAAGAACAACAAGCAGATGAGACTTGCTTGGGCAAAGAAACACAAGTAATAAACATTAGATCAGTGGAAACCTGATGAGTTTTGGTCTGATCGGTCTAAATTTTAGATTTTTGTTTCTAAACGCTGTCTTTGATAGAAGTAGAGAGGGTGAACGGATGGCTCCTGAATGTGTGGTTCTCACTGTGAAGCATGGAGGAGGTGTAATGGTATGGAGGTGCTTTACTGTTGAGACTGTTGGTGACTTAGTCAAAACCACATATTACCAGCAAGGCTACCACAGCTTTTCGCAATGACATGCCATCCCATGTGGTTTCCACTCCATCATTTGTTTTCCAACAGGACAATAACCCTAAAAACACCTCTAGGTTATGTAAGAGCTATTTGTCCAAGAAGGAGAGTGATGGAGTACTGCATCAGATGATCTGGCTTCCACAATCCCCAGATTTATATCCAACTGAGATGATTTGTGATGAGTTTGACTGGAAAGTGAAGGAAAAGCAGTCAAATACTCAACAGCTCTGGGAAATCCTTCAAGGTTTTTGTAACCTTGAGTATGCCAAGAGTGTGCAAAGCTGTCATCAAAGCAAAAGCTATATATATAAATATTCAAAATATATTTCACTTAAATACAGATTAACAAAACAAAAGAAAAAACAGTGATAAGTAGAAGCCTGTACTCTGGGCTTTGGTACATTTTTGTGACACGTGTAGCGAATCGGCTCAAATGGGGCGGGATTTATACATACGTTTAATCATGTGTTATGATCAAATATGCACATAAATCAACCATAAAGGGAATTATGTACAGTGGAATACGGTTATGTTGACGGCCTCGGGTGTTGCAAAAAAGCGTTGAGATAACCGTTTATCAAGATAACCAACAGCCAATATGACGATTTCTTTGATGAAGCGATCGGCACACTATAAAAATTTACATACACTGTATATGTTTGCTAACAACAAAAGGCATATGTGCACCAACTAACAGCAGAGATTTACCAGTATACAATAAAAACACCTTCGATTCTGATACAAACCTTTAATTATATTCTCCAACATTGCAAAAACAATTTTGCTCACAGCGTAAACAGTCATAACATATTCGTGAGGTCATAACGCTGTACTAGATTGCATACTTTCTTGCGTTCTGCCTGTCTAATGTGCTTTCTCAACAAATTTGGCTTCGTCCCATCTTTTAACAACCTTGACTCTTCAATCCGTAGCGGCACTAAGCAGAGCGCACGTCAGAACAGAAGCAGGGATGTGTTTGTGTGTGTGTGTGAGTGATCAGCGGCGGCTTCCCGCACATGCTCTATTCATTTGAACGTGGAGGAGGGAACATCTCCTGCTCTCCCTGCATCTGGGAGAGGATGCTGTGCGAGAACCGGGCTGCCTGTGAGTGCTTTGGGATGGGGATGCGGCCCACGGCAGCACTCGCTGCTCCTTGAGAAGAGTAAGAACGATATGTGCTTTCACTTCAGAGAGTCTCCAAAAGTCTCCAATAACTCCAGATAAAGTCGTTACATTTGTCGCTAGGCGCTTTTTTGAAAATTTATGCTAGAGTGGTCTGAAAACTCGCTAAATATAGTTAGTGTAGTTATAGCTAAGTTGACAACACTGACCACGATCCACATGCAACGCAAACTCAGTGAACTCTCAGTCACGAGATAACCATGTGAAGTGGCAAATTTGTCCCTCTTTTGTGCTCGAGATATTAGATTTTGCAACATAAAAGAATCGACATAACCCACAAGAAAATGCTTAGACAAATATCGAGTTTGGCGGTTCCACTTCAAAAACGTTGACGTAATAGTATTGGCGAGTTAACCGTGAGTCAAGATAAGTGAACTCCACTGTATATTGATAATTAATCATAACGGATTATAAGAAATTATGAATATACGTAGCTAGATTCGGCTTGTAGAATTGATTAATTCTAGCATTAAGTTCAGATCAGCCGCCATATGTGCGCTTACACTAGCCGCGCGATCTTTATGAACTCATCGTCATAAAGAAGAATATTTCCATTCTCGTACCAAAGTACTTAAGCATGTAGCAAGATGCAAACGTTAAAGGGACTTACTCATGAGTATCACAGAAACCATCATATATATATATATATATATATATATATATATATATATACAGTGGAGTTCACTTATCTAGTTCACTGCGCATGCGCGCATGCACGTACAGTCCCGCGCAGCCGCAGAATAACTTGCAGAAGTGGCGGGTGTCTAAGACTCGCGGAAGTCTAAAGCCTGCTAGATGCTATTTTAGAAGAGGAGGTACAGGAGTTGAGCCTGAGTGCGTCTGTGAGTGCGTGAGTGTGTTCAGTGAGTCCAGCGCGCCTGCAGTGAGTCTGTGTGTTCAGTGAGTTGAGTGTGTGTTCAGTGAATCGAGCGCGTCTACTGTGAGTGTGTGCGTTCAGTGAAGCATCATTGTCCAGGAATTCCCAGATTACGTTGACATCGACAAAGATGTTGTTACTGATAGAAGCATTTGTTTTCAAGCAGACCATTAAAGGCAAAAAGCAACAATGCATTTTAGACTTTGTAAATAAACCATATTAACCGCGTGTGCAATACTTTCAGAACTGTGTCCGAGCGAAATGACTGTTATGAGTGAATGTGTTTACGCGTGTGTTGTGCCCGTTTTTACACTCTGAGCGATCATTGTGTTTGCAATGTTGGAGAATATAATTAAAGGTTTGTATGGAGAATCGAAGGTGTTTTTTATTGTATTCTGGTGAATATCTGCTGTTAGTTGGTGCACATATGCCTTTTGCTGTTAGCAAACATATACAGTGTATGTACATTTTTATAGCATACCGATCGCTTCATCTGGAGTGAAGGAGAGAGAGAGTGAGAGTTAGTGGGTGAGGAAACTTTTTTTACAGACAGTTAAACCTTTGAGAAAGCCAGCATGGAAATCCCCTAAAAGGGGCAAATAAGCTTTAAACACATTTAGAGTTTGTTAACCGATACTTTCATTGGGTTTCTCTGGTTGCGGAGTTGCCAAGGCGTGCGTTGAGAGAGTTTCTTTGGTTGGAGGCTGGCTTGTTCCTTGAGAAGTCCTTTGTTGGAATCGCGGGAAATTCAAATGGTTGTTCGGTCTGGAGTTTATGTCGCCATAAAGGGGAAAGGGAGGCGCTTGCAAGGCAACGAGGCCCTGCACGAGTCCCAGAGGAGCAAGAGATGTGAGAATGGCAGGAAGGAAGGACGAGAAGAGAAAGTGGTGTCCGGATATCAGGAGTCTTATAGAAATGTAGTGGTACTCCCACTTCTTGGCTGAAGAGCCAATCACTGGCTTGGAAGTTTGTAGCGTGACATTTCCTTTGTTTCTGTTCAACCTAATTAGCATCTTTATGATGCCATTGGAACTTTCTCAGACTTTTGATGCAACAATGATATAAATTATATAATGCATTTCAGCATTACACAAGACACATAATCAGAAAGAAAAGGCTGAGATAAGGCTAAAGATATCAAACATTCTGGGGTAGAAAGACATAAAAAGAGTGGTCTCTTTTTAAACAAGGTTATACATACTTAAACGTCTAAACTACATTACCAAAACATAACTAAAAATGACTACAACATGGAGGGCATGCATACATACATAAGAATATATCACAGACAGGATTGAGATGGCTGAAGATGAGTTTACACAGAGTATGTAAACATTTTTGTATATTCCATGTGAGTGTGTGTGTATGTGTGTGTGTGTGTGTGTGTGTAGTCATCAGATGGTCACGGGGGAGGCCTGGAGGAGAACAAAGAGTTGTATTGCCCCCAGGGCCACAAAATCACTGTGTTTCAGACTTGGCGGCATCACTGAGCCTTCAAGTCTTACTCTGTGTTAATTCAAAAGTCACAATCAGATATTTGTTCTTGATCTATCAATTTGAGACACCGTCCAGACTCTACAACGCTCCACAACTTAAAGTAAAATGAGACAGCAGAAACAGGCAAAAAAAAAGTACAACGTTTTGTTTTTACTGTGAGTGTCGTAGTGAAAAAAGCCTGGCAGAAAGCATTATACAGCCAGGCACCACATTTGTTTGAGAAACAAATTTTTTGTTCTTAATTAAAATACTTAATCAAAATAATAGTTTTGACTCAGCCTTGGGGAAATAAGAGACTTCTTTAAAAAAAAAAAAAAAGAATGATCTAATGGTTGTGATGTTTGGGTTTGGATGTCCACATACGTTTCATCGCATAATGCACATATTCAAACACACACTATTGCCATGCCACACGCACTTATTCATCAGTCTATAGCGTCTGAGTGAGTTCACTCTGCTCTGTCGTTTCTTTAATTTGAAATCTATTACCGGCTGTGCTGATTAGTAGTTAATGTGTGACTTTAAATTCCATTAACTTCACATTCACCATCATCCCCTTGAATGCTCAGAGGGCCGAAGTCGACAGGCTTCAACATAAGCTTCTCATTGCATTTGTTAATCAATGGAAATACCTTGTCTGTCAGCGCATCCTGATTGCGCTGCTAGGGGGGTTCACAAACAGGTGCTTCGTTTTCAGCGGGAAACTCTGATGCTTTCAGTCTCTAGGGGTGGAAGAAAATGCCTCACATCCTTTTCGATGAAAAGAACTGATTTGAGGTCTTTAGAACAGGCTGAGATAATTGTTCTCGCATCATTTTAAATAAATGTGAGTGTGGGATCATTGGATTGTTGGCAACACTCGGTTTTCCCTGAGTAATTGTCTTCACACTAGAAATGTAAATTGAATGAAGAACTGTTTGGCCTGTTAGAATTTTTATTTTTTTATTTTTTTGTCCTGACACAAAAGAAACTACAAACTGGCCAAAAGGTGACTTATTAACACCGACATTCTTGTGAAAGTCTTGCCAGCACTGCTAGCTTAAAGCCAATCACTCTCACATTTTCTGAAAGCTCAACTGCAGACACTATGTTATACTGAGTCTTTTAGACATCCGTCTGTCAATGTGCCTATCAGCCTGTGGGTATCTTTCTCTCATACAGATATATTACAAGCACACATCAGACCAGATGAAAGACCTGCAAGCCCAGGCAGTCCATCTTGTGGCTCAATGGAGTTCACTGCAGAGTTGAATGAATGGCATAGTGTTGTGGTGGTGTTTACTGTAACATGTTTCTGACAGATCCAGTGGGAGTGTATTAATCCTAAGTACCAAGTGAAGAAGAAGAACTACAGAAATTCTGGAATGGTAATTCTTACCCTGTGCAAGGTAAGAACCTTTTTCACAATTTTTATTTAGCAGTAAATACAATTTTTTAGGATTTTAGATCTGTGTTTAAAATGAAGTCTAAATCAATCCTACTGTACCACAATTATCACTGTCCCTGTAATCAATACATTATAAGTAATTTTGGGTAGAATATTTTACTGTTTTTCATATAATATCTGGTCCATTCATTGGTTCGAAAATTCTTTGTATGAAGATCTACGTCGAAAAGGACAAAACAAGGATTATAGAAGAAATTGTTGTAAATATTTTATTCCCCATGAGGAAAAGAGCTTATATTTTTTGTGTTTTTTAATGTAAAAATGCAGAAAGCCTCCTATAAGGTTTATGTTTAGGGGTAGAGCCTAGAATATATACAGTTTGTACAGTATAAAAATAAATATGTGTATGGCAAGTCCCCATAAAACATGAAACTGGAATGTTTCTGTACAACTGGAATTATCTGTTAACCGATCAGGATCCAGGACTAGAACTATCAATTTAAAAACTATTAATTTATCTCTGTTCCAGATCATAAAGATGCACTCTTTCCTGGATTACATCATGGGAGGTTGTCAGATTCAGTTCACAGTAAGTGGTTTTGGATGGCTTTTGGAAGGATTTTCCCCAAACTTTTTTTTAATCTTAATACCATCTTAAGCTTTTGGAAAAAACAAACTCCACTCATATATTTTCAATACAGGCTCGTTAACACTGTTGTTGTCACTCTTTTCCATACAATTACATAAATGAATGCAATGTCCAATTCATTAAGAACTGTTTTTTATTTCAATGAATCTGAGTCTGTTTGCCAAACCATCCTGAATGATTTGTTCACAAATCAAAATTGTTTGGCATTTGAGTACAAATTATAGTTCTTGAGTTTTATCAGTGAGTAATTCAATTTTAGTCTGTTCATTACACAAAGTTATCGTATGACTTGAAATATAGCACACAAGTCCTATACACAGTTTATTTTTTTGTGTTTGTGCATTTATTTATGTATTTATTTTAGGCTTGAAAACTTTGGCCATTGTTAATTGAATTGAAAAAGGCTACAAGTACAGTTCTTAAAAAAATTATTTTTGTGTTGCACTGATGAAAGAATGACTGGATTTTCATTTTTGGTGAACTATTCTTTAAGTGTTGTTGTTCTGCAGGTTGCAATTGATTTCACTGCTTCAAATGGTGACCCTCGAAACAGCTGCTCCCTCCATTACATCCACCCTTATCAGCCCAATGAGTATCTCAAAGCGCTGATCGCTGTTGGGGAGATCTGCCAGGATTACGATAGGTGACCCACCACTCAATCCCTCAATCAGTCAGTCAGTCAACTAATCAATCAGCTAATCAATCATGCAACCAGTCAAGCAAACATCCTTGAATTTTACCAAGTACAATTTCACAGACTCTACTATTATTCTACTCTGTCATTAAATGTTTACACCAGTTATTTTCTCAGTACAGACCATTAACCAAACGTTCAAACCATTAATCAATAAATTACACATTACATCAATCAACCATGCATTCAGACTTAAGACTGTCAGTGTCTGTAGGATGCAGAGCTGTCATGTCTAGGATTGTATTTCTACACTTCAATCACTCTCTCACCCAAGATGTCACTTAAGTTTGGAGTCAATTACATTTGACCCCTTGCAATGTCACATCCCTGCTCACCTCATTGCTCATCTCTGAGGCTCAATGCACACTCATTAATCCTTCATTCTTCTGATCTGTTTACAGTGACAAAATGTTTCCCGCCTTTGGTTTTGGAGCCCAAATCCCACCAGACTTCAAAGTAAGTTAATTATTTATATATGTAAAAAATAAAAGAGCTTTTTTCTGATTTATGCTTTATAGAGATAGTTCACTAAAAATGAAAATTCTGTTCATTTATTTACCTTCAAGAT
Source organism: Rhodeus uyekii (assembly GCA_037043235.1). Classification (NCBI taxonomy): domain Eukaryota; kingdom Metazoa; phylum Chordata; class Actinopteri; order Cypriniformes; family Acheilognathidae; genus Rhodeus; species Rhodeus uyekii. The sequence continues at coordinate 446,413 of JAWRVZ010000070.1, forward strand.
GTTCCAAACCTGTATGAGTTTTTATTTCTGCTGAACACAAAAGAAGAATATGGGTAGCCAAATAATTGATGGGCACCATTGATTTCCGTAGTCCTGGAAAAAAAGACTATGCAAGTCAATGGGGTCTATCAATTATTTGAATACCCATATTCTTCCAAATATCTTCCATTGTGTCTAACAGAAGAAAGAAATTCATACAGGTTTGGAACAACTTGAAGGTAAATAAACGTTGAAAGAATTTTCATTTTGGTTCAACTTTAAGAGCAAATAATGTATATATGTGTTTTTTTTATTGCAAGTATTTATTGATTTGATAGACTGAATTTGTAACCAGATTTTAAGAGGAGGAGTTTCCCATACAATACAATAAATGGCCAGGGGAAACCAGTCCTCTGAATCCCTCGCAGACACCTGACAGGAGATTTCTGAATAATTCATGAACTGCTGATGCCCTTTTCAACTAATCACCTCATCATTCCTGCTAATCTCTGCCAATCACTCAAAATCAGGTCATCTGATTCGTTGCCATGTTACAATCAGAAGTCATGGCCGCAGCTTGGTTGGATGTGATTCTAAGAATGCATTTTAGTGGACCGCAGTCTGAGCCACAGGGAAGAGCCATGTTTTATGCATGGTCTTATCCCATTCATTGGCAGCAATGACTCGGATTATAAATGAACCATGAAAACTTATGAATAAAATAAAGAAATCAAATGTTTTAATTCTTCCATTACATTATATGGACTCTAATATCACAATCTATCTGCAGAGTTCAAATTTTAAATCAATCTTTTTCTCCATGTCACTCTACCATCACTGTCACTAATCATTAAGGTTTTGGAACTAAACTAGGTCTACTTTGTCTATTCTCTTTAGGTTTCTCATGATTTTGCTGTGAATTTTGATGAGGATAACCCAGAATGTGCCGGTGAGTAAATAATCACATGTAAGCAAAACAACTTTACAAACCTGTATATCTTTTTTTTAAGCATAAACTATTCTTTTTTTTTACTGACTCTTTTTTACTGACTTTTGAAAAATGTGCCAAAGTGAATGAGAAAATCTATAAATGAAAGCATTTAGATTTTCTCATTCACTTTGACACATTTTTTCGAAATAATCGTAACATTCTCTAAACTGTAAGTAGTAACTCACCCAAAACATTTAAAACATGCTTTAAAACGTCTCAGGTTACGTATGTAACCATGGTTCCCTGAGAGGGAACGAGACGCTGTGTCATAGCGCTATGGGAACGCCCCGCGTAATCAACTCTCGAAGCACAATAGAAAAACACTTGTGAGAATGACGTAGATGACTGCATGAGCCAGGAGGTACAAAAGGCACGCCGAAACCGGCAACTTGCCCAGTGTCTGAAACAAGCCCAGCATACGTAGGAGCTAGGCTAATGATGCAGCGTCTCGTTCCCTCTCAGGGAACCATGGTTACATACGTAACCTGAGACGTTCCCTTTCAAGGGAACTCAAGCTGCGTCATAGCGCTATGGGAACGATATACCAACGCCGCCCAAGCGAACGACGTATGCCGCCCAAGACGTGCTCCTAAGGAGAAGACCTGGCTCCCTCGGGAGGCCAACCCTTCTCGGCAAGAGATAGCCTCAACTAAGACTTGCCCGGCAAAAGATCTGCATGAGCCACCGGCCTCAGCCGCTGGCGGCCCAAGTACCCAGTGCTCACACTGGGGCAGACCCTCCTGGCAACATGACGGGAGGAGAAACCCAAGCAGTACAAAGAAGCCCAAAAGCTCCCATAGAACAGAGGAGCAAAGACCCCCCCTGGAAATGCCAATGGACCAAAGCCCAGGGGGACTCACCAACCTCAGTTGAGAGCCGGAACCCCGAGATTCCAGCCGCGGCCGAAACGGGACCACAGGCTTAAACCGTGGCAGAGAAAGGCTTTTCTAGGAAAGAACGGTGTCGAGGCGTGTGCACGCTAACCCCAGTTGAACGGCGACCCCCTAATGCAGTGGTCCCCAACCTTTTTTGTGCCGCGGACCGGTAAATGTGTGATAATTTTGCCGCAGACCGGTGCCCGCTCGAGATTGTTGACGGGGGGGGCGGTGGTTGCGAGCGAGATAGATGATGGGTCCGCGCGAGATTGTTCAAACGCCTCTACAGCCGTTTGCAGCAGCTCACGGACCGGTCCGCGAATGCGCTCCGCTCCGCGGTGCCACTTCGTCCGCGGACCGGTACCGGGTCGCGGACCGGGGGTTGGGGACCACTGCCCTAATGGACCGCCTGAGGTGGAGACCGAGGGGAATCGCCAATGTGAGGCCGGACACCTCTGTGTCAGGACCCCTGCTCATGGCCAACTGGCAGAGGGGGCGGTCCTCAGAACCAGCCCCACGCCCAAGGGCTGAGCTTGAGAGTGTCGTCCCGGATCTCCGTGTTAAGGGACTATACCGGGTAGCGACAGTCCGGGATGGGCGACCCCCTAACAGTCCGCTTGGAGGCGGAGACTGAGGAGAATCACCGAAGTGAGGTCGGACATACTCTATGTCGGGACCTCTGCTCATAGCCAACTAGCAGAGGCCAACTAGCTCCCTCAGGGCTAACCGTGCATGCTCTTCCCCATGCATTACATGCACAAAGCATGAATATCCCCCGCTGACTAAAGCCCAAGGCAGGGAAACACACAGTGTTTGAACAGTCTGCCATAATTTCACGAGACAATCTCACACAGTATGTCTTCCAGTGATTGTTGAAGACACAAAAGCTGCCGGTTTCGGTTTTGGTGTGCCTTTTGTACTCCTGGCTCATGACGTCATCTGCATCATTCTCACAGGTGATTTTCTATTGTGCTTCAAGAGTTGATTACGCGGTGCGTTCCCATAGCGCTATGGCGCAGCGTCTCGTTCCCTTGAAAGGGAACCTAGTTTTGTCAGTATATCCCATTGTGTTTTTAAAATACAGATTACAAAAGTAGGTAAACATTTACTGGGAAAAGTCAATACTGTTGTACACTGTACACAATTTTTTTTTTACATCTTTATCTGAACAGTGCAATTATTTATGCAGAAATGTGTTACATGTAAACTGAAAATTCACAGTTGCTTGTTTATTTTTGCACACTCTATTATGTCTTGCCCTAACACCCCCTCCACCACACATTCTTGTGTATCTTCCTTTTGCGACTGTAAATCTTCTGTTTACATGTAACACACTTCAACAAAATAAATGTACTCCATAAATACAAATGTGTTTATACAGTACTGCTGAAGCTGCTTCTATTTAGGTTTGTGATGTTCTTCCATGTTCAAAAATTGTATTGATTGTTCTGGGAAATCTTCATAAATATGCTTCCAAATTTGATTGGTAAGATTGTGATTCTTCTTTCATTACAACAGCAGACCATTTTCCATTTTAGCAAACATTAAAAACATTCTATGTCAGATATTTATGGAATATACATACGTGTCTGACAGATTTTTGGTAATTGAATGGATCATTTTGCATGTGATGATGGCTAACACAATGAAAGAATGCTTAGAAGTTAGAAATGACAATTTCACTGAGAATCAGTTGATCAACAAGCCAAGTGCATTTAGTTCTTGTGCAAATTGTAGTCAATTGTACCAAATACAATAGAGTCCACTTATCTCAACTTCGGTTAACTCGCCAACCCTATTATGTCGACGTTTTTGAAGTGTAACCCCCAAACTCTCTATTTGTCTTAGCGTTTTCTTATGGGTTATGTCGATTCTTTTATGTCGCCGAACCCTAATATCTCGAGCACAAAAGAGGGACAAATTCGCCACTTCACATGATTATCGCGTGACTAATGATGGTACCTAGTTTACGAGCGGTTACCGACCAATGTGTATGAGGCTTAGATGAACACACACACACACACACCCTGCTTCTGTTCTGACGTGACAGCTGCTCAGCGCTGCTGCGGATTGAAGAACCCAGTTATTAAAAGACGGGACGAAGCCGAATTTGTTGAGAAAGCACATTAGACAGGCAGAACGCAAGAAAGTATGCAATCTAGTACAGCGTTATGACCTCACGAATATGTTATGAGCGACTGTGTTTACGTTGTGAGCGATCATTGTGTTTGCAATGTTGGAGAATATAATTAAAGGTTTGTATCGAGAATCAAAGGTGTTTTTTTATTGTATACTGGTAAATCTCTGCTGTTAGTTGGTGCACATATGCCTTTTGTTGTTAGCAAATATATACAGTGTATGTACATTTTTATAGCGATCGGCAATCGCTTCATCAAATAAATCGGCATATTGGCTGTTGGTTATCTCGATCATCGGTTATCTCAATGCTTTTTTGCAACCCCCGAGGCCGTCAACATAACCGGATTCCACTGTATTTTGCACACAAATCTGATGTGAACAAGAAACTAATTGTACAGAGATCTGAACTTACTGTTTTGAGAGAATAAAACCACATGGCAAAATCTCCCTGCTTTTTATGACCAAAGACCTCCTCATCTCCACATTTATCTTTGAGGTCAAAGGACATGTTTTTATTTCCACAAGTTGTTGAATACACTAATTTAAAAGAAATTAGAAATATGACATCCATTCAGCACGTTACATTACAAAACTGATAGCTCTGGTTCTGGATGATAATTGCTTATCTTAGCCTGGTTGTGCTAAAATACAATTTAAAATAGCTTGTTTTTTTCTTATACTTCTGGCATCATGAAGTGTATTAAGAAAATTAAGAAAGTGTATTTTTTAGGATTGCATGACTGGTTATGTGTGTTTTACAGGTATTCAAGGTGTTGTTGAGGCTTATCAAAACTGCCTCCCAAAAATCCAGTTGTATGGTCCCACTAATATTGCTCCCATCATCCAGAAAGTTGCCAACTCAGCCTCCGAGGAGATGCATACCAAAGAGGCCATGGTTAGTGGGAGAGAGAGAGAAAGAGAGCACCTTTAATTAGATTGAAGAGCTCAATTCCTGCTCAGCACCATATTGACACCATCTGCTTTACTGATGTTGCCTTTTTATAGGATCAGCCAAAATTGCTGATATGTATATATGAATTAAAGAGCACAGCAAAATGATTAGTTTATCAGGATTTTTCTCTGACTTTCTTGTAAAACAAATTTAATATACCTATAACTATACTCATTTTCTTGAGAAGCAAACTACATTAGATGTTATGGCTTAAAATTCAGAATTTCTTACCCCGCTGGCAAATTTAGTGATGTATGCTGTAAATAAGATAAGAAACAGTTTGTTGGTTCTAATGGGGTTTTGAGTGCAAGAAAAACAACTGGGGATTATATTTGTGAGTCTTCATTTTTTTTAATGTTCTCTCACATTTTTATCGATCAATTTCCTCATTTATCCTTTTCCTTATTCATTAGGAATACTTTATACTGCTAATCCTGACAGATGGAGTTATCACAGACATGGCAGATACACGAGAGGCCATCGTTCATGCCTCCCACCTGCCCATGTCCGTCATCATCGTCGGTATAGGCAGTGCGGATTTCAGTGATATGCAGATGCTGGATGGTGATGATGGAATCCTCCGCTCTCCTAAAGGAGAACCCGTCCTGAGGGATATTGTGCAATTTGTGCCCTTCCGTAACTTCAAACATGTGAGTATGTATAAAACAACAATATCTTAAATGAATACTACATTCAATAAATTCTGTCATTATTCACTCGCACATGGAATAACAAAATGTTTCTACATTTTGCTACATTAATAAACTCTGTTTATTAACTCTATTTAGCTCTGTTAATAAACTCTGTTTATTAATTGAATTCATTTTAAAAGAATCCTGTCCGGATATGTGTAACCATGAAAGTAAAAAGTAAGACCACAAAGTTTTACTGGATGCCTAATAAATCAAAGCTTACCGTAACAAACAGATGTGTCTAATGAAAAGAAATGCTTCATGCCAGGTTTGCTGATTTAAGAAACTGTATGGTACCTCTGGTCAGGGTATAGTCAGGAAACCAAACTACAAGAGGATGCCATACATCTGAAGGCATCCTGGTTTCTTTTCATCTCTCTTCTCTCTCAGGTCAGTGCGTTGCTCTCACAGCTGTCTGTCTGAGCTCCAAATAACAAGCATCTCGACGCTGCAATACAGGGACGGAAAACATCAAAGCGCTTAGATTTTACAGGCCTGTGTTTAGTTTAATTAAGGAGTGTGAAATTGTTCATGTAGGACAGTCTTCATTATGAAAGCATTTCTTTAAGTGACGTTAGGCGTATTCTGTCCTGTTTTGACCCAGTGATGTCTCTGCCTCTGAAGTTGAGTTCATGCAAAGTTCAGGGTTTTTTTTATTCCATTTAATACATATTTTTTATTTATATAAAATAAATGCTAACAAATAAATGAGACAAATGTGTTTTTTTATATATATAATCTCAAAAAGTCTATTATATCATTTACAAAGGCTTAATTTTATTTATTTGATCAATTTTTTTGTGACATCTGTGAGAAGAACTGGAGATCTAGCAAATGTAGCAGATGTAACTCCCAAGTTATTTTATTTGATACTAAAATGGATCGCATTGGCAGTGTTACAAGACATTGTCCATTATAAATTTCAATACAGTAACATTAGATTGTAGCTAAGATAAGCTAATAGCCCATAATTATATATGGCACACACAGATAATGAATTTTACGCTTGGATTTGCTTGAACCTCAACATTTCTCTCATACAGTTGAATTTCTCTTTTCTAGGAATAATGTTGATTTGGGTTCATTTTTGAGTCATTTGACTTGTTTTCAATTATTATCTTTATTTTAAAATAATAATAAAATTTAAAATATATATTTATGCCTTTATATTTTGGGTAGTGTGGGTGTCTATGGCATAAAAAAGTCGAGATTTTGCTACAACATTTCCAGTTGTCTCTCCCAAAACCTTGCAAGTGTATCCATTAGTAACCTTTTGGCAAACCTCTCTTTGTTAATTTCTTCAGATTCTTTCATGATTATGTTGTATTTTCTCAGTTGTTATGTGACTGGAGGTGTAGTTGTGCTTTTTAAATCTTCAGGTTTTTCATTTGATTTATTGGATCTTTCGCACTAGGCTTCTTGTGCAATGAACTCCACAGAAGGGTTTTGTTTTGCTTTTTCTCCACAGTCAAGAGTACTGCTGTGAGGAAACTTGCTACCTCAGGTCAACTTCTGCAATATCACACAATTCATAAATATAGCGCAACTCTGGAGGTGTGAAGTTGGCTGTCCGATACAAATGCTTCGGCGAGAAACCGAGCGTGTGTATGTGTGTGTGCACATTTATTTTTAACTCTGTCCTGCTGTGTTTTCACCGGTCTGTCTCCACCTGTTTTGCACACAGAGAGAAATAGGAGTGACACCTTTCCTGTATCATTTACTCAAACACAAGAGAGTGTGAGATTTGATCTATATTCGTTTCTCATATTCTTGCCTCTTGTCTTTTCTTCCACACAGGCCTCTCCTGCAGCACTGGCCAAAAGTGTGCTGGCTGAGGTTCCCAATCAAGTGGTGGATTACTACAATGGAAAAGGCATCAAGCCCAAATGCCTGTCGGACTATGAGTCTTCCAGGGCGTTCAGTCCCTGAGCTACGCACAGCCATATACGCAGCCACAGAGTCTCAGTTTCAAGATATCTTCATTGAGCATTTCAGAGCTTGCTGCATCAGTATAGGTATCGACAAGCAGGTCCATCCTTGTTGTTTTTGTTGTTGTTTCACTCAGGTTTTCAATAGCATTGGGCAAAAATGTCCGTAGCTGTTCATACTTTCTTCTTACATGGCTGTTAGTGATATTAAAGGTGCACTCAGTCTTTTTTTTCTTTGGTTTGCCTGGCTAATATGGCAGTCATCTTGGACTTAAAGTCACCATGAACTCAAAACCAACAGTTATTGTTTTATTAATGGAACATTGCCATGTTTATCCTAAATTATCTATCTATGCACATAATATTTTAATTCATTCACTCTTAGTCTTTAATCAGATTAACTTCCCCTCCCTATCCCCATAACATCTCTCGGCCTACATGTGTTCTTTAGGGCTGTTCGATTCCAGGTTTTTCACATTCGACTGAAAATGTCACATTCGACTCCGTCTCCCACCACAGAAGTAGGTGGAATCGACTCCTTTTACACCAAAACAGGGTCAGGAATTATACAAGATTGCAGTTAACAAAAGACAAAAAGATATTTCTTCCCCAACACAAAACCCTAAATTCCTAATAACACAGATTTTAGCATGACTATCTAAATTTGTCGAATTCAGCGATGATATTATTTTGAACTTAGTATATATTTATCAACGTTGTTACCTATTTATTACCAATACTTTTTATTTAATACTTTAATAGTATCTATTTTTTACAGAGGTAAAAGGAGGAGGTAATGCAGGTGAAAGGATTTACAGTGGATTCACACTCATATAGTCCGCGGGTTTAGGGTTTTGTGTAAAAAATCGTTGGCATAACCCGCACCCATAGATTGATGAACTTTTTTATCACATTTTCGAATTTCAAATGTTGCTCGCATGATATCAATTATCCATAACTGTTCAGGCTTGGTACATTATTGACAGGTCAGGTATTGACAGGTCAGACAGCCTATCAGTGCCAGCTTTCAGAGTGATAGTGGAAGTGCAGCTGTCAGAGTAATATTACAAGCGCCAAAGACAACAACCCTCGCAAGAACGAAAAATGAACATTTATTGATGTACATGATGTGAGTTATTATATGAGAACGTACATGCTCGTGCTTTTGGTGTCTTTTTACACAACAGTGTTGCTGCGATTTGTTTGATGAAGCGATCGGCATTCATCTAAAAAAAATGTACATACACTGTACTGTGTATATGTTTGCTAACAACAAAAGGCATATGTAAAACCACTACAATAAAAACCACCTTCGATTCTTGATACAAACCTTTAATTATATTCTCCAACAATGCAAACACAAAGATTGCTCACAAAATCACAAAAAAACGTGCGGGATGCTACAGCGTGTTATCCCTCAGACCAGATCAATGACAGAGAGTGAACCGTCATTGGAGTGAGCGGACCGCGATCCACGTGCAAGGCAAACTTAGCGCATGCGCGGTGAACTAGGTATGCAAATTAGTCACGAAATAACCATGTGAAGTGGCGAATTTGTCCCTTTTTTGTGCTCAAGATATTCAATTTCGGCAACATAACAGAATCGACATAACCCATAAGAAAATGCTAAGACATAGGGAGTTTGGCGGTTCCACTTCAAAAACGTAGACATAATAGTATTGGCGAGTTAACCGTGAGTCGAGATAAGTGAACTCCACTGTATTATTATAAAGAAAACTAAAGAAAACACAAACAAACGTTTTACTAAACAAAAACGAACAAAACCAGATGGCCCTGTGAGCACAGACACAGGGAACATATAGAATGACAACGACATGATACAGGACAGCAAACACACAGGGATTAAATAGGGAAAACATGAGGAAGGTAAGCAGAAACAGCTGGGAAAAATTAAGGGAAACAAGGAAACAAGATGAGCGGGGTTACACAATAACAAGACACAGGGGCAGTGTCAGAGCTCTGTCAACCAAAACTAGAAACCCAAACTAAAGTAACAGAACCCTGACTGAAAGTGTCTGATAACAATGTTAGGGTTTTGTTACTTCGGTCTAGTTTTCTCGTGTTTTGTGACAGAGCCTTCCATGTCTTGAGTTTTGAGTCTTCCATGTCTCTTGTGTACGAGGCACAATGTTCGTATCCCGGCACTTCAGTCTTGTTCGGTTTCGGTTTTGGGTCATGATTCGGACAGTCATGCTCTGAGTGTGTCTTCTTTTGTGAGCGCACGAGACAAGTGTTCACTCGTGCTTGTGCACTTTGTCATTTTCTGTGAGTGTGTGCGGTTTCGAGTTCACTTGGGCTGTGCGCGCTCTTGTCCTTGTAAGTTGTTGTGTAGCACACGGTTCATGTTTACATCGGCCATGTGCTTTCATGTTATGTCTTGTCTTATGCTGTGTTTGTTTTTACTGGCTGTGTTCTTTCATGTCTTTTTGTTTTTAGTGGACACACAGCTTATGAGTGTTCTCATTTGCTGCATGTTCATGTCATTTTGTCTGAGCACTTGGCTTGTCACATGTGTTTCTTGTGCAATTTGCTCTTCTGTCAAGTGTGTAACTCCGCACGTCTTTTTTTCTTTATTGATTTGATTTGCCCCACTTGTCCTCCCTCATTATCTGCCCTGTTTGTTCCCTATTTATTCTCCCTGTGTTTGAAGTCTTGTGCTACTTTGTTGTCAAATCTTTCCTGTTGTGTTGTTCTAGTCAAGTCAAGTTAAGTCAGGTCAAGTTATGTTTTCGCCTTCAGGGTAGTTTTTGTTTTATTTTTATATTAAATAAAGCCCTTTCCTCCATCATCTGTGAGTCTTCGCATTTCCCCTCACCCTAACCTGACAAACAGGGATTTATTATGATAAAATGAGTAATATTTAGCTGGTCATGTGATCATAACATGGCCTCGTTCATGATTTGACAAACTCTCCTGTGAGATTATTTAAAAAGAAAAATTAAAATGACTATTAACTAATTATGTGTTTAAAAAAAATCATGCATTAGAAATCACTGAGTGTACCTTTAACATGACAACGGGATAGATTGCTTTCACTCCAACCAAATCAATCTGCAAGCACCTTTTGATCTGCCATAAACTACTCTGTGTAAAGAAGAAAATTCTAAAATTGTGGACAGTCTTCCTTTAGATTCAGATGCCAGACTGATTTCAATTTACATTTGTTCATTAGCGCTGGCTATTTTCCCCCCTTGTTCTTTTTTTTTGCTAGATATTACTTTAATTTTGGTGGACCTGCTATACAAGGGCTATATATAGTCCAAGATTGAATAATATTCCAATACGTAATAGTTTAGGAGGCAAGTGATTATCAGTTTTGGGCCAGTGCATGACCAATGCTCAGTTAGTAAACACTGTGCAACCATTTAATTCGAAGTGCAACCATTTAATTGCTTTATTTAATTTACCTACAAAAAGTTTGGAGTCGGTACATTTAAAAAAAAGAAGAATTTTTAAATTTATTTTATTCCTGTGATAGCAAAGCTGAATTTTCTGCAGTAATTACTTCTGTCTCAGTGTCACATGATCCTTCAGAAACCCTTTTCATATGCAGATTTGGTGAATATAAATTTCAAAATGAAATCTTTTGTAGTATTTTGAATGTCTTTACTGTCACTATTGAATGCCTTCTTACAAACACATTTGGCAGATGCTTTTATCCAAAGCAACTTACATTGCATTCAAGGAACACTTTTTTTCACCGACCCCAAACTTTTGAATGGTAGTGTATTTATTTTTTAACTTATTTTTGATGTGAGGCCTTTACGACTTAAAAATGTTACATACAATTAAGTGTGTTTGTATATAGCTCTATAAACGAATTAATATTTATTGAAAAGCATGTGGAATGGACTCAATTCTGTGAATACAGTATTTAAGGGTTATTTGTTTTCGTTCTTTTCTACAGGTTTCTAGACATTGGTTTTACAGAGTTTCTTATTTAACATAATAAAGTCCCTCTCACAAATAGTAGGTGTGTATTTCTGGTGCTGTATTAGACACATTTTCCTTTTACGCATTTCTTTTTTTTCTTCATCCTTCTATTCAGAGTGTGTGCGTATGTATGCTTGCCAGGACTGTCCAGGACTGTATTTTGCATGTTGCCAATAAAAAAAATTAAAAATCCCAATTTTTGGTGTTTCAGCTTTTTGTTTTGATACAGATGTTCACTGGATGCTCAGAATCATATTAAACATCCACAGGTCTCTCACATATAGTAATATTGAACAAGAGTTTTTATTTACAGTTTTTACCAATTGCTTACATTTTCAAAACTAAGTCTCCTTTTTTCAAAACTACACACAATTCTCAAAACTGCACACACAAAATGCATTTTTACTCATCTCCTTCAAAATGCAACACTGCAGTCAAAATGACATAAACATGTCTAAATGTCATCTTCTAAATCTAAAGCTCTTTGGTCTTTCATAGGCTTATATCTACATTTCAATACAATGTTCTACGATGAAAGTAATCTGCTGACAGGGGTAACAAGTACACCGGAAATGCCAATGCAATGTAGAAACAGAAAATATTTATTAGGCCAAACATTACTGTTGTATACATTAGCGTACAACAAAACTATAAACATGTAATCCAAAAGTATATTCTTTACAGTAGAATACAGTAAAGTGTGTGTGGGGTCCCGGTCCAGGAATTGGCAGGGGGGAGAGGGGGTGCAGTCTCCAGTGTTAAGCTTCCTCTCTTCTCCGAGTTTGGTCTGACCACAAAACTTCGTCCACATCACAAGATATGTTTTCTCTCGCCAAACATCAAGGGAAGTATCTCTTAGCATGATGTATCCAACCTTGGACAGAGGCTCTATGTCCCCACATGCGTCCTCCATTTCCTGGAAAAGCGGCATGCGGGCAAAGGGTTGGCGATCATACACTTTCCAGCACCAGGCTGAGAAGAATTCCTCTATGGGATTTAGAAAAGGTGAATATGGTCGTAGGTACAAAACTACAAATTGTGGATGGATGGCAAACCAGTTTTGGACCAGAACAGCCTGGTGAAAACTAATATTGTCCCATATAACCACAAATCTAGCAGGCACCTGATCTGGATCATGGACAAGCATTGTGTGAATTATATGAGTATATGGCCGGTGTTGTATGGACCCAGTATGGCATTGTGATAGAGGACCCCGTTTTGAGTGATGGCAGCACACATGGTTAAATTACCCCCATGCTGTCCAGGGACATTGGTAATTGCCCTCTGTGCTATTACATTTCATCCACTGCGCCTGGTTTGGGTGATACATTTGTGGTGAATTACATCAGCATCCATCTCCAATACTCTCTGTAACAGACAAAATTATTTACAGATGAGTACACATGGTGTGTCTGAAGTACTGGAAGTAGTGTTTTGTACCTCTACAAAGTCATGTCGCAGATTCTTAACTCTGTCAGAGTTTCTCTCAAATGGTACCTTGTAAAGTTGTTTCATCATCACTTGGTGTCGTTGGAGGATGCATTGTATAGTCGACAGGCTTACATAATTGATTTTGTTGTTGCTCTCTTATCTCTCGAATCCTAATTACATTGTTGCCACTGTAAATCGACTCAAGTTGGGCTGACTCTCAGTCCAGCCTCTCTCATGGTCAAACCGTGATTGATTACGTGATCAACAAGTGTTGCCCCAATCTCATCAGAGATCACTCTTCTTCCTTCTCTTATTTGCCCTCGTCCTCTTCTTCCTCTTCCTACTTCTCCTCCTCCTCCTCCTCCTCCTGGTATTTGTCCTTGTTGTCTCCTGCCTCTTCCTCCTACTCCTTTTGCTCTATGTTCATTGTTTGCATCCATTGTTCAAAACAAGTAATCTGACCTTTGATCTATTTATAGGTCTATCTATACTACTGTAAATAAGTAAATTCAGTGATTGGTTAGTGATCAGTTAAGCAATTAGTGTTTGTACATGAGAGGAGTGTGTCTGTGTGACCTGGTGAATAAGTGTAGCATTTTGATCGGTTGTGTTTGGAAAAGGAAAGCAAGTCACTTCCTAATTGGTCTTTGGGTTTTAGGTAGAGAATTGTGTGTAGTGTTTTGAAAAAAGTGTCAAAGAGTCAAAGGTTGAGGAATAGCTTATGATTTTGAAGATTTGACATGTAGTTTTGCACTTTGAGTGAGAGGTTTCAAAAATCCTGTGACATGAAAAGCTTTTGTGTGTAAGCAATTGGTAAAAACTGTAATGCTTTAATACTGTAATTCACTAAATGCAAAATTTAGAAGGATGCTTAAATGTACAGGGCTCTTTAACAGGCATCAGAAGACTTTGAGAAATGGGGTGGGGGCATGATCAACTCTTAATCAGTCAAAGGAATCTTTGAAGTCTAAACACACAAACATGTACACACTTCTCTCCACACACACATAGCCTTGCAGTTAGCTCCTTCATGTATAATTAAACATTTGGATCACCAGGACAAAACTAGGGGATATCAGGAGAAAGAGAGATCATCTCCTTTATCATATCCAGCAGGTCCATTTGTCAGATTTTCAGGTGATTATTTCTTGTTAGTGATTTTGCAGATGCTTTTTTTTTCAAAACATATCTCAGCATTAACCACAGGAAAAGAGGTTGAATGGGCACAAGAGGACCCATTCTAGGGGACCCAGATTTAACCTCAATTTCATGAATATTCATTAATTTGATATATTTTAATGATCTAAGATGACAAAGATTTGGTTAGAATGTTTAATAATAACATGACATGTCAAATCAATGGGTTGCATCTAAGATAAAAGTTTTTCATATATATAATTATTAACTGTGTGTGTGTGTGTGTGTGTGTGTGTGTGTGTGTGTGTGTGTGTGTGTGTGTGTGTGTGTGTGTGTGTGTGTGTGTGTGTGTGTGTGTGTAGTAATTATGAATTTACAAACTTTTATGTTGTGGATTTGACAGCACATAACATAACATATAACATACTAATTCTAACAATTTAGTTGTTAAGCGGACTTTACAAACCTTAAGGTTGAAAATGAAAATATAAATAAAATTGTAATATGTTTACAAGAATAGTTTAATATGAATAACAGACTATGGTCTATGTGAATTATGTTTATATATATAAACACTGCAGTAACACTGTGACACTTTGTAAGTAACACTGTAACTGTGGTCCTGTGAGGCATGACATTTCATTCCTTTTTATGTCTCTCTGGAATTTCAATGAAGCTGCAATGGTGCTGAGGTTTCAAGGAAAACACATACATGACAGACAACAGCATGAGGTCCTCCTCAAAGCCACCCCCCTCCTAATCTTCTACATCCTCCAGCAGCTTGTTTGTCTTTTCTGCATCTCAGTCTATTACTTGAAGTTAAAGTTAAATTCTGACAAAACAAATGCTATTGGATAAATAGCTGAAAAGCAGTTTTCTTGTTTCACTGTGAGTGAACAGGTTGCATTTAGTCCTGGTTGAGCCTGATCAGGCTTTTGCAGGACAAACAAGTAGAGTCTCCAAATGCATTCTACATATTAATACATGTGGAAACTGAATACAGTGGAGTTCACTTATCTCGACTCAAGGTTAACTCGCCAATACTATTATGTCGACGTTTTTGAAGTGGAACCGCCAAACTCGCTATTTGTCTTAACATTTTCTTTTTGGTAATGTCGATTCTTGGACCAGATGTGGTGAATGAAGACCAGGAGTCAGAAGTGCAGTCAATAGAAGAAATTTTAGTGAAGTTTAGTTTGCAGTTTCATCAGCAGAAGCCAGCTTCAGGTCTCGCAAGGAGTTCGTAGGCCGCCCCAAATACAACAACATTGTTACAGCAATTATACTCTAACAGAGGGTGCTAACTACGTCAATGATGACGGTTAAATGATTCTGATTGGCTAAGAAAGAAAGAAAAGCAAAATAGTAATTTTCCACACAAGAGCAGACAGTCTGAAGCATATCTTCGTTGATCACATGGTTGACGGGTTCGTGACGTGGCTTGTCGAGAACAACAAGTCATTCTGTCTCCTGATGGTGCCAGTTAATCACCTCACCAATACAGACCATATTAACGCACACACACACAGATACACCGCTTCTCCAAGGCTGAACTCGGCTCAGGCTCCAACTATCAACAGAAACAGTACCCAAAACATTCTGATAACATGTTCTATCTATTGAGACGTGCCGACAATATTCATCCTTACTCAATGGAAAACTACAGAAAAGTAAAGAAAGAAATAGAAATCCCTAACTTGATTATAAAGCACTCTTTACAACTCATTCAAATAAGAAAAAGGAAAAGAACATAGGAAAAATAAGACAAAGAAGCATATGAAAAATAAGAAAAAGAAAATAATATATGTGCAAATAGGAAAAAATAAATAAAAGTATATATATATATATATATATATATATATATATATATATATATATATATATATATAAGCGGCAATGGATTTCCAAATCGTATCTTTCAATGCCGATTGCTTCATCAAATAAATCTTTTTTGCAAATCCCGAAGCCGTCGACATAACCGAACTCCACTGTATCTACAAAGAACATGTTTTGATTTTATTGTGTTGTTAGGAACATTTGGTCCTCCTCAAAGGTCCTCCTCCTCAGCTAAACAACTAAACACACACACACACCTGATGTAGCGTGTCACAGGGTAACATCATAATAATTTGTTTTGACAATGCATGGAAATAAGAATTTGCAATAGTAAAATGAAAGATTTATTTAAAATTGTTTTTATGGTTGTAACCAGAGTTAATGTTCAAGGAATTATGTAGGCAACTGCTCCAATTGCTGGGATATAACAACTGCTTAATCCAAAAAAAAAAATTATGAATGTGAGCTAGTTATATTTTTTGTGGTAAGAAACCATTGATTT
Source organism: Rhodeus uyekii (assembly GCA_037043235.1). NCBI lineage: Eukaryota > Metazoa > Chordata > Actinopteri > Cypriniformes > Acheilognathidae > Rhodeus > Rhodeus uyekii. The sequence continues at coordinate 462,829 of JAWRVZ010000070.1, forward strand.
TAATATGTGTTATTGTTTTCACTGGATGTAGCCAAATACAATTTAAAACAATATCACATGTTTAGCCTACTTCTGTATTGTATGTTATTGTTAAGCTTGGGGGTGTTGCAGAATCTATATAATTATAAATCAACAGACCAGATCAGACTGAGAAAGACCAGCAAACATATTTAGGCTGGTAACTACTCAGATAATATTTTATTATATAGTATAATAACCCAAATAATATTTTGTTTCAATGAAACTGCTAAATTACTAAGTGCTTGGAGAACTAATCATTTAAAGGAACAACATTTTGAAGTAGGAGAGACCAGCGAACTTGTTTCAGTGTAACACCGGAAGTTGAGGGAATGACATTCTACTGCAGGACAAACACGAGACTGTCATGTTGAGTACAATGTTGGGGTCGGACTGATTAATTGAGCTGTTGTGTATTGCATAATAATTTTGTAAATAATAAAAATGACAGCGTTGACGTGTAGGTTTATTAGTTTTGCTGATGGTTTGCTAAGACGAGCGCCAGTACTCGTTTACCGAACTGGAGCAGCGCTGCAGAGGTGTGTGTTTGAGGGTATTAACGTTAAAAACGGAATATTTCCATAACAAATGTAATCCCCAACTCTGGGTCATGCAAATATCACATATACCTGTTTAGTAATTTGATATCAGTAATGTTGTACAAATACAGCAACTATTATTATTTAGGCACTGCAATGTTCACATTTTACAACGTATGTAATCTCACTGTCAGTCTTATGACTTTTAAAAAAAATGTGTTCACGTAAAAAGCTTGACCGTTATCACCATGCCTCTGTTTTTGTCTCACAGCAGAACTCCTGTCATTCAGTGTGTAAGGACGCATCAGACGAACACATGGTGGGATGAACACCTCACAGATGATAATGCTTCCTTTCTGAAGAAGTTGATCACAGATGAATTCCAACAACTGACCACAGACAAACTCAACCCCCTCAAGGATGAGCCCTGGCCCAGACATGAGTGGGTGGAAGGTGGGTCACAATGCCAGAAGTCTGGAGTATGTGGGTGTCGTTTCCTTTCCGGTCCTAAAGCAGGCTGGCAGTTTTCTTGTGCACAGTTGGGTTGCTTGATTGATACTTACATTTTTATGGTTGTATTGATTTGTAATTTGCATCTCTTTAGGGAGTCGAAGAGTCGGTCTTGTGGCCGTTAAGCTTGGAATGATGCCTGTGTGGACTAAATCTGGAGAGAGACACGTGGTGACCATGCTACAGGTAAAGAGGTTCAAGTTAATCGCTAATACTGTCTGGGTATTAAAGTTAAAGAATTACAGTTAAAGACCCGAGGACCAGATATGATGAATGAAGACCAGGAGTCAGAAGTGCAGTGCAACTGAAGAAATTTTAGTGAAGAATTGTTTGCAGTTTCATCAGCAGAAGCAAGCTTCAAGTCTCACTTGAAGCAATTATGTTTGAACAGAGGCTACTAACTATGTCATTACTGAGGGTTAAAGCATTCTGATTGGCTAAGAAATAAAGAAAAGTAAACAAAACTAGTGAGAGCAGATAGCAGATCTTTTTCGATCACATGGTTGACGACAAGGCCTCTAGTTTACACGTTAAGTGACCTTCAGAAAAGCGTTCGTAGGCATCGGATTGTAGAGAACAAGTCATTCCATCTCCTTATGGTGCCAGTTGATCACCTCACCAATACAGAACATATTAATACACACACAGGTTTATTGGAACAGGACTCCAAGGCTGAAGTTGGTCTAGGCTCCAACTATCAACAGAAAGACTTCTCAAAACATTTTGAAAATGTTCTACCTGGTGAGAAGTACAGACAATATTCATCATTATTATATGGAAAAATACAGAAAAGCAAAGAAAAGGCTTTAATCATTAATTTACATGGGCGATAGACTAAAGTGTACCTAAATTTGAAGAAGGCATTCAAAAGCAAATTATAAATCACTAACTTGGTTATAAATCATTTGAAAAAAGAAAAGAAAATGTACACAAGCACCAATGGATTTCCGAATCGTCCCTATCAATACAGAGAATGTGATGACGTCTCTTCCACAGATCTTGTTTGTACAAGATGTACAAAAATATTCTTTTGCTTTGTTCAAAAGCAATTGCATTAAGTGAAGAAACTAACTTGTATTATTGTAAAACTAATACGTTTTATATTTTTCCTCACTTAAAAAGTTATATATTTTTAAATTTAATTCAAATTATAATTGAAAAATAAAATGCTATTAAATTATAATATTGTGGAAAACTATGTGTTTTAAAACCTAGGATTCAGAAAGTTTCTCTGGCGGTCATGTCTTTAACTATCAATGAACATTCAACTGAATTTTATCTCATAAGAACAATCAAATCACTACATCTATCTATTTTTTATAGTTTTTTTTATTTGTTTTCCTTGATATCCTATTATTTTTTTTATATTTTTTTTCACAATCAAATCGCTCTTTCAGGTGCAGGACTGTCATGTGGTGAAACATCTATCCAAGGAAGATTATAATGGTCGTACAGCAGCTCTGATCGTGGGTGGAAAAAACATCTCTCCATTTCATGTAAGAAATGTCCTTAATGGTTTTCAATAAAACTGCTGTTATCTACACACACTCTCACCCTCATGATCAACTCTTTTGTCCCTTCACCTTTCTGGCAATCCTTGACCTCTCCGAGGTGGAACAGAATAATTGACTAGAGCTGTTCTGTTTCTGTGGAGAGGGAATATAATAACACCTCAAGAGCTCCTTGAGAAAAATTACTGAGGAATATATAAAGAGGCCGCCTCATACATAGTCATGAGCAAAATTGTTTGCACCCCTGAAATTTTTCCAGAAAATCAAGTATTGCTCACAGAAATGTATTACATTAACGCCTGTTTTGCTATGCATGTTTATTTCCTACTTTTTGTATTGGAACAAAACAAAAAAGGGGGACAAAAAAACATTTATCAATTTCACACGAAACTCCAAATTGGACAAAATTGTTGGCACCCTTTCAAACCTTTGGATAAAGAAGATGGTTTCAAGCATGAGATGATGCTCATTTAAGCTCACCTGGGGCAAGTAACAGGTGTGTGATATAAAAGTCATACCTGAAAGCAGATAAAAAGAAGTTGACTTGGTGTATGCATTGTATGTCTGTGTGTGCCACACTGAGCATGGACAACAGAATGAGAAGATAACTGTCTGTGGACTTGAGAACCAAAACTGTGGAAAAATATCAACAATCTCAAGGTTGCAAGTCCATCTCCAGAGATTTAGATGTTCCTTTGTCCACAGTGTGCAACATTATCAAGAAGTTTGCAACCCATGGCACTAATGGTAGCTACCCTTGGTAGCTAATCTCCCTGGATGTGGATGAAAGGTTGCAATGCAGGATAGTCCGGATGGTGGATAAGCAGCCCCAAACAAGATAGAGCTTTTTGGTAAAGCACATCATTCTACTGTTTATCGAAAACGGAATGAGGCCTACACAGAAACGAACACAGTAACTACAGTCAAATATGGTGGAGGTTCAAAGATGTTTTGGGGTTGTTTTGCTACCACTGGCACTGGATGACTTGACTTTGTGCATAGGGTCATGAGGATTACCAAAGGATTTTGGGTCGCAATGTAGTGTCCAGTGTCAGAAAGCTGGGTTTGCATCCAAGGTCATGGGTCTCAAAAATGGATGGCAACAAAGCGCTGAAGTGGCCAGCAATGACTCCAGATCTAAATCCCATCGAGCACCTGTGGAGAGATCTTAAAATTGCTGTCAGGAAAAGGCACCCTTCCAATATGAGATACCTGGAGCAGTTTGCAAAGGAAGAGTGGTCCAAAAATCCAGGTGAGAGGTGTACGAAGCGTATTGATGGTTATAAGAACCGATTGATTTGTTATTTTTTCCAAAGGGTGTGCAACCAAATATTAAGTTAAGGGTGGCAATAATTTTGTCCAGCCCATTTTTTTGAGTTTTGTGTGAAATTAGCTTTTTTTTTTCTTTGTTCCAATACACACAAAGGGAATAAACGTATGTATAGCAAAATGTGTTAATGCAATACTTTTCTGTGAGCAAAAAACACACTTTTTTATTTTTTTGACAGTAAGCTAGGGTTTCTGTGCGTCATCTGTCTGTATTTGACAGCTGCCACAAAGTGCTGCTTGAAGTGTAATTGTCAATTGTCCTGACCTTCAGTCTGAGCCTTCAGTCTCTTTACAGTCAATCAACTCCCAAAACGCAGAAGTGCAGTTTGGTTACAATGTATTCTCTTTGTCTTTCCCCCTTTTTAAGGATTATATAAGTTCGATTGACTTTCAGCTGCTTCAAGTGATTTAATGTCTTTTTCTCAGAGACCAGAGGGATATTTAGAGATTTTCCGGAATGCAGGAATTCCTCCCAAACAGAAACTCACCACATTTTGTGTTTCAGACAATGCCATCATCAAACCAGGTAACTCTTTACTGATTGCCAGATAAAAATAAAGTTGTTTCAGCTGTATATCTTTTAATCACACGTTTAAGTAAATACAATTTATGATGTCTGTTTTAAACCATATGACTTTGTTTTTTTTTTCTTGTGTTCCTTGGTTGTTGTTGTTTTATTTCATGTTATTTTGTTTTTACCTAGGCACTCCTCTCTATGCATCTCATTTCCGTCCAGGACAATATGTGGACGTCACAGCGAAAACGTAAGTCAAATAAACGCATAGACACAGTATTAATACACCTTTTTAGGTAAGAATCTTAAAAAAATTCCATAGTTGTCTTATATGGTGGTGGTGGTGTAATGGTGTGGGGGATGTTTTGGCACACTTGAGCCTCCTTAATGCCAACTGGGCATCATTTAAATGCTACGGCCAAACACATTATTAGTATGGTGTTCCTAATAATCCTTTAGGTGAGTGTATATCGTGGTATGTAAATATATCTATAAATAATTTATATTTTTGAATGTCTAATAAACATTTCATTTCACTAGGTTTGTAGACTTAGTCGAATCCAGCTGTCATATTCTAGCGTGTGCATTTAGCCTGCATGAACATGTTTCTCTGTGTGATGGTCAGTCCATGTGAATTGATCAGAGTTCAGCTTTGCTGGAGATGCACGATCGATAGACTTTAAACCTCAATTTCAAGCTATGCTGCACTGTATTCAGTTGCCCACTGTCATATTCATGCCACTTTCACTGTTCTGTATGTAAAATTAGTGCTACTAATGTTTACTTTTTATTCATATTTTTTCAGTAAACTAACTTCTTTATTTGTGGAAAATACTGTAATTCAATCAGTCAAGAAGTTGCCATCCATAGTGTTTGATTTGATAAATAGAAATTTGATATAGTATTGATTTAGAATTTTTTTATTTTTAATTATTCATCTTCAATTATTTATTTCTAATATTAAAGTAGTAATTTAAATAAATATGAATTAATATATATGAGCAATGACCACTCTGCTCTCTAAGATATCAGCACCAGCCATTAAAAAAAAACTATATCGATAGTGGAATTTACCGATACGACAACTAGGAAGTATCAGCAGAACCTCTGTTGTTTCCGCAACGGACGCAACAAGGAAAAACTATCGGCATGGATTCCAATTGTTTAACCAATCAACTGTTGGTGCTGAGGAATCAGTTGGCCTCTTAACAACCCCTAACATGGATTGATGTTTCATTATTTTATGGTCTGATGACTAAACCAACACTTTGTTCTTTGCCCTCATTCTTAGACTAATTTTTTTAGTCACATTTTTGTTACAGAACTGTTTTTATACTCTGAACTTAAATGGCATAAAAAGGAGATGATTTTATTTTATTTTTTTTATATATGCTGACACAAAGCTTGATTTACTGATATTTTAGTCAGCAGAAGCGTGCATATTGTCCCAAATGGGAGTGGTTGATCTCTCTCCATCTTTTTTATTTTTTTCTTCTTCTTTACCCCCTCCCTTCTTTCATCCATCTAATTTGAAGATCGTTGTCGTCATCTCATTAAATAATGAGTGTGTCAATCTCAGAGTGTCAGGGCCAGCTGAGAGTCACTTCAGCTTTTTCTGCAGTAGATTAGCTTGAGGTTTACTTTTTACACAGATTTACACTTGGATCTCTTAATTATCTCCTGAGAGAAGGGTCTTTGAGAAACCACAGAGAGACATTCTCCAGCCTTTCTCCTAGGTCATTGATAAAACAGTAGTAACTGTCCTTCGGGATTTCAGTAATTCATTGCCATTTTTCTATTTGAATAATAGAAAAGGAGCCATACTAAACCAGGGGTCTCCAAACTTTTCAGCCCGAGGGCCGCATTAACTGTAAAACAGCAGTTCAGGGGCCGACTACACACTCGAGGTCCAAATAAAAAAGAATCAAAACATGGATGTTGTTTTTAATTATTTAATATTTTATTTAGTTATAAATTAACACAATGATACACTACACATGGACACCTGTATTAGTGGGAATGGTGAAATTGTTTCCTAAATGCCGAAATAGCAGACATTTGTGGCTTTAGATTTGTTATATAAGTTTGTTATTTAAGTTTGCAAGTATTTAATTCTTGAAAATGTTCTTTCAGACATGTATGTTGTTCAAAAGATTGAAAGGTACATTGATGCAAAAGTTTTGACATTAGGAATGACTTTCTTAGTCAAAAACGGGGGGAAAAAACACCAGTCCTGCGGGCTATATCACACCTTTTATATGTTTATACATAACATTTTTATACATTTTACATATCATACTCGCAAGCTAAATGAGGGTGCAAAAGACATGCATCTGCAGATTATATGCGGGAAAAAACGGTATATCATCTCATTGACGGTGACCGAAAGTAGAAAAAGTAAGCAGCGAATAAGGTTTTGTAATGTAGTGATCGGTTGGAGAACATCTCGTTCCCACTCTTGAAAGGGAACGCGCTACCTCTATTTTAATTCGGTAAAAACGTCCACGTAAGCGGCGGCTGATCTTGGCAGGATACACCAAATTTTATGGGTTTTTTTCCGTAGGCAAAAAGGTCTCCGCGGGCTGGATGAGAGGGCTTTGCGGGTTGGAGTTTGGAGATCCCTGCTCTATATGAAAAGAGCATATTTTTGATTTTCAAGTGTGGAACTTTAAGTCCAAATGAGCTACTGCTTCCAGAAGAGTGCAGAGCCTTTACAGATTGTAAACCGTAAAACATGTTTGTACATGATAATCTGCATCATCGTTATGGTCATGTAACATTGTAGTGCTTTGTCATCATGAAAGTTATTTATTTGCGTGTTTTAAAGGTTCTCTTTCGTGTATTAAAGCTCTTAAACTGTCAAATACATACAAAGTTTGCATAAACGCAAATATGTCTGTGAACATAAACAGAATAACAAAAGAAAAACAGAAAGTCACTCACTGCTCTTGATTGAATAACTTTAGTAGCTTTAATAAGAATGTATTTCTTACTTGAATCCTGCTGTACTGTCTAGTACAGTGGTTTTTAAACGGTTTTAAGAGCGACTCCTTTTTTTTTTTACTGTACAAACCTTATAAACAACCTTTTGCATGCAATCAAGTCACGCAAAATACAGCGGTAATAAAGGCACATTGGGGTTAAAGGAGCATTTCACTTTATTCTCCTTTAAACCACTAAATGTCACTTTTCTTAAACTTTTGACGATGCACGTGAAAAATAGAATCTCTGATGTGCAACACTAATTCTGTTCCAAATTGGGTTAATATTAAAGGTATATTGGTTAACTACTGATTTAAACTGAGCAGTAAAACTTTTTATATGTTTGGTTGACCTTTTATTTTTTTTGATAATGGACTGGCTGTAATGTCAAGGCTGCAGTGCTGAAACGTGTGCAAGGCGATCGAACAGAGGAAATTTAAAATACTCCATTTTGTTCATACAGATAAGAGTAGGGCATGTTTTGAAACTGCTTCTTAAATTGTGACAGCACAATATATAGCATTCCTGAACCGCTCATTTTGAGATCGTTTCTGGTAATAACAAACAGAGGGGATGAAAATAACAAACGCTCAGAATAAATAAATTCTGAAAATAACAAACAGAGTGGATGGATTTTTACCATACACACACTAGACACAATTATGTTAAAAAACAATGCAAAAAAGGGAATTCTGCATAATAGGTTTCCTTTAAATAAATGCTCCACTAGTGTTATCAAATGGAATTGTAAAAAATGATTGTTTTCAAACAGGTTTTCTGAGCATCTAAAATTGATCCTGCCTCAATCTCAAGTCATTGGTTTATCCATTCTCAAATTGTTTGAGATGTTCAAAGAAACGGATGATTGTTTCTAAATATTAAAGAATTTTATATTCTTAATATTATATAATAAAGTGTTTTAGCTTTGAAAGAAATTACACTCATCATCTTTATTGAAGAGAACCTTGCTTCAAAGAGCATTGCTTCAAAGAACTCTTTTGATTTAATCATAGGGCTGACATGACTCGAATGCTGTTTCACACTTGAGATCCTGCCTATCTGCAGGTCCATCCATATGTTGTTACACAGCATATAATAAATGAATGTGAAACATCATCTTTTACATCTTCACTGCAATACACTGTTGATCTTTTTAATTACAGAATTGGCAAAGGTTTTCAGGGAGTAATGAAGCGTTGGGGGTTCAAAGGTCAGCCAGCTTCCCATGGACAAACTAAAACTCACAGGAGGCCAGGCGCTCTGGGGCCCGGAGGGGTGAGTGTTCTTGTTTTAGTACTTGTAGAGTGTCACTTCATGTTAATAACTGCCTTCATTAACTGTTTTAACAGTAAAACTTTTTCATTAAAACAATTCTAATTATTATCACAGCAACAGCATATAAGATTGATTTCTCCGGGACACTGCCTGGTCAAAAACAAAATCGCTGTTTGGATTTTAAATGGGGAAAATTCTTAGGAGTCAATGAATGGATGATTATTATGTTTCTAACATGTGTATGTATTCCTTTTGATCTTATGAAAACAAATTTTATTTTTGTTTTGAATGTTACTTGCATGTATAGATTTTCTTTAAATCATCCTAGTGACCCATCCTTGCAACCCACCTGAGAGTCGTGACCCATGGTTTGAAAATGTTTTGCAACAGTTCTTCCAACCTTAACTGAAGTATCTTTTCACTTCTTAAAGACTTATTTATTTGTATACATATAGATATTTAGCATAATGTATATTAATATAGTTATTGATTTAAAGAAAAAAGATTTAAATAAATCAGTTTTCCAATGTATGTAATCTTTGGTATCACGTAAAGCGCATAAAGATGACCACAAAACTAAAACTGGCCTATATTTTTCAATAATGCTTTTATCAATCCATTCTCTTTTTTTCTTTTGATCTTGCATGTTAATATCTAGGATGAATCTGTAAAAAGGGAGGCTGCCATTCAATCCTGATTGATAATTTTGTTACAGAGATGCTAGGAACTGATTGGATTTCTTCCCTGGAACCAAATATGTCCCTCACTTTTTCTCTCACAGTTACCATCACTGTAACTTTTTAGATATTAAAGCACTTTCTCCGAGAGTTTTCACGTCAGTCATTTCAGATAGCCGTAACTGTCTCGTATGGCCTCTCAAGAGAGTTTACTCTGACCTCAGCATGCCCTTTGAATGGTAAATGGATGAGTTAAGTAACTTGTCTCCTCGCCATCAGGATCCAGCAAAGGTTTTCAAAGGAAAGAAGATGCCAGGCAGGATGGGAAACATATATGACACTGTTCATGGATTGAAGGTACATGGATAAGAATTGTACAAAATGACTTATGTATTTTTTTTATTCAAATATGTTGCTCAGTGTGATCATATGTCTATAGTCCAAGTGCATATTCTGCTGATGATACTTCAGTGCATTGCACTGTGCAGTTTGCTAGATTTAGGGTGGAATAAATGCATTTTGTGGTATATTTGTCTATTCTGTCAAGTAAGCATAATGAATTTGTTTAGTACACATCAAGATACACAGTAAGCACAATTTCAACGCACAGGTGTATCATATTTTGTGCTTAGGAGGCACCTACTGTAAAGTCACCTGGTGTCAAAATGAGAAATTGTGTGTGAGCATTTCTAGTTTGACTAAGGTATTTTCTCTGGCAGGTATGGAGGGTGAACACCAAGCTTAACATCCTCTACGTCAACGGTTCAGTACCGGGTCACCGCAACTGTCTCGTTAAGGTAAAACAACTCACACAAGCTTGGACTCCCAAGGATGCCAAGTCTCAAGCACTTGTCCTCAAGTAGCATATTTTTTTTGAAGGTGAAGGATTTTCTCCATCTTTGCTTTTATCTTCGTATGTCTTCACTTTCAGCAGCATTTAGCTAAGATAAAAAAACAGTTGTGTACTGTCCATGCCAACACTAGCACTGACCTTTATATACACTCGTGCTGAGTGATTCATCAATATCAATGTACAGAAGCATTTGTGTGTACTGAGTGCATCAGTGAATTGATCATATGTAGTCAGCATTTTGTCTCGTCGAGTTTGTTTACATACACACTCAACTTAAAGTTGAAGCATCCCAAACTCATTCAGCGAATTATGACAACATAGTAGTTAGATGAGTGTTGTAAAACAGCATTATAATCGAGATTAAGAGGCAGTGTTCTTCTCCAGTTGGATAAATGTTGTACTTGCGTTCACTCTAACAGGTCAGGGACACAGCTCTACCCACTCGGTTGGAAAAGAACAAGAACCCGCCGTTCCCCACATTCTTTGCTGATGGAGATGAAGAACTCCCTGAAGACCTCTACGATGAGGACATGTTCCAGTTTGGGGAGCCCTTGCCTGAATGAGGTTGTGATCGCACAAGTCTTCTTGCTTGCGCTGGTTTAAAGGACACGGACATGACATGACCCTTGATCAGGGTCTTTCATCTAATAGATTCAACTGAGCTGAAAGACTTTAAAGAAGTGTTTTTTGTTTTTTTTGTCAAGTACACACATAATCTTCAGGTACAGAGTAAACTCATACTTCTGTTTAACAACTGATCATGTTAAACTGGCAAGCGCAGTTGTGTATTTAAACAATAAAACCTGTTTGATATAATCTCTGCACTTTTTGTGTTTTCATGTTATAAAATACACACACACATAAATGCATATACATGGGTATATGTATTTTTAAGTCTAGAATACTTTGTCCATGTTTCCTGGCTACAAACCAATTAGTGTAAGGGGGTGATTAGGAGGCGATGATGGATCGACAGGCAGATTTGGCCAGTGATGCCGGGGTTACACCCCTCTTGTGAAGGACATTCTGGGATTTTTAATGACCACAGAGAGTCAAGACCTCGGTTTAACGTCTCATCCGAAGGACGGTGCTTGTTGCAGTACAGTGTCCCCATCACTATACTGGGGCGTTAGGACCCACACAGACCACAGGGTGAGCACCCCCTGCTGGCCTCCCAACACCACTTCCAGCAGCAATCTAGTCATTCCCAGGAGGTCTCCCATCCAGGTACTAACCAGGCTCAACCCTGCTTAGCTTCAGTGGGCAACCAGTCTTAGGCTACAGGGTGATATGGCTGCTGATAATAGTTTTCTTTAGTTTTTGCCTAATGTGGCGCTGTGCATTATGACTTTGATTATCTGGACTTTGGTCTTGTCTGTCCAAAGGACATTGTTCCAGAAGACTTGTGGTTCATTCAGATGGAGCTTTGTAAACCTAAGATGAGTTGTCATGTTCTTTTTAGAGAGAAGCCGCTTTCTCCTGGCAACCCTTCCAAACATGCCATACTGTTTTTAGTGCACTGCCATAAACTTAACATTTAGCTTGCTATGGAGTCTGAGGTGTAGTTCTTGGGTGTTTTACTATTTTTCTGAGCATTGGGGTCTGACCTTAGGGTTAACCAGATTATTTTTTATGTCCTATTGGGTGTCCTATTGAATAAATAATGATAGTGTAATGTCAATCTTGTTCTTCCTAGTTCCCCATGTGTTCCTCTGTTGTCATCATAGTCACTTGTCTCATCATTAATCACCTCGTTAGTCTTGTCAGCTGTGTTTCATCCCTGTGATTGTTTCCTTTTGTATATATTCCCTATGTTCTCCCTCAAACTTTGTCATACATATATACATGATGTATTGTTTTTGAAGATCTTTTGATCTCACTTTGGCAGGCAGGTCCTATTTAAGTGATTTCTTGATTGAGAACAGGTGTGGCAGTAATCAGGTCTGGGTGTGGCTAGAGAAATTAAACTCAGATGTGATAAACCACAGTTAATTTATGTTTTAACAGGTGAGGCAAACGCTTTTTCACACAGGGCCATATAGGTTTGGATTTAGTTTTCCCGAGGAAGGGGGCAAACACTTTTCATACCACTGTGTGTAGATGTGTGTGTGTGTGTGTGTGTGTGTGTGTATGTATGTGTATATATATATATATATATATAACTTCAGAGGCTGGGTTTGGAAATGCAGAAAATAATAAATTTTTCAATCACTGAGAAAACTAGAATATACTCAACATTATTATTATTTATTGATTACTTAACCTCATTATTCTAAGGTTGTTGTTTTTTGTAAGTGTGTATGTATGAGTTGTCAGCATTTCCAAACTTCTTTGACAATCTGCTTGATGGATATAAAGTTGCAAATACATCAAACTGACAGCCAAACTCTTTAAGGATACCCTGATGGGCCAGGCTGTGCTGACCTCTGTGCATTAGAGAAGACAGCGAGGGGAGGAGGCACAGGCAGAAAGATGAATAGATGCTGACAATGGTTGACATTTCTCCCTCTCTCACTAAGTGAGGGGAATAAATCAAGGTATTAATGTTGCATGAGTTAAAGCTCACTGTCTGATGAAGAGAATGAGTGTGTGGATGGAGTAGCTACATTAGTTATATTGTTGAAAGGTCATGCAAACACTTTATATATGTGTGTTTTGTTTCCTGACATAGGCAAGGCAAGTTTATTTGTATAGCACATTTCATACACAATGGTAATTCAAAGTGCTTTACATAAAGAAGAATGATAAAAATAAAACATTAAAAATGATTAAAAGAATAAAAAGATAATACGTATAAAATAAAATGCAAACAGTTCGGACATAGCACAGTGCTCAATCTGCAAATGCATAGGTAAAAAGATGTGTTTTGAGTCTTGATTTGAATGTGGCTACTGTTGGAGCACACCTGATCTCTTCTGGAAGCTGGTTCCAGCTGCGGCTGGCGTAACAGCTAAAAGCAGACTCTCCTTGCTTTGAGTGAACCCTGGGTATTACTAAGTGACTTCATCCTGATGATCTTAGTGATCTGTTAGGTTTATATTCTATGAGCATATCTGCAATGTATTGAGGTCCTAGGCCATTGAGTGATTTATAAACAAGTAACAGTACTTTAAAATCAATTCTAAATGTAACTGGAACCCACATACACAGTAATGGATGCCGCTTGTGGGCATTTTCTATAAGTACAGTAACAAAGCAAAAAGGTAGTCAAACTAACAACCCTTTAAACCTGTTATTTAACCAATTTTATTTGAATTGAACTGTTATTTGAATTTTTATTTTAATGGAAAATGTAAAAATGCTACAATAATAGCATGGTTAAAGTCATATACATTTCAACATTTAAAGATATAAAAAAAAAATCAAAACATTTACTCAGCAAGGATCCATTAAATTGATGAGAGTTACAATGTTACAAAAGGATTTATTTTTCAATTAAATGTACTTTTGAACTTTCTGATTATTGAAATAAACATTATTTAATTAATTTATATATAATAATTTCTTCATAATGTAACTGTACTGCATTTCTGGTCTTATTTTGACATGTGGAGTAAATAGTCACCAAAGTAACCAGATTTTTTTTTTTTTTTAATAAAATGTTTATGTAGCAACACATGAATTTTAACTGGTGGTAAAAACAGGGTGATTGGGACACTTTATTCAAGTCATCTCAATGGCAAAAAGTGTCCCAATCACCCCTATATATTTTATATTGCCTTTTAAGTATGTTAATTTCAAATAAATTGAACCACATGTCAAAAAGATTATTAATAATTCTGCATATCCGAAATGAGATTGTATGTACAATATAATTATAAGTTGGTATACTATCATTATTATTATTATCCTTAAACAATATAGGACTATACTTTTATAAACTACAGAATATGTACTTCACTGTATGTGTGAAACATGGCCATTTTTCATGGTAAATAATTATTTATTTATTTTATGGTGGAGACAAGCTGCCAGTTCATTGTAATTTCAACAGGATTTTAACTGTCGTAAAGTCATTACCCCTGGAATGTCTGAGGGCAACAGTTGTGCTTTTTTAAAGTTAACAAACTATGCAAGCCTCATGCATAATAACAGAGCTGTCAACTATTGTGTTCATGTATTATTCAATCAGAAAACCTTCCTCTGCTGTCTATTTGCACTACAGTTTGTGGTACCATGGTACCATCATAACCATGTACACTGTGCATTATAGATTTTACAAACCAGTCTTAATTTCTGCTTAACGTCCTTTTTGCTCTTTTGTAATTTCCCCCCTTAATGATTCATAACTGTCAGTATGATTTTTTTAGATAAGATGTGAATGTTGGCCATGTGTCTATTTATAACAATTCATGTTTTATGAAATGTGACGCATGAAATATGCTGCTTTGTCCAAGGGACCCGATTTCTGGCAAAAAGACTACAGCACATCGAGGGTCTTTACGAAGTGGTCCATCAAAATGTAACCCATATAAATCCTCACAGACCCACATACACATATGTCAGATGCCTGACCTAGTAATGTTTTTGGCCTCTCCGTAGACATACATAATGCAAAGAGGTTTTTAAATCTCAGTACCATCATCGCATGAGTGAATTCCCTGATGTCAGTACTGCACTAAAAAACTGTCTTATCAAGCTTGAACGGCACTCGGTTGAATGCACTCAACACGTGCATGTGCAACCATACACATTGCTTAACCATGGTGTCTTGATTTTCTGGCTCTGCCCAACCCTGCTCCAACCATGGGACATCTGCGCCCTTGCAGAGTTTGCAGGGGTGTATGTGGACCCCAGTGAGAGGCGTAATGCCAAACGCTTTGCCAGTCTCCCAATCTAATCCTCTAAACACACACACATCCTGTCCCTCCAGATTTCCTCACCAAATCGCTCTTAATCACTCCACTGAACCTCGCAGTGGTCTCACCCCCTCCTGTAACCACACCTGCTCAGCACAGCACCCCTCCTCTGCATACAAACTTACACACACATCTCTGCCAGATGTGAATAGAACAAGCGGCACAGTGGTTTCCATGTCTTGTCAATGGCTAGAGTGCTAGAAACCACTGAGGAAATAACAGAAACAGTGAATGATGGCTCATTAAAAAGTTATAGTTTAACAAAAAATAAAAATGTATTTAAAAAATAAATAAAGACTATTATTTTTTTATTCTGTGGTTTTAACAGTTTTGTCGGCTCCCATTTATACCTTCATTGTATGGGCAAAAAAAATCCACAAATAAAAAACACTTTTTGTAAATTGATCTAGCATTGAATAAGCAATCATTTTTTAAACCATAAAACACTGTAACACTACCATTCAGATGTTTTAGTAAGATGTTTTACTAACCCCAAACTTGTCTTAATCTACTCTACCAGTAACTTGGCAAATGTATTTTCTCAGACTCAACATTTTTGATCAGAATGTTTATGCTTAAATGACGGTCAATGATGGAAAAGGTTTGCATCTTGAGACAAAACAATGGCATGGACTATTTTAATATATATCAGTTAACATGCCTTTTAGTCTGGGACTAGGCTTCAGCTTTGTCTTTGTCTAAAATTATGTTGGCATTAGTGGAGTTGCATTTGCTGTCAGGGTTCAGGAAGGATACGAGGACCCAATCGCAAGGGGGAGGACAATTTATTGACGGAAATAAAAACATGACTCAAACAAAACCACCCCAAGTGGGGGAAAAACAGACAAGGACAAGACTAGGATTCACTAGAAATAACTAGGATTCAACTAGGACTCCACTTGGATTCAACTAGGTCTCAACTAGAAAATAACTAGGACTCAACCAGACATCAGGACAGGACAGAAGACAATGAAGCAGCACAGGACAGCAAACACTATGGGATTATAAAGAGAGCACATGGGGAAGTTAACGAGGGAAGGCAGCTGGGGCAAATCAAACTAATGATAATGAAACGAGACGGGTGGGGTAACAGACAAGAATGCAGCCAATGCACAGACACAACATTGCAGTAGTGTCAGAGCTCTGCCACAACAACAAGAGATTACTAGACCGAATATGGCAGAACCCTGACATTTGCCTGGTTCAAATTATACTTATCTGACCGTTATCAGTTTGTAGCAGTAAATTAGGAGATGTCATATCAATCACAGGTTCAGTATGGAGTTCCTCAAGGTTCAGTACTAGGACCGTTGCTTTTCACCCTGTACATGCTTCCTTTGGGTGCAATTATTAGGAAGCATGGCATTAGCTTTCACTGTTACGCTGATGATACTCAGCTCTATATTTCTTCTCATTCTGATGAAACTTACCAATTCACTAAATTAACAGAATTCATAACTGATATAAAAAACTGGATGACTAATAACTTTCTACTGCTTAATTCTGAAAAAACAGAGATTCTAATTATTAGACCAAAAAGTTCTGTGCGTAATACTCTGTCAAGTCTTCGTTGTCAGTTAGAAACCTGGGTGTGCTCTTTGATACCAATCTTTCATTTGAAAGCCATGTTTCTAGCGTCTGTAAAACCACATTCTTCCATCTTAAAAATATATCTAAATTGTGACATATGCTCTCAAAGACTAATGCAGAAAAGTTAGTTCATGCGTTCATGAGTTCAAGGCTAGATTATTGTAATGCTCTACCAGGTGGTTGCCCTGCACGCTTAATAAACAAATTCCAGCTCGTCCAAAATGCAGCAGCTCGAGTTCTTACTAGAACCAGGAAGTATGAGCATATTAGCCCAGTTCTGTCAAACCTGCACTGGCTTCCTATTAATCACCGAATACATTTTAAAATCTTGCTAATTACTTACAAAGCATTAAATGGTTTAGCTCCACAGTACTTGAGCGATCTCTTAACACATTATAGTCCTTCACGTCTATTGCGATCCCAAAATACTGACCAGCTTATAATACCTAGAATATCAAAGTCAACTGCTGGAGGTCGATCTTTTTCCTATTTAGCTCCTAAACTCTGGAACAGTCTTCCTATTATTGTTCAGGTGGCAGACACACTCTGTCAGTTTAAATCTAGACTAAAAACACATCTCTTCAACCTGGCATACACATAACACATTATACATACATTTTTAATCCAAATCATGTAAAATGATTGTTAGGCTGCCTAATTTAGGTCAGCCGGAACATTCCCATAACATCTGATGTACTCAATACATCAGAAGAAGAATGGCATCTGCGCTGATATTATTCTCTGTTTATTCCGAGGTTACCGTGGTCAGCCGGATTCGGGCCGTATCCAGATCAGATGAAGGACCTGCACCTGGACACGAGCACAGCACTGCCCTGAAGTGTCTGCGGAGACCATGATTCTACTAGACCCTCCCCTGTGACGATCATGAACCCTTCTCCAACCGGACCAAATTGGACTTAATATTAGAATTGAATTGTTGTCAATATAATAATCAAGTACTGTTTGGCTGTTGGCCAGAGGAGAACTGGTCCCCCGACTGAGCCTGGTTTCTCCCAAGGTTTTTTCTCCATTCTGTTCTTCATTCATTACATCACCTGCTGGAGTTTTGGTTCCTTGCCGCTGTCGCCTATGGCTTTGCTCAGTTGGGGAAACTTAACACTTAAAATTCATCAATTGTATTAATTTGCCTGCTCTTTTACAGTTGCTATTCAACCAAACAAACTTTGTTTATATTGTTTTCCTGTGACCACTGTAAAGCTGCTTTGAAACAATCTGTATTGTAAAAAGCGCTATATAAATAAAGGTGACTTGACTTTGTTTGTGAAACCTAGCATTAGTCTAGTTTAGGCTTACAACCAGGGATAAGTGCTTCTGCACCAGTTATTCTGCTATCATTTCCCTCTTATTTTAGGAATAAGTTATGGATAGAGTTAGGTTTAGGGTTATAGGGATAGGTTTATCCAGAAGCAAAATTATTGTGTTGTTTTGCCCTTTAGATATGAATGAGAGCCGATGTTGCTTTGAACCCCACTGACTTTTATTGTGGACTGTTAAAAGTTACTCAAAATATCTTCATGCTCCACAAAAGAAAACTTAGCAAAATCACAGTGACCACATTATTATCATTCATCATTATGTCCACCTTATTTTAAACCGTGGAAGTAAGCTGTTTTCTGTGAATGTGTGAAATGTCTGATTCATTAGTCACTATAGGCAAATAACTATAAGAATGACAAAGTGGGAAACGGGAAAACTATTTCCACTACAAAGCACTGTGTTTAATAATGAAAATACATTTAAATATTATCAACTGGAAGCGAATGACACTGTAAGTTACAAATGGCCACGTCCGCTCTTATGTTAGAAATGAGGTTAAAGTCACTTGTGAGATTATAGACTACAATTTGCATTGCAAACCAAAATCCACATATTATTAAATAACACACTGTGTGAATGACAAAGAAAGAATGAAAGAAAGGTCTGGAAGGAAGGGTGGGGATTTAATCCAACACTGCCTGCCACCTCAATCAGAAGAAGTCCTTTGGCCTGTGTGCTCTGTGTTACCCAGCATGCACTGGTCTCTGCGATTAGCATCTATTAATATTAAATAATGTGTTTTCACTGACAAACCAGCACACATTACAACCTAGAAATGCAATCCTCCAATCATCACGAGTGTAGAACCACCATTCCAGATTTTTTCAAGTCTTTTGATCTTCCCCTTCCATCGTTATCACACACACCGCAGTCTTTCCATTATCCTCTTCTGTAGCTGTCAAACACACACTCAAACTGTCTTGCTTTGTTAACCCATTCAAATATTTTCGTTTCTTCTGTCTCTCTCTCTCTTTTTTACATTTATAATCTATTCAAGCCACTCTAATTCTACGAACACTGATTCAGTTCAGTAAACTCCAATTAAAGTCTCCAAGTCCAAGTCCATGAGAGACCAGGTGTCACCATGGCTACGGTAGAGAGACTGCTGGCTGTCAGTCATTAGTTAGTCTGAGGCAGGACCCAGCTGGGCTTATGAGTGATGAGATATAAAATATTTACATCTTATTAATTATTGGCAAATGATTTCAACTCATTAAAATAGATACACTTTTTTGGATGGTCACCGCAGAGAATCCACCAAGTATCAGAATATTTTACATTGAATATCCCTTGATATTTCTGATCTAAGTGTTTTTTTGTTGTTGTTGTTGCTCATGTCAGTTGTTAAAGATCTAATTTCGAAAAGATTGCATCATTTAAACATACCTTAAAGGGATATTTCACCTAAAAATGAAAATGTTGTCATCATTTGCTCACACTCATGATGTCCCGGATATGTATGAGTTTCTTTTTTCTGTTCAACATAGAAGATATTTTGAAGAATAATGGTACCAGAATGATGGTATACATAATATTTTAAGTCAGTGGTTACCCCGTCAACTGTCGAATATCTTCTTTTATGTTCAACAGAAAAAATAAAGATTTCATTCATTCAGATTTGGAAATCCTTAGGGTGAGTAAAAGATGACAAATTTACAAACAGATTCAGTCATTTTTTCTCTTTGATTGTTTTATTTCACTAATTTAAAATGCAATCCGAAGTAGACCCAGAGACAATAAAAGTCTAACCTACCAATCAAAGTAAAATAACCTTGTCATCATAAATGTAATATGCAAAGGAGTGCTAATGGACTAGTCGTGTCTCACACACAGAAGACGTAAATTAGTCATCAATATTTCACAGTTACACTCTAGAGTGACAGCATCTTTGTCTAGCATTGACTCTTTATAGATCTCTCTCTCTCAATCTCTCTCCTTTTACTCACACTTAGATGCATCTCTCTCTGCTCTCATAGCAGAAGTCATTGCCTCTTTGATTAACAGTTTATTATGTTCCCATAATTCCTGGGTAAATGTCATGGCCGCCCCATGCAGGAGATTAGCACTCCACCCCGCAGAAGAGGGAGGAAAGGGGGCCTTGAGCTCAGGAAAGACTGTGGGATGTTAAACAAATCAATAAAGAGTGCCAGTGCTCTAGACACCTCTGGAGAAACAAAGACATTGTTCTCCAAACAGATATTCCAGATGCATATTTTTTATTATTATTTTAAGGTTAAATCTCTTCTTGTTTTGTAGCCTAATAACTTAGACTCACAATAAAGCTCCCATATGTCTAAGTACATCCATCTGCTATATAAACCATCTATCACACAAACCAAAGTATAAAACACACTCACACACCTATTCTTAAACGTACTCACAGGTGACATTTCTCTGCTCTGAAAATAAGTCTTATGACAGCTGGAGGAAGGAAGACACAGGACAAAAGATCTGAACAACAAAGACCCAAGACCAGCCATGTGTAAGAGAGCTATTAAAAGTATATGTGTGTGTGAGAGAGAGAGAAAGAGAGTCATGATTCCCTGTGGTCTCACCATCGTTGTATCACCAAGCGTTTATTTATGGAGAGATAGAGGCACCAACATAATAATTATTAGAAAACATTTCAGAGACCTATATCTATAGTTGGCCTTTCAAATTTTCCTTGACGTTTTAAATTTTATACCAGCCTTTACCGTTAGATCAGTATTTGGGAGAGTTAATCAGCAGCCTAGAACTTATCTTACACACAGACATTCTAAATGCGAGAACGTTCTAAACTTCATAAACAGCTCTTTTGGCTACCGTATTTATAATTTCTTAAAAACACTAAACTGATGCACTGCTGCCACCTAGTGCATACAAATCATATGAATGGGTATACAGTATTATAAGTTCAACATTTCTGAGTCATACAGCAATATGTCAAGAATTCAGGAATTGCAGAACAATATTAATGAACATTAATATACTGTTTGCTTTAATATAGGCAACTCGTTTTCCTAAAATGTGGTAGGCCTACATTATATTTTGGAAAATATATTACCTATTCTATGAAACTCAATATTAAAGTTTTTAATAAAAATTCGTAAAAAGTAAGATTGGAAATCTGAGAACTTTTATTTGTGTATAAAATATTGTCATATAAAAGTAGGCAAATTACAACATTGTGAATGCATAACTATAATAACAAATGAGGACTGGGTCATTTCAGAAGAAAATAATTTTATTTTGAGTACTTTTAATACAGTACGAGTACAAATAGTTAATAATAGATTAATCTTCCACAAAACGAGTAAGTGTAATCAATATATTTGGAGACAAACAAGGTAATAAAGCTAATCTAAATCGTTTGTGTATGGTGACGTACTTCCGGTGACGTATTTGTTTTGAAGACGAGGCAAAGGTAGAAGAGTCAGGCGGATCGGGGCGTCAAGTTTTCGGATCAAATCGAAACATAATTAGCTTGCTCTGTTGGGATAAATAAAAACGAATTGTACGAAACGGCTGAAAACTCGTGTTAAGTTCAAATAATACTTCGTGGAAGCGAAATGGAGGCCGTTCCCAGGATGCCGATGATTTGGCTGGAGCTGAAGGAAGCGGGGGAGTTTCAGTTCTGTTCTCCTGTCAGACAGGTAAGACGATCAGCCTGTTACACAGCAGCGAGGCTTGCTCAAATAAACTACCCTTTTGAGCGCCGTAACTTAAAGAAGTAAAGAATAGCTGTTTTCTTGACTTGTAATTTAGGGAAGTTTACAAAAGTAGGGGTAAAACGAACCCCTACTTTTGTAAACTTCCCTAAATTACAAGTCAAGAAAACCGCTATTCTTCTGATTTCTAATTAAGACGGTATTCGTCAAAAAAACATGTTTTGTTAAATATTTGTATTAAAGACATGAAAAAAAGAAACCCCTTTAATATTGCGCAATATTCCAGCGTCAGTTATGCGTCATGTTTCACAAATGAATGTGATTTGCCTCTTGAAACATGTACTATTATATTATAAGGACTGCATATCATTCAGACTCAGATCTGTATCCTAATCTTTTGATTCTTTAACAGCATGTTAAAACTGATATTTTCACAGCCTCGCAATTGCTAGCTTTATACATTTGCATTAAGATAAGACAAGTATTTTGCCTGATCGAGATTGTTTTATTCTTTGTATGACAGTACCATTGGTGTCCGTTGCATTAGAAGAAAAATATAACCGTATTCTTTCCTCCCCCTCTTTTGTCCCAGTACATTCAAGTAAACTATGGTGAGAACCCTGAGAACTACAACGAGTCACTGAAGAAGCTGGAGCAACTTAGACAGGTGGGATAGATCTGTGGGATTGTGGGAAATGTAGTTGTGCATTTGTATGTCTGCAGTTAATAAGCTTTAAAAAGTTTGTTTGCATTGAAATCTATCTTATTCTCAGACTGTAGTGAACATCCCGAGGGATTTTGAAGGCTGCAGCACTCTTCGAAAGTACTGTGGTCAGCTGCACTTTCTGCAGAGCCGTGTTCCCATGGCAGATGGCCAGGAGGCTGCAGTGCCCGTGACTTGGTAAAATGTTGCCATTGATGCTCACTTTGATATAAAAGCACACTTGTAGTTGAGATGTAAGATGTGAGTAGTCATGCCCTTTTAACTTTCCTGTGTTCTTTCTGCACGCAGGACGGATGGCTTCTCAGGGAGGAATATTACACATCATGATATTAATTATGAGCAGGCTTGTGTCTTGTATAACCTGGGTGAGTTAAATGCAATCTAAGCATAGATATGCACTACTGCAAATTTGTTTTGCATAGTAATTTAATCAGCAATCCCTCTAATTCTTTTTAGGTGCATTGCATTCACTGCTGGGAGCTGTGGATAACCGTCTGTCTGAGGAGGTGAACATGCTTAAGAAACATAAAATTATTCACTGAAATTTCTCATGCTGTCTTTAATGTTTTCCTGTATGTTTGTGCATGTGTGTGTTGTTGTGTTAAGGGGATGAAAGTGTCCTGTACGCATTTCCAGTGTTCTGCTGGGGCTTTTACTTACATCAGAGACCACTACAATCACAGCTACAGCTCTGACATGAGCGGCCAGGCACTGTCAGTCAACATCAGCCTCATGCTGGTAAACACAGTCTACCGCACAAATGTTGTTTTTATTACCTGGGGAAACTCCACTTTAATCTGAGAACCTCTCGTCGCTTTTTCTGTTTCTATTTTTCTCTCTGAAGGCACAGGCTCAAGAGTGTCTCTTGGAGAAGACTCTATTAGACAACAGGAAGAGTCATTTAATAGCAAAGATTTGTTCTCAGGTATGAAATTCTGTACATGTGCTTATCTGTCAACATCACAGCGGGTCTTTAATTTCTAGACATCTGATTGCAGGTGTGTGAGTATTATAAGGATTGTCTGAGGGTGTTGGATAATTCAGAATGTATACCAGGAAGGATTCAGAAAGAGTGGCGGAAACTCGTCAGCATGAAGATCAGCTACTTCAGTTCCATCACACATGTGAGACCACCACACTTACCGTGCAGTATGTATATAAATGCATTTTCATAGACATGTTGGTTATTTTCATAAACCATGCCTCTTTTTATTTTCATTAGTTACACATGGGGAAGCAGTCAGAGGAACAGCAGAAATATGGCGAAGCAGTAAGTATAGTTTTACTTATACATAATTTTTGACTAAACATTTGGAATTGAATGTGCTGTTATTTTATTATTATTAGTGATATTTTTACTTCTGTTTTGGTGGCTGATATTTGATGTTTTTGTGAAGTGAAAATGTTACTTGATGTACCTGAGTGCCACTGCACAGTATAGGCATAATATCCTCTGATGACAGTGTGAGGTCGCCTGCTGTCTCTCCACAGGTTGCATACTTTCAGTACTCCATCGACAAACTTAACGAGGCAATTAAGCAGAGCAAGGTAAAGATTCTGAAATACCTACACACAACCCACCTGCTCATTAAACACATTTACATGTGTACTCATTGACTTTTTCAGGGTCAACCAGAACTTATACAGGAAGCTTTGAAGTTCACAATGGATGTGATTGGTGGAAAGTAAGATTTTGCATTTATTATTATCTCCTAAAAGTTTTTAGTGAATGCTGTTGTTTAATCTCTCCAAAAGTGTTTTAACTTGTTTTGTATTGTTTTGTATTTTTCCTCTTACTTTTTGTCTGTCTTAGATATAACTCGGCTAAGAAAGACAATGACTTCATCTACCATGAGACCGTGCCCGGTCTGGACACGTTGGTGGCAATAAAAGGTCTTGTATCTGTTTTAGAGTTATCATAAAGAATTTAGATATCCTTATTTAGTTCATAATAAAATTATGAACTAAATTCACAGGTGCATCGTTGGTGAAACCCCTACCTGTGAGTCTAACTGATCAAAGTGTCACTGGTCCTGACCTCTTTTCTAAACTTGTTCCTTTGGCAACTCATGAGGCCTCGTCCCTTTACAGGTCAGCTGGTACATTGGTAACATGCTTCACTGATTACTTTAAATGTTTAATTGTTTCTGTTTTTAACCATAATGTCTCTCTCTCTTAGTGAGGAGAAGGCAAAGTTACTTAGGGACATTATGGCAAAAATTGAGGACAAAAACCAAATCCTTGAGTAAGTTATTCATTAAAAACAAATATTGACCTAAAAAAAGATTTTTCTGTCATAATTTACTCACCCTCAGAGAAAGTCATCCAGGTGTTCTAGGAACGATGAGAAAAATAATGACAGAATTTCCATTTTGGGGGCAACTAAACCTTTAAAACTACTGCATCTATAGACTTGTAAAGTAGCTGAAGTCTTTTTTTTTCTCTTCTTGATTTATGCAGAAAGTTTATGGAGTCTCTAAGCAGTGATTCGGTGTATAAAATTGAAATATTTAAATCCCTGCCTGACGCTGTATTGGAAAAATGTGCATTTCTCAGTGTACGACCAGACACTGTCAAGAAACTCGTCCAAGCCATGCAAGGTGAGAGCTTACACATACAACAGGGGTAGGCAACGTTGGCCCTAGAGAGGCAAGTTCGGTCCAAGAGAGCATCTGTCCTGCAGAGTTTAGGTCCGACACTGAAAGAATAGCTAGTTAAGATGTGTGTGGTTAGGGTTGGGGCTAAACTCTGCAGGACAGTGGCTCTCTTGGACCGAACTTGCCTACCTCTGACATAAGCACATGCAAAAACGTAAAATGACAACAAAAAGAATGTCAAGGATTCTATCTGTAGTTCACAGGGATTCTGTGCAATGTGTCTCTGTGCAATGTGTTTTTTTGTGGAATAAGTACCAATACTTTTACCAATTAATTCATTATTTACAGTTATTGTTTGATGCCATCCAATCATCTGTGTGTTGCAGCACTATCTAATGTTTACACTGATGTGGGTTCATCTCTGGATGAGGTCCGAAGTGCCCTTGAGGAAGATGAGGCTGGAGAGAAGAGTTTAATTGAGGTTGTGGGGCAGAAGGGGTTGCCGGCCAGGTCTGCAGTCTTGCAAGAGATTCAGAAAGAGTTAAAGAAATATGAAGCTGCCCATCAGACAGCCAGCAACACCAACACAGAGCTCCACAGAGCCATGAACCAGCACATCCCAAACTTACGACTGTTACAGGGACCTGTTGAGGAACTCCATAAGAGCCTGCCCCAGCCACAACTCAGTCAAGGTAAAACTGTTTTTAACAGATTTACCTTGAACGACAACAAAATTATCTGTTGGGAGTTCATTCATCATTCTTAATTTTATTATCTCTTTTGTTCTAAGATGAAACCTTATCCTTGCAAAAAATGAAGGCTATTCTTGGCAAAGTTGATGAAATGCGAAAGCAGAGGATCTCATTGGAGAGTCAGCTACGTGATCTTATTCATAAAGATGACATCACTGGAGTCCTGGTAACCACAGATCGTGCGGAGATCAAGGTTAATTACCAACTGAAACTGTACTTCCTTATTTTTTTCCGCTTTGTGCTACTCCGCTGTTGTTTCATATTGTCCAGTCCAAAATGTATGTATTGCTCTATCCTCTCTATCAGACATTGTTTGCGGAGCAGTTGAAGAAGTATGATCAGCTGAAGGGATATATAGAACAGAACTTGATTGCTCAGGATAACATCCTGAAAGCCCTGACGGAAGTAAATGTGCAGTACGCCCCTGTCCGCAAGACACTCGCACTCAAAGAGCAAGAGTATGTTTTTGTCTGTGTTTTCGTAGTCAAAAGACTCTCAAGTGTTCGTGTCTGTTTTTTGTGACATTTGTATTTAATCCTCTTATTTTGTTCTGAAGATGGAACGTCACTGTGAAATCCCTGATTGCCTCATTTGAGGCATATGAGGACTTGATTAAGAAGGCAGAGGAGGGCAGAGATTTCTACCAGGATCTGGACAAGAAGACCTCTGGCCTGTTGGAGAAAACAAAGTCCTGTTGCCAAGCCAGAGAGGAGGAGCGAGTTGCCTTGCTGGAGAAGTAAGTTACTTCAAGTAGAAGCGTATGATATTGTGGGGAAAGTTTTTTTTTTTTTTTTTTTTAACATTTTATTTCTGTTCATTGTGTAAAGAGACGGTCACCTGGAGGTACAGGATCAAGTACCTTGACTTAAAGTAGACAAGATTTCTGTAAATTTTCAGATTCTGGATTGCCAATGCTTGGATTGAATCTGCTTCTGCTACTTATTGTCAGTGTTAATTATGAACTAGTAGACTATCATTCATTACGTCACCTGCTGGAGTTTTGGTTCCTTAGCGCTGTCGCCTATGGCTTTGCTCAGTTGGCGAAACTTAACACTTAAAATTGATCAATTGTATTAATTCGCCTGTTCTTTTAAGGCTGCTGTTCAGCCAAACAAACTTTGTTTATATTGTTTTTCCTGTGACCACTGTAAAGCTGCTTTGAAACAATCTACATTGTAAAAAGCGCTATATAAATAAAGGTGACTTGACTACCACACTCAGGGATGTGCGCAATGACTAATTTGTTACTCGTTTATATGGAAGTTTTGTAACCGACTAATCTAAAAGTAAGAAAACCTCAAAAGACAATCAAAAATACATTAATAATATATTTAAAATATCGATGAATGAATCAAGTTCAAATACCATAATGAATGCCGCTAGAAATAAGGTCTCTATTATGCGGTGCGCTTTCCTTCTGGAGTCTCAAAACTGCCGATTTATATGTCGGTTTCCATGGTGATACCCATGACAATGAGTTCAATAAACGGGTAAAAAAATAAAATAAAGTAGTGTATATATATGCATTTCTTCTTTCAGCTGAGCGGGGTCACAATGTTGAACAGTTGTAGTAAATGATGATTTGCTGTCGGTTAGTCTCTCCTAACATCTTTTAGGATTATGGTTGATTAACTTTATTAATGTGGTTACGCTCGGCAACAGTGCAGTTATTATACGCCAGTGTGACATGACAGTTGATATAACACTTTTCCGTCTCCTACTTCAAAATATTGTCACACCTGCTCGTCTTTTGGTGGTCATTTTTAAATCCGTTGCGACTGACCGAAACAAAACGCATGTGAGATCTGAGGTAAGATTTTTTTTTCAAACGTTTTAAATGTTCTATTTTTTAAAACTTGTTTTTAATCCTTTCGCATGTTAGTTTATTTTCGCTGATCCCTAGCGTGAAGTTTTTAGGCGACCATTATTTTAGAAAGTTTCCCCTTGTTGTTTCCATGGCGATGTGTTATGCTTGTCATTTGACACACCACAGCCACAAAAGCGTATCACATTTATTTTTGTTTTTCTTATTTATTCAAAATATTCACCATTGGCTGTTTATTGGCTATGTCATCAACTTGTTTTTCCGATTCGCAAATACGTGGAAGTAAAAAAAAAAAAAATTGTTTAAAATCCTTTATAATGATCATGTTAGCTGGTCTATGATGCTGTGTGTGTGTGTGTATGTAGACATATATTGCCTTGCTATATAAAGCAGCAGTTTTAAGACTCCAGAAGGAAAGCGCTCCGCATAATAGAGACTTTATTTCTAGCAGTATTCATTATGGGATTTGACTCATACATTCAATATTTTAAATATATTGTTGTGTTTCAGCAATCATTTCAGTGCAAACGAGATTGTACTGTTGTAGTAAATGACGATTTGCTTGTTTCGGCTCGTCTCTCTTAAGATCTTGTGTCTGTGATTAATATTGTTATGCGCAGATCGAGTGGGATTATTATATGCCAGTTTGACATGACAGTTTATATAACAGTTTTCCGTCTCCTACTTCAAAATACTCTCACATCTTGCTCGTCTTTCGAGTGGCAATTTTTGCACCCGCAGCGACTGACAGAAAGAAAACCCATGTGAGATCTGCGGTAAAGATCTTCGTTTTTAAATGTAAAATTTAGTCATTTTAACAATAAAATCTTGTTTAGTGTTTTCAGTGTCGACTAGTCGATTACGCACATCCCTACTCAATACTAGTAGTTATTAGTTTTCGAATGGCTGTTTTTAAACAATTTAGCTCATTCCATGACATGCTATTTTCTGCAGGGAGATTGGAAAAGAGCTGCCTCCTAAACCTGCTGCCCGAAAGCCTGTGGTTGGCCAGAAAGTTATTGGTTCTAGAGCCGGCTCTTCCAGTCTTGAATCTGTAGGTCCTTCTATTACCTCTTTTGAAGATCTCCCACGAGAACTACAAAACCTTCCTCCAACTCTGGGTAAATTCAGATCTCCAGTACTTCCCAATCCTGTTCGCCATGGTGGAACCCCTCTTAGTTGGTCACAAGGGGAAAGCCCATTTCCCCCAACTCTGTTTCCAAACCCCCAATTTCCAACTACAGATCCACAGCAACAGTTGACCCGCAATCTCCCACAAAATCAGGCACCTTATGGCCAACACTTTGCTCCTATGCAAATCCATGGGCTGCCACCACAGCAGTTCCAGGCAAGAGCAGCTGGAGGGATCACACATGTCCATCCTCAGGTTAATCAATCGAACACTCCACAGGTGCCTTCTCAGGGGTACAGTCCAGCTCTCTGGCAGCAAGCTCATGGTGGGCCTATTGCTGTTATGGGGGGTTATTCTGTGCCTCCACAAATGGGACAAATTCCCCAAAATTCTATTAGGCCTGGCTTACCCGGACAACCACAAGTATCCTTGCCTAATCCTCTTGGGCAGCAGATGCCAACCGGCATGACTCAGTCTGCCTCTGTCCAGCCTACACAAAACATACCCTCAACCATACCAAGAAGTTCATTTCCTGGGCAAATCCATCCCCCCTTCCCACCTGGACAGGTCCAACCTCCCATGCCAGGCCAAACACAGCAACAGTCTGGCCTCCTCTCAGGCTACCAACCCACATTAGTTCCACATAACCAACCCCAGCATGGTCTACCAGGCCAACTGACAGTGTCCCATCCTCAGAGAGCCCTCATTCCAGGGCAAGCCCAAACTCAGCCTCAGTGCAGTCCTTCCAATCAGTTCCATCCTGGACAACTTCCACAAAACAGGCCTCAGCCTTATATGGGTTATCCCGCCACATCTGTTCCATCATTGCAACCTCGGCAAATCCCTGCACCCCAACAAGTACATTCAGGCTCTCAAATCTTTCCACAGGCACCCTTGAGTCAAAATACACAAATTCCTGGTGGTGCTCGTCTGCTTAGTCAGCCCCAAATGCCACCAGGAGCTGTACCACCACAAAGTAATATGTATTCATTTGCACCAACACACATGGGACAACAGACCATTCCACCCCAATTCAACACCATGTTTAATGTCCCAGGGGTACAACCCATGTACACTCCTGGTCAAAGCCAAACACTTGGCCCTCAAAATGTGGTTCACCCATCATCAGGACAAGCTGCTACCCCAGTTATGGACAATCCAGTTCCACCATCACTTGCCAGCACCCTCATTCCTACGCCATCACCTATTCAGGTTTCATCCCAGAACCAGATCTCCACTCCAAGACCAGGTATCCCATCTTCTTCCACATCAAGTGCTGCTCCAACTAATGAGATGCGGTCAGACTCCTCTACAGCTCTGGATTTTCTCCAGAACAAGGTGGATAATCTTAAAATTGAGTACTGAGCTGATTGTGGAGTTGATACATTCTCAACTCTACCACAGGAGTCCCTTACTGTGACCTATACCACCAACTGTGAATAAGCTGTCAGTGGTAGTCAGGATACCACACAGCACAATCTAAAATAAGGGGGGTGTCAAGAGGGTGTGCTGAAAAAATATAATTTTGGTGATTTGGATTGTTTGTAGTCACGACACCAGATCAGATGTCTGAACACACAGTTAACACTTCCCTTTTCTATATGTACAGTTCTAACACAGAATTGCACTGTACTTTCTGAATTGGTAATTACAAACTATAACTTGCCAAATGTACTGCAAGAAAAAAAGTAACTGCTTTTGCACTTTAATTCTATGCAATTCTCTAATATTATGTGTCAAGTACCACACTTAGTATTTCTATTCCTAAATAGCACTTTAGTCTGTACTCTGAGAATGATGACCAATGATGTGTTGAGGAAGAGGTGATTGCGGGTGTTTCTACTTCTCTTTGGATCTTACCTTCCATAGTTTCAGAAACATTTTAATACCAGAACGGTTCTACTTACGTGTAATCGTATGATAAATTGTAAACACTGCTTTCTTTTAGATCTAAATTAGACCATAAAATCTTAGTTTTATAAAAAGGCAAACACTTTTTTTTGACTGATTTGCATCACTGTTTTATGTGTTAATGTTGCTTCTATATAAAATTCAATATTAAACTAGCTTATTAAACACATTTTTATGTCTACATTTATCGTGTGTCTTCCCGATATACCACACCCCCACTTTACTTACTAAGACCGTTCTTAGAAGTTTTACAGGATGAATTCCTAATAGTACCATGTACAAAATTAAACCTAGAGATTGTGGTGTATAAAACAATAAACATACTTTTATTGCTGAAGAGCATTGTTGAATGCAACACTGTCCTAATATGGCCATATGATGGCACTGTCTGTATTCTGGTGATGTAGGATAATCTAAAATAAACTTGATAGTTCCCTCCTCATGGGTTGCTGGAGCTGTCTAGATTAAATCAATACGCTTCATTTGCTTCAGGCACAATGAACCACAGATTTACTACACGCACATCATGCAGTAAATATCTGTAAATAATAAAACGGATGCTCAGATTGATTCAGATCTTTAGATAAATCAAGTCTATTAACATTTTAATTTGGTTTTTAAGCATTCTACACTCTAATTCAAGCTTTATGGGTAGTCACTGGAATCTAGTATTGAACAGTATTGAAGTATCCAATTGCATGTAAACAAGAAAATGGCAAATAAAACACACACACTGTGCTTTTAGAGATTCAGAAATATTTTTGTCCTAGTGAGCTTTTTGTCCAAGAGACCTTTACTCTTTTTAATTTTCAGCAGTCTGAGCATGCAATCTCTTGCTTTCGAGTTGCTTTGATGGAGTGAGCACTGGGAGAGGAACTGACCCAGTTTTTTCTTTGTAAGATGGTTTTGGCTTGAGCAGCACACTGAGCATTGAAGTGTTTTGTAGAGGACGTGTTTAGAGAACAGGGTATTAGTTTAGATTATCAGCATATATCATTGTCTCATATACATCTTATAAATACACTAGTTGTTTTTTATCAAGCTTTTAGGGCAAATCATAACCAGCCTAAATTGTTATTATTATTTGAAATCTCTCTCTCTCTCGCGCTCTCTCTCTCTAAATAAAATGTAGCATAAAATAAAAACCTTAACTTATATTTTTTTGACAATTTCTACAGATGATGAAAATGATTAAATCACATTTTTGTAGAAGAAAGCAATAATAAACAATGTCAAATTAAACAATTCTAAAATTCTTTATTCTCAGTGAAAGTTTTAATCTAACGTTAAAAACACATAAAAAGCACCTTGTTAATAATAATCAATTTGTTTGTATACCCTGAATGTTTACAGGTTCCAACATTTCTGTGAATGCATGTTTGAATATGAATGTGCTGTTTGACAAAATACAAAATGGCACCATAACACGTCTGAAATCAACTTTTGTACATGTAATAACAAATTACTTTTTCAACTTCTTATTTTCCCTTTATATTCCTGTTGCACAACACTGCAACTTTGTCTTGCCATTTATGATCTCTTAACCTTTGTAGTACTGCTGTGTTTTGTTTCATATTCATATATTGTTTCATGTCCGAATTAATGTCATTCATCCAATTTGTTAACAATCAATGTCTCATAATTTGTAACGATCAAGTCGCATATGTGAAGTATAATATGTAATTTCTTTTGTTCAAGTCGTTGTACATCAGACAGTGTAGAAGGCTTCCACTCTTATTAAGGAGTGTAGGCTGTGCCTAGGTGAGGACTGGATGACCCAGAGAGCACTCCCGGTAAGGAACGGGTGCTAATGGGGCTGTATCCGGGTTCGGAGCTTCGTCTGGAGCAGAGCTGGGACAGAGGCCTCCCCTGTACGGATTTGCCCGGAGGCCTGCGCAGCGTGGGGTACTTTTTAGGGGATTTAGGGAGCTTGTAGAGGAAGACGTTGTAGTGAAGTGGGGGGCTTGTTTCGGGGACCATTTTCACCTCTTTGGGGAGGAGCAACTCTAAGTCGATGGTCACACCACCCTGGACACATATACACACACACACACACAAGGCAAACACAAACATAACAACACAAACAGGAATCAAAAAACACACAATACACGATTACGCACAGATAGGCACAAACACGTGGTGATACAAAAACAAACAAAAAGCAAGTATAAATTGTCAATAACACCCTCATGAACCGATAAAAAAAAAAAAAAAGTCAGGTAAACACAGAAAGCTATTACATCATTGTTTCAAGAACATTATACGTTGAGCGATTTCTCTGTTAACACCAACCTGGCATGAAATATATGAGGTGGGCATGACTCAAGAGCAAGTAATCAGCTTGCAGGAATTGATCTCAGATTATCAAGCATATGCAAGTTGAAGTAAACAAAGGATTGTACTTCACTTACACTTTGTATTAAGTAGAGAGGACAGTTAATCTTTTCAAGACTTCTGTAATACCATATTTTTGTTCAACTCCCAACACGGAC
This sequence comes from Rhodeus uyekii, assembly GCA_037043235.1. Classification (NCBI taxonomy): domain Eukaryota; kingdom Metazoa; phylum Chordata; class Actinopteri; order Cypriniformes; family Acheilognathidae; genus Rhodeus; species Rhodeus uyekii. The sequence continues at coordinate 495,907 of JAWRVZ010000070.1, forward strand.
TGCATACTTGTTTCTATCTATTCTGCTCATAATTTTGAGGCGGACATCTGGCATTAGTTACCAAATAAAACCAAATGTATAACTGTTTTATCAGATTAGATCCAAGAGCTCAGTTTCTGCTCTTCAGATAAACTCTCGGGGGAAGGAAGGTTTTCAATCCCGTTCACATAACGGATGGGAAACTTTGGTATTAGCTTAAAGTGCCTCTATTGCGCTTTTTTTGAATACTAACTTTTATGCAGTGTATAATATAGTCGTTTGTGAGTTAAAGATCTTCAAAGTCAACGAAAATGACAACAAATTAAGGCAAATCTAAAAGGCAATATATATTTATCGTCTGCTAAAAGACTGCAATTCCAGTCTCACTTCCGTAACACATGATCGTAGGTTTGTGACAAAATTGTATAATGTCAGCCTATGGTCTTGATTGGTTGCCAGCGAACCATTAACCTGCCCTCAAACACTTTAGTTGGTTTGTGTTGTTGACACGTTACGGTAAGTTTTTTTCACTGTGACAGTAAATTCACTTTTGTAGAAAGGCTGAGGATTTAAAGTGATTAAAATAAATTTGACAAAAATTTTATAACTTATAAGTTATAACTTATGAGTTATTAGACAGTTTTCCTATAGTTCAACCAGTAGAGCATTGGTGTTTACAATCCCAACGTCATGGGTTTGATTCTCAGAAAGCAAGAACTGATAAGAATGCATTCAAGGAACACATTGCCAATGTAAGTCGCTTTGGATAAAAGTGTCTGCCAAGTATAACTTTCGTTCTGTTTTTGTCATTTTACTGATGACTGCTTCTCAAATCTCAAGATCAACATTAGTCGTTCACGTGTAAGCATCTGACCGATCACAACAGACTGGGTCATCTGACCAATCAGAGTAGAGTAGGCTTTCTGATAGGAGGGTTTAGAGACGGAATCTTTGAACCAACCATTTCAGACTTTTTGAGAAATGAGGTGATGTGCAATGCAAATATTTTTTTTTACTTTGGATGCATGTCAAATATTGCATGTCACAACCAGATTGAACAGAAAATGACAAATCCAACCCCAAACCCAATATGTAAAGTCAGCCTATAGTCTTACAACAGAGCATTGTTATGAGGGTGAAATGTCCAGTATTAGCAGCGGTACCTAATGAATGCTATAGCCATGCACAGGAGTAAGCAAAAGAGTGAGGAGGAGCAGTGAAAGTGAAAAGAAGTCAAAATGGGAACCGTGCAGTTCAGTAATACACTAGCACTCAATTGTATTGTTTAAATCTTTTATTCCAAACAAACTTACTTTATTCTCATTTATTTTATCTAAAATAAAAAAGACAATTTTCAACACATCAAAAACTAGTTATCAATTAGTTCCAAGACATAATGAGCTTTAAAACTATGATACTGCATACAAATATCAATCCAAGCAGTATTTCGAAATTTATATTCAGACATACACTGAATAAGTCAACAAACATCTACAAATCTCAGAAATATTTTTTAACTGTCTAAATAGCCATTACTTCCCACAGACGTTTTCTTTTGCACGAAAGAACACCAATGCATGCTGACTTGAGTAAGGCAGGACAGACAAGAGTTCATAAGGTGAAGGTGTCACAGCGGTGAGGACTGAAGGTCAAAGGTTGAAAACCTGCCGGCTAAACCTTTGCGTTGTGGGGTGAAGCGTTTCATAGCGTAGCGGGACATAGTATAACAAAGCTTGACATAACATGATGCAGCGTGACATCAGCAGTGACAGCAAGCAAGGACAAGGCGAGTGTGCTGGTAGGGTACTCTGGCAATACAAACTCCACCGTGCACAAACATAAGTTAACATGCCAGTTCAGCGCTTCATTTGTAAAGGTCTCCTAATTCAGAGGCTGCATCCTTCAAGGGCCAAATGAATCAAATTGGTTTCTTTCAAATGTGTCCTTTGTTTTTGCAACTGGACAAAGGACGAAACAAAGCGACAATGTAATTTTACTATTCCACAATAGACAGAACGAGTGGATCTTTCAAAGTCTAGCCTATTCCAAGATTCATTGCGTGCAGGTAAAAACTTGATTTTCAAAATGTTTGATTGCACTTTTAATTAGAAATATTGGGTTCGAACTTACTCAAATATCTAACGATAGAAATATTTAAATTTTGCCATACAGTAATACCTCAGTTTATGAGTTTAATTCGTTCCAAGAGCTAGCTCGTACACTCAAAATTCTCGTAAACCAAAACCGTGTGACTGTTTTATGAGCGGCTGTCGTTAGGATATTTCCAGTAAAAATGTGCTCGAAGATGCTGAGCGTTAGGACTTTTCCACACAAAAATGCGTGTGGGCGAGGGAATATTTTTCTCGCACACCAATACAATGCTTGTACACCGATTTGCTCGTATACTAAGTCGCTCGTAAACCTAGGTATTACTATATCTTACCAAGATGCGATTTTACCGATAGTTAACAGTTTTTATTTTGTACATTAATGGACTAAGGTGAACATAGTAACTTTGCTTTGTTTTCAGACAGCTGAATTTAACTTTCAAAAAGTCCAGTACAAACATTACAAACGCTCGTCAAAGGCTGCTCTCACAGATGCTAGAGGACAAGAACAAATCTTCAGTAGGCTAGACAGTCCCATTTAACTTCTTGTTTCAACCTTCGAAGGATGCAGCCTCTGAATTGGGATACAGCTTGTGTGTTTTGAAGCTCACTTTGAGCCACCTTGAGGTGACTGCAAGGAAGAGTGCCATGTCAATATTTAGTCCACTAATTAGAGAATTTTAGTCATTTCAGGGGCTACTACACGTTCATGTTGTTCTGCAGTGAGTTTACCTCCTCTGCATTGTCTTCTGTGGCGGCCTTGTCATTTTCGAGTTTTGGCATGAATGAGTTCTGGTTGTTCAAAGACTCGTCTTCTTTTTTGCATGGCTCTTCTTTGCAAGTGTCATCCTGTGGAGCAACACACACACACACACACACACGCATGCAAGATTACTACGGGGAAAAATGCTACACTCTTTTACACCTAGCATTCACATCTCAAATATTTTTCCAGTGACCACTTCCAATGCAATGACAAACAAACCTATCAATTCCACTCTGTCATATAGACTTATTTTTATGATATGTTTGTGATGCTTTTTGGGAATTGCATGAACACACAAAGGGGATGGCATGAGTTTAACACTCCCAAAGCATGTTATTTTGGACCCATTAAATTAGACCCATTATATTAGACTTGTTAATTTTTATTTCTCCATCTTGTTCTGTTTTGACCCAATGTGAACTGTGGTTGGCTTTAAAATATGCTCTATAAATGAACATTCATTGACTGAAAATTGGGTATATTTGGGTGAACTATCCCTTAAATTCTTCCTAGCTTGTTTAAAGCACTAGTTTTAGTGCAATTAAGTATTATGCAAGTCTGTGGCTTCATTCAAAATCTCAAACTTCCCTACTATGTACGTCTGAATTTACAGAACTCATAAAAGAGTAGGCAAACAGTGACTTACGGTACTAGTTGAGGCAAGATTCTGAAGGATGCGTACAATGGACACTTAATTATCCCACAAGGCCATGAGGGAGGAGTTATGAAACAGTGAAGCAGCGCAACTGATGCTGGTAGGTCACATGATTACCGGTATGATGGCAATACTAGCAGTAAACAAGCAGTTTATGAGGTGGACGCATGGGATTCAGTTTTTACTCCACAGTTCAGAGGAAATGCCAAACTTCAGAGCATAAACTGATCTACAACCAATAATAAAGGGATATCTGCAGTGTTTATCATTTACCAAACTGGTAAACATTATCAACACATTATAAGCATAGTGGTTACATTAACAGGATAATATGAATAAGCAAGTTTTACTGTTTGTGGCATAAGGCATTGTCAATACTTGTTCAATTGTTTTTAATCAAAGCAACGTTTACTGCTGTGAGTATGAGACTGATTAACAAATGCTAGGCATTACAACATAAGTGGATTAAAAGCAAAAGCTTTTTTTGAACATGTTTGGTATCTTGCTACCTGTGATATCCCTTATGAAACCACAAAGGAAAGAAAAGAATACTTTATTCACGCAGCTGAAACCAGAAGTGTAAATGCTCATTCTCAAGAGAGAGAAGATGAAAAATGTCAAATCAATTCTCCCAGGAGGTGGAAAGACAAGTAAACAACTCACAAGTAAACAAAGTCACCTAGGGATATTTTCATGGCTCTTTCGTCTACGGTCTGTCATCAATCATCCCTCATTTCTTGCTCTATTTCTCCTCTCTGTTGCACAGTGAAGCCGTCAACTCTCTTTTAATCATAAAATAGTATTTTCCACTATGAAATCACTGGGGGACTGGGCAGACTAAAGTTGAACGAGGTTAAAAATTTCATTTGTGAAGGCAATGGAAAAAAAAACAAGAAAGATAACCAGAAACTAGACTAGGTTTTATTTTCAATTCAGAATAAATAAATAAATGGTCTAAATCAAAGTATTGAAGAACAGGTTCACCAGGTACTGCAGGGTGATAGGTCTCTGAATGGGTGAATATAGAAGAAAGACCACTGTTTGGTTCTCCTTTAAAGATCAAATGTCACACGATAGTTTGTGCGACATTTATTCGTGACCGTCTACTCTGAAAGGTTGCCAAAAGATGGGAGCAAAGACCTTGTATTCTCATACACAAAACAGAAAGTTTAAATGTGGCTTTTCACACTGGTTATTGTTGTTCTAAACGGGTTAGCACCACTTTTTACCCACTGCTTTTGTGATGTTTATCCTGCATTGCAGTGTGAAACTTGCAGTGTTAGAATGTTATAGCTAGATGCCAAAGAACAGACATCCAATTGTCTTCCTCATATTCATGTGATTTTGTATAGTCACTAAAACACAGTGTTGTATTAATAGTAATTAAAGGTGTTAAAGGTGTTCACTGGAGTTGAGAAGAGTTTTAGTCTTACCTTTATTTGTCTGAAGAGTTCATTCAGGAAGAACTATACTACTATACATCAGCAATGTATAATATAAATGTGCCTTTATGTAAACAGGGTATGTGTTCATCCAGTTATTGACACTGACAATTAAAATAAGAATGTTAACCCAGGGTTTAGAGATGTACAGTAAGGTGTGAAGCAAGATAACCCATGTCCCATGTTTACCTGGGGTTTAGAAAGAATTAGGGTTAACTATTTCAAGTGTGAAAAGCCCTGTCTTCAAAACAAATGACCTTCTTCCAAAATCGCCAAAAAACATGACATGATTTTTGCTAGTTCTAGTCAGATGTTCTCATATTCTCACTCTACAAAGGATTTTATTAGATACAACTTTGTATATGCCCATGTGTATCAAGGGGGTAAAGAGTTGGCATCTTTATCCATTGATAGCCATAAAAAAATATCTAAATGCAATTTCTCATGCAAACTCAGTACATATATGTTAATACACAGTAAATGACATGATATTAAAAGGCAGTTATTTTTGTAGTTAATTAGGTATGCAATTATATTAAAATTGCAGTTTTGACAAACTACTAAATATTTCCAGCTTTTAATTTCAATGATTTTACTACTTTCTCTAAAAAATAAATCACACTAACAAACTAAAATCAATTGTTTTAAACAGTACAAGTGTATTTAGCCATCATACCTTTTAATCGTATCTTTCTTTTTAAACTAAATCTATTATTTAGCGAGTTTTCGAAATTATATTTAACAGTTCCCAGGGTTTCTACACATCTTCCATTCCAAAATTCTATTCTTTTCCAGACTCAAATTTCCAAACCACTCAGTAGATTTTTCAAACCATACTGAACATAAATGGTTCACACAGCATTATACTTGGTATACAGTCATCTCATCTGTAAAATTTTTTATTTACTCTGTTTTTTCATTGGTTTTCTCAAAGTGAAGTAACCTAAAAATGCTTTATAACCGGCATATATTCACGTAAGTTCAATACCGGTACTCTAATTGCTTGAATTTGCTCGATCACCAAACAGCAAAGTAGAGTCTGATTTACAGTCTGCTCCTTTATCTGTTGCTGAATTGAGTGGCATTCGAGTAAACATTTGTTTTGTTTAGTGAGGTTCAAAAGACCCCCCTCCCGTCGACAGATCGACCGCTCCGCTACTTCCGCATTCGGAGGACAGGCAGATCGTGCCGCCACACCCAAGTTGACAGATCGATCGACAGGACCATGGCTCTACACAGCTTCATGTTAAAAAAAAATGTGGGTATATGGCTCTCTCAGACAAAAAGGTTCCCGGCCCCTGGTTTAGAGTAAAGAAAATGTGTGCCTTGAATTTGTGTTTGACCATAAATGTTTGTAATGCTTTGGCCTAAACTTTTGCCATAAAACACTCAGCTTGTATAATAAATGTATTTTTATAAATTCTTAATTTTACTTCCATACATCCTTAAACTGCATATAGGATCCCACAGCTTAAGTTATTAAATTATTTATTAGTATTAAGATTAACTGGACATAATAGGAATGGTAATCTACATGCAATAGAGGAAACGAGCAGGCACAATTAAATATTTCAGATGATACAAGAAAAAGTTTATGGTATATATTACTCATAATTCTAGGGGTGCACAAACCATGTAGAGTAGTGAGCAAAAAAATCTAATAAGGTGTTGTTAGTGCATTGGATGATGCGAGGAGTTAAATAGCAAGATCTGAAGTTACAGTAATCAAGTTTTTTAGTCATCTAAAAGGCCACAACTACAGTGAGGATGTGTCTCTATTTATATCCACTAAATCTATTCTTACTATTCTATATAATTTCTCAGAAAGAGGAAAAAGTGTTTTAACTGCTATTACTTTAAGATGAGTAATAATGAAGCTACAGGATTAAAGTGTTTTAGGGTATCAAAGAACATTCGGAGGAGGTCATTTCGAGTCATCTTACCTCACTGCAGGGATCCTCTTTGGGTTTATATTCCCACGTGTATCTGCTCATGGTTTTCTAAGGAGTGGGTGGCGAGAGCGGATTACTCTACTGACACACTTCTAATACGTTGTTATCATGCCCTCTTAATTAAATCGCCATCAGCCTCAGCAGATATTCCATTATATTCGTTGTATCCTATATAGATTTAATTGTTTGACAATTGTTGCATTGATTGCATTGATACACAACCGCTAACGATCAGAATGTTTAGAAACACAACAATACATGAATCATTGTTTCGACAATGATTCATGTAGCCTGTAGTACTTCACATGGCCTCAGGGGGCACATGTGAATCAATGACATACAGATAGGGAGTAAGCAGGTATCTATTAATCATCATCTTAATGACTAGACTAAAAAAAGAAAGATCTCCCACACAAAGAAAAGAGTAAAACAATAAGAAAGAAGACCGAGATAGAGCAAGCTTTTTACATGCACAGTGAAAAACAGAGGAGAAGACAGGAGAGGAAGTTACCTGACACATTATGTTATCATAGTAAGCGAAAGCACAGGCATGGGGGAGGTTAGTCGGGGTGTCACACAATTTCCTTACATTTGCCTGAGAGCCCTCTGCGACGGTGGACAGCGAGAAGTTATCAACGTGCTGCTCTGATTTTGGGCGGGATTTACTGAAAGACAAAGAGAGAGAACAAATAGATAATAAAACGGATAGATAGCTTAATTTGCGGAGATATTGCTATTAATGATCCGATTAAATGCTTTTAATAAGCACAGGGTTTCTTTCCTGACTACCATTAAAAAAAATTTGGGGTTGGGAAGATAAGAATATAATAACATTTTAGGCTCACCAAAACTGCATTTATTTGATCAAATATACAGTAATAATACTACAAAAAATCATATTGTGAAACATTTCTTTTGGCTAATAAGCAGCCAGTACTCCAGTTTTCAGTGTCACACGACCATTCAGAAATCATTCTAAAATGCTGATTTGGTACTCAAGAAACATTTCTTATCATCACTGCTGTGCTAATACTTTTATGCCAATGCTGAACAGAACATTTGAAATAGAGATCTGCTGGAAAATGTTAAACTGATCACTAGTGACTGTAAATGCATTTTATGTTGAAAATGTAATGCTAAAGAATCCAAAAAAATAAAATTAAAATAAATTAAAAACCCTGACCTCAATCTTTTGAACCATTTGTCTCCTACTGAAATAGTACATTGGGGTGGGATAAAAAAAAAATCTTTGTTTTTATACAATAGACTTTAGTTTGATGCAGCTGGTAAAACTACAACAAACTCCTTGGCAGCACTGAAGACAGCTTAAAAAAAAGACCTTCTTCCAAAATCCCCAAAAACCATGACATGATTTTTGCTAGTTCTAGTCAGATGCAGCTGATATTCTCACTCTACAAAGGATTTTATTAGATACAACTTTGTATATGCCCATGTGTATCAAGGGGGTAAAGGGTTGGCATCTTTATCCATAAAAAATATCTAATGCAATTTCTCATGCAAACTCAGTACATTTATGTCCTCAATGCAAACAAACATGAGCTACAAGAAAAACTTTGATTTTAATTTCATCAGGTCTTTAACTTGGTATTCTAATGCTGTAACTTAAGACATTTTTGCTATATTTACAGTGAAAATTAAAAGTATAAAAAAAATTAAAAGGATTAAAAGCTCATGTGGTTTCTGCTACAGACATGCACACTCAAATTTACAGACTTTTCACTGTTGTCATTTATTTTAATCACTATACTCCCTTCCCTTTATATTCTCTAAACTCTTCCACTCTGCTCTCCATCTCGTTCCGTTTAAATGCCTTTGGCTGCACAGCATATAGGTCACCCTCTCAGTCACACACACATACACTTGTGCACTGCCAGATTGGCCTACTTTTAGGAAAGAATGGTGATTTCACTGTGTTCAAATCCCATGTCAACACTGCACATTTTATTGTACTCCAGTCTATACGCTCCAAAATACATTCAGTCAACTGATATTTAAACTGTCAAATCTGAAACCAATCACTAGGAGTGTCCTTAGGAGTGCAAGTTTTACCTGTGCTTGCGAAGTTGTCGGTTTTCAGTCTTAAGCATGTGCAGCCTCTTGGAGAAAAAGACTATAATCATGAAGAGGAGGAGCAACATGATGGTGGCTCCGCCCACTGCTATACACATCACTTGGAAGTCTGAAATAATAGACTCACACCTGGAGCCCTTGTTCCACATGTACTCCTGTATGTTACACCTGTAAAATAAGAGAGATGTTAGAAAATAAAAGGAAGTTATGCAACATACAACATTCACATGAAATAGTGACAAAATGTTATTGTTATACATTCCAGTCTATGAGCAGAATTTGGGTAGTCCATTTGAATATGGTATACTACATCCAAGTAAATCTGGTCAAGAATTTTGGAAATAAACAAAGAAACGCAGTTTGTGCATTTATATAAAGGACAAGTTGTCATATGTGTGTGTGATGTTTTATTAGACATTCAAGCAAAAAGAGCTACACACTATAAATAGAAGTATCCTTGTTCATAAGTGTGCTGTGAGTGTGTTATATGGCCTGTTGACCCATTTATCATCACAGTGATTCTTCTGCAAGGTTAGAACTACAGAGCTTACAGCTGCACAACTGGACAGATGGCCCTGCCAAGGATGTGTATGTGCTGCTCTATTTGTGCTGGTCCCACAGAGAATAAAGCACCTGAGTTGTGCTCACTTCACAGCTTCTAAAATAGATTTCTAAATTCTCTCATTTACCATATTATAAAGATGTTGTCATAGTTAAATTGCCTGATGTGTTCAATATCTTATTGAAGATGCTTGATTTATTATTTGTATATTAGCCCATATGGTTTGTCCATTGAGAAGGAAGCCAGCAGGTAAAATCGGCATGTTGATACTCAGTAAAAGTAGTGATTACAAGTGTGATATTGCTTTTATACGACAGTTCAATAAACAAGTCACTATTGAGTAAATTACATTATAATCATGGTATTGCATGTTTGTTTTTGTTTTTTTTAAATGAAGCTACATCAAACAAATAAACGTCATCAGACCTACAACTAACAATGCGATATTCTGGTCAAACACAAACCACAAATATACCAAATAGCCTATGGGTAAATTTTGTAATCAGTGAAAGGGCAATCAATACTGCAGAGGAAATCATGCTCAGTGTGCATGTAGGCCATTGTTTACGCTTTAGCCTAAAGAGATCAATTTGAAACGCAGTTTTATGGTCTCTTACTAACTACCCCTACACTTAGTGTAAGCCACTGCCCAGGCAAAACTGAAACATTTACTATTTCAGCAAATGCACACATATTGGCAAATAATTAAACCACAACCCTCTGGATCCCCTCAAATCGAATAGGCCGTTCTTTTCATGCCCTACAGATGCAAATCTTGCTTTTTATAATTACACTGACCCCATTAGTGTAGACAGCAGCCTATCACTATTTTTCTCAGCAATCGACAAGATAGCCCCATGGCATATGCCACACACCAAAGTCTGTTGCCATTCCATGTACAACATTACAAAAATATATTTGATCATTACAGAAAAAGTAAACAAACAAATAATAACTGATTTGTTTATAACATGATGTCATGTTATTTGGATACATTTTTATTTGTATTTCTTTTTGCTACTTTTTAGTATGGCTTTTTTGTCACTGCTTTTTCAATGTATTTTATTAAAAGTAAAAAAGAGTTTTGGCTTTCACCATAATTTGTATCAAACATTCTACATCACATAGTTTTGATCTTGTTTTTAAAACATGAGGCTAACATGATATAAACAAACAACACCAAATACAATATCGTTCATGTGGCATCTTATTGTTGTGTCACACAATTCAGACATATTTGCATTACAGTAATCCCTCGCCACTTTGCGGTTCAAGTTTCGCGGCCTCAGTGCATTGCGGATTTTTGAAAAATATTTATCGAAAAATAACAATTAAAAAATACCTCCATATTGGCAGCCGTATTGCAGAAAGCAGCTTTGTTTTATCGTGATGCGCGAGACAAACGATTTCCCAGGATGCCAGACAAAGTGAGAAACTCTCTCAGAGGCTTTGTACACACCCACGGGCACTCAGACAAGGCACATGATTGGTTCCCGGCGCAAGTTTGACGAATGAGAGCACGAGTGGATGTATCTCGTGAGTTGATTGGCTGATCCTACTTTGTGGATGTTCACCTAACGCGGGGAGTTCCGGTCCATATTAACCGCAATAAAAGAGAGATCACTGGCTCATTCACCAGTAGTGGTACGTAACATATTTTATGTTCACATGTGAATATAAATATAACAGAACGCTCCAGTGTTTCTGTGGAAGTCTTTAAGAGAAAGCATTGCCGCCACCAACACGTCCACCTACCAACATAGTATACTAAATGTACACACCCTCACCCACCTTCATACAGAAACTATTAACTCTCTCTTTTCCAGCACTTTAGACACTGTTGCTCCGTTGCACTTAAAGAAGATTAAAGAAATTAGTCCAACACTGTGGTGCAACGAGCACACCCGGGCCCTCAAGAGAGCAGCCAGAAAAATGGAGCGGAGCTGGAAAAAAACTAAGCTTGAGGTTTTTCGCATTTTATGGAAAGACAGCTCTATTGCATTCAGAAAGGCCTTAAAATCAGCTAGATCTGCTTACTTTTCTACCCTCTTAGAAGAACACAAATTCAACCCTAGGTATTTATTTGATACAGTGACTAAATTAACAAGAAATAAAGCCTCAACCCCAGATGCTTTAAAACAGCACAGCAGTAATGACTTCATGGACTTCTTTACTTGCAAAATTCATAATATTAGAGAGAAAATTACAAGCATGCAACCATCTACTACAATATCACAAAATATAGTAAATTTTAGTGTCCCTGAAGAAAAATTCCACTCCTTCATTGCTATTGGGGAGGAAGAATTGTCTAAACTAGTTAAATCATCAAAATCAACAACATGTATGCTAGACCCAATAGTCAAGTCAAGTCACCTTTATTTATATAGCGCTTTTTACAATGTAGATTGTTTCAAAGCAGCTTTACAGTGGTCACAGAAAAAACAATATAAACAAAGTTTGTTTGGCTGAACAGTAGCCCCAAAAGAGCAGGCGAAACAATAAAATTGATGAATTTTAAGTGTTAAGTTTCCCCAACTGAGCAAGCCATAGGCGACAGCGGCAAGGAACCAAAACTCTGGCAGGTGACGTAATTAATGAAGAACAGAATGGAGAAAAAACCTTGGGAGAAACCAGGCTCAGTCGGGGACCAGTTCTCCTCTGGCCAACAGCCAAACAGTGCATGATTATTATATTGATAAAATTCAAGTCCAATACCAACTAAGCTACTGAAAGAGATGCTTCCAGAGATCATAGATCCTCGTCTTAATATTGTTAATTCATCTTTGTCATTAGGATACGTACCAAAAACCTTTAAACTAGCCGTAATTAAACTGCTTATTAAAAAAAACTTGATCCTACAGAATTAGTTAATTACAGGCCGATATCGAATCTACCTTTTTTTGTCAAAAATTCTAGAAAAGGCAATATCTTCACAACTATGTTCCATTCTAGAAAGAAACAGCATCTACGAGGATTTCCAGTCAGGATTTAGACCATATCATAGTACTGAGACTGCTCTCATTAGAGTTACAAATGATTTGCTTCTATCATCCGATCGTGGTTGTATCTCTCTGTTAGTGTTACTGGACCTTAGTGCTGCATTTGATACAATCGACCACAAAATCCTTCTAAATAGACTTGAAAACTATGTTGACATTAGTGGAGTTGCATTAGCCTGGTTCAAATCATACTTATCTGACCATTATCAGTTTGTAGCAGCAAATGAGGAGATGTCATATCGATCACGGGTTCAGTATGGAGTTCCTCAAGGTTCAGTACTAGGACCATTGCTTTTCACCCTGTACATGCTTCCTTTGGGTGCAATTATTAGGAAGCATGGCATTAGCTTTCACTGTTACGCTGATGATACTCAGCTCTATATTTCTTCTCATCCTGATGAAACGTACCAATTCACTAAATTAACAGAATGCATAACTGATATAAAAAATTGGATGACTAATAACTTTCTACTGCTTAATTCTGAAAAAAAAAAACTGAGATTCTAATTATTAAACCAAAAAGTTTCTAATTATTAAACCAAAAAGTTGACTTGACTTGACTTGACACCATGGATCACTCTAGATTAGCCTCCTGACAGCAGACGGACTCTTTCACGGTGGGCACCAGCATATGCCTGACCATCCACACTTACACAAGGTAGTGTTTAAGTCCTGCTCTTCAAACCAGCAGGTTCATTACTTCTTCCACCGATAACAGTAGTCCTTCTTGGTCCTCTCACCTTATTTGCTCACCAGCATAAGCAATTGAACTTATTATGGGCTCAACCGTCCTTTTAAGTTAGTGGTTTCAAAACAAGTATGTTAAGAAACTAAAGAAATGCTAACATTACTTCACTGGCCAACGGAGCAAACCTTGTGGCGTCAAACACTGTGGTATTGCACAGTGTCAGCACTCTTGCTTCAAAAGCAATAACAAAACATTATTTTCTTTAAAATGGTTACATGAATCGGTTTACTAAATAATGTAAACTTGACTGACTGCTTCATTTCCACTTTAAAGCTATGGATGTAAGGGTATGGGCAATATCCTATGCAAAGCTAAGTTGCTCTAGTGCTCTAAGACACAGCAGCTAAACAGACCACATCATCTAGCTTTGAGACTTCACTACACACAAATAAGATTCCCCAAACCCCCATTATGGCTCAAACCACCAGCTTGAGGCAAGGTCTTTAGCTCTTAAACTGAAATACACACATTTACAGATCTGGGCTTTGACCCAAATCCCTTTGAGCAAATGTTTAATAAGGGTCTGGATGGGCATCCGAATAGGGTTGTGGCAGTAGTGGTTGCCTTAATATGACATGAGTGACATACCGCCAAGCCATGATGACAGGCTTGAAGAATTTCAGTGTGTTGTATTGAAATTTTAGCAGTTGAGTGTGAATGACATAAATGTTAAAAATTCTTATATAGGAATTCAAAACAGTTGAATCCTTATTGTATAATCCTATACCAATCCTTATTGTGTCAAACTTAAAGCATGTTCAGTTGGTACACGATTGAAATTATTAGTGTTAATAGCATTAATATTCATTTTTGGTAGAATTTCGATAGCCCTGGGAATGTATTACTGAAGGTCGCTGATGAAAAACTAGATCATTCTGTTCTCCTCAACCGTACAACACATGCTGGATCAAGCATGTTTAAAGCAGCAGCTAATGATCACTGATATTTCTAGCAGATGGAGGGAAAATAATAAATTCCACAACTCCGCAGTTGCTGTAGTATTTTCTCAATCTACAGCAGTGGAGATGCCTTCATGTTCATGCAGTAGCAACTTGGAGAACTTAAAACCATGATGTGGCCTGTATGACCTTTTCCTTTACCATATACAAAACTGGTAATTTATATATATATATATATATATATATACATACATATATACAATAGCAAAAATATGAGTGGTGGTGTTCCATTAGGATCATAACATTGTATGATTGAGCATTTCGATAAAGGCCTAAAAGCTTTCCTATAAACCCTATGGCAATTGATGCACACTGTAAAAACACTTGATGACCTGGTTAGCCCAGATCCACATGTTTGAATGAGATTGGCCCAGTTTCAACATCATTGAGGCTAGGCCATTTTACTACGGTTCCCAAGAGATGCCTTCAACTGACACGTAATCAGTCTTCAATCCCAACATTTGATTTCAGGACATTTGAGAGACCAGCACTAAGCTTCTCTTGAAAATGTAAAACAAATATAATCCCGCACCACGAACAGATGCATAAACACAACTCATCAGCGTTTGATCATATGCCATTGATGCTACCAGACTTTTACCTCAACTTAAGTACACTGAATACATTTCAAAAAGGACAACACTAAGGACAATAACTATAGAAGTTCATTTTCTTTCTAACTCTATAAAAATAATGAAGTCTACACCACAGCTATAATATTAACAACAATACAGTGGAAATGAATAGCTTTCAAAACGTTTTCAAAAAAAATTCCAGCCGCTGAAAAATAACATTGACAGAATTCAATCTACTTAAAAAAGCTTGAACATTTAAAGTGCCAGACATAACTGCAGCACCGCTTCTGAAAAACAATGTTGCTAGATATTGTTCTTGCTGTGAAGGGCCCTTTACACATATGCATATGTCTTACCGGCAAAAGGCACCAATACCATCCACCACATAACACTGCCCCCCATTGAAGCAGTAACTGGTGAAGGCGTCACACGGTGAGACACATGTGCTGTTGATACGCACAAATCCAAAAAGACAACCAGATTTGCCAAGAACTCCGCTTTCACCAGATCCACCATCATCAGGGGTAAAAACTCTTGTGTTGGAGGGAACCACACTGGCAACGAGAGGAACATTTTCATCTTCCATGTCAGGTGGCGTTGGTTGGCTCTCCTCTAGATAAACTTCGGTGGGCGAATAGTCAGGTGACAGATAATCATAAAAATCAGAAAGTGTCCAGGAGGTTGGATCTCCTCCCTGGAGCTTCTGAGCCCAAGCAGAAGGATCATGGACAACGTGCTGTTCGTGAGAAGGGTTGTAAAAATTCACCGTGATAATTTCTTCTGGTTGAGAATGGGTAAACTCAGGAGGAGGAATCGTGACCATATCAAACAACGTCCCATCTGCTTGTAGTCTCTCGCTCTTCCAGCGAGGGGCACCGTCCTTGATACCATCCTCGCTAAAGTCTAGCTGGGAAAAGCCACGTCTCTGGGGTTCAACTAGAGTGGGCAGCCGGGCAGCTATGCCATCTATTGGCAGGTCAATGAGGTGTTCCCTTTCGGCTGAATCAACACTGATGTCCGTCGCAGCATTAGCTGGGCTTTCTTTACCGCTGCCCGACTCCTCTCCAGCTCGCAGTTTACGAGAGTGAATGTGGGCCTGGGCAATAGGTGTGACCTCACCAGAAAGTGCTGGCTTAAGTCCCGCCCCATTCGAGTCTGAGGAGTTAGTGCCAGTAGAATTGGAGATTCCTGAAAAAAGAAAGACAAACAGTTAATCACAACCTTGTAACAACTTATTTTTGCTTATTTACTTTATTTACCAAAACTGAGAAATCACTTCTCAATTTTCACATACCATTAAAAAAAGACGTTTTTTTTTTTTTATCCAAGTACCAGTTGAAAGTTTGGAAACATTACTAATTTTTATATTTTTGAAAGAAACCTCTTATGCTCAAGCCAGCATTTATTTGATCAAAAAAACTTTTACTTTTATTCAGTAGCATTAAAGAAATATACAGTGCCTTGAGAAAATATTCGGCCCCCTTGAACTTTGCGACCTTTTGCCACATTTCAGGCTTCAAACATAAAAATATAAAACTGTAATTTTTTGTGAAGAATCAACAACAAGTGGGACACAATCATGAAGTGGAATGAAATTTATTGGATATTTCAAACTTTTTTAACAAATCAAAAACTGAAAAATTGGGCGTGCAAAATTATTCGGCCCCCTTCAGTTACTTTGTAGCGCCACCTTTTGCTGTGATTACAGCTGTAAGTCGCTTGGGGTATGTCTCTGTCAGTTTTGCACATCGAGAGACTGAAATTTTTGCCTATTTCTCCTTGCAGAACAGCTCGAGCTCAGTGAGGTTGGATGGAGAGCGTTTGTGAACAGCAGTTTTCAGTTCTTTCCACAGATTCTCAATTGGATTCAGGTCTGGACTTTGACTTGGCCATTCTAACACCTGGATATGTTTATTTAACCATTCCATTGTAGATTTTGCTTTATGTTTTGGATCATTGTCTTGTTGGACAAATCTCCGTCCCAGTCTCAGGTCTTTTGCAGACTCCATCAGGTTTTCTTCCAGAATGGTCCTGTATTTGGCTCCATCCATCTTCCCATCAATTTTAACCATCTTCCCTGTCCCTGCTGAAGAAAAGCAGGCCCAAACCATGATGCTGCCACCACCATGCTTGACAGTGGGGATGGTGTGTTCAGGGTGATGAGCTGTGTTGCTTTTACGCGAAACATAACGTTTTGCATTGTTGCCAAAAAGTTCAATTTTGGTTTCATCTGACCAGAGCACCTTCTTCCACATGTTTGGTGTGTCTCCCAAATGGTTTGTGGCAAACTTTAAACAACACTTTTGGATATCTTTAAGAAATGGCTTTCTTCTTGCCACTCTTCCATAATGGCAGTATTTGTGCAGTATACGACTGATTGTTGTCCTATGGACAGAGTCTCCCACCCCAGGTGTAGATCTCTGCAGTTCATCCAGAGTGTCATGGGCCTCTTGGCTGCATCTCTGATCAGTCTTCTCCTTGTATGAGCTGAAAGTTTAGAGGGACAGCCAGGTCTTGGTAGATTTGCAGTGGTCTGATACTCCTTCCATTTCAATATTATCTCTTGCACAGTGCTCCTTGGGATGTTTAAAGCTTGGGAAATCTTTTTGTATCCAACTCAAGCTTTAAACTTCTCCACAACAGTATCTCGGACCTGCCTGGTGTGTTCCTTGTTCTTCATGATGCTCTCTGCGCTTTAAAAGGACCTCTGAGACTATCACAGTGCAGGTGCATTTATACGGAGACTTGATTACTCACAGGTGGATTCTATGTATCATCATTAGTCATTTAGGTCAACATTGGATCATTCAGAGATCCTCACTGAACTTCTGGAGAGAATTTGCTGCACTGAAAGTAAAGGGGCCAAATAATTTTGCACGCCCAATTTTTCAGTTTTTGATTTGTTAAAAAAGTTTGAAATATCCAATAAATTTCATTCCACTTCATAATTGTGTCCCACTTGCTGTTGATTCTTCACAAAAAATTACAGTTTTATATCTGTTTGATGTTTGAAGCCTGAAATGTGGCAAAAGGTCGCAAAGTTCAAGGGGGCCGAATACTTTCTCAAGGCACTGTATAATGTTACAACATATCAACATTTCAAATACATTTCTCTTCAACAAATCCTGGAATAAAATTATGTTTCCACAAACATATTCAGCAAAACTCTTACAACATAGAAAAAAAAAAAAAATCTTCTTGCAATTTATTTACTTATTAAGCATACAGTAATACCTCGGATTACGAGTTTAATTCATTCCAAGAGCTAGCTCGTAACCCAAAATTCTCGTACACTAAAACAATTTTCCCCATAAGAATGCACTAAAAATCAGTCGATTCGTTCCACATGACCATAAATACTCATTTTAAATATTTGTTTTTGTTTTACCCTATTAATTACAGTTAAAATTATAAGCATTAAGATCTCATATAAATACTAATTAATAATTGACAATTAAACTCTACAAATACTTGACAATTTGACTTGACTACTGTAGCGGCACTTTCGCTTTGAGTAGCGTCGTTGCTGGTGTGATGGAGACGAGAGGAGGGGGGAGCGGGACGGGGTTTTACTGCTTAGGAGGATGGGGAGGGGGGATGGGGTGTTACTGGTAGCAAAGGAAAACACAAAACCTGGATTCAAGTGCAAATGAGTGAATTTATTATAATAGTGCAGAAAACAAACAATGTCCGGTGGCTGGCTGGCGGTGGCGCAAGGATCCAATGGGCTGATGTGCAGATGAGGTGAAGTGATAACTCAGAGTGAAGGTCGTGGAACATGGAACACGGGAGATCCAAAGACAGCGCGGGCATAACAGAGGCAACGACTTGACAACACAGGAGTGGAGAGAAGTGAACTAAATAGACAGATGAGAATCAGGTGTGTGAGATCAGGCAGTGATCAGTGACCACGCCCCCACTCACACCACACACACAGATTCACACAGACAGAACTAGGAGACAATGAATTCATGAACCATGACAGTTACTGCTTAGAGGGAGGATTTCGTACCTTCTTTCTATATGCTGTACGTATATATTTCACTACGTGGACAATAGCAATCACAATTAATATTAACAACACGAGGTAAAACAGCTGTAAATCACTTCGAAAAGTATGCACTGTGGTGAATGATGCAACCAAATCGAGCGATGCTGAGAGAATGAACGAGTTAAGGGGTGATAAAGGAGTTGGAACCGCGTGACTGTTTTATAAGAGGCTGTCGTTAGGATATTTCCAGTAAAAATGTGCGCAACAGTGCTGAGTGTTGGGCGAGGGAATATTTTTCTCATACTCCGGTACAATGCTCGTACACCGATTTGCTCGTATACTAAGTCACTTAAAAACCGAGGCATTACTGTATTCCCTTTGTCATTACATGGCTAAACATCCTAAAATCCTAACGTGTGGTTAGTATTGTGAGAAATTAGTAAAATTTCAGTCTGTGAGAAATTCAAGCATTATTAGAACACCTTGACAAGCAATCACTTATTACCATACTGCAAACTCAGCAACTCCAGAGTCATGCAGAGAGAGAACAAAAGACAAAATATATACATGGAGTATCACCCACACACAGACAAATCTGCTTAATTATACACTGCTGTGTGCAAGGCCCCAGATTTCTTTCCAAAGCAGCTTGTGGTAGCTGGATTAGGAGCTCTGATTTACTAATGTACCCCCCTGAGCTTGGGCCAGGATTGGGATTCAGATTAGGATTAAGGGCTGTAGGTTGAGACTTGCATTGGTCAGTCTGGAGAGAGAGAGAGAGATGGGTAAGCTTTAATGCACAAAGATAAACACACAATGGGGAATTCCTCTTACACTGGAAAACTCTCACTGACCTAATTGATTGTCTTTTGGAAGCATTTACTCTTGATGCTGTAATCCAATCTAATGCAAAACACCTAAATATGAATGCACATGGAAATTTCAATTCCTGAGTGTCTAATATTATATCATGAGATACACACACATACATTTTAAAGAGATGTAATTTTTTATTTTAAATAAGTACAGTAATACCTCGGTTTACGAGCGACTTGGTATACGAGCAAATCGGTGTACGAGCAAGGAGGGTAGAATCGGTGTACGAGCATTGCATCGGTGTACGAGAAAAAAATTCCCTCACCCATGCGCAGTTCTGTGTGGAAAAAGTCCTAACCCTCAGCATCCTTGTGCGCATTTTTACATGAAATATCCTAATGACAGCCTCTCATAACACAGTCAGGAGGTTCCAACCCCTTTTATAACCCCTTAACTCATTCATTGGCTCTATCATTCACCACAGTAATATTTTTATAAGTGATTTACAGAAGTTTTTACCTCATATTCTAAACATTAATTAATTGTGATCACTATTGTTCACATAGTGAAATATACACGTTTTAGCCAAATAATAAACAAAGTAATAGGGTTAGACAAACAATATTTTTATACAAACAACATATAAGCCTCTCCTACAAATGAGCACTGTTTTCATGTTCGTCGGACCTGCCGTTTCTCTGCAGTATCGGCAAAAGCACAAGGAGTAAAATGTGACTTCTTACCCTGTGAGCGGGGCTCGTTTTACAGGACGGTGGGTTAGTTGTAACACCATGTTATCCAATGCAAGTTCATTCACGTATTTTTATTTGTTTAAAAAAGTTGCGTCTTGATGATCATAAGCATAACTTTTTTCCTTTATTTTTTACATTTGTTGTGTTTTGAACAATGTAATGACATGAAAAACGTTTTAATAGGTTAATACAATGCAAAATATATGATTATTGATGCAACTTGTTACAACTAACTCCGCGCTGTCTTATTTACTTCAGGACTGGATAGCAGCCAGTATGTGTTTTTCACGTCTTTCAAAATGGTACCATCTTTTAGCCAAGAAGATGGTAATCATAACAATATAAGATTAGACTAACAATCTTTCACACATTCTCTGAAAATCGAAAAACAACTACTATAACAAAAAAAATATTTACATGCTGCCAAAAGAGTTTTTCCTGTGGTTCTCATCCAAACTTCTATGAAATTTCTCGAAAAATGGCCAGAAGACGTGTGCAAACAGTGTGATGAAAAGCCCTTTAGCACGTCACATTTATGCCCCTGCAACTATCTAAAAAAATCGCTGTTACTATTTACCCTTGTGCCCCGCGCTCCCCTAGTTCTCTCGCGGCTCCCGCAAATTCGTTCTCTTGCGGCTCCCGCGAATTCGTTCATTCGCGGCTTCCGCGAATTCGTTCGTTCGAGGCACCCGCGAATTCGTTCTCTCGCGGCTCCCATGTTCCACAACTTTAACTCTGGATTATCACTCGTTTTTGTTTTCTGCACTATTATAATAAATTCACTCATTTGCTTTCATCCTTGCTTTCCCCGCTCCCCTCTCCTCCCTCCTCTCTCTCCTCCAAGCAGGCTGCTCAAACCTGACGTGCATTACAGTAAATTGTCAAGTATTTCTAGAATTTAATTGTCAATTATTAATTAGTATTTATATGAGATCTTAATGGTTACAGTTTTAACTGCAATTAATAGGGTAAAACCAAAAGAATATTTAAATGGGCATTTGTGGTCATGTGGAACGAATTAATTGATTTTTAGTGCATTCTTATGGGGAAATTTGTTTTGGTGTACGAGCATTTTGGTTTACGAGCTCGCTCTTGGAACGAATTAAACTCGTAAACCGAGGTATTACTGTACTGTATTTTTGACTAAATGAATTCTTGGTGAGCATCAATTAATTTTGTGAAATATTACCATTTAAAATTACTATTTTCATTTGCAAAGCGGAATTCTTAGCATCATTACTCCAGTCTTAAAATGTCATGAAATTATTCTAAATTTGATAATCAACGTTGAAAACAATGGTGCTTAGTATTTTTGGCAACTGTAACTTGTAACTTGTCTTTGATGAATGCTGTTATTTTGAACTTTCTATTCATATGAAAAATAAATCTTGGTAAAACTTTTAGTTTAAGGTCCAATTCTCACTATTAATTGGATATCGGCTGTTTACTGGTACTTATAAAGCACATATTTATATCTTATTCTGTATGACCATGTTCTACATCTCTAAACTTCACTAAATTATTAACTATTAATAAGCAATAATTAGAAGTTTAAGGCAATAGTCATTGTTAATAGTGAGAATTCGACCCTTATGTAAAGTGTGACTAATCTTTTGTAGAATTAAAAGAATTCAAATTGAAAACTTCCTTGCTGAATAAAAGTTAACGTATTTTCCCGCATATATCCCACAGGTTATACCAGATCTTACAAACCCCACAAGAGGAATGCGGGTTATATAAGGGTGCGGGCTAGATCACTTTTTTTACAGATAATAATATTTCATAATAACTGTTTGAAAAACATAACTACATAACATATATATTTTTCTAGGTTTGTTTTGCTAGGGTTGGATATTACGGCTACTACGGTGACTTCACAACATTTTGGGATACAATTTCGTATCCATGGCTCTGTTGCCATGCACTTCAATTAATTGATGCTCACCAAGATCACCAGCATCAAGAGTAAATTCTTCCAAAAGACTTTTGTTTTGGCATTTTTTTAAATTATAACCCTATATGAGGCTATATGAGGGTGCGGATTATCTGCGTCTGCAGGATATATACGGGAAAATACAGTAATTTATAAAATATGGTACTTTATACGGTAATTTACACTACCTCTAAACATTTGAAGGTAGTGCATTTAAAATAAATTATTAAAGCAATAAAAATGATCAAATAATGTATGGTAAATGAAGCATGCAGACATGAACATTGTTACTTCCTTGTATTTGTGCAAACTTGTATTAAACTTGTTTCAAACGGTTTTAAAAAGCAGAATTAAGAAATATTTAGTCAAATTGTACTGAATGACTTTTAACAATGCTTTAATGTATTTGACTGACACTGTGAAATTCAGTTTCCATGGTTTAATTCGTCTTTATTGTAAATTAAATGTGAGTCACACATCAACCGCTAACCGACGCTGACACACAAAGTTGCCAAGAAGAAATGTAAAGAGGCTTCCATTTTGGAACATCTCAAAAGCCATGTAAAACAGAGACCCTTCTGTCCCATCCACTTGAATCCCTTCCTCTCTTTCTCCTATTCATTTATTCACACAGTCCCCCTTGAGAGGGTAACGGAGATGGCGATCTATGCATGAATCATTTCTCACGTAACTCACGTGAGTTTCAAGTACTCAATTAAAACCAGAACAGAGTTTAATATCAATGCAATATTTGGAACCTTTTCAATCTATTTTGAAATATTTAAAGGCTAAATATAAAATAAAAATTTAAAACCCTCTCACCACTCAAAGACAGAGCAGGAGAGAGTCATGTTTTTTGAAAAGGGTCAGCTGACAGAAAAGAGAGGTTGGGAAAGAGAGACGTTGAAAGAAAAATAACACAAAACACATGCTATAATGGAGTGAAGATGAGAAAATGTGACAGTGAGAGAGTTTCTCTTTCCGCCCAGTGCCAAAGCTTTTGAGAGGGATTTCAGTTGCCTGTTTAGTAGGCATGTCAAGATCGCAAGAAGGGTAAAAAGGGGGAGTAAGATGATCGAGAGTAAGAAAGAAAAAGAAGAGAAGCATTTTCTCATGACCTCACCAGTGAGACATTCAAATTTAAGAGTGTGTGAGAAAGTATGCAGTCTTCATTATCTCACTGTGCTCATTGCCTCTATTTACAAATCAATAATCACACATAATCGGGATATTAACTTAATATCAATAAATACCAATGCAAGTACCAAGCTTTAGTACTACAGTAGTATAAAAGCAGCACTGTCTGTCTGTTGAACATAATCCATGTTCTCTTGTCATCTTCATTTTTTTTTTAAACAGCACACAATCTTCCTCTCTCAGTCTTGTTAACATTTTCTGCTTATGTAACACTCTTGAGGGGGAAAACTTATTGCAGAGCACAGAAAATTGCAAACGTCAACTTGTCTTCCTCTCATCCCTCCCAGCATCTTTCGCTCTCTGAGGGTTTATTAAAACGACACCATTTTCAACTATGGAAAATATGAGTTTTGGCAGTTCTTTTACACGTAACGACGTTTGCAAATGCAAACTTCTGAAAGTTTTTGAAAACGATTCGTTTATCAGTGTAAACTGCAAAAACAAGATTGTGAAAACAGTTACTGTCACAGTTCTGTCATGTCTCTGTCTACTTCCTGTTTCCTCCCATGATCTCCCAGAGTTTTCCACTCACCTGTTGTGTCAATCACCTCAGGCTTGTCATCTGTGTCTAAACAACCTTGTGTACATCTACAAGGTGTTTCAAGGTGTTCTCTCTTTACACTAACTGACCTCGCCAACTACTGGCCAAGCATACATTAAACACAATTTTTTAATGGTGTTCATGGAGCTTTTAACAACGTTGTTATCTTTATGTGAAAAACGCAACGAAATGATACATTACATCATTGTAATGTAAACATTCCCTTACCCTTCCACTGTCGGACTGAATGGTTCTAAGAATGGTAAGGAACCATAAACCACGACTTTACTACAGATTAAAAAAGACATGGTTATTATGGTTAAACAATGATTCTCCTACACTAACTATAGTTTAACCATCCGCCAAAAACTATAACAGTGTCCGTTCCCAGAGAGACGGGAATGAGACATTGCGTAGTCAGCGTCACTGTTGGAGGCTCCTCCACTTCGTAGAATTCCTGAAACCTTATAGGATAATGCCAGTTAACTAACTGGCCAATTTTAGTGAAATACAACACTGGCTGATCTAGGCAGTTTAAAAAGCCAAGTCGGCTTTTCTCCAGGTGCGATTTCAACAATGGCAGCATGAAGGAAAAGATTGACGTAATTGTCGCTCCTCTGCTCTTTATATGACTAGTGTCAGCCAGTCTCACAGGTCAGCCAGTGTTGTATTTCGCAACAATTGGCCAACTGGTTAACTGTCACTATTCTATAAGGTGAAGGGGAGGAGCCTCCCACAGCATAGCTGCTTTTGAAAGGGAACCATGCTTTATTTTTGTAAGTGTAGTGACGTAGCAATTTAAGATTAGTAACATTACCATTTGAGTGACATACCGTATTTTTTGCCATATAAGACGCTCTGGAACATAAGACGCACCCAATTTTAAAGGAGGAAAATCTAGAAAAAAAAGCTTCTGAACCAAATACTGTAGTAAAATATTTTATATCAACTGTATAAAGTAAACATAAAACAATTTTATGCCAACCATGTCACATATTAAGAACTATCTTTACTCTCATTAACAGTCAGTAAAGTCAGTAAACAGTGAAAGTAACAAAAATAAGGCTGTAATGTTTTTATTCGAACTCCAATAATTTGTGTGTAAACCGGGAAGTGGGGTGTTGTACCGAAATATGACTCACCGGACAAATCTCACTAACATCCAGATTTTTCTGCAGCAGAAAAATACACCTGTGAAAATCTCACTCCCCTCACTAACTCTGGTTTAAAAGCTCAGAGACTCACCATATGAAGAGACAATAAGATAAATATGGTGAGTTATTTTTTTTTGCTGTGAAAATCTGACTCCCCCTGGTAAACCCATACTAGAATTGTTTCAACCAAATGCTTTTGAGCAAAGAATGTCCATACCATAATGAGATCAAATAAATATGTTAAGTCTGTGAGCTTTTAAACAAGAGTTAGGGACGGGAGTGAGATTTTCACAGGTGTATTTTTCTGCTGTGAAAATTTGACTCCCCCAGGTAAACCCATAGGCCTACTATAATTCATTATAACTGTAATATAATTTCATTTTCTGCTTATTTATGTAAGCGTACAAGTCAGTTTGTAGGCGAATATACTCAAGGAAGTGCGTTCACCTCGATGGAGAGCGTATTAATGCGCACGCGTAGGGGAGTCAGATTTCGGTACAACACCTGGCGAGACGCGAGTCACCACGGAAGCAGAGAACGCGGCTCACAAATGCAACTGAGAAGTGAAACTAAACCAAGAGAAAGAAGCGTGACTCACAGAGAGTGAAGCGTGAGCGCCGAACGTCATCACCACTCGTCATCACCACGGCCGTGGCCGCGCTCCGCGGATTCTTTATATTCGTCGGATAGGACGCACCAACTTTTTCCCCCCAGTTTTGGGGAGGAAAAAATGCGTCTTATGCGGCGAAAAATACAGTATACAAATTAATAATAAAAATAATTATCTGATCATCCTCCATAAACGCAGTTGCTATTATTTTTCATATTGTCAGTAAACTCTTGCTTTACCAAGGTAACGACTTGTATTAACAACATTTGTATTACATTCCAAAGAGCTCCATTATCAGCCCCAATAAAAAAATAAAATAAAAAATAAAACACATACACACACACACACACACACACGTTACTTTTTTTAATCCCGAACGGGCACGGTTTAGCAAAACCGTGGTCAATGGTTAAGCAAAGAGAACTCTTGTGACGGTGGAAAAGTGGCTTCTGATGGCCCGAACAGAACATTAGTATTTGAAGTAAAAATGTAGCGGAAGTACTTTAAGTAACGTAAAGATACTCCAATTAAAAGTTCCATATACACAGATAATGCATTAACACTGAAATGACAAATTATTATTGTAATATGTAAGCATATTACTTATACAGAACAAAAGAATTTTTTTTTTTTTTTTTCTATATAATGAATTTGGAGCCCAAATAAACACTGGACCCCAATGACATTTTTATAGAATATATTCTGTTTTTGTTTAACATAAGATTTTGGCTATACTATACTTTAAAAAAAAGAAATGGAGATGACTAGTATATTGTTTTTGGTACTTGAAACTATAATTAAATTATCCAAAATATTTAACATTGCCATGAAATGACAATTCACCTATTTTCAAAATGCATTTTATGCATCACAGATACACCAGGCTCCCAACACCCTGACACGCCCACGTTCACCGTCACCTGAGTTCTGATCACCCACACCTGTTCTTCATTACCATGCCCACTCACAGAGCTACATATACCCACCTCTCACAACAGTGCACTGTCTGACCTACAATGTTAACTGGACTCTATTCCTTGTTTCTCCGTGTCAAGTCTCCCTGTCATACAACTTCCAAGACCTCCATCCACAATCCCACTGGACTCATCTCCCACCATCACCACTACCTTCACCAGCACCCATCGATCTGTAAGCTAACGCTCTGCCAGAACCATCAGCCTTTGTCTGTCCCTTACTGTGAATACCTTGAGTTTTACCTTACTTTATCTCTAATATTTTGTCACAGTATCTGTCCGTAACATTATTATGTTATGAACAATTTATCCATATGGTTTCACAATTCATCCTTAATTCATCATTAACTTGATCTACAGGCTGCATGTTTGATTGGGCTGTGGAAAAAAATATTAAAAGAAAAAATATAAATGATAATACAATAATTTCTGCCTCTATCCAAACAACAACCAATGGATAGAACCAAGTCCCTGCCCTATATTTCATTATTTTTTCAAAAATCTGTTTCACACATACAGGGAAAAAAGATCTGCCACTACTTCAATTTTAATGTGACTAAAATGCACAAGGGGCAAAGAATGTGTAGAACGTTGTGAATGACCGCCGTTCCATTTTCTGTGGGCATAGATTCCATGTAGATATGCCAATTTGGTCAACAATGCAGCCAATGCTCTTTCCACAAGAGGCTACTCAACATTTAAGCCAGCTCAAAACCAGCATTAAACCTAATGATTTAACCTAAGGGAAAGTGTCATTCTAAACTCTGCTTTGAAGACACATTGGCACCCATGTGTTCCTTTATAAATAGCACTGTGATACTGTTTGGCCGCTGAGCTGGCATGAATGTCAGGGAGGTGTAGGTTCACAGCAGTACCAGCGCGAAGATGAACAGACACATAGAGATGCCAAACCTGTTGGATTAACAGTGCCAGGTTCATGTACCCCACCCACAAAATCTGCAAAACTGTTGTACAGTATGACTAAAAGTTATGCCAACTAAATATAATATTTGGGCCAAAAATTACACTTTTATTAGATCAGATTATTAGAATTTATTAGATCAGCCATCAATCGGGCACTTGTTTACATACAGTGATACCTCGGTTTACGAGTGACTTTGTATACGAGCAAATCGATGTATGAGCATAGAAAGTCAAATCGTGTATGAGCATTGTTTCGTTAAGTACGAAAAATATTCCCTCACCCACGCGCATTTTTGTGTGGAATAGCATCTTCGTGCACATTTTTACTGGAAATATCCTAATGACAGCCTCTCATAAAACAGTCACGCGGTTCCAACCCCTTTATCACCCCTTAACTCGTTCATTCTCTCAGCGTTGCTCGGTTTAGTAGCAACACAACACATTGCATACTAATGAGGCTTACGTGTGTTCTCAGTACAACGCGCCCAGGGCGTAATGACGTTCTTAAAGGGCCATACACTTTTAGAGAACAGCACACTATAACACAGTAATAAATCTGTACAGATCATATACATAAGTGATTTACAGCGGTTTTACCTCGTGTTGTTGCATTAATTGTGATCGCTATTCTTCACGTAGTGAAATATATACGTACAGTATAGCATATAGAAAGTTATGAAATCCTCCCTCTAAGCAGTAACCTCTCGTCTCCATCAGGCCAGCAGCGACAGCTACAGTAAATTGTCAAGTATTTTTAGAGTTTAATTGTGAATTATTAATTAGTATTTATATGAGATCTTAATGGTTATAATTTTAAATGTAATTAATAGGGTAAAACCAAAAAAATATTTAAAATGGGCATTTATGATCGTGTGGAACGGATCCAATGATTTTTAGTGCATTCTTATGGGGAAAATTGTTTTGGTGTACGAGAATTTTTACGAGCTTTACGAGTTACGAGCTCGCTCTTGGAACGAATTAAACTCGTAAACCGAGGTATTATTGTATTTACCATTTTCTACACGGTCAATGACAGTGCACTATATTGAGGATATGGAATGATTCAGACTATGCTGATTATGCTGATATAAATATGATTAAGATCATCCAGAAAAGACCAGAAAACATATTGGACTAATTTGAATTCTATATAGAATACTATATTTCAAAGCAACATGGAGGAGATTATGAGGAAACTGCAGCATTACTGAGCTCAACAGCTCAGATAAAAACTAAATGCTATTAGTTTTTGTTTTTTTAGCTGTTCAGTACATCTCACCCTGTCTTCCTGTTTCAGTGGAAATTACATCAACGCAATAACGGTGCATGTTTCAAGGCATTTCAGAGAACCTTTAACCCATCAGCAGCCATTTCATCCTGTAGCCCAAGACTGGTTGCCCACTGAAGCGATGCAGGGTTGAGCCTCTTCAGAACCTGGATGGGAGACCTCCTGGGGAAACTAGGTTGATGTTGGTAGTGTTAGTGATGCCAACCTTGGGTGCTCACCCTATGGTCCGTGTTAAAAGTACCGTCCTTCGGAAGAGACATTAAACCAAGGTCCTGACTTT
The DNA here is from genome assembly GCA_037043235.1 of Rhodeus uyekii. Taxonomy (NCBI): domain Eukaryota; kingdom Metazoa; phylum Chordata; class Actinopteri; order Cypriniformes; family Acheilognathidae; genus Rhodeus; species Rhodeus uyekii. The sequence goes on from JAWRVZ010000070.1 coordinate 525,203, forward strand.
CTGTGATCCTCACTTTTTGCCCATTGGCCTTCTAATCACCTCTGTATACTGACTGGCTTCATCACTCTATCTCTAAACCAATAAGCTGGTGGGCTTTCCAGTGCAACATGAAGGCGGATTCTATTAGTGATGGTTAAGGAGATTACTGAAAAGTGTAAAACATGATCTTTAATTTACAACTAACATTTTAGAACAATACTTTTTTGTAAAAGACGAAAGTTGACACAGAACAATCTTAGCTTAAATGTAGCATTTAGGATAATGTTTTTTTTTTCATATAATGACCATTGCAGATACCACCTGACTTTTGCAACTAATTTTACATTGAATAGGATTCTACTTGGATGCCTGTATTAGCTTTGCTAATGCTAGAAAGTTCAAAGATATCATAATTTATAAATACAATAGAGGTTCAATGAAGCTTTCCTGTAGCTCAAACAGTAGAGAGTGGCGCTTTGCAACACCACGGTCATGGGTTTGATTACCTGGGAAAGCAAGAACTGATTAGAATGTCAATGTGTACCTTGAATGCAAGGCAAGTTGATTTAAACAAAAGCATCTGCCAAATGCTTACCCATTGTAAATGTTCCTGATAAAATACTATTTTCCAAGGTTTTCGTTGGTTGTAGCATAACACGAAAAGTGTACCAACCAACCCGTATTGAAACCCTATTTTCACTTTTTCACTATGCCACAAAAATCACTTGAGGTCCTCTGGATGATACATCATCATTCTTTCTGTTATTACATTTTCACTTCAAAATAAAAGACCCACATTTACAGTTGTGTTACCCTGACATTTGAACACATACAAAGTACTGGAGAAGAGTTTTACCAATTATTTCAAAAGCTTTAAAACAACAGATTTTTTTTTTTATGAATAAAATGATTCCAGAGTATTTTATTTTGACATTTTTGGGGTTTCAGATACCAAAACATAAAACCATATTTGAATGTATTGAAAACGTATTCAACCTAAAGGAAATAATCTACAGTAATACCTCGGTTTACGAGTTTAATTTGTTCCAAGAGCAAGCTCGTAACCCAAAGTTCTCGTACACCAAAACAATTTTCCCCATAATACAATAAAAATCACTCAATTCGTTCCACACGACCATAAATGCCCATTTTAAATATTTTTTTGGTTTTACCCTATTAATTACAGTTAAAATCTAACAATTAAGAGCTCATATAAATACTAATTAATAATTGACAAACTCTAAAAATACTTGATAATTTACTGTAACACGCACTTTTTTCACTTTGAGTAGCATCGCTGCTGGCGTGAGGAGGGGGAGGGAGGAAAGGGGAGTGGGGAGCAGGGCGTTGTGTTACTGCTTAGAGGGAGAATTTCCTAGCTTCATTCCATATGCTGTACTGTACGTATATATTTCACTACATGAACAATAGCGATCACAATTAATGTTAACAACACAAGGTAAAACCGCTGTAAATCACTTTATGCACTGTGGTGAATGATGCAACCAAAGCGAGCGACGCTGAGAGAACGAACGAGTTAAGGGGTGATAAAGGGGTTGGAACCGCGTGACTGTTTTATGAGCGGCTGTCGTTAGGATATTTCCAGTAAAAATGTGCGCGAAGATGCTGAGCGTTAGGACTTTTCCACACAAAAATGCGTGTGGGCGAGGGAATATTTTTCTTGCACTCCGATACAATGCTCGTACACCGATTTGCTTGCATACTAAGTCACTCGTAAAACGAGGTATTACTGTACTTCGACACAAAGGTTTCACTGACCTCTAACTGGCCACAAGCTGGTGGAATTCTAGAAACCAAATTTTGTCATAATCAGTTTAGTGTTTTTGTATGACTGATTTATAATAACGTCAGAATGTTTTTTTCACTGTGTAAACAAGCACTGCACATCATCAGGTGTTTGAAAGAGATCGTCCCTGTGTCAATTCAAACCTAGAAATGTTTAACGAGTGCAAAATTGGATCAGTGACATGCTTCATTCAACTGTAATGTTTTACTGCACAGACGCTGATGATCAGCAAGTGTCCAACAAGTTATGCAGTTCCATAAGTTTCCAACAGCGTCGGCAGGATAAATACCATTGTCCCTCACTGGGAGCTCCATACGGGCAGGCTAGGCGGGCGATAGCACTTGCTCATTGATGCTAATGCTCATTGACAGTCTCTGCTGTTATGAGGCCGCAGTGGCAGATGGCTCTCTTGTGCCATGCATGGAAAGGATCTAAGCAACTTTAGCGAGAAAGTACCCTAAAGAAGTGATCAGAGGTCGGTTTTTAAATAAACATCCAGACAGGATAGTGTCATTCCATGGTACATTTTTTTGTGAATGCATGCTGCATTTTGTTCTTTATTTCTCTCTCTCTCTTTTAAGGTTGAAGATGTGAGAGCCAGGTCTTGGCTAAAACAATAAAGAACAGTAACAGCCTTTTGCCACAGCATGTCCACTAATTTCAGCCAAGCACTAACAGTGAATGCTTCATTTCTAGTAATTATTATCGCTAGTTCAGCATAATAACAAAAGTGACACAGATCATAACAGAAGAAGGTGTTATCAACTTGCACAACAGTCAACAATACACATTTGAACCAACTTGAAAAGACTCTCCAAGTGGACTTCATTCAATGTATCAATTATAAAAGTCAATTATAGTCAATTATAAAACGGTGTTCGCAACATTTTTCTTCTGTGGTGCGACATTTCTAAAGAAAACAAGACATTCATTGACAATGTTGTGGACAGGACTTGTTTATAAGAATAGATAGATTGGAATAAGTAGTGTATGTGACAAGTAGTCAGAGGTGAGGGGTTGAAAAAAAATGAAATTAAGACGACAAACTTTTTCTTTTGACTAATGTGCACAGATTATAAAAGCAGTGTATGCATATAGAAAAATTTGATTTTCTGTTGATTTAAGTAAGGGTCGACCAATATATCGGCTAAATTATGGCATTTTTAAATCATTGCATTTTTCTGTTAGGTGAAAACTTTTCCAATCTTCACAGGGATGGGAATATTCCTTTGGCAGTACCATTTTTTTCAATTCTTGATTTCAAACTGTTGCATTTACATTGTCGCTATTTGAGAAAATAAGATTTCCAATTCATCAGATTAATGAATGCCTGGTTTGTTATAGTGTCTCCCTTTTTATTCACATTACAGAATCAAGGAGTTTCTAAAAAAGAAATCAATTTAAAACATGTAAACATTTAACATGTTTATATGTAATATGTTTTTTTTAATCTAAATCGTATTGCAGCAATTCATAAGCATATTATTTAAATTAAATAGTGTAGTGTGTGTGATATATAAATAAATAAAGACACCCTGCTCTCCAAAATAGATACCGTGCATATCTGCTGCCCACTACTTTAAAGCCACCTTCTACATTCTACAGCTAATCAATACTGCCAATCATAATTTACCAGGAAGTGTGTTAATCAATAATTCCACTAACATATCAGAGCAACTGGACCATTTACATGCTCCCATCCCCACATACACTCTCGGTTACTGTTCACATCTAAAAAAGAATCTCAACTAGAGGGATCTGCATAGAGCTCTACTTATGGAATTACAGACCCAACTAAAACCTGCAGAAGCTACAAAAGCAAACTAAAAACAAGATTATTGGATGTTAAATGACTTGATCATTAAAAAAGGTTTGAATTGTGCCCTTTACAAGGCATTTTAAGTGCACCAAAGTGCTTACGTCAGTTTTCTCACCAGAGCCTGCATGCTTAATCAACGTCCTATGTTAATGAAAGATGCATGTAGTGATGACATAATGCATAGACTTTTGGACAGCAGCCAAGAGGTCAGAGGTTCAGCTAAGTGCAACTGGTTAAAGCTCCTTAAGCAAATTATAATTTACTGCTGTATACAGTCATTAGTTGGGCCAGGGCAACAGTAGTGCGATGGAGGTCGACCCCACAAATGTGACAAATTTGGTAGTCATGCATCAAAGCCATCTTCACATGACGTATAAAATATGTTTTTTTAAGAACCAAAATACTGTTGTTATATAAAACGTGTAAGTTATTTGGTCCAAGACTAAACATGAGACGTAGGAAAAATAAGACTGAATAAACTAAGTTAGAATGAGGTTGTGCTTTAGTAAATTTCCTCTAATTTAAATAAATGTTTACATTTAAATAGTTCCTACATTATTTATTACGCGAAGAATATTTGACATAAGGAAATTTATATGTAAACACTGGTGTTGGGTGATATTTTTAGTGACCCAGTTTGCTGGATACAATATTAAAGAACATATTGTAGTTTTGTTTCAAATGTTTGAAAGCATACGTGTCTTTGAAAGCTCGGAGTCCAACAGAGCCACAAAAGGTCTGTTCAACGTATGAAAGGCAGGCATAATAATTAAATTATGTATAATAATAACAGCTCAAACATACTCACCATTAGCAGACAATGGAATGATGTGCAGAAGCATGACGACGAACACTGCCTCCCAACCATAGACTGTTAAAAACAACGAGCGCCTGGAATTCATCATGACACCGTATTCAAAAACAGTTGAAGTAAACCGAATCTTGTGTTTAAGATATAGTCATAAGGGAGATACTTTGGAGAATTTGAGCAATAATCCTGTACATAAATCTCCTTAGATTGAATGCGTTACGAAGCGCACTACTTCATGCCAACTTCGGATGTTGTCTTCAGTGGTTATTCCTCTTTGGTTGAGATTCAGGCCACCTTGTGCGTCGCTAGGGACCCGTCATCTCTTAACCAACTCCTAAAAGATGCTAAGACATTTAAATGTCTCTTATTGGTATTGAGAGTCTGTTAAAGGCATCCACTAAGGAAGCGGGGAGTTTCGGAAATACTAACAGCAGTAATTCCAGCGGACGCCTCACACGCACAGTTACCGCGCGAAGCCCGCTGCGAGTTTTATCAGTCGGACTCTCTGTTGATGTGAACTCGTCTGCGCATGCGCCTTATTACCGACACAGTGCCCTGATTACTGAACTAGGGAGCTGATTGAGATACACTCAATTTGTCATGTGTGATTGAAACACTTAAATTACAGTAAATTGATTGCACTCGTATGCAAAGAGATTCACTTTCAAAATATATATATATATATATATATATATATTTGGTTGCATTTATAGAAATAGTTTCATTATGAATACTTTCAGTTAAACTGATTGGATTGAGATACAAACAATGATGCGGCGGGTTCCTGCATCTGAAAATGGGTCACCCATAGGCGCCAGTCCACATAAGCATTTGGGGTTTTTTTCTGCTGAAAAGAGGAAAACTATATTAATCTGCATTTTCATAAAATGTAGCAATCTGTAGAAAATATCTTTGATCAAATAGAAATGAATTAAAATTACATTGTTGGTTTACTAATGTTTACATAGAAATTTAGAAATGTTTGATATTTTTATCTTTTATTTCTGGATTTTCATGTTAATATACATTTTAGTAATTTTGTTATGTGCTTGTCATTTTCATTATTTATTTGTGGCTTATTTAATTTTTTGTTCTTCAGCTTAAACAAAATCTAGCCATTTTACTAATTTTTTCCATCTAATATTTACACTACTTTATTTCAGCTTTTCTTTATCAATAGTTACTTTTATTTTACAAAAAACAACTTACCTTTATGTTGTTTCAAGCATGTAATTCTTTCCTCAGTGAAATACATCGTAAAGTTCTTCAAGGGAAATAAAGGAGCTATTTTCCACATATTGATAGTTTTTATTATTATTATATTATTACATATATTATATTATTATAATTTAAATCTTCCCCTGCAGCCTGTAGCTCTCAAATCTCATTTATGAGCTCCACAACTCTCATCCTCTTCAATCTCATGTATGGGAAAAAAGCTTTTAGAGACTTATCCAAAACCTTGTGGACTAGAGCGATCTGTGAGTTTCTTTTAAAAATTAAAGCAGTTAAAAATACATCTGGAACAGATCAAGAAATGGTGCAGCTCAGTTTTCTTCATAGTTAAGAACGGTTCACTGCGGCAAAATTGCTACATACTTTTTATCACAAATAAAATGTTTTAAATGCAACAGAGATTAAGCTACTAAACTTAAAATATAAAAGTATCAGAAAACCTTCTAAAGTAGACTTTTCAATCGATGAGCTCAAAAAAATAACTTCATATAAAAGATTTATTCAGCCACAAATGTTTTAGTGCTTGGTGGCAATACAAAAACAGATCTACAAACATTAAGTACAGACAGATATGCCAATGAAAAGCCTCAAATCTTATCCTTAAATGCCTGCATCAATGCTTAAAAAAATTTAAATATACACAAATAAGTAAAATATACACAGAATAAGCGTATTGTAGAGGTGGATGTTGATAACTTGTACATGATGTGACTGTGTCCTTCATCTTGGTGAGTTTGGGTTTCAAGGCAGTGAAGTCCTAACTCTCTTTTAGTGAACATTACATGGGTGTGGCCCCATCAGCCTGTGAGGACGGTGGTGTTTGGTCTGAGTTGGAAGGAAAATTAAACTTTAAGCACTGTGCCAGGATTGTTTAGAATTTAAGTTGTGCCATTTGTTACTCACACATGCCATTGGGAGCTCCAGGCTGCCGAGCACCCATCATCTGTCCAGCAACAGCACTGGCCACTGAACGACCTGGGAAAGATGAAAAAAAAAAACATAATAATTTAAAAGTCGACTTTGCAATTGTCTTTTCTTCCCTACATGTCATACTGTAATGCAGGTTTTAAAAAAAGAAGAAGAAAAATCTCTGCACTAGAATCAAAGAGCAAAGAAGAACACTAAAGTATTAAGTACTAAGAACATTCCCATAACATCTGATGTACTTGTTACATCATCAGAAGAATGGCATCTACGCTGATATTAGTCTCTGTTTATTCCGAGGTTATCATGGTCAGCCGGATCCGGGCCGTTTCCAGATCAGATGAAGATCCTGCACCTCGAAACAAGCACAGCACTGCCCTGAAGTGTCTACGGAGACCGTGACTCTACTCCCCTGTGAAGTCTCCAACCAGACCGAACTGAATTTAATATTTTGACCTGAATTGTTGTCAATGTAATCATCATGCACTATTTGTTTTTTGGCCAGAGGAGAACTGTTTGCCCGACTGAACCTGGTTTCTCCCAAGATTTTTTCTCCATTCTGTTCTTCATTCATTCGGTCACCTGCTGAAGTTTTGGTTCCTTGCCACTGTCGCCTCTGGCTTGCTTAGTTTGGGAAACTTAACACTTCATATTCAATTTTATCGATTCGCCTAGTCTTTTAGAGCTGCTGTTCAGCCAAAACATACTTTGTTTTTATTGTTTTCCTGTTACCACTGTAAAGGTGCTTTGAAACAATCTGTATAGTAAAAAGCACTATATAAATAAAGGTGACTTGACTATCTTGCCATCTTTGCCCATTTAGTCGATAAGCAGCCGATTATGTCAATAAGTGAAGAGGACTTGTTTGTGTGAGAGGGAAGGGAAGTTAATTCAAATAAAGGCTCAGATCAATAACTTAGACTAATACTGCAATATTCCATTTCCATTCATTCGGTCACCTGCTGGAGTTTTGGTTCGTTGCCGATGTCGCCTATGGCTTGCTCAATTGGGGAAACTTAACACTTAATATTCATCAATGGTATTGATTTGCCTGCTCTTTTAAGGCTGCTGTTCAGCCAAACAAACTTTGTTTATATTGTTTTCCTGTGACCACTGTAAAGATGCTTTGAAACAATCTGTATTGTAAAAAGCGCTATATAAATAAAGGTGACTTGACTTAAAAGGACTGGTTGACTGACTGGATTGGACTGGATATGTTTCCGGACTCCGACATAGCGAAATCCTTCGCTTTAAGCAAGAATTTCGCTATGTCGGAGTCTGGAAACATTTCTAAACAGCTCTCCAATGGCATCGTTCGAATTAAAAGAGTGGTGTTTAGTTACTAGGTCTAAACACTAGGTATGTGCATTTCAACTAATTTGTTGGTAGTTTAAACTAAAGTTTTCTAACCGATTAATTGACTAGAATGACTTATACATTTATAATACATTTATAGACTCAATATTTTAAAATCAAGCTAAATAATAATGAATGATGCTGAAATAAGGTCAGCATTACGTGACGTTTTCCTTCTGAAGTCTCAAAATTGCTGCTTTATGTTGCCGTGCATGTATTTCCATGGTGATACCCGACACAATGAGTTCAATAAACCAGTAATTAAAATTGTTTCAGCTGGTCTCTCCTAACATCTCGTGTCTGTGATTAATATTGTATCGCTCGGCTCCAGTGGGATTATTATACGCCAGTTTGACATGACGTACATCTTTCGGTAGTCATTTTTTAAAACCGACAGAAATAAAACGCATGCGATCTGCAGAAAGATTTAGTTTCTGCTTAGATTTTTTTTAAACGTTTTATTTAAAAAACTGTTTTTGATCCTTTTCACGTTAGTTTATAATATCTTCGCAGATTCACAGCATGAGATTTTTAGGTTTCCCCTTGTTGTTTCCATGGCAATGCATCATGCTTGTCACGTGATATAATTACAGATCATAAACTAGATGTGCTGTGTTTGACAGAAACCTGGCTAAAACCAGACGATTATATCACTTTAAATGAGTCCACCCCTCAAGATTACTATTATAAACATGAGCCTCGTCTGAAAGGTAAAGGAGGAGGTGTTGCTGTAATTTATAGTAACACGATCAGTACTGCTCAAAGGTCTAATTTGAAATATAATTCTTTTGAAGCGATGGTCCTTAATGTAAAATTATCTAGTGCAAGTAATAATTCCTGTTTAACTTTTGTGCTGGCTATTCTATACAGGCCGCCAGGGCACCATACAGACTTTATCAAAGAATTTGCTGATTTTCTCTCAGAACTAGTAATGTCTGCAGATAAAGTCATAATTGTCGGTGATTTTAATATCCATGTAGATAATGAAAAAGACGCATTGGGATTGGCATTTAGAGACATCTTAAACTCTATTGGAGTTACACAACATGTATCAGGACCCACTCATTCTCATAATCATACTTTAGATCTAATATTGTCGCATGGGATCAATGTTGATACTGTTCAAATTCTACAGCAGAGCGATGACATCTCAGATCATTACTTAGTTGCGTGTAGACTACCTTTAGCCAAAGTCGAAAAACTAACTCCCTGTTATAAATATAGTAGAACTATCACTCCTAACACAAAAGATAGCTTTATAAATAATCTTCCTGATCAGTTTGATCTACTTAACATCCCAGATAGCCTAGAAGAACTTGATGTTGCAACAGAAACTATTAACTCTCTCTTTTCCAGCACTTTAGACACTGTTGCTCCATTGCGCTTAAAGAAGATTAAAGAAAATAGTCCAACACCGTGGTACAACGAGCACACCCGGGCCCTCAAGAGAGCAGCCAGAAAAATGGAGCGGAGCTGGAAAAAAACTAAGCTAGAGGTTTTTCGCATTTCATGGAAAGACAGCTCTATTGCATTCAGAAAAGCCTTAAAATCAGCTAGATCTGCTTACTTTTCCACCCTCTTAGAAGAAAACAAATACAACCCTAGGTATTTATTTGAGACAGTGACTAAATTAACAAGAAATAAAGCCTCAACCCCAGATGCTTTAAAACAGCACAGCAGTAATGACTTCATGGACTTCTTTACTTGCAAAATTCATAATATTAGAGAGAAAATTATAACCATGCAACCGTCTACTACAATATCACAAAATACAGTAAATTTTAGTGTCCCCGAAGAAAAATTCCACTCCTTCATTGCTATTGGGGAGGAAGAATTGTCTAAACTCGTTAAATCATCAAAATCAACAACATGTATGCTAGACCCAATACCAACTAAGCTACTGAAAGAGTTGCTTCCAGAGATCATAGATCCTCTCCTTAATATTATTAATTCATCTTTGTCATTAGGATACGTACCAAAAACCTTTAAGCTGGCCATAATTAAACCGCTTATTAAAAAACCACAACTTGATCCTACAGAATTAGTTAATTACAGGCCGATATCGAATCTACCTTTTTTGTCAAAGATTCTAGAAAAGGCAATATCTTCACAACTATGTTCCTTTCTAGAAAGAAACAGCATCTACGAGGATTTCCAGTCAGGATTTAGACCATATCATAGTACTGAGACTGCTCTTATTAGAGTTACTAATGATTTGCTCTTATCATCCGATCGTGGTTGTATCTCTCTGTTAGTGTTACTGGACCTTAGTGCTGCATTTGATACAATTGACCACAAAATCCTTCTGAATAGACTTGAAAATTATGTTGGCATTAGTGGAGTTGCATTAGCCTGGTTCAAATCATACTTATCTGACCGTTATCAGTTTGTAGCAGTAAATGAGGAGATGTCATATCGGTCACAAGTTCAGTATGGAGTTCCTCAAGGTTCAGTGTTAGGACCATTGCTTTTCACCCTGTACATGCTTCCTTTGGGTGCAGTTATTAGGAAGCATGGCATTAGCTTTCATTGTTACGCTGATGATACTCAGCTCTATATTTCTTCTCATCCGGATGAAACAAACAAATTCACTAAATTAACAGAATGCATAACCGATATAAAAAATTGGATGACTAATAACTTTCTACTGCTTAATTCTGAAAAAACAGAGATTCTAATTATTAGACCAAAAAGTTCAGCGCGTAATAATCTAGACTACCGCCTAACACTCAATGGCTGTTCTGTCAAGTCTTCGTCGTCAGTTAGAAACCTGGGTGTGCTCTTTGATACCAATCTTTCATTTGAAAGCCATGTTTCTAGCATCTGTAAAACGGCATTCTTCCATCTTAAAAATATATCTAAATTACGACATATGCTCTCTAAGACAAATGCGGAAAAGTTAGTTCATGCGTTCATGAGTTCAAGGCTAGATTATTGTAATGCTCTACTAGGTGGTTGCCCTGCACGCTTAATAAACAAATTCCAGCTGGTCCAAAATGCAGCAGCTCGAGTTCTTACTAGAACCAGGAAATATGAGCATATTAGCCCAGTTCTGTCAAACCTGCACTGGCTTCCTATTAATCACCGAATACATTTTAAAATCTTGCTAATTACTTACAAAGCATTAAATGGTTTAGCTCCCCAGTACTTGAGCGATCTCTTAACACATTATAGTCCTTCACGTCTATTGCGATCCCAAAATACTGACCAGCTTATAATACCTAGAATATCAAAGTCAACTGCTGGCGGTCGATCCTTTTCCTATTTAGCTCCTAAACTCTGGAACAGTCTTCCTAATACAGTTCGGGAAGCAGACACACTCTGTCAGTTTAAATCTAGACTAAAAACACATCTTTTCAACCTGGCATACACATAACACATTATACATACATTTTAATCCAAATCATGTAAAATGATTGTTAGGCTGCATAATTTAGATAAGCCGGAACCGAGAACATTCCCATAACACCTGATGTACTCGATACATCAGAAGAAGAATGGCATCTACGCTGATATTGGTCTCTGTTTATTCCGAGGTTACCGTGGTCAGCCGGATCCGGGCCGTATCCAGATCAGATGAAGGACCTGGACACGAGCACAGCACTACCCTGAAGTGTCTGCGGAGATCGTGACTCTACTAGACCCTCCCCTGTGACGATCATGAACCCATCTCCAACCGGACCAAATTGGACTTCATATTGGACTTGAATTGTTGTCAATATAATAATCATGTACTGTTTGGCTTTGGCCAGAGGAGAACTGGTCCCCCGACTGAGCCTGGTTTCTCCCAAGGTTTTTCTCCATTCTATTCTTCATTCGTTACGTCACCTGCCGGAGTTTTTTTCCTTGCCGCTGTCGCCTATGGCTTGCTCAGTTGGGGAAACTTAACACTTAAAATTCATCAATTGTATCGATTCGCCTGCTCTTTTGGGGCTTCTGTTCAGCCAAACAAACTTTGTTTATATTGTTTTTCCTGTAAAGCTGCTTTGAAACAATCTACATTGTAAAAAGCGCTATATAAATAAAGGTGACTTGACTTGACTTGACGTGACACCGCAGCCACAAAAGCGCATCACATGCATTTAGTTTTTCTTATTTATTCAAAATATTTACCAACTTGTTGGGTGTGTCATCAACTACCTGATATTCCCTTTCTCAATTATATGAAAGTGAATGTGTTTTTTCTTGTTTAAAAATCTTTCTATTGATCGTGGTCGCTGATAATTTGCATCACAGAGAATCTGATCTGTCGGATTTGTAACACGTAAATACAGTCCTTTCTCCCGAAATATCTGACAGAAAGTATGAAGAATAGAGTGAACTTTATAGTTACCAATGCAATGCATATCTGAAATGAATAAAACACCTTTAGAAATAGAAAACCGGATTTCTATTTCCTCTTTTATAGACATCAGTGTGTATTTTTCAAACTATAAATGCTTTGTTTTACTAGTACTTATGAGTGTTTAAATGTCTGAAACCTAAAATAAAGGTACAATAATACCTCGCTTTACGAGTGACTTTGTTTTCGGGCAAATCGGTGTACGAGCATAGAAAGTCAAATCGGCGTACGAGCATTGTATCGGCGTGGGAATTCGTATTTTTTGTGGAAAAGTCCTAACGCTCACCATCTTTGCGTGCAGTTTTACTGGAAATATCCTAACGACAGCCTCTCACAAAGCCCATCATCCCTTAACTCGTTCATTTTCTCAGCGTCAAGTGATTTACAGCGGTTTTACCTCGTGATCGCTATTGTTCACGTAGTGAAATATATATACGTACAGTACATCATATAGACAATGGCCCCGAAGAAAAAAGGTATAAAATTCTCCCTCTAAGCAGTAACCCCCTCCTCTTGTCTCCTTCACGACAGCAGCAATGCTACTCAAAGGTAAAGTGCGCATTACAGTAAATTTTCAAGTATTTTTTAGAGTTTGTCAATTATTAATTAGTATTTATATGAGATCTTAATGGTTATAATTTTAACTGTAATTAATAGGGTAAAACCAAAAAAATATTTAAAATGGGCATTTGTGGTCATGTGGAACACATAGAGTGAATTTTATTGCATTCTTATGTGGAAAATTATTTTGGTATACGAGAATTTTGAGTTACAAGCTCGCTCTTGGAACGAATTAAACTCGTAAACCGAGGTATTACTGTACGTGGTTGAAAGCACTGAATAACTGTGATATATGACAAACACTGAGTGCATGTATTGAGAGCTCAGCACCAGCCAATGCGCAAAAGCACGTTCTAATCTCAGCAGTGTGATTGTACGCATCAAAGGGTTAAATGAAAAATTAAAACGTCATTTGAGCTATAAAGTCTAGTGGTTTTTTTTTTTGCTTGTGTAGTCAACTAGTGTTTTCTGTGTCAACGAGTCACTACACTACTAAACAACAGAGCACCTCAGCTCGCAATGTAGCAATGTAATGGGAGCGCGCGTGAATAAATACCACCTCGCGTGATGATAATGCTCAGGGGTCCTACTCTCAACATATAAATAAATCCACACAAAAAGAAAGGCCTGCAATTAACACAAATAGAAAAAGTATTTAAAAAAATTGGGCTTGAAAATGTAATACCTCGTCAGATGACGTTTATTACTTTTTAAATGGCCTTAATTTCGGCTAATTTCATTTACTACCTTTTACAACCCCATGGACACTACAACAACTGGGAGAGGCACGTACTGATTTGCATCACGCCCTCACATACACATAAATATCAAAGTATACTTTGGGCCTACGGTTGTACCGTGGTGAAGAGGGTTGTATGCAGTACTGCTGCTCTGTGTGGCTCCTGCTTGCTGCTGTGGTTCCACGTTCTGTCGTGCCTTCAGCTCAGCATATTTCACCTGCTCCAGGTGGAAGTTCTGCCTCTCTGACAATAACTGTTGTCTCTGCTGCTCCAGCTACAACATACAGATACCACATGAACTTTTAACATCCTGAAATCATTAAAAGCGCTGTTTGGAACGAATTTGGAACAACATGAGAACGAGTAAAACAATAACAGACTTTTTAGTGTGGACTATCCCTTTAGGAGATTAATGACAATTACTCGGCACAAATAACTTCCAAAAATAAACCAATGGAAATTAAAATGCAGGTCATAAAACAGTGCAGAGAAAGTAGTGTGCTCTCAAATGTTTCTTGTAGTCTTGGAGATATCCCAGGACTCACAGCCTCTTTTTCTCGATCCATAATGGTCTCTAGTTCTTCAAAGTGTCTCAGTTTGATCTCCAACTTTTTCATCTGAGTCTCAACCAGCAGAGCCACCAGAGATTTGATCTTCCTCTCTTCTACTGCAGCCAAGTGCTAGAGGGACAGAAAAGGAAGAAAAAGAGCTCAGAGTTGAGATGAATGACTTTTTTGGTCACTGTTAATGATCGTGGATAATTAGGGGGCAGATGAAAAGGTTTGACATTCACCTTTGCCTTGGTAGCTGCAGAGGCCAGTGCTGAAGCAGCTGCTGTTGCAATGTTTCCCTCCACCAGCTCAAGCTCCACCCTCCTCTTCATTTCCTCCCCCTCTCCTTGAGAAAGGCTCATGTCAAAACTCTCCTCTGTAAAGATATACAAAGAGTATGAAAGATAATGAAAACCAGAAATCATACACAATCACTCTGCCTACAGTTGGAATTGCATGACTACTGTAGAAAGAAATAAACTAAGTGAAACTAAAGGAACAAAAGCATTCACATACACTACCGTTCAAAGGTTTTCAGTTAATAAGATTTGATTGTTTTTTTAAACTAATGTTAACTAATTAATTAAATTGTATTGAGCAAGGATGCATGAAGCAGATCAGTGAGAGTAAAGGCATTAACAATCAAAAAAGATTTCTACTTTAAATAAATGTAGCTTTTTTAACTCTCTTTTAAATCAAAGTATCCTAGATTTTTTTTAATTATCAGTGTTTCCACAAATATATTAAATAATAAAACATTGTTTTCAACATTGATAGTAGTAAGAATTGTTTCTTCAGCATATTAGAATGATAATAGAAGGATCATGTGACCTGAAAACTAAAGTAATGGATGCTTAAAATTCAGCTTCGCAATCACAGAAATAAACAACACTTTTATACCGGTAGTAGTATATTAAAATAGAAAAACTAATTTAAATTGTAATAATATTTCACAAAAGTATTACAAAATGCAGCCTTGGTTATCAAAAGAGACTTTCAAAAACATCTTACTGACCCCACAAATAACTTCTAACATGCTTTGTGAATATTAAGAGCTACAGATACACTTTTTTGTGAATTCTAAATATATTTGGCATATAGGTTTTTTTACAAAGCTGATGGTGAAGGAAGAAATGTTAGATAGCATCACATAATATTTACATAATGCAGTCTAAGTAGTATGATTGTATACTATTTTTAACACCTTTAGGGGACCTTCAGCCTCAGTAAATATTTAACAACATTGCAGCACTGTGTTATATGAAGGTGAATGAATGCAGAGTTTAAATATGCAGAGCATCTGTTATGCTCTGACCTGCTGTGCTCTCTTCCCCTCTCTCTCCTTCACTCTCATCTTTTTCCTCGTTCTTCACACGTTCTCCCAAGATACTGTCACCTTCAAGCTACAACAGACAACACAAGCTCAGTGACAATCACACTTATAAAATAAGACTATAAAACAGAAAAATGTATAGTTATTTGTATCTGAAGAAGCTTCTCATACCTTTTCATGCTGATCATATTCAGTGTTCATCGTCTCTATACCACTCCCATCTAAACAAACAAAAAGAAAAACATATATTAGTCATAATCCTAATGTTAATCATAATCTGTATTATAAAATATTTGGTGTATAGGGGTCATATAAGGTTTAAATTAAACATTAAAAATTCTTTCACTTGCTGCCATCCCCTGGATGGTTCAAGTAAGACCATTCCAAGGACTCCAAAATGGCTCTTTCAAAAATGTTCAAACATTTGCGGTCTATTATATAAATATTTCATACTTTTAACAATGTTGAACATTGCTCATTATTTTTAGGGAAATCGTGATATTTTTTCAGGATTCTAGGATGAAATTTTTAATCAAATGTTTAATGTTAGTAAAACATTTTATAATGTTACAAAATATCACTTTAATGCATTCCTAATAAACAAAAGTAATAATTTTTTCTTCTTTTTTTTTAAAAAAGGGGCAGAAAACGAAAATCATACCAATCGTAAGAAATTTGACAAGCAGTTGGACATTAGGTTACTTATAACCATGCATTTCTAATGTGAATTCAGGAGGAGAGTGGATGTTGGATGAACATATGTCACACTCATAAAAAAAAAGTTAAATGAGTACCAGTCTTTTCTGAAAGGTCAGTATCAAGTCCTGCAATGCCACCTGATTGAAGCATAAAGGCCGAACCTAAATTATGCCCAACTCTCTGTGTTTTGTGAAAGCTGGCATTGAATAACTCTGGTGGGGCCTCTTCTCTTGCTCTCGAGAATTCCTCTGAAAGACAATTAAAACAAAAATGTATTTTCTCTCACCACACTTATCTTCAAATCAGCACACACTCTAAAAAAACCTTTACCTAAAGCTGCCTTGGCAGCTGCGGAGGCCACTCGAGGGTCGACCACAGATGCAAGGAATGCAACAGTGCTCATTACAGGGTTCCCTGACTGGCTGAAGGGAACAGGCTGATAGGCCAGGGGACCCATTGAGGCTTCAGAGTTCTCTAGGTATGGGTCCTCTATGGGCAACCGCAAGAAGTGAAGAATACAGTCATCCTGAGTGCGGCTGCCCACGTGCTCCGACACCTTATTCCAATCGTCTTTATACATCTCCAAAGCCTGAGAAAAGAGAAATAGCATATAAAAACGACAAAGTATATCAGACCAAAAGCCCCTTGATGAAGAGAGATCAGAGACTCTCACTAAACTCAGTTTAAAACTGAGGTTGTGTCTGAAATTGCATACTCTCTTGAGAAGATGCTTATTTTAAATAAGTACTTACTTTCCAAGTGCTAAAATAGTAAGTTCCGTATAGTATTTTGCAAAGCCATACTATAAAATATTATTATTACTATTATTATATGATAGTTACTATGCAACTACTTAATTTACAGATCCAACGCCCTGCAGTACTACAGTTGAAGAATCTCAAATACAAATCTTTAAGCTTTCAAAAAAATCTTGCTTACTGTTTGAATAGCTTACCTCTAAAAGCAAGAGTGTTTCCTGTTCTGTCCATTCTCTCCCTGCATTTGCGCCTTTACTCTAAAAGATAAGAGACAGAAAGTAGGCACAGGATCTCAGTGCAAATCAATAGATTATATACATTTCCAGTAAAGCACCACAACACTGAAACAATGACTTTTCCATACACAATGCATGTTTTTACCTTTGGATGTTTCTTTGCATAAATATCAGTCCGCAGACCAAAATTCTGTAGGTCAGATGGTTTTTCTCTCAATTTCTCTGGGAAATGCAACATATGCTGAGAGGCTGAAACCTTAAAAAAAAAATAACATTAAACATTTTGTCCAGTAATCGTTCATTTGTATAATTGTCCTAGGATGTTTCCATATTTCATGCCACTTTATTAGATACAGTAAGTAATAAGTAGAAAAAATTTGAATTCAAAACCATTTTGGAATTTATATTGTGACAAGGACTGGGTGTAACGTAAGAGGTGCTCATTTTCATGTTCCTCAATACCTGTAAGGGTCTGTGTTGTAGTGGAACAAGTCCAGAAGGTGTGTCTGTAAGAACGTTGAAGTGTGGAGTTGGGGGTGGGCCCATGGGGAGGGGTCGACTTTCTGCATCTACCTGGTAATTTATCAGCCCCCACTGCTCCAAAAAGGAATGAACCCTAAATCGCACATCAGCAGGTTTATAATTACGCACAGGAGTCAAAGTCAGTGGGTACAAGTGAATACACACACCTTATAAGTGCACACACATCTCCAGTCAGGTTTCGTCTGCAGGAGGTTGAGGTCAGATACTCCTGAGGGTTCAGCCGGTATGTGTCAATCATGAAGTTACGGTATGCAAGATATCTACAAACAAAATATGAATGTTTATTTAGAGCTCAGTATGATGTGATCTAACACAGATAGTATGACCATATATATGCATACACCCTGACTTACGTTTCCGGTGTTTTGGACTTATTTTTCACATTGAAGAACTCAGGCAAAGCTCGTCTCTCTATCTGATGAATACTAACACACATACAAAAAAAACAATCATCTATCACACGATGTAAAAATATATAAGAATGGTAAATGCCAGAGTATGTGCACAGCACTAGCTCTGACACTCATGTAAAACTGAGAACTTGAGTTGGTGTAATCTGGACACTTGTTCAGTTAAACCCTTACCAGTTGTAGTCGAACCATGAGGCATAGGTGGGCACAATGATGTGATGCGTTTGTTCTGTTGCACTCTCCTCCCCCTCCATCCCACGGCCAAACTCCCTCTGCTCTTCTTCATCCTACACACAGAATAGGTCAGAACTCACATATTTAAGGAACATAGCTGATCTGTGGGTTTCTTTGACTATAACTGGATACTGGATGTAGATTTTGTGTTACACTGGTCAGAAAGCAACCATGACAGATTGACTTACTCTGACACCAGAAAGCAGGTCCTCTTCTTGGTCATCTGAGAGGAACATATATATATTCTAGGTTATTAATTCAATGACATGAATAGAAACAGATTCACTGAATTACACAAGCAAACTTACCTAAATCGGCCATAATGCCTCCTTTGACTGGAGTGTTTTCGCTGTCTTTTTTCAGGTTTACTGTTTACAATGTGAAAGAAATAATGTGTTACATTCCTGACATCAACATGAGCACTAGACAGAGAGTAGAAAAAAAGAACCTTACCATTTTTAGGTAGAACAACCTCCTCCATGTTAGGGACTGGCGTGGGATCCTCCATGTCTTTAGTGAGGTCCTCCTCCGGCTCCGCCTCTTCTGTTTGACCACGTCTCTTATACACCCCTGAGCTAAAGGATTATACATTTATATATACATATATTAAGAATCAAATGTAATCCTGAATCAAACTAAAGTAGATTCAATCCAAGGAAAAAGCTACAGTGACTTAGCCAGTAATGCTCCCTGAATTTAACTTCCCACATAGGTGACAATAAATGTGGCATGGTAGTGACTACAGAGTAAGAGATTTTCTTTAACCTTTTCTTTCCTCCCTTCTTCTTAGACTCAGAGGATGGTGGAGAGGGGGAGCGCCGCCGCTTCTTCCCAGGTTTCTGCTCCTTGTGAATAAGAAAACGATAACACTTTATAACGTAGTTACACATTACTGCATGTACTTACAATAGTAATAACAGTAAAAGTAAAAAGCAAAAGTAACAAACCCTGAACCAAACCCCAAGTCTGTAATAATTATATATAGTAATGTAAATACAATGTAACTAAATGTCACATAACCAAGTGTCTAAAAAGACAAATTAACAACAACAAAAAAAACTCCAAACCAACAGCAACAACAAACTAAGATAAACTAAAGGCCCAGTCACACAGCCGATCGCGCACGAATCACACACAAATCACGCATAGATTGGGTTTGTGCGTGCTTGTGCGTCGAGAAATTGACCAAAGTATTCCACGAACATTCGACGCACGCCCGATGCATGAATCACTGACGGAGCGCGTCCAAACACGCACGCTTCGCGAACGTTCCACGAACAAGCTCTTTCAGAATCCACATTGTCAGTGGAATGAACGTGTTAAGTGCGCCGCGGTGCGCGGTTCATGAGTGATATGAAGGTGGGGCGTCAGTGGACGTGCGCGCTTTCGAACCAGTTCCAACGCATAAGCACTGACGGCCGACGCGTGTCCTGCGCATGTCACACATACTCAACGCATAAACTACGCACGCAGACTCATGAAGTCGGAAAATTTTTGAACCGTTCAAAACTCAAAATCACGCACAAACCACCTTCGACGCACATCCACTTACAATCACTGACGGTCCTTGTTCGTTCCACCGACGAATTACGCATATGACGCACACGCCGCGCAGAAACGAAAATCTGTGCGTAATTCGTGCGTTCTTCATGCGTTTTCACTGTGTGACTGGGCCTTTAGTAAGTTGTAGTTAGAACATACCTCCGTGCTTTGGTAGATACGCCTGCGGGAACTCATACTATTCCCATTCTCATCAATCTCATAGTCTTCCTCGTTCATCCACTCATTATATGTGTCTGTGTCGAGAATCCATCTGGTATGAACCTGGAGGGGGGGTTCAAGTAGGTATTTTAACTTTTCCAGCATTACAAATACAAGCACATCATAATTTTCTCATATTTCAATAAGAGATCCACCAATGTAACAGCTGCGGATTTATTGGTTGATTTTTATCAGTTTAAAGCCTTTAGCATATCTGCTATTATAGCATGAAAAAGGCTGATATAAAACCATAGTTTATTAATTAACTGCGTTAAGGCACAGAAATGTATTGTGTCTTTACATATAGTAAATAAATATGTAATTTTCTATAATAGCAAGTCAAATATGAGTTACTGAGCAACATTTGATAGTAAAAAATAACCTCTGAAGTTTGTCATGTCTCATTTGCATTCTGTTTTTGTTTTTTTATCTTGTTTTGTGACTTTCTTATATTGTTGGCCTGTTAAATGCATGTTCAATGAAAATTATTTGAAGATGCAGCAAAAAACTACCTAGTATACCTTAAAGATGCTGTATGTAATTATTTTGCCTGTACTAAAGCATACAAATATCACATGCAAGACATTAAGGAAAAATTGTTCACATACAAACAATGCTACGGTCAGACTTTTTTAACTTTCAAGCCGGAATGTCTGTTTTTTGGGGTCTGTGATCTCGCCCAGTGCCAATTTAACCAATAATTGGATTGGGAAGGGTTGGGGGGTATTAATATTAAAATATGTTTTTCACCTTCCAGCATCTGTCTGGATTGGGAGGTTCCTCCACTTTCCCATCTATATCACTTGCTGATATAAGTGAGTCATAACTAAAGAAATAAAATATGAAACATACATCATCATGGAAAACAGAGACATTTTTTGCATTTTCTAATCTGCACATTTAGATTACATGTGCAAATGTGTGATGTATTCTCTACCTGTCCGGACACATGCCCCAATGCACCATCACATGCCGATCCAATCGCATAACTGGTCGAAGCCACTCTTCTGGAACAGGCACAACAGTGAATGTTATGCACAGGGAGATTTGATCAGTTTCACAGACACACTAAGATGCTGCACATTTAACCAATAAATACACATCCGTCCTGCCTACACCGACGGACAGATGAAATTCTGTCAGGACCACTATCGTCAAAGACGACTGAATATTAGCATACAGCTTGGATTGGCAGAAAGGTTCTATTCTGGGCAAGAACTCCCTGCACCTCCATGCAGCCTAGCCTGGATAAGAGCAGGGAGTGCAGCGATAACCCCCTCAGGGTCAACAGAACAGAACCAACATTAATACACAAATGATATCTGCAATGCTCTTAATGACAATAATTTTAAGTAACAACATAAATAACATTCTGATTCGAAGAGGAACATCAGAAAGCAAAGTCCTGACTGTGGACGATAGGAGCTGGGGATGCAGAATGGTAATTATCTCCTTAGCAAGGCAATAAAGCTGCTGATAATATTGAATGGATAGGGATGCTGTGATGGGCGCCTATATTCTTATAGGATCAGCTGAGAGTCGATTGACGCAAGTTTGACTAACGTGACCTGCCAGAACTAACGCAACGCTTGATAAAAATATACATACCTTCATCTGTAGAGGATGATGGATATACCTGGTGGGTAGCCTGTGACATCTCCTCTGTCACTGTGCCCTGAAAACGCAAGACAAAATTATGTATGCAGTAATCAACAATGTGTATATTAGGATTGTGCACAATTAAGCAACTAGTTGAGTATATGGCATACATATTACTTATTAGATTATAAAAATGTTGATGTGTTAGAGTACTTAACTGCACAATTACTCTAAATTGCCATCTGTGGTATCAAGTGTAGTGATTATATTTCTCCATTTCTTTGGTTCTTTTGTTTTTCCACTGACCTGATGTTGCACTACAATGTCTTTGAGTTTAAGGGCTTGCTTCGGATCAAGATCAGGGGACAGGTACACCACAGGTCTGCTTAATAAGTTATTCTAGCAAAAAACAAAACAGAGAGGTCAGATACAGTACCACACTTAGATTTAATCAAAATCTTCGTCATTGCGAAAGATCCAAGCACAAATACCTGTATGAGAGTTTTCTCCACACAGACGAACATCTCTACATTACGATCCACTCTGGACGGATTCTGAAGATCAAAGCGTCTCCTTGAAGAAAAAAAGATCACACACTAGATGATATAAGTTTGACAATCTTTATCAGACACAAAATTTTCTTAGCTAAGGAATCACAGCTTGCATTTACGGTTAGTGGTGGGCGGTTATGCTGACCACAATCTTACATCATGGAACAATATAAATAACTTTAATTATATCATCATTATATTATATTTAAAATCATATGTACACTACAATTCACAAGCTTGGGGACAGTATTTTCTATTAAGAAATTAACACTTCCATTTACCGTAATTTATTACATTATTATTGAGCAAGTAAATGTGTTGTTGAGCATAAGAGGCTTCTTTCAAATATCTTAACTCCTACAGACCACAATCTTTAGAGTAGTAAAGTATTTATAGACTTGATGGACAGAAACCTACACATATGTACACATTTCTGTCATTACACCATCCAGCAAAATTCTGCATTAATTAATACTAACCAGCCCTGTTCGGTCTTAAACTTGTACACTGATCCCAGAATATGACAGAGAGCACTGCCCGGCCTCAGGTCCTGAAAACACTTTGCCTGAGGACAGAAAAACAATGCTGAAAAAAAAATTCACTTTGATCAATGATAATTCTGCAAATCTAGGTGTCATGCTTTGATCTGTGCATGGTAGTGATAATAATTACTTACTTCCTTTACTCAAGTCAATCAGGTTACAAATGAAAAAGACACATACATAAATTTACAATAATGAAGGTGCTTATGTACGGCTTGCCAGAGAAAGAAGTGGAAAAACAGCAACTCACAGGCAATTTTGTAAAGCTTGGGTTATTTGCTCGCTGGCCAAACATGTCTTCCTGAAATTGCAGCAGTTGGATGACCAGACCAGACAAAGACTTGCTGGAGGGAGCATCAGTCTGCACATACTTGGGGGGGACAAAATACTATACATTTATCTTATTTTTAAAAATGCACAACAATTTGCAACTGCAACAAAAAGTGACAACAACTATAAAGAGGCCTATAACCTTAAAAGCGTTTAGGAGCTTTCACTACAACTGTCTTTGGTACTCGCTGTTCTGGTTTAGGTATTTAAACTGTTTAAAAAAATTATATGCATCGTGGTACGTGTTACCTACTCAGTGGGCTGGGATGGCATGGCACTGAGAGGGGGGTGTGTCAGTCAAATCAGGTAAACAAACACCTTTGACCACAAACCTGTTCCAACACACTTAAGTTAAGGTGCTAGCATGCTGCTAACATCAACATTTACTGACATCGCATCTATGGAACCTATGAATTCGTTTTAATAAATATATACTGAATAAAAGGGTGGAGTTGTAGAGTTTTGATACAACCATAACTTTATTTCTAACATGAACAGAATGAAGGTTGTAACTTCTGTCCAGTCAATTACGTATTACGTCGAGTTAGCTTTAAATTCGCTATTATATAAGCCAAACAGACAAAATACCGTCACATAAAAGACTATTTTAAGACGTTAATTAAACTCAAAAAGCGACAAAAAAGAGCAAGGCAACCATAGCTGTCTGTAAAATGAAATCAAATGAAGCTCCGGGTATGGAGTGCTCAGGCTATCTAGCTCGCTAACCTTTTTATAATGCTTTCCAATCCAACTGCGAACGGTTTCCATCTGAGAGATTATTTCCGGGCTCTCCCAGAATTTACAGCACGGTCCACCGTCCATTCTTCTGCTCAATGAAGAGCTGCAACTGGCTTGACTTGCCGTAGGTCCCGCAGCAGCAGATCCTATGGATTGTGTGGCCATTGTTACATGCTAATTAGCCTCCGTTACCCAGAATGACTGAGGCTCCACAGCGCCTCTAGCGGTTAAACAAAAAAGGCGCCAAAGACGCATACTGCATACGACACAGTACATACTGCATAATGGCTATTAAATTGAAAGAATAGTACGCAAACCAGGAGGCAAAACTAAACTAAACTCGATCATAATATGGCCATGGACATGTTTTATTAGAATGTCGAAATGCCGTTGAACGTAAAATTTTCTCACGACAGTCAATTTTCTCAGATTGCGTCCTCTTCTTTTGAAGACAATGCATGTTTAATAGATTAAACCTTTTACATTTTTAAATGTATAATTATTTACATCACTGCATGCAAAAAACATCAGCTCGTAGCCTGTGACAAACAAAGAGAGTGAGAACTAGTTTTTGAAATACCCCTAATTCTTTACTGAAGGTTGGGCCACTGAATGGCGCATGCTCAGTGCGAACAGGGAGTGTTGGAGATAGCCAACAGTGCAGGGAAAGGCAAGACGGGTGAAAAGAGAAGCCCGTCTTCCTTTCGAAAACGAAAAAATACGTGAACGGAGCTTCGTTGTATGTCGTCGCTTCACACCCGGCCATGCCAACGACACAGCGATGTATTATTACTGCAATCGGAATAAAATGAGCGCTAGTGCAGCCGGGCCTGGAGTGGAGAGTTGCGGGGCCGGGTGTCCGCATAGCGCCAGCCGCTGCTGCGGGGGAGGAGGCTGCGGTGAGCCCGTAAGCGTTGACGGAAGCTCGGCCGCTGCGGCTACAGCCACCAGCGCCGCCCCAGAGCGGAGCTCAGACAGGGAAAGCAGCGTAGCCGAGGCCCAGGCGTTCCACGAATGGGACGATGCCACCTCTGTTGATACGGATCCGGCCCCGGCCCAGATAATGAACGAGGAGGGATTTTTTACGAACGGCGCTGCTGATATCACACGAGAGGGAGACAAATCGGGGGAATACGGTAGAGGACGCGGGCGTTTTTGTAGACAAAGCGCTGGAGCGGGCGAGGATCACAGCATTAATATTGATCATGAAGGAGCTG
Source organism: Rhodeus uyekii (assembly GCA_037043235.1). Lineage (NCBI taxonomy): Eukaryota > Metazoa > Chordata > Actinopteri > Cypriniformes > Acheilognathidae > Rhodeus > Rhodeus uyekii. Next base: position 550,280 of record JAWRVZ010000070.1, read on the forward strand.
GTTTGCGGTGTTTCATGAGCGCTACCATACGGAGGGACGAGCGCAGACCGAGCCTGAGACTGCCGCCGGTGCGTACCGCGAGAGCCCGACGAGGACACACGGCGAACGCCGAAACCGAACGCGAGATGATGACAGCCGCTGCAAGGTGTGGTCACGGGGATTCCGAGCCCGCGGTCATTAAACGTCGAGGATGCAGTTTCACCCGAGTTTCCAAGAGGGTGTGCTTCTCGGGCACGTCTTGCAGCAGCTCGGACGCCGCGGCCCGCGTTGGTTCCAATGGTGAAGCTCACGAGAAGAGCTCCGCGAGCACTGCCGAGACTTTCAAGCGCACATCTTTACGGCGTATCCACTGCGAGAATACTACCGGGGCTCAAAGAATGAATTTTGCAGCGTGTCCGCCTGATGAAAGTGCACAGCTGCCCTCATCCAGGACGGCGAAGGGGCGCGTCAGGCTGTACAGGGTGCGCTCCTTTTTTGCCAGTCCTGCCAACCATAACAACGGGGTCAGCGGGCACGGTGCCCCTCACAATAGCCTCCCACCGCAACCCTCCTTCCAAGCCCCCGAACCCGAGTATGACCTACGTGATTACGTAAAAAAGCCCTTGTGTACCCTCTCCATAAATTCTTCTCAGTTTGAGAGTGGGCCTCCTAACGGGACAGAGTCAGAGCCACACAAGTGTGAAGGTACGGGCATTGATGCTGAGGAGACTGAGGGCCCAAGCACAGAGCAGATAGAGGCAGTGAGGGGGGAAGCTGAACGCAGACAGACTGAGCTGGAGGGTCGTACTGATCACCTCTGGAGGCGCCTGCAGGCCGTGCAGGTGAAGCAGGTGGAGAGGCACGTCACACAGCAACTTAGTGGCCTATACAGGAGCTCGGGGTTGAGCTGCACCAGGAGGCCCAGTGTTGTATCCAGAAACTCCACTGAGCTGAGCAGGCTGGCACGCAGCTGCAGCGAGATCCTCCGGACTGCAGAGAGTGCTCTGGACTCAGACCACACGGCCAGCAGCTCCGGAGGTGACAGCGACAGTGAGGAAGACCAGGGATCGGAGAGAGGAGGTTGTCGCTTTAGACCGCTGTCGATAAAATCAATGTAAGCTTGAAGCTAACCTTGAGTTAAGGAATGTTAATTTACACTTTTTATTTTGAAAGGGGTCAACAGTGCTCCATTATGATATGCAAATGATTAAAAAAAAAAAAGCCCAGGGTGATTGAACAAAATTACCAGGGTAAAAGGGATAGTCCACCCGGAAACTTACATTTTGTCATCATTAGCCTCATGTGCGTTCTAAACATGTAACAGTTTTGGTTCCTTTTGACTTCCAGTGTAATGTTTTAATACAGAGTAGGTTTTGGTTAATCAAAATTCCTCCCAGTATCCTTTTTAGTGCTTAGAAGAAAGTAACACATTTGGAATGACATGAGGGTGAGTAAATAACAGAAATTAGATTTGAATATGCCTTTAAAAACACCCTGCCTTCTTGTATACATGTACACCTACACGTACATATGTACAAAAAAAGCTTCAGATGAGTCATTGCATGTTCGTGGAGTTGTTTTTGAATCACCATTGTTTTGTACAATATTAAATGCTGTACTGGCAGTTGATTCATGGCCGCCACATTAAGAGGCTACAAAGCCCTCTCTCGTTGGGCTGTGTAGAATAAAATGGGTCAGACGGTGGTTCATCCTCAATTCAGCAAGAGCCTTATTTGATTTCCTGTAGTTAAAACAGCAGAGCATGGCACTTGCAACGTCATGGCTTTTTACTCCCATAGTATACTTGAAAATAAAATGTATACCCTCACTGTTTAATACAGGGTGTTTATTGGCATTTATGGCTCCATGAAGAACCTTAACCATGGAACCTTACCATTCTTTTTAGATGAAAAATGTTCCTCTGATTATTAAAATGTTCTTCACAACAAGGAGAATAACAGTGTTGAATGCAGTGTAAGTCATCTGCCAAGTGCATAAATGTAATACACATTACATCGTATATTATGCATATACTGTACTCTATTTTCTCCTCTTTTAGTGTTATTGGCAAAGAATGGCAGTGGGCGGAGAGTCGGGCGTGGCTTGGCAGCAGGTGGGTGTGGCTACAGACTCAAGTGTCGGAGCTGGAGTATCGGATCCGTGCGCTGACGGAGCTTTACACGCATCTTCGACAGGGAAAGGTATTCTGTGTGTTCATGTGTGTTTTCGGGTTATTGTGGATTTTTTGATTCATCTGTACTTTTTATGTTTCGTCCAGGTGCGGTCCGCTTGCTCTGTGCCTGACACACCACTCAGAGCGTCAAATTCCTCCCCCACATCACACAAAAACTGCAAGTCAGTTGACATTTTCACTTGCATAGAAACGCACACTGATAGATATTTGGATTTGACATTTAATGTACCATTGTGCCGCCCCCTAGGTTATCCTCTGCTGGTGATTCTAACAGGAAGTGGCAGTCAGAAGAGCCCACCTCCCCGCAAACAGTGCCCTGTCCACCTTCTTCTGCTGCCCGGGTTCGACCGTTACTCCGGCAACGGCGTCACAAACTCATTCGCCTGGAAGATTGCGCAGCGCTGGGGTCAAAGGTGAAGACAATCTTAGAGTTGCCCTTGCTGCTACCTTTCTGTTATGCAAAGTAACTCATTATTTACTGTTCTCCATTTTATATTATGCACTGAGGATAACAAAACGGCGTTCTTGCATTTGTGTGTCCCTCTCAGGCGGTTTCGTTACAGTGTTGGTGTGAACCCCAAACTGTGTGCGTGTTATGTGGTGGTGCTCCTCCTCGTTCCTCTTCAGACAAGGAAAAGGGTCTGTGGATGCGCCAGACTTTGCTTGATATGTCTGTTCACCCTGTTCTCTCAATGCCATCAGGTGAGATTCATGTTATCTTTTTATCTCTGTATATCTTACCTTTTTATTTTTTAATCAGCACAGAGAGTCTATCTGTATTTAATTTGTACTTCAACAGTACAAGCTGTACACAAGACTGTTTAAATGTATATTTGGTGTCCTTGAAATTAATCCTCAGATGTGGCTTTCACATTACTGTTGCACTTGAAATAATAAATTATATATATATATATATATTACACACACACAGTAATCCCTCGCAACTTCAGGTTCAGGTGGAGGCCTCAATGCATCGTGGATTTTTCAAAAATATTCATAGAAAAATAAACATTCAAAAATACCGCCATATTGTGGAAAGCAGTGGTGTTTCATTGTGATGCGAGAGAAATGGTTTCCCAGGATGCCAGACAAAGAGAGAAACTCTCTCAGAGGCTTTGTACACACCCACGGGCACTCAGACAAGATACGTGATTGGTTCCCAGCACAAGATCAACGAATGAGAGCACGAGTGGAGTGGGAGCCTCTTCACCTCTCTCAGAAGCAAATGTTGATGATCCAATTTCTGACAATGCGACGCTTCCCGAACTGATTTAAAGGCCTCATTATACCAGTGCAGTAACACCATCATCATCATTCATCGAACCGCACAGGTCTGTCATCGTCGTCATTACTGGAGTCAAGTCTCAAGATACTACTGTCATTGATGAGTGTAGAACACCATAATACGTATCGTATGAGAGAGAGAGTAAATGTATAATATTAAGGTTTTATAATTAAATAGATTTAATCAAAATATATTTAAAGTATAAATAAACATATTTTAAACATTCTGGTACCTACACACTCACATACGGAAATTCCTAGGGGGACCCAATCCTAATCCCTCGCGGGGGGGGGGGGGGGAATCAAGTGGATCAAGTGGAATCTGTAAGTAAATGATGCTAGGTATTTTGTTACTTTTCTGTAACATTATTCTGAGTTTTTGAAAATACTTTTAATCAAACAAGTGGTTAAGAAGAACTGACTTCTTACAAGGTCATCACACAGGTCAGGTGTGCTTCCATCATTGCAATAACTGAACATGTTCCTGCAGTATTTGACAACCAGGAAGTGACTTAATTTTGAACAGCATACCTATTATTTTATTTAAAAGCAGAATGTTTTGGTTTGTTTGATATTTTGTTGTCATACAGTGGCATGCATATATTTGTAAGTGTGGATTAGGTGTACTTGTACCTTTTGGGGCCACTGTGAATTTCGTGCTTTGAATTTACTACATTGCAGATTCACCCCTCGCACTGCATTGTGGGATACGCCCGCTGGCCGGGCACCATTCTCATAATTCACTCCAGTGGACAGACATGTCATCAGCGTCCTCTTGGTTGGGGAGGCGGGGCCAAGGACGAGTTGGGAGAGTGAGGAGAAGACTAGTTTGTCCCCGTCCGCCTAATGCACTGCCACCTCTATTTAACACACCTGGTAGGTGAAATGTATATTTACACTTATGTCAATAAACTCACACGTACAATGTATATAGTACACTACTGTTCAACTGTTTGAAGTCAGTAAGATTTTATATATATATACACAGTAATACCTCGGTTTACGAGAGACTCTGTATACGAGCAAATCGGTATACGAGCATGGAGGGTCAAATCGGTGTACGAGCATTGTATCGGTGTACAAGAAAAATGTTCTCTCACCCACGCGCATTTTTGTGTGGAAAAAGCTCAGCATGGTCGCGCGCATTTTCACTGGAAATATCCTAAACACAGCCTCTCACAATACAGTCCCGTGGTTCCAACCCCTTTATCACCCCTTAACTCGTTCATTCTCAGCTTCACTTGGTTTGGCTGCATCGTTCACCACAGTGATATTTTTTATAAGTGATTTACAGCGGTTTTACCTCCTGTTGTAAACATTAATTAATTGTGATCGCTATTGTTCACGTAGTGAAATATACACATACACTACCTCTAAGCAGTAGCTGTCACGGCTCATGAATTCATTGTCTCCTAGTTCTGCCTGTGTGTGTATGTGTGTGTGGGGGCGTGGTCACTGATGACCATCATCTCATGCACCTGATTCTCATGTCATCTGCCTATTTCTTGTCTCCGATGTTGTCTCTGCCTGTGCTAGCGCACTGTCTCTGGATTGCCCATGTTCCACGACATTCACTCTGGGTAATAACTTCAGCCCTGTGCCCATTGTTGTTGTTATAATAAATTCACTCATTTGCACTTGAATCCGGGTTTTGTGTGTTCCCTAGCTCACAGTAACCTCCCCCCTCCCCCTTCTCTCGTCTCCATCACGGCTAAGCTAAAGTGCTTTACAGTAAATTGTCAAGTATTTTTTATTGTTTACTTGTCAATTATTAAGTCGTATTTATATGAGATCTTAATGGTTATAATTTTAACTGTAATAGGGTAAAACCCCCCCAATTTTTTTTTTAAATGACCATTTATGGTCGTGTGGAACGAATTGATTTTTTTATTTTATTTATTTTTTGGTGCATTCTTATGGGGGAAATTGTTTTGGTGTACGAGCATTTTGGTTTACGAGTACGCTCTTGGAACGAATTAAACTCGTAAACCGAGGTATTACTGTATATCATATTTATCAATTCATTAAAATGTAAAAAGTTGACAAATTAATGGTGTTCTTTAAATTTCTTGTTAAAATATGTTTATATCCAACAGTATTATCTTATAAATGCAGCCTTTATGAGATTTCTTTAAAAAAACAATAATTTTTGTTTTTGTAGGTGGTTCCGGGTGCAGAAGCCAGAGAGGTATGATTATTCCCAATTGTCTTCATCCACGAGCTCCAGATCTGTCAGTCCTGCCAGCAACACCCCCAGTGACAGACACACCCGCTCAGGTAAATCAGGTTAAAACAAGGTAAATTGTCAATAGCTTCCTATTCTTCTTGTTAGCTTCTAAAATCTCTCGTTCCTCAGCCTTTGCGAAGAAGGAGAGCAGAAAGCTCGTTTGACATTGACAACCTGGTAATGCCGTTGGGCCTGGCTGGACTAGGAGCACGAGTACAGAGATTGCAATACAAGGAAATTATCACCCCAAGGTACAAATAATGCAACCAGACCTCCAAAACCAGCACACAGATTATGTACTTACTCAAAAATATTACAACAATAATTAGCGATTACATCATTTAGCTTTGAGTCTGATTTCCTGTGGCCCTGATAGCCATTGTGCAATGTAGCTTTGGTTTCAAGTAATTTCCCATCAATTATTCAAACACAGTGCCTAGTATCCACTGTTTCCTTGTCTCCCATCTTTCATAAAGTAGTAAAGGTACATTCCCAACTGTAGCCAGTCTGGTGACAAAAGCGTATATTGTGTACGTACATAAGGCAACTTAAAGAAAGAAAAGAACTTAACAGCATACTGATATGGGTTTTTAGTAGGGGTGTAACGGTTTTTGGTTTTTATCACGGTTTTAGGATTTTGGAATAGGTCGGTATGTGCTATTTTAAAATTAAAATAAAGAAAATGAGAACAAATAATCAAACTACGAGCAACAGCACAAATAAATGCAATATAGCAAAGATAGTGTTAATGTAACGTAAATCTAATGCGCAGTCATCACTGTATGAATGAAACATGAATAAAGTTAAAAAAGCTATTGATTTCGTTGTCTACTGTTGTTTGATTAACATTTAAAACAGACAGCAGGAATATTAGGCTGCTCTCTCATTAACACAATGCATGAATCCAAAATACTGATACTCTACACATAGTCTTTCTCGACTGTTTACGTTCACTTAAGGATAACATGTTATGTTACCAAGATGGGCATGTTGACATAATTTTTGTGTAAATTTTCCGTTCAAGCACAGGACTAGAAATAGAGAGAACTCAATATTTGCATGCTGTCTGAGACGCAGCTCTTCATGCGAGTTCTCACAGCGCACACAAGTTCTCTTTCGTGTCTTCTTTGAATGTTTAAATTGAAATTTGGCAAGGTTTAAACAATTGTTTTTAAACACCGATAACAACGTGTGCCTTTCAGTTCTCACCTGCACTTGCGCGGTATCAACACCTGGGTGATGATGGTGTAAATGATATGGCATACGTCATATTAGAGCATACAGCACTCATGTTGAACAAAGGGTGTATCCATTGTACACCGTATGTATTTTTGCAAATTGTTATTTTCAACCAAACATTTTATAGATGCGTTGGATACGCAAGTGCAGTGCAAGCTTTCCTGTTGAAAGTAAGGGTTGAGAAAAGTAAGATTAGATTTTTACAGGAAAAAAAATTATTTATATATATATATATATATATATATATATATATATATATATATATATATATATTAGTGCGTGCATACTTATTATGCAAGTTGATATTCTGATCTTTTTTTTTTCCAAGCACATTTGACCAATTCCAAACAATATCAATCTTAAGTACTATTCATTTTGAATTTAATCATTTATAAATTATATATAATTAAGGAAGGCTGGAAGTGAAAAACACTTTATATTCAGACGTGCATAATTATTTAGCAGGTTGTCATTTACAGTTAATTAAAATGGGCCAAAAAAGATTTAACTTGCACTGAAAAGTAGAAAATGATTAAATGCTCATCAGAAGGAAGTAGTACTAATGCAACTCTAGAAATTGCAAAATTAAGGAGTGTCTAATAGATATCAAAACGCTCCTTGATTCAGCAGGTTCATACAAAAACAGGCCAATAAGAAAAGATGTATGTTAACTAAAAAATAAATAATAGGAAATAAGGTAAAGGATTAGGTGTGAAACCATCAGAAACACTTTAGTCTCCAGTGACACAATTTTCCAGAACTTCAATCCACCTGGAGTCTCCAGACGTACAAGGTATCAGGTCCTCAGAGAAATGCTATGCTATGGTAAAGAATCCTGAAATATGACCCACACTTAATAAGAATCGCAAGCTGAAGTGTTGTGAAATATATGAAGACTGAAAGGCCACCTATCTGTCTGAAGGCTTTATTGACGGATAGGCTGAGAGTGACTCAGTGTGGGTCATATTTCAGGATTCTTTACCTTAGCAAAGTCTCTGAGGTCCTGATACCTTGTACTAGCACTGGATGCTAAAGGGTTCCTAATAGTTTCATATGTAATTCTTCACCTTATTTCCTATTATTATTATTATATATTATTTTCTTCTTGCCTGTTTTTGTATGATCATGCTGAACCAAGTAGCATTTTGATATCTGTTGGTCATGAGTATTTCATAATTTTTACTTTTCAGTGCAAGTTAAATCTCTTTTTTTGGCCCATTTTACCTGTAAAAGAAAACCTGCTTAATAATTATGCACACCCGCATAGAAAGTGTTTTTCACTTCCAGCCTTCCTTAACAATTCTATTTTTTTTTTAAATGATTAAATACAAAATTAATCATAGTTATTAAGACTGTGCTTTATGATTTATACATTTCAGAAAATATATATACATATTTTTTTAATTGGTCAAGTCAAAAGGTTTTTTTGGCGAATGCTGATCATTTTAAAATATTGGCTGATATATTAGTCTACCAGTATTTTGGTTTCTGGTGAAAAATGTGTAACAATGTCTTGTGTTTAGCTGGAGAGAGCTGGACTCTCCCTCAGGGGTCTCTAAGAACCAGGAGGGGCCACATGCCCTGTCGTTTAATTATAACACACAGCACCAGCCCAATGGTGAAGGACTGGACAATGACGAGGAGGAAGAGGTGTGTATACTTTTTTTTTTTTTTAATGGATTTTCTTTACATGCTTTCTCATGAAGACGCTTGGTATTTTACCTCTAGCTTTTCTTGACCATTGAAAATGATCGCTTCATACTTATTTTACTTGTTTACAACTATAGGTGGAGGATCTCTCTGAAGCTGTGTTTCTGAGCCGCCATGCAGTGTGTGAGAGTCGAGAGAGGAGTCGGTGGGGGAGTTGGGCGCGCAGACGTCGTCGGGGCAGGTGAGAATAATTTGTGTGAAAGAGAGGTATATGTAATGGAGAATGTTTGTGTCTCTCTCAGAATAATGTTTTTCAACCAAGATCTTTCATAATGACATCTTACCAAATGCAGTAATGCCTCGGTTTACGAGTGACTTTGTATACGAGCAAATCGGTGTACGAGCATTGTATCGGTGTGCGAGGAAAAATATTCCCTCACCCACGCGCATTTTTGTGTGGAAAAGATCTAACGACAGTCTCTCACAAAACAGTCATGTGGTTCCAACCCCTTTATCACCCCTTAACTCATTCATTCTCTCAGCTTCGCTCAGTTTAGTTGCATCATTCACCACAGTGCATTCTTTTATAAGTTGTTGTTCATTCCGTTAATCATCACAACGACTGTTACATGTGAATATGATGAAACTTTATTAACGGAGCATTGCATACTAATGAGGCTCACGTGTGTTCTCAGTCCAGCACCCAGGGGGTAATGACGTTCTTAAAGGGCCATACACTTTTAGAGAACAGCATACTATAACAGTTATAACTCTGTACAGATCATATACATAAGTGATTTACAGCGGTTTTACCTAGTGTTGTTGCATTAATTGTAATCGCTATTCTTAACGTTGTTATATCGTTACAAATATTGAAGGAACTAGTTAATCTGATGTGTTCAATAAGTGTTAAGTTAACAGTCTTGTCACTTTAAGAGGGTGGGGTTTCAGGGGGGCTAGAGAGAGGGAGGGATTAGAGAGGGCTCGGAAGCAGAGAGATAGTTTTGATTCTTCTGTTATGTACGGTGTGGGTTGCGGCCAGAACAGCAATCCGTTAGTTCTTAATAAAATCTCTGAATGAGAAGGAACCTGTCTGGTTAATAAAAGTAGCAACGCTACAATGTAGTGAAATATATACGTACAGTACAGCGAATAGAAAGAAGGTCCGAACAAAATGCTCCCTGTAAGCAGTAACGCATTAAACTCATAAACCAAGGTATTACTGTACTGTATATTTGTAAAATAAAAAGGGTTAGAGCTGGCTTGGCGGTTAGTGCTGTTTCTCCAAAATAAAGGATGATGCAAGTTCAAAAATAGATTAAAATAAAATTAAAAAATAAATCAATACTTTTATTCAACAAGGATGCATTAAATTGACTTTCATAATGTTAAAAAGATTTCTATTTCAAATAAATGCTGTTCTCTTGAACTTTCTATTCATCCTGAAAAAAAAATCCATCATGGTTTTCACAAACATATTAAGCAGTAATATACATGTTAAACTGTTTTCATAATCATAATTATGATTATAATAAGAAATGTTTCTTGAGCAGCAAATTAGCATAGAATCTTTTATGAAGAATGTGACACTGAACCCTGTAGAAATGATACTGAAAATTCAGCTCTGCTGAATTAAAAATAAATATTTTAAAAACAGAAAACAGCTATTTTATATTGTAATAATATTTCACAATATTAGTGTTTTTACTGTGAGCATAAGTCATCTCAAAAACATCTTACCCCAAACTTCTCAATAGTAGTATGTTAGAACTCTTAAGTTAAGTTAATAATATTGTGTACATTTAGTTGGCAAATAACTTTTCAACATCAAGAATGTAGGTCAAAAGATGGTTTGTAGCTGAACCTTACACAAAAGCCATGTACTCTCTCAGTTAATATGTGGGCATAAAACCGTGGTAGTTTTAAAATAGTTTTAGATTAAGTATAGCATGTCAAACTGCAGGATGTTGCGGTCACTGCTCGAAATTTCACTCTCTGCTTGACTTCCTCAGATCTTCTTCCTCTTACCATGGGGATGGGAAGAGCTCCAGGGGATTGGAGCAGACACCTGGCTCTCCAGATTCCAGGCAGAGTCATTTTGCAGAAGGAGACGTCTCGCCACGCAGCCCCTTCTGTACTGGAGCGGAGGATCCCTTCAGCCAGGCTGAGGATGAACAGCAGGTGTGTGCGTTAGGAAGCGGACTTAATGTTCTATTCAACTTCATTATTGCTGTAACCATGGCAGTTATTTAACTGGAAGGACATGCTTTAGTTAAAAAAAAACATCTGCAATTTTATACGTCTCCGTGTTTTATTAAATCCTCAAGCCTGCTTTTGGAGGCTGTTTGTGAATCATGAAAGATATAAATGCTTAATACTCTTTAAGTTGTATTAGAATATGAATGCATGTAATAAACCTAGTGTTTTGGAGTTTAATAACCTCAATAAATCATCGTCCTCTCCAGCGTTTGCAGGCTGTGCTGCCATGGGAACGCCGGTCGTTCCCCTTGCAGGAGTCAGAACTTCAGTGGCTGCAGGAGGAGGAAGAGGCGGAGCCTGACGAGGACCCGTGCACCGCCAGTGGCCGCAGCCAAAGCACGGACTCAGGCATCTCTGTGGGCAGCCTGGAGCTCTCCCCGAGGACCCCTCAACCCCCTCAGCAGCACTCAGGCACCGAGCGAACCACCCCTCACATGCTCTCCTGCAAACCAGCCACCCTTACAACAGTCTCTACAGCTCAGGATTCTCCCACACTTCCTCTTTCCCTATACTCGTCCTCTCCGTTATCATAGCGCATTATTTGTTCAGCCGTTCTTCCTGCTCTAATATGAAAACAACCATGATCCTGTCCTCCCATTTATCTAACCATGAGCACCTTGTGTCTTTATATCCTGTGCCCTTACCCTGAACCCTCTGGAGCCTTACATGAAACCACAGAGCCTATTATTTATAATCTTTCGTCAAACCCTCACTCATTTGCCCAGTAACTGTTGCATCTCCACCAACAGCCCAGTTTCCCTACTGAGCATCTCTGGTCCTTCCTCATACATTGTTTTAAGTCTTCTTCACCAGCCTGCCCCCAATACAGCTGCCGTTTGATCTGACACTGCTGTTATCTCCAAAAAGAACAGATGGTATCTGTTTTTCTGTTGTTTATTAATTTTTTGGACCTGTCTAAAGATTTTTTTTCTAGCTAACTATGTCAGTCAGTCATTTTGCGTTTTAGTTCAATCATTATGTTTCGAGCTCTAACCATTTTCTCCGGTCAAGTGGTGACGACAGCGCAGGGTGAACCCCATTTGAACGCTCTTAGTTATTGATCTCCTTATAAAGACACTACATATTACCCTCGTTGTGATCATTTTCTGTGACTTAGTTATCTTATTCAACTTATTGTGTTGGATGTATCCCGTGGAGATGTATGTTCTCTGGATGTTACATGCTCTCTGGATGTTACCTTTGTCTTTCCTCCTCCCTTGTGAGCTCAACACAAGAAGTATGCTTTTGATTTCCAAATGACGATGTGTGTGTGTGTGTGTATTATGTTAAAGAAAGAGTGATAAGAGAGTGTGAGTGTGTGTGATTTAGACAGGTCTATTGCTGCATTAGGGGTAGTGTTGGTGAATAAAAACATAATTTTGTAGGAAAACACAAGAAGATAAAAAATAAATGGAAGTTCTATTTGAAACGCACATGATGCTCTCAATGCAAAGACGTAAATATAAGGAATAAACACATAAATGAGAACTACTTTTCCTTGATGTGTGTTTACTCTCTACCACTAAGAAAAATTTATGCTTTGGTAAATCTTATGACAGTTTAGTTTTAGGAGATAAAAAGTAACTGATGAATGATTGATGTTTTCTCATAAGTATGACTCAATTATGAGTTGTCAGTTTTGACCATCTTAGTATGTAAAAATGTTTATGTTTCTGAAATAGTTTCCAGTTATTATATCATAATTATCCCTTCAGAACACCTTCGAAATTATCATTCAGTCCCTCAGGGGATCTCAGTTACTGACAGAGAATGGAAACTGTCTTGAAACTTGAAAACTGGACTGACATGCACAATCAGTAGATATTGGCTCAAAAATAGAAAGTGAAAGCATACCAATAGCAACAGAAGTACTGGTATTGATGGCTGTCTGCATTCATGACCACTGGAAAACTCCAGTGGCATACTTTTTGACACATGGAATGACTGGGTCAGAGAGGGCTACTCTCTATATATGGTACTGTAAACCAGTGCCAACCCATTTTCTTTCCCAAACCCATTTTCTTTATTCTGAGAAGCGCAAAGAGCTTGGAGAGCTTGGTGTCTTCACGTTCGGGGACGTAAAAGCAGCAAAATGTATAATTTTATATGTAAGAGTACACAGTAGTTGACAAATACTTTGTTCTGAAGACATAATAGCTTTGTGTGACGAACAGATTATAATTTTTTAAAGCCAAAAGTCTCTAGGAGATGAATATTAAATGTTATGGTTTTAACGGTCGGCTAGACATTTTTCCAAGTATGTTTGAAATTATACAGCGGGAAAACAGCGTCCTCTTTCTGTCAACCATTGGTAATATCCATTGCGGTAGGTGGCGCTAATGCGCTTATCGCGCACAAAAAAACAAAACGCGAAGCAAGGAAACACTACGTGATATTTGACAGCACACTGGTAAGCTTAAAAAGTAACAGATATTTGCTAAAACACCAATGCTGAAAAATACTCTTGCACTATTTAGATATTGCAGTGGTGCTTGTTTTATAAAATAGACGGCACCATTGTTTATGAAACTTGTGCACACAGACACAATGTAGTCACGTCACAGTAGACGGTTAAATAGCTGAGCATCTCTGAACACCTCAAGTGAAAAAATAGCCATTAAAAAAGAAATATATTAAATACTTTAAACGCGTCCAAACGCACTATTAATATTACTATTATTTTACAAGTTTACAAAACTAAGCATGTTGTGTGAAAATAAAAGAAAAACATGAAAGTGAAATGACGTGAATGCAACCCATACTTGAAATTTGGCCTTGGCATTTCACCCTTTCAAGTTAGTGCACACATTAGGAGCTGTGTGTACTGAACACACACACACACACTGACAGAGCAGTGGTATGGTAATTAGGTTTATTCAATTTCCAAAGTTACTTGCAGTGAATTAGAGACATACAATCAACTTAATAAATGACGAAACTTAAAATGTCTGAATTATAAAATAAGTACAATAAACGATCTTACAATTTAAATGCACAGTTATTGACATCTAGGGAGTTTGTTGATCTATTAAAGGAATAGACATCCACTGTATTTTTTTATGAAATTATGACTTTGCTATTATTTACCTTAGTAAATACCTAATATGACTTTTTGTTTCTGTTATTTTGTATTATAATAATTGGTGTAATTCAGGTAAATTAGGCTAAATGTTATGTTATATATATATGTTAAATGTTATATATTCTGGAATGTAAGCACACATTACAAAGACAGTTACAACAAAGTGAATGTTGTAACTGAAGTAGGTCACATAATAGCAGAGATATGTTAGATCATGCCAACATCCTGCCAACAATGACAAAAATTATTAATGAAATGTTTTACTGAATATTCTTAGTTGCATATGTTTCAATGCTCAGCTTGTATTTTGTCTGAACTTCATCCTTACTTGGTCTATTCAGCAGATTTCGGCTTAAATTTTATCTATCCAAAAACAATCCAACAAGTGTTATTACCAAAGCAAAATTTGTGGAAATCTCCTGCTTCACAACATCTTCCTGTGGAGTTAAAAACCTTGAAATGGAGAAATTCTCTTATCTATAACTTGTGAAGACAAAATATCCTTTAAAACCACTCAATAATAAGATTAAACAACATTAAAAAACACTACCGACCCAATAAAATAAGTAAAATATTCTAAAAGTAATATAATAAAAATGGTTAATTGATTATGATTATAAATAAATAAAAACAAAGACAGATGTATGGTCACTGTTTTGAAGCTACACACCAGGCTTACTTTTAAGAATCTAGATCCTTGAGTAAGGTAAATTCACTGTCCCATTTTGTTGGTTCAGTACATTTTGAGAAAAAAACAAGCAGTATATTGTATTTGTAGTTTGTTTTAAAATGTGCTTCAACGTCACTGTTTTTTGTTTTGCTTGCAGCATTTCTGTGACATCATGGGGGTTCATGGACTTACAAGTTTTGTGGAAGGAAATCGTCAATTCTTCACAGATGTGAAATTACGAAACTGCCGCATTGTGGTTGATGGGTGTAGCTTGTATTTTCGATTGTATTTCAACTCTGGATTGGATCAAGCACGGGGTGGAGACTACGACATGTTTGCAGTGTTGGTCCGACAATTTTTTGCAGCACTTTCAGAATGCGGCGTGCAGCCATTCGTCGTGCTAGATGGCGGAATGGACCAGACGGACAAGAAGTTCAAGACAATGCAGGAAAGAATACAAAAGAAGATCAGAGAGGCTCACGCTCTTTCCCGAGGATCTCACGGTTGTGTTCTCCCTCTGCTTGCACGTGAAGTCTTCAAACAGGTCCTTTTCGAGCTTGGCGTGCCCTTGGTGCAGTGCATTTCCGAAGCTGATTTTGAGATAGCCTCTCTTGCCAAACACTGGGGATGTCCAGTTCTGACCAATGACAGTGACTTCTACATCTTCGACCTGAAAGGCGGGTACCTACCATTTTCATTCTTCCATTGGAATAGCATCAGCGGTAAGGCCACAGAACGCTACATCCCTGCCCAGCTTTTCACCGTGAACCGCTTCTGCTCGCATTTCAATCACATGAACAAGCAGCTCCTCCCTCTTTTTGCTGTAGTCACTGGGAATGACTACACACCTGGCAAAATAACCGAGATTTTTTTCAGCCGAGTGGAGTTCGAAAGAGTCCCATCTGGTCGGAAGACCGGACATAGTTCTCGAATTAGTCCTCGAATTGAGGGTTTTTTGCTGTGGTTGTCTCAGTTTCCCAACCCAATAGATGCTCTTGAGGTAGTTCTTGAGATTCTGGGTGGACAACAGAAAGGAAGCTTGCGTACGCAGCTCTCAACAGGAATGCAGGACTACCAGCTTCCTCATAATAGCAGTTTGGCTCAATACTTCCAAAGTCCGCAACCTGCACTTCCAGACGCCATGGGGCTCCCGGTGGTACTGGTTTCTCAGCCCGAGTGGCTTCTAAGGATGGTTGCATCAGGTAAGCTGTCCTCTTTTGTCTTGGATGTGCTTGTACTCCAGAAGGTTCTTCTGGTTGCGCAGGTGGAGAATAGTAACCTGCCTAGCAGTCATTCAACCTCATTGAGTATCCGAAAGACCATTTATAGCCTGCTGCTTGAAAAGGCAAGACAGGGCAGTCAGACGCCACAGGCAGTCACCCAGAGAGGAAGAGGAAGGGGAAGAGGAGACCTAAACAGACAATCTCAGGATAAAAGAGGACAGCAGTGTGACATCCCATGCGTTGATGAGTATGACAGACATGAACTAAATCTCAAGAAAAACACAGTGGAGGTTGCCCAACTCAACTCCGTGCCACAGCTGAATCTTTCAGCTATTGACAAGGTGAGAAACTATTTCCGCATTGTAAACATTACTTTAAAGTTTGTCTGCATATACATTCCTCCAATTGTCCAATCTACAATTTACTTTTTATTTTAGGCATCTGCACAGGTGAAACTGCAGGTGTTGTTGGGAACACTGGGTGTTATGGGCCATGTTTTGCAGCCGTTACCTCCTCACCTTTGCCTTCCAGTGTGTGTGACACATTTCTGGATGAATAACTCTAAACCAAAGCCCAGTCACCATCTTTTTCAGGCCATATTGCTGGGAATGGTGTATGGGGAACTCAGCTGGAGAAGTGCCCATCCTAATGGTATCACTGATCCCTTTTTTACTCAACATCTGTCTCAGATGTGTGGCTTGAGACAGAGAAAATATATTGACTTACTGGAAAACTTAAAAAGAAAATGCATTGTCATATTTGAGTTATACTAATGTGCATTAACTATACTTACTTATCAACTCAATGCATTTTGTTTTAGAGTTTTAATCACCTTGAGTCATACTGTTTTGCTCTCTCTATCATGCAGACCCACTGTT
This sequence comes from Rhodeus uyekii, assembly GCA_037043235.1. NCBI lineage: Eukaryota > Metazoa > Chordata > Actinopteri > Cypriniformes > Acheilognathidae > Rhodeus > Rhodeus uyekii. The sequence continues at coordinate 566,965 of JAWRVZ010000070.1, forward strand.
TGGCAGCAAAACTTCTGCTTCTGTATGTCAGCGATTATCTCAGCTGAGGGTCAATCCAGGACAAAGGAGGGGCCTGGATCTGGGTGTGGCCCATTTGCTCAGCCAATGGCAGTCCTGCATGTGGATTGCATTGTTCCTGAACCAGTTACTATGTTTCCCACTATCTGAACCTCAATGTGCCTGGTATGGTATGGCCATAAAATTATACCAGTAAAATATTTTGTTGTTCTCATCCTTACAGTTTTGATTAAATCATCTTCTTTATTCATCAGATTTACCACAAAAAAAGAGTACAATATTGAGGGTAAAAATACAGTTTTAATCATATCTGAATGTAATATTGTGATCAGATCGCATACATGTACACCGATGAACCGAAACATTATGACCGCCTGCCTCCGCTCTGACGTGGACAACACCTCGAACTCTTCATCACATTCCTCAAACCATTCCTGAAAAATTTGTGCATTGTAGCAGAGTGCATTTTCCTGCTGAAAGATGCCACTTCCACCAGGGAACACCATTATCATGAAGAGGTGTACCTGGTCTGCATCAATGTATATGTTGGTGGGACGTGTCAAATTTATGCCCACATTAATGGCAAGACCCAGAGATTCCCAGCAGAACATTGCTCAGAAGATCACACTCCCCCCATTGGCTTGTTGTTGTCCCTCAGTGCATCCTGGTGCCATCACTTCCCCAGGAAAACGGTGCATTTGTACACGGTCGTCCATGTGACATAAAAGAAAAGGGGACTCATTGGACCAGGTGTCCATCTTCCATTGCTCAGTTCTTCTATTGATCTTGATTGATCTTCCAGTGTCTTGATCATTGATTCATCTTCCATTGCCAAGGTTCAGTTCTGACGCTTGCGTGCTCATTGAAGCCGCTTTTTCAGGGGTCCTCATAGGCGCTCTGATTGATTTGCAGCTATGCAGCCCCATATGCAGCAGAGTGCGATGCTCTGTGCTGACACATTCCTCCCATAACCATCATTAAAATATTGTGATTTGTGCCACAGAGCTTCTGTAGGCTCGGACCAGACAGGATAGCCTTGCCGTTTCAGAGATACTCTGACTCAGTCGCCTTACCATAACAACTTGGCCTTTGTCAGAGTCGTTCAGATCTTTATTCCTGCCCTTTCTCCTACATCTAACACAGGGAATTAGAGAACAAATTTTTCACTTACAATTTACAATCAAATCCACACAAACCTTAATAAGTGGCATTGTTAAGAGATGATCAGTGATGAAGTCCTCCTAGTACTAGTCATATATTTTATATATATATATACACACATTATATTGACATAAAATGCTTTATGAATATATTGTTCACTGTTAGTTTCTTAGTTTCATATATAATGCATTAATTGATGTTATAATAATATTTTCATGTAATATCTTTAGACAAATCACATTGATTATATCAGTACCTTCTTGATTCATCAGATTTACTCTAAATATATACATTTGTATATTGTTATGTTGTGTTATATTTCTCTCTTTCTTTGTTTCTCAAAGGGTTTTCAGTGGTACTCTGCTGCATGGTCTTGAGGCTGCCATAAGAGGAGGTCACCAGTGTGAGTCCTTGCTTGCAGGGGACTCTGTTGCTTGGCAGCTCTATTCCATCCTGCTAGAGGCGTTGACAGATCCTGCAGTATCAGCAGTAGCGAGCAAGGATAGAGGAGGGGGACAAAGACAGGCACCGCAAAGAGGGAGGGGCCATGGGGGGAGAGGACGTGGCAATGAAGGGAGAGGGAGGAGCAATAGGAGAGGAGGGAGGAGCAACAGAAGCAGAGGAATGATGTCTTCTGACAGTGCTTTGGACAACAGGTTTGCACTGTTGACCTTTGATGACTATTAGCAGTGGTGGTCTTTGTAAAATCGGAGAGGAAAATGATAAGAGTAGATTTGAGAGAAGAAAAAAATGTTTTTAACTACGTTTTTGTGTGGCCTTATACTTTATAAAAGCATGATTTGTTGCTTACACAAACTTGATTTGTGTACTATGAAAATGTTTTAATATGAGAGCTGGTATATATGCTTTCTTGCACTGAAACTAATTTGCATCTTGGAAATTGCCTATTTAATGTTGCCTTTTATATTATTTAATTCATGAACTTTTATGGTAAAAAGAGTATAAAAAGAGACTTTGCATATTATAATTTTTTTACTTTTGGGACCAATGCTCTCCATTCATGAATGATTTTATGGTACCTAGTGTTTTTTTGCTATTATCACTGTTTTTAATTGCAATATGATTCCTCTCCTTAATTATGTAAATTGTTATTGTATCATTGAGCTTATGTAATCCCGACTGTATAGAACTTCAGTGTCATTCTTTTTGAAAACAACACATAATCTTCTTTGCTGATCCTCTCTGGCATTAACTCAGACTTATTATAAAGAGCCAAATTATAAAGATTTATACATTTTATTGGAAAGTGTCGTTTTGTTTCAGTGGATACAAACTCTTACAAAAGACATGCCTTAAGTTTCACATCTTATGGCAGAAGGGGACATGTTTAGCCGTTTTTCATAAAATTGTCTTTCATAAATAGGATGCTTTGTCTTGAGGTAACAACATCATTGGGATTCTCCTAAAGTTAAAGTATTATTTTTATAAATAATAATTTTTATTCCAAAGAGGCCTACTTGTTTTTGAAATGTCCAATTACACTTCACCGTGAAAAAAGGTTGAGGACTAAACCAGACACAAGGCATAAAATAACATAAAAATAGCTATATTATTTATAAGCAAAAAATTATGAAAATTACTGGGCTGGCCCCATGATGTCAGAGCTGGTAGATGCATTTTTGTCTTTAGAGATGTGTTAAATTACTAATTTCCTTGTCCTGTTTTTTTATAGAAATTATAATAAATTGTTGTATTAAAAAGAAAATCCACATTACTAATTTAAAAGTATTAGGTTCAAATCTATTACATTTTGGATTTATATAATAACATTTCATTTGGACTTATTTGTATTACACATTTAAGGGAGATCAGAGCTAGTTGTCACAATTTAATTTGTTCTATCCCATGGGACTAAAATGATCACTTCAATTAGCTCAGTTTTTACATCTAAATATTAAGCCACGCAACTGTTTCTAACACTGAAAATAAAATAATGTATCTTGAGCACCCTTCAGGAGTAATTTGATAGGGGTTAGTGTGACATGTTAGAATATATGTAAATAACAATTATTTTAAATTGTAATAATAGTTCACAATATTACTGTTTTTGATCAAATAAATGCAGCCTTGGTGAGCATAAGAGACCTCTTTAAAAAAAATCCCACTCAAACCTTTGAACTATTTCGAGGAAAAAACGTTGTGCTTCCGAGTACTTCAATTTACAGACACTAAATTTATAAATCATGTGACCTGTTGCCTAATAAACTTGCGAAAGTTTCCACAGTAGACGGTCATCACCTGATGCTTTTTTAGGATGTGATGGTCTGATGATTGACAGATGCCCCAATGATTTTCTTAAACTATGCGCTTTACAAATACATTCAGAGTCGCTGATCACATGCTTGCCCTGAATTATAACTGGTCAGTCTGTTGGCGTGCGGTATTAAGTGTATAGTGGAAGTACGGGGGTCTAATCTTGGCATGAGGGGCTGGAGAGGGTGGATCAGATGTCAGATCTCTGACTGTAACAGCAGTCGCGCTTGGAGATTCCCACAGACTCCGTGGGAAGCATTCTTACGACCTAATAACACAGCCACACTGACAGACGAGACCGAGGCAGCAGAAAATAGGGTTTGAGAGGGAGAGTTGCTGGTATTTGAAACTGGATGGGAGAGGGATTGAGCAGTAAGAGGGCGGGAACCGACTCAGATCTGTGTATTTTTGACACACTCGTATAGGAACATGGCCATGAGCAGGACCGGGATCCAGCTGCAGTTTCTGCTGTACTCGGTGTCAGCCTACCTTTCACCGTTCAATCTGGATAATATCCTCCCGATTCCTACAGGTATGAGAGAGATTGAGAGCGAAAACGTGTGCGCGCTCGTAAGTGTACGTGTGGTTTGTTTTATTTTTGCGTAAGTATTCACTTATTTTTATTTATTTATGTATATTATGTTATATTTTTCTTGGAAAATAGATGTAATGCTGTATATATATATATATATATATATATATATATATATATATATATATATATATATATATATATATATATATATATATATATATATATATGCGTGTATGCTTATGTATGTATATATACAAATATGTATTATCTATCTGTATCTATTTTATAACATATAAAAAATTATATATAACAAATGTTTCTTATTTAATATTAGTGTCCATTCTATATTATTATTATTTTCTATGTTATTTTCCTATTTTTAACATTATATTATCAGCATATATGACTGAAATTGTGACTGAGCAATTTACATTAATTGTTTTGTGGGCTATTTGTTATTCACAGCTGTTATTCACAAATTTGTGCAAAATTTAAATGGAAGTTCACATGGTCAAATAATGCATTTGAATCTTAAATATTTGTATTCATAAAATATCATGAAGTGTCAGTCTGACCCTACTGTATATTTTCACTCTTTATTTTACATGTATATAACGATATATTCACGTATATTTTATATGTAGACATGGATTGATCTGCACATAACTGTAACTTATTACATTACTGAAAATTATTGTAAATAAAGCTAATGAAGGACTTATTTCTATATTTGCACTGTGACGCTGTCATGGCCTAGAGTAAATGGCATTAAAGTAATTAATACAATTATTATGTCAGCTTTTGTGTCATATGATGTTTGAGTAACATGTTTAAATCTATGTTGTCATTCATCCGTAAATGCACATATCATTATGTATCCATTCTCCGTTAAGTGATTTTTTTATGTATCCATTCTCCGTTTAGAGATTTTTAAAGTGGTGCATTAAAGAACACTTCAGATAAATTATAGTACTATTTCACCCCAGATGTTCTAGCCGATAAGATTACTGATTATCCTTAATTCTCTTGGTCATCTTTTTGCTTGTGTGGTTTATTCCTTAGCTCAGGATCCAAATGATGTCTTTAAAAGATCCTTTGATCCTTGTTGTCTGCTGGCCCCACCTCCCCCTCCTTTGTTCCCGCCCCCACCTGGTATCTGGAAAAAAGAGCCTGTGAGTGACACAATATTAGTATGCCTAATTAATGTCGCAAGAAATAGGGAATGTTTGTTAATCTATCATTTATCTGTTTTTCAAGGCTGTGCGTAGTCCTGCGGTGAGGATAAGAGAGAAAGAGGAGGATGAGGAGCAGGTGAAGGAATGTTGTGTGATGGGTCCACCAGGACCTCCCGGACCCGTTGGACCAGAGGTAAGGGACAGGAAGAGATGCTGAAGTCCCTCCTCAGAAAGCTAAATGAGATGAAGTACAAAATACAACTCCTCATACATCAATTCAAAGGTTTTTCTTTATTTTAGGGTCGCAGTGGCATCCCAGGGGTAGTGGGACCCAAAGGAGATAAGGTGATGGTTTAAATTCTGGTTAAAGGTGCTGTAAGCGATTTCTGAGAATCATTTGGGAAGACTGTTGATATTTGAAATCAACTTATAGAAACATACCTCTCCCGTCATTGCTCCGCCCCCAAAATACACATACACGCAATGCAAGAATGCATTGTCTCTTTAACATAGCAGAAGCAAGCAAATGAAGCTTAATGAATGACCAATAAGGAAGAACAAAAAATGAACACACTACAGAAACAAGAGTTGTTGGTCGTCAGCAACACAACCTCGGCATCTTTTTTAAGGACTTTTACGCGTAGGTCTCTCCAGTGCTGGAAAGCTCTTGTCTGATCATAAACCTTCTTTTTCCAGTGACATTCCAATGACCATTTTCTCTTTTGTAAAGTCTCAGCCATTTTTCTTTCAACAGTCTTTTTTCAAATCTTCTCTATCTCCTTGCCCTTCATGAATGGACACACCCCCTATTGCTGATTGGCTACAAGTTTGTTTTCAAAAATCGCTTACTGGACCTTTTTAAAGGAATTAATTGCTTCAGCGTCTGTTAGTTGTGAAATCTATTATGAAACTAAAGGAATCACTCTTTCTTTTCACTTTAGGGTGACATAGGACGACCAGGGTCAAAGGTCAGATTTTCATCTTCCTAAGTACTGTATTTTTGCCAAATGCATGGAATACCACCAGTAATGCTAAAAAGTCAGGTTTTCTGTCCAGTTTTCATAGAATACATACAGTATGGAGCAGAAGTCATGGTTCATATGGTTCACTTTATTTCATATAAAATGTCTGTTTATGATGAGACAGGTTTCATTTTTGCAGTCCTTTACGGCATGCTCTCTTGGTGCATGTAATAGTTTTACAGGGTGCTGTTTCATTGGCTGCCATCCACTGCAGTTCTGCCCTGTAATATCACTTAGTGCTGAACTCAGACATTAATCTCAGTCCTGCACTGCTACTCTCAATCAAAACACACACAGCTATTTAATTGCAATGAACTCTCAAGCATATCAAGCAAGAAGAGGGGAAGGAGTTTGGAACACAGGATGATTTAAGGGAGATGGCAAAAATAATTTTAATCTTAATAAGTGTTTTTATCTTAATTTACAGAAGAAGAAAAAAACTTAAAATAAATTTGCCTGAGAAGCATAACACTTTTTGTCAGAGAAAATATCTTTCAGAATATATCTATGAATTAATTTTAATTTCCATGGACTGAATGGGATCCATATGCTGTTTAGTAAAACAGAAAGTTCACAGTACAGACAGGCGTGGGTTGAAATACCGGGGCAAACAACAATATCTGATGCAGAGGAGTATAAGTGGTGATAACAATTAGAGGATCGGGGCAGGCAGCAATAGTCCAGATAAACAGCAAGACTAGGCAACAAGTGGTTTAAATGCTATATATATATATATATATATATATATATATATACCTTATTAATTATCATCCTTATTCTATCAAATAAATTATAATAGTTTTGACTAATATTATCTAACAATGGTGCATAATCTTAAAATGTTTATCATAATGTAGTTGCTTACATTTCTTGTGTCATGTATGTTACTTATGTCTGTGTGTTACACTGGGTGAAGGTTTTGCTAAGAACACCCCTTACCCGTGAAACGTGTGTGCTCTCATAATCTATTACTTTATTATCTGGCCTTTTTTACTTCTCAAGTGTACTGTTTTTTTCCTTTTGTTTTTTTGTTTTTTTGCAGTACAGAGGGGATAGAGATTGAATCTAGAGTTAAAAGCAAGTGTTTGAGTGAAGAACCTGGAAGGCTCTTCAGAAGGAAGCAGAAAGATTAGATAGGCTGATGTTCTAAATAAATGAAGAGAACTGCAGAGAGGGAGGGATGCTGAGTAGGTGGTTTGTCTTTGATTAAAGTTGCTCAGTACACTCAGCACTTCAACCACACTGCCAAATCTGGGTGGGTTGAAGTTGTGGTTGCGGTAGATGTATAAAAGCAAACTAGCAATAATTATTATTTCCCTTTGTAGGGGCGTACTGGGCGTCCAGGTCTGCCAGGGAAACCAGGTGCTGCAGGGCTGCCTGGCTCAGAGGGACTTAAGGTGGGTGAGTTTTACCTCTGCATTTCAACTGACCAATGGAATCTAGCCATACTCTGCGTTAACTGGATTAAAATGACAAAACGTTGACTGATCTGTAATCACCATCTCCCTTGAAGTGTCTGGTTTGCAACATTATTGTAAATGACTGCATCACAGTAAGTCTAAGTACTTAGCATTTTAAAACTATCAGCATTTTTATATTTTTCACAAAACTTTCATGCCCCAACAATATTTTGCAATTTGAATGGCTGAACATGCAGTATATCAAAAGAAAGAACAGCGCCTTTCCTTTTAAACAAAAAACATTTTAGTTCACATTCTAGCTTCATACATTAATTTTCTCATCAATGCTTTCATTAAAAAAGCAACATTTTGAACAAAACAAACAATGAAAATCAAGTTTTTTCAAAGAATGCAACGAGCATAAGCAATGATTTTATAACTGTTTCTTTTTTTACTTTGTTTTGATCCAGAGATTCTCTACATTTACAGAACTTGCTAATGAAACACTGAAAGCCAGAAAATTTCAAGTGTATTTCGGTGCAATGAGCACATGGTTATTACCCAACCTACAGCTATTCCTGTCTCAAATTCTGTCACTCTTGACTGATGCCTCTTCCGTCAACAGAAATGGACCCAAATGGTTCTAAAAATATATCATTAGAGCTCTTTTGACTGTTTATATATGACTTCATTGGCAGGGAGAGAAAGGAGACCCAGGACTAATGGGAATGCCAGGAATGAGGGGACCAGCCGGACCTAAAGTGAGTCACGTTCTTCAGGTGTAACTGGTGCATAGTTGAAGAAATGGCATCTTATTATTCTTGTTCTTTTTTTTTGCTTATTACAGAATTACATTTTCATCTCACCTACCAAGAGCCAACTGTCACGGTTCTGTCTCTGTTTCCAGTGTTATTAGTGTTCTAGTGGACAGAACCGTGGCACTGCTCTCTCTCTCGTGTGTTTGTCTCGTTAGTGTCTGCCCCGCCTCCTTGTTTCCCATAATCATTCCCAGCTGTGTCTCATCACTACCTTCCCTCATGTGCCCTATTTAATCCCAGTGTGTTTGCTGTCCTGTGTGGTGTCGTTGTCGTTCCATGTCTGTTCCTGAATTCCCCGTTCCATCCGGTTTGTTGCGGTCCTTGGATGTCTTGTTATTGTGTTTAAGTTAATGTTTTCTAGTAATGTTTTCCCCCTTGTGGGTATGTTCTTTTGTGTGTTTATGTTATTTTTTTATTATTAAATCTTCCTTCCCTGCACTTGAGTCCTGCCCGTATTGACTCGTGACACCAACAGGGAAATAATAATTGTCTTCTTCTCTATCCCATTAGGGCTTGTCAGGCTACAAGGGTGAGAAGGTACAGTATGTCTGTTAAACTCAAAATACTTTGTACAATATGGAACTGAACCCTAATTGACTGTACTTACTTAAACAAAACTTATTTTTATGGTTTCAGGGAGCACGGGGGGATTTTGGGCCTGGAGGTCCAAAAGGAGATAAGGTTAGAGATGAAGGATACATTCAAATGATACCAGTTTCTAAGATTCTTTATTAAAGCTGTTTCCCCTAGAAACAAAATAGAAAAACATTACACTTAGCAACTACCAAAAACCAAATATATACACACTAACAACCAACTATCAACTACCCTGAACATTCTAGCAGCAAAACAACATGCTAAAATATTTAAAAGTACACCTAGTGACTACATAGAACCCCATAACAACATGCAGCCATCTACAACACTATAGCAACCAAATAACAACACTCTAAAATGCTTACGAAAATCTAATGATTCCCTACTATATACTATGTGAAAACAGTATGCCAGTATGTCTAAAAAGCCAGTAGTATTATTCACATAGTACAGTGGAATCTGGTTGTCGACGACCTCGGGGGTCGAGATAAAGCTTCGAGATAACCGAGGATCGAGATAACCAAAAGCCAATATGGCGATTTGTTTGATGAAGTGATCGGCATGCTATAAAAATATACATACACTGTATATGCTTGCTATCAACAAAAGGCATATGTGCACCAACTAACAGCTAAGATTTACCAGTATACAATAAAAAAACACCATCAATTCTCGATACAAACCTTTAATCATATTCTCCAGCATTGCAAACACAATTTCGCTCACAGCGTAAACATGGTCACAACACACATAAACACATTCGCTCATAACTCAGTCATTTCGCTCTGACACCGTTCTGAAAAGTATTGTACACGCGGTTACTATGGTTTCTTTACAAAGTCTAAAATGCTTTTTTGCATTTTGCCTTTAACGTAATGCTTGAAAACAAATCCTTCTATGCTTATATCAGTAACGACGTCTTTATCGATGTCAATGTAATTTGGGTACTCCTGCGCCTCTGTAGGAGTGTAATCTGCGTTGTGTAATTTCATAATCACTCTTGAACACCAGCATTCGTCCCATCAAAATGTCATTTATTGGATCACTGGAGAAACACAAATAAGTTTGAGGACTCTGAAGCAATGAAAACAGCGTGTGCTTCAATACACGGCGCGCTGTGAAAGAAAGAGAAGATTAACGTAAAGAAAATTATTTCAAAGAAGAAAAATAATCAACAAAACATTGTGTATATCACAAAAGTGCAAAATCATGAATATGAATATGAAATCATCAATTACACAACATACGGCCCTTATGACATGACCACACAAACTAATGCGACCTACCGCTGTAAATCACAATTTGACTGGGCAAATGCAAAGCAGCCGGAAGGACCGGAAAGACCAAAAATGGTCATGGCATGCACGTGCACTGCGATCTCTGCGCAGTAACTAGATACGATCATTAGTCACGGGATCGAGATAACTGATGTTAAGTGGCAAATTTGTCCCTCTTTTGGGCTCTAGATATTAGGGTTGGCGAGTTAATCGAGGTCGAGATAAGTGGATTCCACTGTATTCGAAAAACAGTAGGTTAAAACTCCCCAGATGACCAACTATTTCAGGAAGATTCTGAAGTACACATTCAGTGGACACTTTACTATATGGAGGTTAAGCGACGCAACTGATGCTGTTAGGTCAAGTGATAATGACAGCATGGGTAATTTCTGTTCTCTGTTCAACATGAATATGGGGAATCTAAGTGTAAACACATGTAACTGGTCCTACTCGACCTACTCTTAGAAAAGTAAGCATGGAAAGTGGGCATGCTAACAAGAACACTACAGTCTCTAATTTGCCTCGTGAGGCAGGGGAGTGAGGTTTTAGATAGATAGATATTTATTGTCCCTTAACGGGACATTTGTTTTCACAGAATGTCATACAGTACACGCAACTGGCAAAAACATATATACACAGAAAAAAAATGGTTTGCACACATATCTCTTACTACCTTACCTCTTTAAAGTTCACTCCCCTAAACCTCACTACCATAGGGGTCATGGCACCAAATGTAATTCATCACACTCAACCAGCTCTGAGCAAGATTCAAAACAGTGTCTCTGAAATGGGAGGTGGGCACACTAACAATGACGCCAAAGACCGCAGTTTCTAGTGCACCCTTTGAGACTGAGGGAGTGAGTTTTACATATTCACATGTATCTGGTGTACTCTTTTTAGGGAGTAAATGGACTGCCTGGGATGTTGGGACAAAAGGTATGATATGACAGTTTAACCATTAAAATGCAATACATGTAATGCTAATTTGGATGTCACTGATCTGACTCCCTCTTTGTCTCCGAACCTCCCCCTCCTCATCACTTCCCAGGGTGAAATGGGACCCAAGGGTGAGCCTGGCATCTCAGGGAAGCGTGGCCCTACAGGAAGACCAGGCAAGAGAGGCAAACAGGTGAAAACACACACAGCTTTAGACTCAGCATCAGATCCCTTCTTGTTTGTTTTGATATTGAGACCTTGAGTTTTTGAGTGATATTAAGGAAGTGGATTATTAGTGGAAGAAGCTTCAGACATATTTAGAACCCACATGCGCATACGGTTAACCTGTCTGCCTCAGTCAGCAGGTCAATCTGTGACAGTGTGTGTGTGTCATTTCGTAAGTAACCTGAGAAGCTGAAAATCTCACGATGCTGGTAGCTGGATTTGGACCAGCAGGGCCTCTGATGTTGAGTTCAGCTCTGCCGATCATGTTTCTGAGCTCTTGTATTACACTGTGGATAGGCTCTTCCTGGGAATGTCTTTAGTAAATGCTAGGAAATACCTGGACTGTTACCATAGGCCTTAGATTCCTACTATCAATCAGCTTAACGCTGTGACATACACATTTAATGTTCCTTAGATCACTGCACAGGCCTCAGACTTGAATGTCATTTCAACACCAGCAACTAGTTTGGTTCAGTTTGTTTTTTTATATATTATATACAGGTGTAGGGGAATTACAGTTAAGACCCGAGGACCAGATATGTTGAATGAAGACCAGGAGTCAGAAGTGCAGTCAATAGAATACATTTTAGTGAAGTTTTAGTTTGCAGTTTCATCAGCAGAAGCCAGCTTCAGGTCTCACAAGGAGTTTGTAGGCCGCCCCACTTACAACAACATTGTTACAGCAATTATACTCTAACACAGGGTGCTAACTACGTCAATGATGACGGTTAAATGATTCTGATTGGCTAAGAAAGAAAGAAAGATAAACAAAACTTGTAATTTTCCACACAAGAGCAGACAGTCTGAAGCATATCTTCGTTGATCACATGGATGACGGGTTACTGACGTGGCTTGTCGAGAAAAAGTCATTCTGTCTCCTGATGGTGCCAGTTAATCACCAATACAGACCATATTAACGCACACACACACACAGATACACAGCTTCAAGGCTGAACTCGGCTCAAGCTCCAACTATCAACTGAAAGACTTCCCAAAACATTCTGATAACATGTTCTATCTGGTGAGACGTGCTGACAATATTCATCCTAACTCTATGGAAAAATCCAGAAAAGCAAAGAAAGGCTTGAACTAGTAAAAATCCCTACCTTGATTATAAATCACTCTATACAAATCATTCAAATAAGAAAAATGAAAAGAACATTTGAACAAATAAGACAAAGAAAAGAATATATGTATAAATAAGAGAAAAGTAAATAATATATATACGAATCGTCCTTACACAAGTATAACATTTTAATTTAGCAAGGATGCGTTAAATTGATCAAAAGTGATAGTGAAGACTTTTATATTGTTACAAAAGATTTCTATTTCATTTTTATTTATATCTATTCAAAGAATCCAACAAAATGTATCACGGTTTCCACAAAAATTAAACATTAAGCAGCTAAACTGTTTTCAGCAATGATAATAATAAGAAATGCTTGAACACCAGATCAGCAAATTAGAATGATTTCTGAAGGATCATGTGACACTGAATTCTGCAAGGCCATCACAGGAATAAATTACATTTTAAAATATTTTTAATATTTTTTAATATCTCACAATATAATTTTTTTTTATAGTTTACTATCAAATAAATGCATCCTTGGTTTAAAAAAAAAAAAACGTATCAACTTATGAATTTTGACATAGGGGCCTGATGGAGAGAAAGGTTTTCTGGGGCCAGTGGGTCCCATTGGTCCACCTGGACCCAGGGGCCACCCGGGACCTCCTGGGATACCTGCATCGGGTGAGATAACACACATGCTCACATGCACACACACACAGACATATATTTAGCTATCCAAACGATGTTTTTCTACATTCTGCTCTTTTCAGCAGAGATTTTAATAAGTAAATCAGTACATTACTGCTCTAGCTTAATATTCATGTCTGCAATGATGTACAGGACTGTTTGTAGTTGGAGAAAAAGGTGAAAAGGGATTGCCTGGACCTCCTGGAGTCTGTGATTGCAGCTTCCCTTCTCTCAGTCCACCCAGTGCCCCATTACAACTTCGTAACAAATATGAAAAAGTTCCAGCGGTAAGCCACACAAACTCACAAATGATTTTTCATGCTGAGGACTTTCAATTTTCTTATATTGTTTTCTATTAAATGTAAATGTTACATCTGAAGATATTCAGTAAGAAACTTTATTTTATCCATTGGGAAGTGGGTGCTATATGCAAGAATGTAACAGGAATAAATGCAAGTTTGCTAAAAGTAACGTACTTTCGTAGGAAGAGCATGTTATCACATTTTGGTTAAAGATGATGAAGACAAACCATTTTTTCTTCGTAAAAAATGACATAAATCATTCACAATGTGACCAGAAGCATGTGTGCAAAAGTAAATGTTGACCTTAAAAGTAAATTACTAAGCCTACTACACCTAGTCCCAACAGAAACAGTTTGGTATTATTAATTTTTTATTTACCGTACTCCCTTAATTGAGCAGTTTTCATTGCAAGGATCTCCAGATGATTTCAGGTTTTATTATCATTGCGGGTACATTTACTCACACTATAATAATGTTCACATCCAAAAAGGCAAATTTACTTTGCCTGTTTCTAATGGGATCAATAAGCCTGTTTGTTCACTCTTTATATCTGCTTCTTCATCAGTTTGTGTTTCCTGTCCTCCCCGGTCAGATATTTGTTGTGAGCAGTGAGGAAGAGCTAAAAGGTCTCCATGAAGATAATGCACTGGCCTTCAGAAAAGATCAGAGGTCTCTTTACTTCAAAGATAAAAATGGATGGGAACCCATTCAGGTACTGGACTGTTTTGAATACAATGCCATGAAACATGCATGGGGATAGGAGCATATGTTTGTATTCCAGCTGATGCCACTTCAGGCGACAGAGAGGATGAGGGATGGGAATGGAGTCTGTGGCGATGGAGAGCTGCAAGAACTCAACGGGGAGGAATGCGATGACGGAAACAAGTTTGTTACTGATGACTGCGTAGGTAAGTCACATGATCCCATACCATCACATACTGTAGCTAATAATGAAAATGCCTAAACGTAACATTAATTAGCAGTAAATTCATCTTGTTTTGAAGGTGTGTTGATAATTTACATTTACACACAAAAGCAGCATTCACATTTTCGTTGTCTTCTCTCTATGAGTGTGTCTTATCAGTTTTCCTCTGCCAGCCACTTCTGTTTCTTTCCTGTTCTCTGTGTGAAGGCTGTAAAAAGGCATACTGTGGCGATGGATATCGTAATGAAGGCGTGGAGGAGTGCGATGGGAAAGACTTTGGCTACCAGACCTGCAAATCATATTTGCCAGGGTATACATACAACACGTATAAAATTTCACATGCATATTGGCAAGACTTTTTGTTGTCAACAGATTTTAAGCTGGAATTTCTTATGCAATTTTAATTATTATTTAGTTGTTATTATTTTCTTTATTTTAATAATCTTAATTTTAAATGATCCTGGACTGACTATAACATTTTAAAAGTCTATGTTTTCTATTAAATTGAGAGATGCAAAATCTATATAAATATAATACAAATTTAGATCTATACAAAAGTATATAATGTTCACACCTAATATGCCTCTATCTTTTTGTACACATAGAACCTTTGGGCAACTTAGGTGCACCGATTCCTGTTTCATCGACTCAACTGGTTGTAAATACAGGACCTGAGGCCTAGAAATGTTTCACACAAACACACAGAAAGATATAAGAGAGAGCATACTGAGTTCAACAATTTTTGGCAGATGATCTGACAGGATTTGGCTGTTTCTGTCTCTGTCTCCTTCTTCACCCTCATCTAGACACACACACACACAATATGTACAAGGTACAACTCAGCGGGTACTGAACTATTTGCAGCACCCGTTCTTTAATGCTAGTATGGTTTTAATGGCAGCTGAGCTGGGGGTGAATGCTTTAAGAATGGAACTGTGTATTTAAATGATGTTATGATTTAAATGAATGTATAATATGTTTATATGAAATGTATTTAATTGTTTGGTATTGCAAATGCATCATTAGGTTTGTGCATGTTTCCATACATGTAACATATTCTTGTTCTCAAGGAACAACAGACAAGCAGTATTTCGTTGCTACATGCCTTGTAGAGCATGTATTGTGAAAGCAGGAATTCATTGTATTTATTTATTTTATTTACTGTGTCCATGCCTTTTAATGAATGATACCTAATAATTCTCTGCTTGATCATATTTCACATAAAAAAATATGTCTTACTTGGGTTAAATGATTTATTCAGTTAGAGCAATAAATTGCAAGCATGTCCAGTGGGTGGCGCTGTTTCACAGTGTCTCATAAATACTCATAAAATTCCTTCAGATTCAGAGATTTAACACAGCATTTCATATATGAAAATTAAATATAAAACGAGGGAAATCTTTGGTGTTTCAGAAAGTCATGATTTGATGAAAACTCGTTTACAAACGGCTCCAGGAGCCACAAGAAATAAAAGCAGACAATTTTGCCTATAAAACTCACATTCGTTTTAGCAATTTATTTCCATTCACTATTTCATCTATGGTTTCACCCATTTCAACCATTTATTCTACCCACCTTAGGCCTAGAACACACTGTTTCACTTTTACTGGTGAGCTTTCGTCCCTTTTACAGAAAACGGATGGCCCTTATTTGAACCAGTATCCAAGTGAGATATCTCTATTCTGTATGCATAGATTTAACACCTTTTTTTACTTTTGCTTTATTTTGTTAAGCCATGTTTTAAAGTTTATTCATTATTCGTTTATTCTGTTAGTAATTTAATAATTTGCATTTTTACTCCATTCAGGGTATAACAGCTGATGAGATTACTGATGAGAAAAGCCTATGGCGAGCAAAATTAGTAGGAATTATTAGGATAATACATTTGTTTTAGATACATGATTTGTTAAAGCACTTATTATTGGATGAAAATTAATTAAATAGGTAAACACTTCTAACTGTTTCAGAGAATTTAACAGAATCAGAGGATTTAACAGGGCTGAAGCTGTAACTCATTCTTGAAATGTGGATGGTAAAAAAAAATTATACTAGTTTTACATCTAACTGAAATGTTTTCGCAGATAATGTGGCGCTAATTGGCTGCTGTTTTTCAATGACGATGAAAATGATGCTTAAAACTGTCCTGATAAAGGTTAGCACCAAGCTTCATATTTCATCTTAAATGAGTCCTCATAGCAGGAGGTTGTGGGTTGACTGTGAAAACAAAACAGGAATAGAGGATTTTCAATAAGACAGGTGGTTTCAGTGTTTAAAAAAAATGAACTGAGGAACAACTGAGAAAACAAACGTTTCAACTTTTGAATCTGATAATTGGATCTGAAACCAGTTCATTGCATTAAAACAGGGACTTGTATACAATACATACTACTGTTCAAAGGTTTGGGGTTGGTAAGATGTTTTAAATGTTTATTAAAGAAGTATCGTATGTTACCCAAGGCTGTATTTAATTAATTAGATCAAAAATACATTACAAACATTTATAATTGAAATGTTTTTACAATTTTAAACAATTGTTTTCTGTTTAAATATAATCTAAAATGTAATTTATTAATGTGATGGTAAAGCTGTTTTTTTTTGTTTTTGTTTTTTTGCACCATTACCCCCATCTGCAGTGTCACATGGTCCTTTGTAAATTGTTCTAATATGCTGATTTGGTGCTCAAGAAACATTTATTATAATTAGAATGTTGTAAACCGTTGTGCCGTTGTCCCATATATTGGGAAACAGAGATACAATTTGTTTTCAGGATTCTTTGATGAATATAAATTTAAAAGAACATTATTTATGTTTAATAGAAATATTTTGTAACATTAAACATTTATTTACTCTTACTTTTAATTAATTTAATGCATCTTTTTTTAGATTTATTATCTGTTTAAAAAATCTTACTGACCCCATAATTTTGAAAGATACCTTTAGGTAAGTTCTTGTCTACCAACTAACTGACATCTTAATTGTTACTGTCTATGTTTCTGTCCAAAGTTGCAAATTTAACTTTGAAATGAGGTTAACTTTTAAAATTGAAATATTGCATAAAACATTTGCAAATAAAGCAACAATTCAATTCCATTTGTTCAAGAGAACAAAATCTTCAATTCCTGGAAAATTGGCACGAAATGTCTAATAAAATGGAAGTTAGGAGGTTGAGATGGTTCTGGGAGAGAGCTATACCAAATCAGTTTGATGATAGACTTTGGCTCAGATATTTCATAATCAAACCAACATTTCTGCAATGAAATTGGTCTTCTAGTTAGTCCAGTCACATCCTCTCTTAAGGTATTCACTTGAGTTTTTTGTTGCGCATAAAAGGCTTTTGTTCGGTAAATGTCTTCCCATCATATAATACAATTATCCACCTCAAATGAATGCACATGTTTTTTATGTGCATATTTTGCCACTGCACATATTTTATCCCAAAATGTGAATAAAAAAGGTGGATGGGATCACAGCTAGTGTGTTAATATGCACATTTTACTGTCCAATTCAAACACATTAATACTATTGAATATTCTGGACTTTATTATAAAAACACCCATCTTATATCACCTGTTTTTGTCATTGTGATTTTTAGACGGTGTATTATAGACGTAGTAAAGAGAATAAAGCAAAAGCTAATGTTCAACTGAATATATTTAAAAAATAAATAAGATAATCTGCCTCAAGTCTGTCTAAATGAACAGAGGGAACATTGTGAGAGACTTCACCTTTCCTCACATACACTCTCACACACAAAGAGATTGTTGTACCTCTGTTCTCCTTGCTGGGGTAAGTACGTGGGAAGGGCCTGAACTCTTCAGGAGGGGGGAAGTCCTCTATTGGATGGAAGTGAAACTTTGATTCAAAGTCATCTGAAAAGTAGACAAAGACACTTCTGTGAGTTTGGAAAAAACAGAAATGCCATTTTAAATCTAACTGCTTTGCATATGGTTGATAACTAACATACAAAGACAAAATTAGTAAATTGTATTGTCACTGTAGTTAATTTCCAACTGCTTGATGCTGTTTATCAGAAGGTAATAGCCCATTTAGGCCTTTTTCTTAATCGTGACGGCAACCTGTAGTCTTACCTAAACTGTGCAGGTGTCCGTTGCGGACCGAGCTGGGCGGAGCTGACAGTGGGAGAGGAGGAGGGGGCAGGATCCTACTAGAGAGTTCAGTGTTAGGAGAGCGAGCTGGGGGAGCAGGGGGTGGAGCCAACCGTGGAGCACCTGTCAATACAAAAATCTTGATAAATGATTGCATATATTCTTGATAAATGACTGCCTATTGAGTATATAACCTGAAAATTAATTAATTTATATATACACATACACTTCTGGCCAAAATTGTTGGCACCCCTGAGATTTTTCCACACATGTGTATTCCCTTTGTGTGTATTGGAATAAAACAAACAAAAAAGGAGGGAAAAAAGCAAATTTCACATAATTTCACACAAAACTCCAAAAATGGGCTGTACAAAATTATTGGCACCCTTTAAAAATAGTGGATAAATACGATTGTTTAAAGCGTGATGCTACTTTAAACTCACTTGTGGCAAGTAACAGGTGAGGGCAATATATAAAAATCACACCAGAAAGCAGAAAAAAAGGAGAGAAGTTGACTTAGTCTTTGCATTGTGTGTCTGTGTGTGCCGCACTAAGCATGGACAACAGAAAGAGGAGAAGATAACTATCTGAGGACTTGAGAGCCAAAATTGTGGAAAAATATCAACAATCTCAAGGTTACAAGTTCATCTCCAGAGATCTAACTGTGTTTGTTTGTCCACAGTGCGCAACATTATAAAGAAGTTTACAACCCATGGCACTGTAGCTAATCTCTCTGGATGTGGACGAAAGAGAAAAAGTGATGAAAGGTTGCAACACAGGATAGTCCGGATGGTGGATAAGCAGTCTCAAAAAAGTTCCAAAGAAATTCAAGCTGTCCTACAGGCTCAGGGTTTATCAGTGTTAGCGCAAACTGTCGAAATTTGAATGAAATTAAATGCTATAGAGGAGATGCAGGAGACCCAGGAGTACCCCACTAATGACACAGAGACATAAAAAGCAAGACTATAGGTTTACTTTTACTTGAGTAAGCCAAAATCCTTCTGGGAAAACGTCTTGTGGAAAGTCGAGACCAAGACAGAGCGTTTTGGTAAAGCACATCATTCTACTGTTTATCAAAAAACGTAATGAGGCCTACACAGAAAAGAACACAGTAACTACAGTCAAATATGGTGGAGGTTCAAAGATGTTTTGGGGTTTATTTTGCTGCCTCTGGCACTGAGTGCCTTGACTGTGTGCAAGTCATCATGAAATCTGAGGATTACCAAAGGATTTTGGGTCGCAATGTAGGGCTCAGTGTCAGAAAGTTGGGTTTGCGTCTGAGATTGTGGGTCTTCCAGCAGGATAATGACCCCAAACATACTTCAAAAATTACCCAGAAATGGATTGCAACAAAGCGCTGGAGAGAATTGTGAAGTCTGAAGTGAGTGGCCAGCAATGAGTCCAGATCTAAATCCCATTGAACAGCTGTGGAGAGATCTTAAAATTGCTGTTGAGAAAAGGTGCCCTTCCAATATGAGACCTGGAGCCGTTTGCAAGGGAAGAGTGGTCCAAAATTTTGGGTGAGAGGTATAAGAAGCTTACTGTTGCTTATAGGCAGTGACTGATTTCAGTTATTTTTTCCAAAGGGTGTTCCAAAGTAATTTTGTCCAGCCCATTTTTGGAGTTTTGTGTGAAATAATGTGAAATTAGTTTTTATTCTCCTTGTTTTGTTTTGATCCAATACACACAAATGGAATATACACGTGTATAGCAAAACTTGTTACTTTTCTGTGAGCAATACTTTTCATTTCAAACATTTCAAGGGTGCCAATTTTAGTCAATTTATTGATTTTCATTTGCTATGTAAACCTACAACAATTTTTTAAAACACATATTTAATATAACATTAAACGTAACATCCAATTACTGCGGAATAAACTTTTTGTTTCTGTCCGGGATTGCGTTAAGCATCAGTCAAAAATGTTGGTGCCACTTTTGTGGATTTTTATGCCATCTACCGGTTTAAAAGACAATAAAGTCAAATACGCCATCAAATAAACATAAAAGTTAATTTGTTAAGCTCTAGCAAGAATTTAATCGTAGAGCTCTCTAATTGAATTCTTACTAGCAAAAATTCAATTATGGCAATAAAACACTATTAACATTTTAAGCTAAAACAGCTTGCCATGGTGGTGACCTGATACTCGGTATTGGTATCAGTCCGATGCAGAACTTTTTTGCTGGATCGAGTATCGGTCAGTACGGGACTCCAAATTTGATACTGTGTGTTACTCATGGTTGTTGCTGAAGGTTTAGTGCACAATATTTATAACTAATACAAGGATTCTGAAGCCAATAAATTGCTTTATTTGAGGAACAGATAGAAGTTATCTACGTTTATGAAACTTTGAGCAAAATATCTATGACGCCTGTTGTCCCATTAAAAATTGGCACCATAGATTTTGAAAGAAATGTTTTTTATAGAGCATATAATAGAAGGCTAATAGTAATTTCTACTAGTTTTTAAAATGAAGTCTTAAGAAGTAAGAGGTATGTGTGCGTGGTGCAGGTATGCCCTACATTATGAAAATATGGAAAAGTGGTATCGAACCATCCCTGCCTTTGTATGATAGTATTTGCAAATGCATATAACAAAGGTCTTCTACCTGCAAATCGTGGCACTGCAGGGGGTCGTCTACTGGGTGCACCACAGGGGTAGGATGGTGGCAATGGTGGTACACTGGGCCTGTATGTAGATGAAGGCATGGGAGATACTTTCTGAGGTAGTGGAGGAGGTGCTGAGGCAGGGTTACTGCACGCAAATGGAGCTGGGGGAGGAGGTGGGGGCGGAGGCCCTAATGTACTGTCTTTCATTTCTAACAGCCCTTGGGAAGGGGGCAAAGGGAAGAAGACTCCAGATGAGCGGTTAGGGAGCAAGGATGGAGGTGGTGGAGGAGGTGGGGGGTAAAAGACACCAGATGACCTGTCAGAGAGCGAAGGTGGAGGAACTGATGGAGGCGGTGGAGGGGGCGGAGGATAAAAGACACCAGATGACCTGTCAGAGAGTGAAGATGGAGGGACTGATGGAGGCGGTGGAGGGGGTGGAGGATAAAAGACACCAGATGATCTGTCTGGAAGTGAGGAAGGAGGAACCGAGGGTGGCAGTGGAGGAGGTGGAGTCATGGGCATGGGAATGGAATGTGATTGAACAGGTAACCAAGTGGGTTTGGCCATTTGAGGAGGTGGGGGTGGGGGTGGGCACGTGGGGAGAGGAGGTGGTCTATTATTGGGCCGATCCTGAGGAGGAGGAGGAGGAGGAGGTGGAGGAGGGGGTGGGGCAGAGGAAGGAAGAGTAGAGGAAAATTTGAAAATTTGAGGATGTGCAGTTTGGCTGGGGGAGGGCGGAGCTGTGTATGAGGAAATAGGCCGAGTTTTAGACAGTGAGGAGGTTCTCTCCAAAGGCTTGTGGGAGGGGGAAAGATCAGGGGCACTTCCTCTGAAACCATCTCCTTGTGATGGAGGGTTCCAGAGAGGCTGTTTTAGGCTGGCGGTGGAGCCGGAACGAGACACTGAAACACAAACAAGGCATTTCCAAAAGTCATTTCGAAATTTTCCAGAACTGAAAAGCTTTATTCAGACAATAAATAGATCTAACTTCAATACCCGGGTTATGATGTGGCAGTTTCTCTCTTTGTCCAACTGGTTTGAGCACAGGAAATCCCCCGGCAAACAGTCCACCCAGACTTGGACCCACTGCAGATGAAGTAGATCCTGCTGTGTTTGTAGAATTCCCAGCATTTCTTCCACAGTCATCCACACTGTTCACTTTAGGTTCTGCAAATCCATACATCACTGTAATGTTTACAGTCATTTCACCAAGTAGAACATGTTCCTATAGCTATCACATTTTATATTGAATATTGTAGAATATATATTGTGAAGCTTATTTATTTTTATTTGTTTGCAATTTAGGAGAGTTTGTCCATGACTCTAGTCTAAAAGAGCGAAAAAGCTGTAACTTGCAACCTACTTAAAGGTGCGATAAGCGATTTTTGAAAAACACTATAGATATATAAAAATGACACCCAAACAATCACAACGCCTTCCTATAAGAAACGCAACCCTTCCTCCTTACTTACTCCTCCCCCAAAATAACGAACACATCATGTGCTCGTGCAATATGGATGAATCAGCTGTGATATCTTGGTTCTGGAAACAGCAAAACAAATGTTACACATCGAGCGTAAACAAAGCATCTTCAGCCTCTGTTTTCAGACCTTCCTTCTCTCTAACATGTCCTCAAAACCAGTATTAACGCAGGTCTTAGCTCTTGTCTCATCATAACCCTTCCTTACATCTTTCCTCATTGTTAACATCTGTTTTTCTATAAATCCCCCGTTCACTCACTCTTTCCTATTGCTGTTTGGCCATTAGAGTGCTGTTGTGTTGTGATCAGTCCAGTCCACTTTGTTTTTCTCCCATTTACACTACCAGGAAAAACACAATTTTTTCTCAGCACATATTCACAAAATTGTTTGCTTTGGTGTGCATTTAAATTTTCCAACAGCGTTTCTCAGAAATCGGTTACTGCACCTTTAATGTTGTGCAGTTCTAATATGTTTCACTGTCCCTTTAGGTTTGCAAAACAGGAATTGCAAGCTGAAGTGAGTCAATGACTTTTTAATGAACATGGCATGACCTGAGCATAAAGAATACTGCTGTCCTTTGAAATAAAGAGGAAGACGAGGAGATTTGTCAGCCTCCACTTTCTGTGTGATTCTCACTCCAGCACTTCCTGAGGTCTCGGCCCTTTATCCACCACTGTGCATTTCCATAAAGAGATAGAAAACCTATGTGTCTTTGTGTGCACATCAGTGCTTTGAAGTGTGAGAATCTAATGGATATAGAGCTCAAATGAGCTCAAATCCTTGAGCTCAAATATAGCTCTGCCACTGATAAGCCCTTGCAAATGGTCAGCCATTCAGACTTTCTCTGATGCTTGGTTTTCTCTTCATCATACTTTTTCTTTCTCAAACTCCTTCAGTTTCATTTTCACAAGAGCGTAATTTAACACAGGTTCCCACACTGACACAACAGTCTTATCTTAAAGCAACAATTGATTAAAATGAAAATGAAATGCCGGTAGCTCGGATTACACTAATAAACAACATTCCAGTGTTGCCATCATACAGCCAAATATACATATGCCAAATCAGATAATCAAGAAATTAAACTTAAATAGTATAAGTTTAGTACTCATTTTTTCCCATGCTGGCAAACAGACAGATTTTGTAGCCAAGTGACTCATTTCACCTGATTAGTTTTTACATTATAGAATTATGAATTATGTGGCTGAATTTGATTTTAACTCACTGTCAAGGACTGGTGCGCTTCGGTCTTTGACCTGTGTGACCTTTTTCAGCCTTGTCCCCTTCTGAATGTCAGACAGGAGTGCACTGCGACCTCCACCCTCAGAACGCTGGACTTTAGGAAGGTCTGTCTGTGTCTGTGACTGTAAATGAAAGTAGACAAAAAATGCAACTTAAATTATTTTGTGTAATTCTGAGGATTTGCACTATGCCTTTAGTTTTCTCTGCTATGATTTTTACCAGATTCATGATACAACATAAAACTTAAACTGCATAGTAACAAACAGTCTAATCTAATGATGCAGCCTAGCTATTTGTCTGTTTTCTTTCAACTATTTGAATCTATTTAACTTGTATTGTACAGCACTTTGGTCCGCCTTGCGGCTGTTTTTAAATGTGCTAAACAAATAAACTGAACTTGAACTTGATGCACTGAATTCTAGTATGAATAAAGGGTTTGACTAAAGCTACAGGATTCATAAAGAGTCAAAAGTTTTGAACTTTAATTTAATAGACATAAAACCACTGAGACATTTTATAATATATCTTTGTTGATCAAGAGAAGAAAACAAAAAGTCATACCGGTTTGGAACAATGGTGAGTAAATGAGTTTAGGACTTTAGTTTAGGGTTCAATTCTCACTATTAACTAATTGATTATTGGAATGCACATTACTAGGATAATGTCTGTTTATTAGTGCTTATAAAGCACATATTAATACCATATTCTGGATGACATTATTCTACATTCCTAATCCTACTTCTACCCAATACCTAAACTTAACAACTACCTTACTAACTATTAATAAGCAGTAATTAGGAGTTAATTTAGGCAAATGTTGAAGTTAATAATAGGACCCTAATCTAAAGTGTGACCACAATTTTTACTTTTAAGTGCAACTTCCCCATTAATGTTGGTTTCATATGAGCATTTAAATTGTACAAAAATGTCACTGGTGTGCACATGTATTAAACAAGAAAGTCAAATCTGAACATGTGACACCTGTGCTGTATATTCCTGTATGTGTAATTGTATCTCTAATTAATAATGCACTTCTGGCCAGGTGGTTGCCAGGAGGAACTGGGTGACGGTAACAAAGAGAAAAACAGACAGAGAGAGAAAGCAACGCACAAATGGAAAAAAAGAAAGAGCCATTATATACACATTGTTTACATTAATAGATATCTATGTGTGTGTGCAGATCTCACTTGGGCAGGAGCTGCAGCAGGTGGAGGTGGGGGTGCTGGGGGAGGTGGTGGAGGAGGGACAGGCATTGCTTAGGAACCTGAAAAACAGTCACATATTAAAGCACATATATATGACCCTTACCTTTTTTCAAACAGACATTTAAATTAATATTATATTTAAAGTAATTGTTTTGTAAAACAATGGTTAAATTAATACAATTTGTAAATGCTTATTCACAGGTAAAGTTCCAGCTAAATACAAGTGTTAAACTAACTCCAAGAACTTTTCAGCACTTCATTGTGGTTTCGACATGACATTGCGATCTCCCCACATCCCCCTCTCTCTTCATGAGTCTACACGTTGGCAGGAAGCTTGTCTATCACAAGATGCACTCAACAGGAACCCTCCCTTCTCTTTAAGGAAAACCAATCTCCTGCTTCCACAATGGGCTGTAAGAGGTTCCATAGATCATCTTTTGTGGAATCTGCATTTAACCCTGAACTAGGGCCATCTCTCACATATAAAACCCTGAATTTGTCCTTTAAAAGGAATAGGCATACAAATGATCTCAAATCAGAGTAAAGTGGCAACCTTATCAAGAGCTGGTAGCCTCCGGAGATAACAATGGAGTCTGTTGTTTGAGAAAAAGCTGCCCGACTTCTGGCAAGCTCAGCAGCCAATCAGAGCTATGGTGTGAGAAAGAGAAACATGCTAAACACAGCTAAAAAAATGTAGAAGGAATTTAGTTAATATGTTAATTTCCAGGAATGTTTATTGTTGCCAAAAAAAGAGAATTATTGTTCTATTAATCTGTGGAAGCACAAAACAACAAGTTTAAACATCAGGGAAACGCTAATGTCAAATAATTGTTCAAAACATGATTATCATTAACAGGTAAAAGCCCCAAATTGTTTAAGAGCCACATGAAGAATTGTAGCTATTCATTCTACTGCCTATTTCATGATATAATTGCTCAAGATCTTGTGGGTTACATTTCATCCATCAGCATAGCTCTTTTAACAACTCTCTATCTCTCTTTCCCAAGAGTCCCATTAACAGCTTTCCCATAGAGATGTTGACAATCAAGGTTGTGCTGGTGGACATGTGGGAACAAAAACATACAGTATAATATCTGGCCAAAGTTAATTATAAAACTTGATCTGTATTATGTATTCTGTTTGCTATTTTCTATATAAGGATATATTTATGTTTATATTATAATAGTATATGAAATGTGTACCTTGTTGTTTAATGTTTTGTTTTTGTTTTTTTCTCTTTTTCTTTTATTTTCTCGTCTTATATTAATTAATACCTGTGAAAAAGTGACACTCATTTCACTGATAATTATGTACAAAGGGTAGGTTTAATAGCAGAGGCTGCAGTCTACACCTTTTTTGGTTATTAGGTCTAGCTTTAATTTTTAAGAGTGATTATGAGTGATTATCTGTGACGACGGAAATAAAATCTTATGTTATGTTATATTTGATTCAGATTTCTATAATCATAATTGATTATTTATACACACACACACATATATATATATATATATATATATATACACCTGTGGTGTTAGGAAAGCGGTAATAATGATAATGCCATTAAATAACCCATTTTTAATCAAAAAAATATTCATTATGTCATGAAATAGGCCTATGGTTCACCTAAAAATGTAAGTGAAGGTTTGGACCACTGTGAGGATGAATAGCCTAAATTGTGACAGCATTTTCATTTTGGGAGAAACTATCTCTTTAAGAGTCAACCTACTATATTATTTTAAATGGTTTTCAACATCAAAAATCCAGATACTAAACTCTGTCATTCGAAGAGGTGTAAAATATGAGCTGGTGCTGTCAGTGCTGTGCCAATGACACTCGCCAACAGAGACCAGCTGCAACGCAAACCAATGAAGTAGTCTAGCCTTCTAAACATAACGGTAATGGTTTACCGTTAACTGTAATGTAGTTTTCAGAGGCTACTTTACCTTAGTGGTTTGTAAAGCTGAACTTTTTTGCGTTATTCTGTTCCTCCGGTGAGAAGTTGTTAGAGGCCAGTCCGCATAGCGCTCCTTTGACCCTCGAGATTCAGTTACTGACTGCGATCTCGTGTTATAATTAGGAAGACTTAGTCTATAGCAGGGGTCGCCAACCTTTTTGAAACTGAGGGCTACTTCTTGGATACCGATTAATGCAAAGGGCTACCAGTTTGATACACACTTCCGAAATATCAAATTTGCTGAATTTACCTTAAATTATATGTCATTATTAATAATTAATGATATTCATCTATGTGAAGACACTGATCATGTTAATGATTTCTCACAATAATTATACAAGGTAGGAAACCTATCAATATGCAACACTTTATTTCTCTAAATCTCTGCAAGTATTTACATTTTCAAATGATCACTTCTACAAGATTTTTACCAGCCACTAACAATTTTTAACAAATCATGCACTACGTTGTACCATGTCTGTCCTGTATTCCAGTGTTTTTCAACCTTTTTGAGCCACGGTACATATTTTCAATGGATAAAATCACAAGGCACACCACCAAACGAAGATGTTAAAAAATAACGCGTGTTCATGAAATGGTATGGTTTTTATTCAGAAAAAATAATTTTCTCCAGTCTTTGGTGAAAGGTGATTTGTTTTTTTGTTTTTTACTATTTCGCCAGCTTTAGAGAACATTCTCTCGCTTGGAACAGATCCAGGTGTACACAAAAACAGTTTAGAAACCTGATATAAATGAGGATATATTGCTTTGAATATACAACACTGAAATAAACTCAGTCCACTCTCCTCAACAATAACGCAAATGCAAACACCATCTACTACAACCCACGGTTTGGTTTCACTTTTATAAGAAATACAGCCGCCAGGTTTGAAACCCGTCAACACTGATCGGGCTGTCAGAGCAGTCAGGTGGTTCACTGCCGGAGTGAAGCAGTGTGTTTGCTTTAAACGTCATTTTCACGTGACTAGTGACGTAATGATACAAGCTCCGAAGCAGTGGTTCATTGCAAAGCTCGTTCGAGTTTGAAGCAAGCTTCGGAGCGTCGGTGTCAGACGTAACATCACAACAGACGCGCACCATTGACGCTTGCAGTCGCTCAAAATGTGTGTTTTTTTTTAAGAAAAATTAGGTGAAATTGAATAATTTTCCGCGGCACACCTGACGATCTCTCACGGAACACTAGAGCTATTTTTAGAACAGGCCCGCGGGCGACTCATGTGGTCCTTGGGGGCGACCTGGTGCCCGCGGGCACCATGTTGGCGACCCCTGGTCTATAGGGTTTCACGAGTACTTCCGTCTAATTTTCCGTTAAGTAGGCTGCTGTGCGAACCGCAGAAAAGTATAATTTGCAGGTAAAACTAAAATATTTGAAGGAAACTTTAGGATTATATCCTCTCCACCTGGTAAGAAAAAAAATCCACTCGAATAATCGCTCCTTGACACTTCCCAAAAGCTGTCCTCCTTTTCACGGCTAGGAGTTTATGTGTGAACTGAACCGCACGCGCACCCTATAGTCCGCCTGTTGCGTCTAGTGTGCACGCGCATCGTGAGCGCGTGCTAAAGACAACATAGCAGACTTGCGTGGTGGGAGCTTGTCTTGATCATGAGCTTGGCTATTTAATATCTTTTTTTTCTACAGTTCTAAACCAAGACAGTGCTGATTAAATTCCATGTAGATGTAATGTACTAAGTATCTATAATTAAAATAAAATACCAATGCTTTTATTAGTAGTTTAACCCAATAAATATGTTATGGTGCTTCAGATGAAGGCTACTATGTGCTGCACACGACCAGATCGCCCTCTAGTGGTAGTTTCTGACAAGGTTGTGCTTATGTGCGCAGAGGCATGGCTAATTAAAGATGACCTCCAAACCAGAATCAGAAATGGGGTCAAAACAGTGTTTTAATGTTTCATTGGGGGAACTTTATCAGCTACTGATAACAACTATAAAGTGTGACAAAGCATTAAAATGCATTTGAGTCAATGAGAACAGTTACAACTCAAAAAAACTTGATTGAATAATCTCAGATAAGAGAGCATTTACAGCTAATTTACTTATATTTTCCACCTGATTAGGGAAAGACAGCATAATCATTCCAGCTCCCTCTGATGAACTTCTCTTTTAAAAGGAAGGAATGTTGTGACACAGGGTTGATGAGATTAAAGATGACAGCCTCAGGCAAGGTGACGAGCATTAGCACACTGTTTCAAATACTGTAACTAATAATGACCAATTGCTCTCGGTTTACCCCACCCATAACAAACAATTACGCAGTCTTACACGCAAGCAGATTCAGAAGCAACAACACTTCAGTACATGGAGAACAAATGGATATTTTAAAACTGTTTATTTAAAAATCAGATGAAGTAACACTTCCCAAAGCTAAATTTGGCATAAAGCATAAGATCAATATACATTGTAAACCTAATTGCACTGAAACCATGTCTCATTCTTCACTGATCTTTTTTTTTTTTTTTTTTTAAGTTTTATGGACCCAAAACTCATTACAATTGCACAGACAAGGTCAATGAATCTGAACATCTATTCAATATACTGACTGTTTGCTAAAGCTTATCATTTAGTTATATTGCGTTTTGTGACCGCTCTGTTCTTTACTAGATATTTAACTAAACATATAAGAATGGACTCTTTGGTTTGTCTAGCACTACTACTTTTGCAGTAAACGGTAGTATCAAATTGTCCTGGATTCAATCAAATAAACTACATAAAAAAATGTGTCGGATCTGATGTCTCATGGATGACTATCATGGCATAAACAGTATAAATCTTTGATTCTGGATGGATAGGACCACCACCCTAAACCCCTATAAAAAAAAAATCATGCTAAAGCTGTACACACGGGTTATCATTACAATAATTACTGCTAAATCCTTCTAATGTAAAGTCCTTCATAAAATATTGCAGTAACACCACAAAACAGTGCAATTAAATATGGCAAAGCGATAAAAAAATTATGTGTATCCTTCACAAAAATAACCTATAACCCTGCTGAGGGGCAAACAGCTTATGGTTGGCTGGTCTTATGGTTTAGATTGGTCTAGTGAGACTGTCCTAACTCGACTTAGCTATTCAGCTAGCTAGACCAGTTTTAAAGTGCCCAAAACCCCTTTAAAACCTGCAAAATTACAAGCCCGACTAGGCTAAGAGACAAGGTAGGCTGTGTCAGTTTTTCAGCAGGAAAATATCATTATTTCCAGCATTTGGAAAAAGCTCCAGTGATATGGATAACTTAGGCTACTCCAAGAGTTTATAACCTTAACTTCATACAAGTGCATTCATAGGCTCAAATGTTCAACAGTGTCAGTCTGGATGCAGTGCCGTCTATGGTGCACTACAATCCGGTGTAAACCGAGGTGGCGATCAGTGCATTGACTGAACATCGGTGGATTTGGCAGCGGCAGGTTTCCCATCATCTTCGTGGTTCTGTGGCAGACTCGCGCGCAACTTCCGTTTCTCTTTAAAGCGACCGGAGCGAGACACAAGGAGATTACGGCGATTAGAGTGCTCGTTGAAAGTTGGCTGAACAGCGGAGTCGTCATACGTGTCGTCACTCGGTAAGCAGTTGCCTGCTTTTGCTGGATGTGTCAGTGAAGTGTGATGTTGGTCCGGCTCGGCAGAAGGATTCTGCGGTGTGGACCCTGCTGAAGCCTGATTACGGAGGTCCTGTTCCAGAATCTCTGCCGATTCTCTGGCCGCTTTTCTCCTCTTCCCCACGAAAGACCTCCACCAGGGAGCTGTTTTCTCCGTCATTGTTAGAACTAAACAGATGATAAATAAACACAAACATGATCAAGTTACTATAAAACTGAAAGAATATTTGTTGTAGCTATATTTAGGTGTAGCTGCATTTTATTGTAATATTCAAACCTACGCTTATGACACTATGACGTAAGAACAACAATAGACACAGCATGTCTATCTGTAATCTGAGTATCACAGTGTAATCTGAGATATCCTAGATCTGTAACACACTTAATATAGGCTAGGCCTACACTGGACACACGAATGCTATAAAATGGAAATTGCTTAAGGGGAAAATGGCAAATAATGTCCAATGTCAGTTTCATATGAATGCATATACCAGCATATATATCTTTTACCAAAACTTAATTTAGAATTAACAAGATATAGCTAATGTCAGAGTACATAAGAAAAAAAAAGAAGATATATAGAGGTATGGGGTACTGCCTATTTTAGAATTCTGCCACATGACAACAAAATGACTTCATGTTGATTTACACCATTGACATTAAAAGTGCTTTGCTTAAAGAAATAATAATAAAATATTATTTCAAACTATTTATGCAGACGTTTGGTTATTTAGTTATTTTTGTCTCCACACAGACTACATCTTGCACCTTTACATCTTTCGATTTAATAATGACTTCATTTAGAAATTGAAAGAACATTCATCATAGATTAACTGCATTCAAGTCATTAAGTATGAATGTGATTTTAACCATATTTCTGAATAACTTTATATATTTGTACAAAACTAATTAACGTCACGTCATACAGGACAAACAACCTAAGATGTTGTCCTGCGATGCAGAACAGGTTTACAACGACAAAGCATCAAGAGAGTCTATTACAGGTGATGATTCATGCCACAAAAACGAACCCGATCATCAGCCCGAGCGACTCACCTTGTGAAAAATTACGAAAACAAGATAAACGCAGCCCGAGGTTCCTCTAAATGAAAGGTGTGTTGAGACAACAGAGACGCTGAATCCTCAGATGAAATCACGGTGCGTGAAACTCATCTTTCACTCCCACGTATCCGAAGACTAAAATCACTGAGACGCAGTTTTGCGCACAATTCGACTGAAAGGATATATTTTTGTCTTTGAGAAAGCGTAACATCCTTTGCCCAACATCACCTG
Source organism: Rhodeus uyekii (assembly GCA_037043235.1). NCBI lineage: Eukaryota > Metazoa > Chordata > Actinopteri > Cypriniformes > Acheilognathidae > Rhodeus > Rhodeus uyekii. The sequence goes on from JAWRVZ010000070.1 coordinate 598,909, forward strand.
GAGCAGGTTCTGAATATTCCACGCAAAATTTGAACTTACGTGACAGACTTTATACTGCCGTCGCAGTTTTGCAAGAGCACCTGAGATTCCACCTCCGAAACTACAATGAGTGCACCTGTCCTCTCTTCTGATTGGCTGGCCGGCCTGGGGATCGGTCACGTGAGGAGAATTCAGGTAATTCTACTATGGTGGTAGGTTGGACTTACGGTTGCCTTGGCAGCGAACAGCGAGTCGCATTTTCTCTGGTGAAACTTTTTTCTATTTTTTCAAGGTGGGGAGCATTCTTGTGTGATCTAAACAAACGAACCCAACCCTCAACTCCTATGTCAATGTCTATTAATAGAGAAAACGTCGAAATTAATCGAGACTGTAGCTTAAGCAATTTCATATTGGACAAAGGCTGTATCGGCTTCACATAGAAGAGCAGTGTTCCCACCAGTCGAGGGATGCCATGTCGGTCTTAAATGTTACAGAAATGACAATGGAAAGATTATTCTAGGCTGTCATTCTTAAAGCCCCACATGAATATAGAATGCAGTGTGTAGGCTACTAGAACAGTGACTTGTTTGACACCACTTTACTGAGACTAGCCAACTAATGGTGTAACAACTGTGGTGAGAAGTTATATTTCACACTGGTCAACTGCATTAAAAACATTATAAGACAAAGACATTTCAGAGCTGAACAATCCAAGACCTCTATGTTACTTCTGTAACCGCTATCAGTAGGCTAGATTACATTTGTAGGCAGTCTCATGGTGCAGGTATTGTTTGAGGGAATCCCTTGAGGTCTTGCAACATTGAGTAACTCCCAGCTTGTCCTGAAGTAAAAGTTTAGTGTTAAACAGAAATGTGGAATGAGGCCAGTTTCTATTGTGTACTGGCCAACAATGTTCCAACTGGTACACAATGAACCATCAAGTTTGCGACACATTTTAATTTGTTCTAAGTATCTCTTTCAGTCTCTGTTTGGGTCTCCCTTTCTCTTTCACAAAAACAATCAGATATACAATAAATCACATTTGTCATTGAAAGATAAACCTACATTTCAGCATTCAGTGAGCACATTTTCAAAGCAAACTTTCATATAATT